>OY294045.1:21723160-21851020 GCA_958510825.1 Brachypterus glaber
GGAATCATTAAAAAAAAATCAAGATAAAAATAAATAAAAATGTAAATATTTAAAACCTCGCCTCAACGCTAGAGTCGACGTGGCGACTATGCTAGTACTGGAAATTCGACTACTGTTTATCGCATTCACCAAAGAAAAATACGTCAGGAGTGACGGTTTCAATTTTTCACAAAAAATGTGCATTCATCAATTTTTTAAAGAATTCAATATGCAATGTTGCCACATAAAACTGTTAGTTCTGTTTCGGCCCACTGACCGGACCCCCTCGCGACCACATACTCTAGGGGTAAGGGGTGTGATAAGCGGCCTAGTTGTGTGTTAATTAGGTTAAGTTAGAATTAGTAACGTGGCTTACTATAAACTTGGTTCTTAGTTGATTCAACTAAGTTGAATGAAAAGCACCTTTAGTAGTTAGTCCTATTATAAGTCTATAATATACCTAAAGAGCACAATATGCATAACTTTTGCGTTTAACAAAAAAATATTGATACAGCTGGACAATATAATATGTATAAAATGGTTCACTGTGCATATATGCTTCTGGATACGTCAAATCAAGTAACTTTTCAATTTAAGAACGTTGTAAAATGAATCGCCTAATTGGCTCAGCTGACCTAATTAGATGTTCCTTGGAGCTAAAGGTAAAAGTGTTGAAACACAGGCCTCATTTCTATTCTTAATGTTGCCGTTTTAACGCAGGAAAGGACTATTTGGTTTTACCGTGGTCAGTTTGTTTGCTAACCCCTATAACTCACTTAAGCGGCTGTTTTGGTCTTTCTGTTTAGTTATATATGGAGAAAAAAGATACGTCTCAATTTCGTCGATCAATATAGTACATGTACTATGTATACAAAACAGTTTTCTTAAGTATACTTTTCTAACCATTTAAATGATTAGAAATTGGCATATTTAAGGTAATTAGAGAGACGTGTAAAGGTAATTTGGGTTTAAAACTTTATCTTTCTAAGTAATTACCTAAACATAAAGCCAATAAATAAAATCATAACATATAAATAAATGATTATAACACAGAGTGCCTTGATATGACGTTTTCTATTAAGAAAACCTTAAATTAAGGCACTCAATATATCATATAAGCCAGAAAAGATGAAACCCTGTGAAAAATGTATTGGTTTTATTGGTCTTTACGTGAAAAATACGAAAATAAACACAAAATATGTGGTAAACAAAAAATCCACACAAGGCCTGAGGAACATGGTTTTGATAATCTCATGGTGGCAGTGTATGCCCAAAAATTACCTCTAATCTAAATAAGATACTTTCTTGACAACAAATACCGTCAAAATTAGTGCTACAGTGCTTTCTCTTTCTAACAGTTTAGCCAATGGAAGGAAGAAAAAGTTATCAGAGTAGCCAATATAACCAATAAAAATGATTTATATTTACCTTATTTATTTTAACCATAATTTAATTTTATATTATGCAGTTAAAAATATTAGATAATAATACTAATCTAGTACTAAAATTGTTGCATAACTCAGTTTCATTTAGGTTTTTTTTTTGTTTTTACTATTAATGCCATCTGTTCACAAAGACTGTAACTCACGGTCATTTAGGGTTTTTGTCTTTACTATTAATGCCATCTGTTCACAAAGACTGGACCTTTTAGCGTTGATTTTTACCTAGAACATTTATATGACAGCACGGAGAAAGTGCCCCATTAAAAAGACTAATTATATTTCGAGATACAAAAATCTTAACATTTTATTTTACGAAATTCCAAACAGTGTAAAATAAAACCAGATATGTTATAACTATATCGTAGGTTAAACGCAAGTGGCGAAATGCTTTTTAACGCGGCGTGCCGGTTCATGTTTGCCCAAAGTACCTTACATTAGAATTGAATTTAGCAAAACCCAGTTATAAATTTCAGGTAATTTAAAATAAAGCTGGGTATATATTTTTAAACTTTATCGTAGCTATAATGCAAGTGGAGTGGCGAAATGACACAAGTTTTTATGGCATACAGCAAATATTATCCAAAAATTAAACATTTGGCACGTTTCCAAACATGATTTTCTATGTTATATTGTTATTTTACGGACTTTAACCTTAGCCCATTTATTTATTACCGAATGCTTTTTCGAGCAATTTTTTGCACGTGTCTCATATTTAACTGAACAAATAAAAGAAAATCCAAACAATCTATAATTGAGATATTGGTTTTTGTAAGGGAGTATTGGTTTTAAGGACTAAGAAACAGCAAAACCATAGTGTGTGTAGTGTTGCCGCCTAAAGCGATAGTTATCGCCAATAAATACCTCTCGTATCGCAACTACGATGCGATATTTCAAAAATTATCGTCTCGCACAATCGATAACGAGAGGCCTCTCGTTATCGCCTACCTCTCGCCTACCTCTCGCGATAACGATACTTATCGTCCCTGCGTAAAAGTTGAATATTTCAGCCATCTAATATTAGTTAAATGAATTTGACTCAAATGTCACATTTAAAAAGAATATGTCAAAAATTACTAAAATGCATATATCTTCATAAAATGATATTTTGCTGCATATATGTGAGCATTATAAAAGGCTTTTATCTTTTTAAATCTTATCGCAAGCAGTAATTGCTTCAACACTGTCCTATTTTTATAGCAGATATAAAAATATGAACTCCTGGCAGTTGCACTAAGTACCTAATTAGGCTTATAGTAAGTACGGTAGTATCTGACTAATACGAGGGGTAATTTAAAAGAAGGCAAAAAGGCCAGAGCTGCTGTTAGTAGGATTTGAGTTCTAAAAATCAATTTTAATAGTCTTTATATATTTTGCTTTCCCATTTTTACTTTCTCACAAAGAAAGTATTGTGATAGAAAAAAAAGCAAATATTTTTTTACCTAAATCATCTTATTTTTTTCCTGAAACGTAGAGAAAAATCAAAATAAGCAAAAAATATATATCAGTCTGTCTGTCGGTCTGTCTGTCTGACTGTCTGTCTGTCTGTTTAGTTGTCTGTCGGTATGTCTGTCTATCTGTCTATCTATCTGTCTGTTCGTCGGTCTGTCTGTATCCACTATAACTTAGGAACGCTTTGAGCCAGCGACTTGAAATTTGAGCAAAATCGGTTTGGGGAAAGGGACAAAATGTTTGCTTTTTTTCTATCATAATACTTTCTTTATAAGAAAGTAAAAATGGGAAAGCAAAATATATAAAGACTATTAAAATCGATTTTTAGCACTCAGGTCCTACTAACAGCAGCGCTGGCCTTTTTGCCTTCTTTTAAATTACCCCTCGTATTAGTCAGATACTACCATACTTACTATAAGCCTAATTAGGTACTTAGTGCAACTGCCAGGAATTCATATTTTTATATCTGATATAAAAATAGGATAATTTTGAAGCAATTTCTGCCTGCTATAGGATTTTAAAAGATAAAAGCCTTTTGTAAGGGACTAATGTATGCTGCATAATGCATATTAAAGAATATATTTGCATTTTAAAAATCATTAAATTCAAAAATGAAATAATGACGTTTGTGTCAAATATTTTATCTGATTTTAGGTGGCTTCAACATTCGACTGTCTCTGACTGTACGATAGTTATTGCTCTCGCTTCGGTCTCGTTACGGGCGAGAGGCCTCTCGTTAACGATAACGCGTTATCGTTACAACGATACGATATTTTTCCACCTCTCCAAAAATCCACTAAAATAAATTACGAACACGAAATTTCAATTGTAAAATCAATTTCAGTATTTATAATATTCATAGAACGGTTTCAGAAGTATTAATATTTTCATAACACACACATTTCAACAGAAATTAATCAAAAAACCAACACAATCTAATTTGAAAATGAAACCGCAAGCAAAAAAAAATGATTCAATTGTTTTTTTAGCGATTTGACTGAGTAGCAATTTGTCATGGATATGAATAGATAAGTACTAAGACAGTAAAAAGAAATATTTTTTTAAATTAAAAATTAAAAATTAAATTTGAAATTAAGTATTCTTCAATAATTTATTATAATTAGTAATCAAATAAAAAATATTATATAATACACGGGCAAAAAGTTAAATTTTAATTTCGTAGGTTTATTACCCTCGAGCCGGCCCCATCGGCCGGTCCTCGGCTTCTAAAACCTAAATCGAAAAATTTAATTTATTATTATATGTATTATGTATTATAAATAACTATTATTAGATATTTTTTCATTATATTTTTTTCGGAACTGAATATTTATTTTTCCACTTTTCCACCTTTTTGTTAGTTACCACAATTCTAAATTATAATTTTTTAATTTTGATGAGATAACAACATTTTCAAAAAACAAAACGTAACTAATTTTAACTGTCGAAGTCTAAAACAAGAAAACAAACGAAATCTACAAGACAATAAAGTAAACTAATTATATTTTTTTGAAGTCATAGAAAAAATAGTGTACCTATATAACTTTAACTATTTTTCTTGCATTCCCGAGGTTTCCGCACTCTCCGCATTCGCTTATGCGAAAAAAGTCACTTTTTGTACACGTTATGTAATATACTATTTTCGATCCGAAAAAAAAAATTATTTGAGTATTTAGACACACTAAGTGTCTAAATACTCAAACGTTTTTTCGAGTGCAAGCCTTGTACTCTAAAAAATGTTAAGAAAAGACAGTCAGTGAGTAAAGATATCCTTTGGCAATGAACCCGAAACGGCCGCCTATTTTGTGTTCCTGTCCTAATTTCTCTCAATGGTCAATTTTAGATGACAAGTAAAAATTTGTCTGTATATTTAAATCATTTTAAAATAGGTATACAAATATCACTAGGCAACACGGTTTCTTGCCCCGATTGGAGTCATATGTTTTTTAACTAATTTTGGGTCGCTGAAACCGAATCTGGCCTCAGAATATTTCTATTACCTAAGTTTTTTGAGAAAAATAAGATAAAAATGTTAAAAAATCATTATTTTATCCCTCTTTTGTTCTAAAATCATGGGAGACAAAAATATTCCAAGGACAAATTTGGATTCGGCGACTCAATATTAGTTAAAAAATACTTAAAACATAGAAACTTTAAATCCATAGGTAGAATAAATAGGGATATTATGAAAAAAAAATATTTAAAAAAAATGGATAATGTGACATAACTAAGTAGGGGTGGAGGGTAAGAAGAAGGGTGCATAAGGGGACAAGCTTATCGCCACGTACTCATGCTAAAAATTGTCAAAAATCATTACTAGGGGGTCAAAAATGAACTAAACAATGTTACGTATTATGGTTCTTATGTAATAAAGTAACATTTTTATGATGTAGAACCATTAAAAAAACAAAACAAAAATACACAATATTTTGTTTTATAAATTATTTTTAAATTGGTATAAATGCATAATTTAAAAAATAAGACGTGCTGAATTTTTTTTAAGGTAAACTTTGGATTCTGCGCCTTTAAATTGATAAGAAAAATATATTTTTTGGTCTCGGGAAAAAAGTTTACACTGTGTACTTTAATTTTATATCTTTTTCATTTATTTACTTTTTAGGAACAATCTAAGCAAAATAAAAAAATATTTTTATAAATATTTTTGTAGAGAATTTTATAATCTATTAAGTTCTATGAAGTTTTTAAAAAAAATTGATAGTTTTACCACAAATGAGCAATTAAGTAAACTCTGCACTTTCATTTTGACCTTTTTATTTTTTTTCGCGTACTTACTCTGACAATAGGTTCTTGACATAAAGATTTTTGAATTCCTCGTATTTTTTTTAATATACACTAAAATTTTCAAAATTCTACTCTTTTTTTTAAAGATTTTGAAAAAAAACGTCATTATTACCTGAACTTATATCTCAAAAATTTTAGGTGCTGGAATTTTTCTAAGGTCGGATTCGGATTCTACGCCCTCGAATTAGTAAGAAAAATCTACTTTCCGATCGGGGCAAAAAAAAGTTGCGATTTGTTGCCTAGTGTAATTAAACAATTTTTAACCCTATATTAAACATGGGCTAGAACTTTGCTCAAATACATAAATTATTGTGGTAAATATTATATTAAAATTTAAAGAAAATCTGTCGAACACCAAATAACAATGTCCGTGCCATCTTATTTACATCCAAGAATTTTTTGTGTAGGACGATTTTTGAAGTTTTTTGAAAATTTTAAACTGACGTAAAATACTATTCTAGCGCAGGCGCTGTGAACAGTATAATAACAAATTCAGTCAGGCAAAAGACCGCATAGGGTTAAAGCAAAATGCTGAGTTAACAAAATATAAATAATTTGCAATACTCCTCAGTAACGAACGGCTCTATTTTATACAACTGGACATTTTAACGAGTATTTTAATTTTTAAATAATGCTGACATTAGAAAATTCTGTAATCCAAGTGCCTTTTTTAATTGATGGAAAAAAGATAATTTAGTAAGGATGCTTAAGTTAAAATGATACATTCTTATTAGAATTTTAGAATGTAGGATCAAAAGGGGATAAGTCCATTTTTTTTTAATGAGATTTTTACACCACTAAATCTATCTATCTTAGACCGTGTAATTTCAAATAAGGTATATAGTATGCGTCAAAATATTTTTAGCCGACTTCCAAAAAAGGAGGAGGTTATCAATGATAACTTATCATTGATAACTTAACAAACGACGTGTCCCATATTGTAAAATCTAGTTGGACAATAAAGATCTATCTATCTATCTATAACTTATCAATTCGACGTGTAACTTTGTTTTTTTTGTTTGATCCCATAACTTTGGAACGGATGAACGAAATTGAATGAAACTTTTTGAAACTTAAAGAGGGTATTCATGAGGTGGTCCCGTTTTAATTTAACGCTCGGATACTGCCGGGTAAGCCGGATATTTAAGACAAATCTAATAATTTTAACGCAATTTCACTTAAAAACTGCTTAACTTGGTTCTAATATTAACCAAATTTTTAAAGGAATATCGGGTATCTCGGATAAGCTTGATAACTTGATTAAGGGGTCACTCAAATATTACGGCAGGCTAAAAATCTTTTAAATGCCGCTAAACTTGATTCTGTATTGATACCAAGAGAAAATGATAAAATTTGTGAATATACCAAAAGGTGTTATTTGATTATTACTTTACGTTAGTTTTTTTCGTTATTATTTCGTTTAAAATAAGGTTGGTTTGGACTATTACTAAATTATTTTTTTACAAATTTATCTTAGTGCGTTGTGACGTCATCAGCTTGCTGAGATGGAAGACAACTATAATTTAGCTTAGATAACGTTACAAATCTACATATTCTGTCTCTAAAAAGTAAAAAATAAAAACTTTTAACAAAAAAATGAACCGACTTCTATGTTTCTAAAAAGTAAAAAATAAAAAATAAGTCGGTGACACAGAAAACACTTTTGCAACAAAAAAATAATTTTTAGTGTTTAATTTAGAGAATGATGAAATTGGCACCAACTTATTTTTTATTTTTTACTTTTTAGAGACAAAGTCGGTTATTTTTTTTTGTTTAAAGTTTTTATTTAGCTATATTGTTTTTTTTTAACGCAAAAAATGGATGTTTGCATCAAAAGTCTATCACTACCCCAGTAGGTGTGTAAATTTTTGTTTTTTGGTATTTAAGTATGAAGAAAATCCTAAAACTACACTTGTGCTCAAAAATATCGGCCCACCTAAAAAAATACATATTTTCAAATGCTAATAACTACAAAACTATTCAACAGAATTATTCGAACTTTTTTTTATTTTAAAGCTTGAACTTTTAGCTTTTACTTACTGAAATAAAAATCATCAAGAATGTTTTTTTTTTATGCCGGCAGCAATGAAAAGTACGCAGCTATGTTTTTTTTACTTCACCTTTTGAATTGTGCGTGGTTTGCCACTTCATATTTTTTTCCAATTTTATTAATTGATTTTATAGACCAGTTAAATGGAAGTAATCTCTTAGGATTAACCGTTTTCGAGAAAAATTCATTTAAAAGTGATATTTCACGTTTCGTTAACTAAAAATTAAATACTAAAATGTTGAAAATCAAAATTTCAATGATGTCGGATGATTCTAAATCAAAAACTAAGAAAAAAGTTTCTATAAATGTAGGTCGAAAAATTGGTCTTAAAGCTACTATGGCTCTTTAAAAATCGTGGATTTTTAGGAGACCATATACTGATAAAACAGTTTATTTGTGTCAACAAAATATTTAATTGGATATTGGCAATTGAATTATTTGGTTGTGACCAATAAATTTTATTTCTATCAAACTATTTTGTTCCGATTAATAAATCATTTTTAAATATTTGTTTATATGAACTAAATATTTATTTGACTCAAATAAAATTTGTTACTCACAACCAAATAATTTAATTGGCCATATCCAAATAAATCCTTTTTATCAGTGTAGCTCCCTTAGGATTGATTTTTTGGAAGTACCTGTAAATGAGAGTTTTTTTATGTATTTTGACCTGAGGAATTATGTTCTAATAATAAAATTACAAAAAATACACAGAAAAAAGTTTTGTCAAAAAACTGATAAGGCCCCCCTCCCGATTCGCACGCTCCCGGTTAAAATAAGTAAATGAAAATAACATACGAAGATGGGATTAAGGTTAGTTAACATGCAAAACTTCGTCGCTCTATCTCAAAGGGTACTAGAGTTATTAATTAAAATTTTAAAGGGTTGTAACTCCCTTAGGGTTCGTTTTCGGACCTATGTTCCTATAGTGGTTTTTCATGTTTTTTGATGTAGAATCATCTCCAATAATATATGACATAAGACTTCAAACACCGTGTATATTTTTTTTTAATTACCGAAAGTGAGGTTTTCAAGAAAACAAAAATAACTTTTATTTCATACGGAATTAAAACTTTCGGGGCCGATATCTCATAAACGCGAAATTTGAAGATCTAAGTACGCCCCAAAACCTTGTGAACAAGTGTTATTCTACATTTTAAGTTTAAAATATAAATAAATTTTTACAACTGTATTTAAAATTGTTATGTATAAAGAAAATTTAATTTAAGAACTGTGACCCTATTAAATTCGGTGATTCAATTATTTTGTATTGTATTTGTAATAACTATGTATGTAGAAACTCTACTATGTATAAATTGTTGAATAGAACTTAATACTATGGAAACTGGAGTATTGACCAAATTAAAATAAGTTATAAGCTATAAAAAGTCAGTAACAAAGTTTTGTATCTTTTAAACAAAATACATTTTATACTAATAATAATGATAACATAAAAAAGATAAACTAGTTTCATTAAACGCTTTTCTATCCACACAATCTACACTGAAAAAAATGACGTTCTTGGCTCAAAGTAGTCAACACTCTTGGCAGTTATTCTTTTAGCTTAAAAGATGTGTATCTTCAAACAAAAGTATTTATCTTGTCACAAGAAAAGTGTCGCTTTTGAAATATTTTTAAAATTCTCTTGGACCTGGCGCATTTGAGGCAAAAACCATTTATCTTGTATTAAGACTGTTAAAAATTAAATAATTTTAAATACTTTGGCACAATAAATTTTCTTTTGAAATAAGACCACTTGTATTTCACACAAGATCAAATAATTTTAAGTTAAAGAATCAGAAAGATATTGGCAAGTGAATTATATTTTTATGTTAAGAGAAGACGCTTTTGGACATATTCAAGAGTGCGAAGCATTTGGCCTAATTTTATATGCCATTACCGAAAAGGGTCCTTTTTTTCAGTGTACTATTTAGAAAAGCAGTGTTGTATTTAACCATTTTTTTCAAACGAAATAAAATTGCTACAACTGGCTGTACCCAAGGTTATATCAAACAGTAGCTGTTAATATAAATAAATAAACAAACATTTAAAATGTCAAAGATTTGTACACCCTTAACTATGTTCAATATTTTACACTGTATAATATTAAACTGAACTTAATAGTGCGGAAACTAGAGCATACAGCATTGATTGAATTATATTAAATGCAAACATTCAAGTCAAGTAGAACAACACCCAGGCGTTGTACCCAACTTTGTTACTGTAAGTTAGAAATTATTGATGCCTATGGGAGATTCCACGTAACTAGTGTGTACGGCAGACTAATATCTTCATTCTCAATTTTCCTACTTCATAATATCCCTACTCTAGAATAACTCTACACGGAAAAAAATTATAGCTAAGAGCGCTATAAGGCATATAAGTACCAAGCAAATTATAATGGCCTATTATATAAATATAAGGCTTCCTGTTGCAATTATGGCATTCAGTGTAAAAAAGTATATGAAATACTTTAATTGTTTAGTGAATAATAAAATATAATAAATAGTATGATATTTATAGCTTAAATATATTTAATTATTGTCCGTGCTAATAATTTTTATATACAGGGTGTTTACGGTCTTCTGGCAATAAGTTTAGGGGATGATAGTCCATCAAAAATTAAGTTATTTTTGCTTATATACCCTTGGTTAAATATTAATATTAAGAGAGATATTAATTAAAACAAAAAATAACAAAAATTGTTTGATGGTCACTGGTACATAGCGGGCTATCCGCAGTTGTGCTTTAACAAATATGTAAAAAAGCGACGTTGCCGGACCTGTTTTAAAAACATGATAGAGTCAAAAATAATTTTATTGGTTTTAATTTTCAATATTTATGATAAAATAAATGTACATTTACAAAAAAATAATGCTATTTTAATGAATCAAGAGGTTAGACGCTAAAAGAATATATAAATTTATAAATTTATTTAAAAAACGAGTCGAATGGCGAGTTTTTTAATAGTTTGCCGACAGTATAATGAAACGAGTACTTTAGAATATTTTTTCTATTTGAGTAGACAAAAATTAGGGAAAATAAATTAATTAAATCAACATAAAACAGTACACAGCGTCAGTAAGCTTATAAGCTTATAAAGGCGGGTAGTTTTTCAAAGGGTCATGACCCTTTGAAATCTACCTGTATTGTTTATAGCTAATGTATTTTTATTATCAGTATGAAGAAAATTCTATTGTTTAGTTTTAACCCGACATTTGGCGGTGATAGATTATAATTTTGGCGTTTTTGGCGTGTCCTCTTTTTAATTGCGATTCGTTTAGACTTTTGTGTTTTTATACAATATTTTATGTTATGAAGACTTTTTTAGTTAATACTTAGTTAAGTTACAATTTTCTAGTTTAGTTTTTATGAGTTTTTGTGCTATTTTCGAGTTATTATTTAACTTAAGTTAGTTCTAATAAGAATAGTAGACTTTTTTGTATGTAATTAGTTTCGGTGTAATAGTTTCTTACAAATGGATCCAGAGCCTGAAAATGAAATTGAGAATAACCCTCAGCCTGAAAATTACCGTGATCCTGACCGTGTACAAATGCATGTTTATGGAAATAATGAATATTGTGACATGATATTAATTTATGGAGAGGTGTTAGGTAATAGTAATGCTGCAGCACGAACATACGCCGAAAGGTTCCGTAACCGGGTTCATCCATATTATCGTACCTTTGTGCGCCTTGCTCAAAGAATTCGGGATACAGGAAGTGTATAGCCACAACAAGGACAGGTGGGAGGACCGGGACGCGAATAAAGAATTATAAACCTCGAAGAGGACATTCTGAATTTTTTTAACGAACACCCTTCAGCAAGTACTCGTCAAGGTGCTACACAATTTGAGGTCTCCAATAGGGTGGTTTGGAGAACTTTAAGCGAAGATCTAAGGCACCCCTATCATTATAAAAGAGTACAAGCCTTACAAGAAGCAGATCGCCCTCAAAGATTGGAATTTTGTCATTGGATAATTCAAAATAATACAAGGAATCCAAATTTTATACAAAATATTTTATTTTCTGATGAAACCACTTTCACGAGAAATGGAGTTATGAATTTTCATAATAATCACCAGTGGGCACTGGAAAATCCCCATGCTGTGCGAAGAACAAATGTTCAACAAAGATTTTCTTTAAACATATGGGGTGGAGTCATTAATGGACAATTAATTGGGCTGCATATTCTACCCGATAGGCTAAATGCTGAATCCTATTTAAATTTTTTAGAAAATGACCTAAATATTTTAATGGAATTAGCCACCGTGTACGCAACCATTTGAACCAGAATTATTACAATCGTTGGATTGGCAGAGGAGCAGTTATTTCTTGGCCCCCTCGATCTCCTGATCTAAATCCCATGGATTTTTATCTGTGGGGTTTTATAAAGGCTATAGTGTACCCTGCAGGGCAAGCTGAACCACAAAACCTGCAGGAACTTATAAATCGCGTCGAGGCGGCTGAAATACAAATACGGCAACATGGCAGTATCCAACGTGCCATGAATTCATTGTTACGGCGGGCCCACCTGTGTATCGAGAATGGTGGGGGAAACTTCGAACACTTATTGTAGCAGCAGCAGTCGTCAAAAGTTTTTAATATGTAAACCAAAAGAAGGTAATTTTTTACGTTTTTATTTTTTGAGTAAAACATTTTTTTTGTTGGAATTTTTGTTTTAAAATGCAGTAATAAACCCACCCTTAAAATTATTGCCAGAAGACCGTAAACACCCTGTATAATAAAATTTCTGTAAATTTATAATAGTGCCTGTAATAAATATAATCGTTTCCAATTTATTTTTAACATTATTAGTTATCGTGTCCCTTATAATATATAGTTTAAATCACTATAATTTGCCACTGTTACCAAATATCTTATAATGTATGGCGCAGAGCCCACTAATTTCTTTCCGTGTAGTACGTAACATCCCTAGTCTCCAATAACACTAATTTACAAAGGTTTTAGACGCAACTTTATTTTAATGTTTTCTTACATATTTTATATATTGTATTTTTTGTTGCTGAATCCAAATCCGTCAGGAAAAAAAATCGTTGGTTCAGTTTTCGAGATCATAACCTTTCGTTTCATATTTACAGAAATTGATATTTGTGGGTTTTTGAGACAAGCTGAAAATTAATTTGATATTTAAAAAATTCTATCCTTACCCTTAAGTCTAATTATACTGATAATTATCAGTATAATAATGCATCATTCATTCTTGAATGCGCAGTAACATACGTCGCCAACCCTACATCATCTTAAAAACATTAGTCTACGTAAGACATCCAAATGTGCCGCCATTTGTCTCCACACGGAGTCGATGTTTTAAACTTTCGCACACATTACACTTTTTATGTGTCATGAGATACCAGGAAAAGTCAAATAATAAATGTAAATTGCAATAAATCTACGCGGGCTAATATTAGCTGTTAGTTTTTCACCGGGTGATTTGCGTAAGGGGTGTCCGCTATCTTGAATTTTAGGGGTGAGGTGCTTAATATGTATCTTACGATAAAAATACATATAACTAATTTTGTTAAGAAGGAATTTCCTACAATTTTTAGTTGGATAATTTTTTTAATATATTAATAACAATGATGTTAATTTAAAAATAGCCATGTTGGAGGTGAAATTGGTTTTTTCCATTTTCCAGCCAAATTATTCATCGGACGAGTGGTTATGAGTAGCTCTTGAAATTTTCTATAAATTATAAATTTTTATGGGTACTTTCGTATCGTTATAGAGGGCGCAACTCGACATTCAGCGCCCACTATAACAGTAACAAAATACTTATAAAAATTCTTAATAAATAAAATTTATAAAGAATTTGAAGAGCTTGCTAATAAATCGAAAAAACCAATTTCACCTCCAACATGGCCATTTTTGAATATTTATAACTCGATTATTATTAATATATTAAAAAAATGATTTAACCAATAACAAAATTTGTTATAGGCATTTTTATCGTAAGATGCATATTTAGCGATATAACCGCAATCACCACTAAAATTCAAGATAGCGGAAACCCTTTACGCAAATCACCCGGTGAAAAACTAACAGGAGTGTTCTGTTAAAAAGTCCGGGTACATTTATTGCAATTTAACACAGGAATTTCTCGTTATTTGACTGGACTATTTATAGATTCACTAAAAATATATAAATAACTAAATAAATAAATAAACAGATCTCCGGTGTTAGGTACGTACTATACAAAATATTATTTAGATAGATGCTGGGTTCTATAAGGAAACAGTGTCGTGTGCACGTGGATTCATTCCCTTAGAAATGAATTAACATAAAGGAAACGTATTTGACCTGATATTCGAAATGATCAAGAAACTTGTATTTGTAAATATGTATCTCAATTCAAGAACTTAAACTTGGAGTGATTGGTCCTAACTCAATGACACTTGGAAGTTTACAAGGTACACTTGATGCTGTCCTTAGTTCGGCAGTTCCAGAGTTTAGAGTTGTTAGTGATTATGATGTAAAAGGGAATAAAGTCAAGGGTAGAACAAAGCTGCAGAGAATTAATTTGTGTTTAGAAATATAAGGGAATGAGTGAAAAAATGTTGGCGCTTAGATTAGTAGTTAGAGAAGGAATGACAACAAAACTACTTTTATAGTTTTTATTGATGCTGTGCAAGCGTTTTACGTCGTAGATAGTTTTACAAATTTTTAAAATTCTTAAAAAGTAGGTTTGCTGTGAATTATTTATAATCTGTATAAAGAACAAACAGAAGTAAATTAAATAAGTTTTGACAAATAAAGTCGAAAACAAAGAGAGAAGTGAGACAGGTTTTCGTAGGTACTATCTCCTTTTTAAAGCAATTAATGTATTAAAAAAATATACTTTGTGTACACTGAATACTGTATACTGTAAGCTTATGACGCAGTATAAGGTAAGGTCAAAAAATCTGTAAAATAATTTTGTAAACTCATTTTACTGAATATAGATTACCTTGTAGTAGAACTAAATATTTAAAGAAAATAATGTAAAACGTATTTTTACCCCTTTAGTTAAATTATTGATTTTGCCTTGAATATTGAGAGACAAATTAGCCCTTTAAGAACCTCAAATTAAAACAAACTCGCATATTCATTGACAGTAAACTGTAATTAATCATTCAAATATAATGTTGTGTGAATTATGTCAAAGAATAATTAATTAGCATCATCGAGAATTACAATATATTGGAACATTTTAATTTATACAGGGTATATTGGCAGTTTAAAATCTAAAACAAAATTTATTTTTGATTGATTAAAATTAATTGAAAGTTAATTAATACCTTATAAGAAATAAACAAATTCATTACTAGTCGAGTCATATAACCGGCAATTTTTATGAATAAGGAAAAATCTGGTAATAGCGCGATTTTTTTTTAAATTTGTTCTACACATCCAAAAGAGTCTGTAACTCGATTTTTTTTTTCATTCTGTGCAGGGCGGGAGCCATCTTTTTTTACTTAAAAAAAATATTTTTTTCGGGTTTCCGTTTTAGTTTTTTTATATTTTCTCGGCTCCTATGGGTCTAACCGCGACCATTTAAAAAGTATTATGTTCGTTATACATGTCCCTTTAAAACTGTCAAATTTTTTTTTGGTACAATTTCATAACATCAAAAAAAAATGATAAATAAAAAAAATGTTACTTTTTTGTGTTTTTTTTTGTATTTTTGTCCAGAATGTATATATGTATATTTAAGTGAAAATTTGTTGAAGTATATTTCCAAAAGTTATAAATAAGTGAACCAAATTTGGTATTAAAATATTGCTTAAATCGGTACATGTGCTTAATTATATAAGTATCGTACGACCAATTTTTTTTTTTAATTGTATGTTTTATTTAAAGTTTTCAAAATTTTTTTTTTTTCAAAAAGTTTATTTTCGTAAAACGAGCCTAGAACTTTGGATAATTAATCTGTTATCCAAATTTGAAGTCTTTGGCCCGAAGCGTTCTTGAGTTATCGTGGTCACAAATTTCCCGGACACACAGACCGACAGACCGACCGACCGACAGACAGAATTTTTTTTTTGACGGAAATCATATTTTTTGGATATAAAACGTACAGAAACGAAAAAAAAGCAATAAATTTTGTTCGAATTCTTTTACTAACACAAGACTTTCCTTGGGGAAAGTAAAATATATATACCACAACTTTCCGAAGGTAGGTATTAATAAAATATAAGCATCTGCCAGAATTTCGCGAGTACTTTCGCTTGATATAAGACAAATCTAGAACATCGAACATGTTGGGATAGACTCTGAAAATTAAAAAAATAATAATTATTTTTTAATGAATAACATGTTAGCATTCTCCAGCACTTTTCAAGAACTTTCGTCCCGGAAAGAAAATTTGGAAATTCAAAAATATTGGACCCTTTTCATCGAAAACTCTTTTTTAAGCCATTCTATTATAGGGGTGACCGGGGCTAATTGTCGCACTTTTCATTCAAAGTCAGTTTTTTCCTTTATTTTTGAATTTTTTTTTAATTGACCGAATGGTAATTTTAGCTGCATGTTTCAGTAACATTATTTAAAGAAAACACATGGAAAAATTTATAGGGTATTAGAGTTATGTTTTTTTTTGTGGTCTTGAAAATTGCGACAACGTGCCCCATCACGAGGCACGTTGTCGCGGCACTTCGAGTATATTGTTTTAAAGAAATATAAAGGCATTTATAAAAATTATAAATAACTAATAAGACATGTGCCTCCCCACAAGCTGATTGTTATCTAACTTTTTACTTTTGTGCCAAAATTTCCAACTTTATAATTAAATAATATATTTTTGATTTTTTTTTTAATTTAATATAATTTAATAAACGAATTTATTTGCTATTCGACAAAGTTTCACTTTTTTAGACAGTTTTGAATAAAAAAAATGCCAAAAAGGAAATGTTATACCATGAACATATCTCCAGATCATGCGACAACTAGCCCCCAAACCAAATGCGACAACTAGCCCCAATTTTACGTTATGTATCAAGTACTTTATAATTGACGAATAAACACTCCTAAATGACAATATCAACAAATAATATACACCTTAAACTATTATTATACATAAAATTCTCTTATCTTAATGCTTTAAATCAGTAACAATAAGAAAAAATATTTACCACAAAAAAAATTACTGGGCTCTTTAATTTTTACATTTTTAGGTTTATCTGGATGTTCTTTTAATTTATTGCATTTAAGTTTACAAATGATAAATGGCACTGTTATAACGCAGCGGTTAATCTTGGTTTGGCGCAGAATAATATTTTACTTTTTAAGATATAAGCACTTCGACAACTTACCCCTGCGACAAATAGCTCCGGTCACCCCTACTATTGCAAAAGTTAAACAGATACTCCTTCATACAATGTTTATCATGTTTTAAATATAAAATTGCTTGGAGACTTCATGGCTTCTCAGGAGAATTAACTTTAAACCTAAATAAACATGAGCTAGTGAACAGTAATGATACGATGGAAAATGTCACGTAGATTTGGGTCCTATCTAGAATTACTTTTATACATATAAATATATTATAATTGCCAGTGACTATTTAGGTTTATTTAACTGAATATGCCTTAAAAAACATTCATCAAACTTTAATTTTTATATCTTAAAATGAATTGGGGGGATTGCTTTCAAAAATAATAGGGATCTTCTCCTCATAGAACTTCGTGCTCCCAAAAACACGCAAAAAAATGTTACTTATTTTTTCATTAAAGAAATTTATATCCAAGAATTTTACTTTTCCCAAGGAAAGTCTTGCGTTAGTAAAAAGAATTCGAAAAATTTGTATTGCTTTTTTACGTTTCTAGACGTTTTATATCCAAAAAATACAATTTCGGTAACAAAAATCTGTCTGTCGGTTTGTCGATCTCTGTGTGTGTCCGGGAAATTTGTGATCACGATAACTAAAGAACGCGTTGGGCTAAAGACTTCAAGTTTGGATCATAGGTTGATTATCCAATGTTCTAGGCTGAGATTGTTTTTGGTAAAAATCGGATTGGGTTAAGGGGTAAAATGAGGTAAAAACATTTTTTTACCAACTTATTTTTCGTTTCACGAAAAAATAAACTTTTTTAATATTTTCCTTTTTGATTTTTTTCGTTTTTAATTTTAATGATACTATGCCTATAGGGGAAAGTATTATTTTGTTGGCAGCAGTATCTTCTCTAAGACGGTTTTTGATTTTTTTGAAAATTCAAAAGTCCAAACTAATATTATTATAGCGCTGGCGCTGTGAATAATATAATAATAATTAAGCTTCCAATGAATTCCATTTTGATTTTTGTCAAAAGCATTAGTAATTTGTTGGAACAATAAAGGCTTTCGCTCTTGCATCAAATGATGGCTAACGCGGAAATACAATGGACCAGCTAGTCCAAGTGTATACCAGTGATTTTGGAATTTCTGCTCCGCTACTGATGATGATGAATAAGAATAACAATCTACAAGACTGCATATTTACAGTGACGGATTTACTAAAGTTGCTGGCCTAGATAACACACACGCCTCAAAAAAAAAAATGTTGAGCAAAAAAAAAGTTCGTACACTACATTACTCATAAGCACTGAGAAAGAAATATATATCGTCGGCTTACAAGTAAAGAGCACTAAGTCCAAAAACATGGTTTTAAGATATTGACAAATTTAACTTTCATTGTTGTTTTTTAATTTCTGTAATAATTGTTTTTGGAAAAAAACTACCGCAAATTGCAATGACATGTTTGGACATAATAATGTCCCATTTGCAGTTAAATAAAGAAAAACTGAAGTAGTTTAATTCAACTAAATTTGTAAAAAGACATGGACTTAGTGCCTTTTACTTGTAGGCCCACGACGTCGGCTTACAAGTAAAGAGCACTAAGTCAATAAAATAATATAAAAAACAACTATTTAAAATTAAAACCCTTCTATTAATTAAACGTAATGTATAACTATAAAGTAGAAAACAAGATGTTTGGACTTTTTAATAGTTTAAAGAACGTTTCCAAAATTAATAATAATAATTAATTAGTATTAATTATATGAAACTGCTTACTATGCCAGAACTAAGACAGTTTTCAGAGGCCATCGGCTGTGTCGGCAAAGAAGCATCTCCTAAAGTCAATAATTATAATGAATCATTATTAATGATAAAACACCTCAGGGTGCAACACCCCTCAGAAATGCATCGAGACTTTAAAAAAGGCTTCAAATTTAGTTTTGAAATATTATCTGATAAAAAAAACAATGCAAATGAAAATTAAATTATTACCTACACATCGAAAGTACACGTAAAAAGCATTGTCATTTTACAGGTAAGTTTCTGTTTCTCTGTTCTGTCTCTATTCCATCAACTTTAACAGCAAAATTTGAATGCGTTTGTCAGTACAATAAATAACGCGATATTGTATCATATAAATGATTCAAGCAATCATATTTTTATAAATTAACTCTTTTTAGAAAGTCGCTTAGTGCAGAAACATTTGAAATAATCTACAACTCAAACGCACTAAGTGCACTAAGTGACTTTTAAAAAAGCATAAAAAAATAGAGGACAGAAGTATATATTAATCTCAAAAAAAAACTCAGTTTTCTAAGTGTATTGGTAAATAAACTATTGTAATACTTATAATTGTGGCAATTAAATTGATTCATGATTCTTGTTTCAATAATTAAATTGATTCATTCGTCTAATATAAATATGATCTGCCATAAAAATGCAACTTTTTTTGCTACCCTAAAAAAAGAACCATCTGAAATGGTGAAAATCTCATCTATTTATTATGACATGTTCAGCATCACAAAATACATAAGAATAGGTGGTTTCAACCCCAGCACAGACAACTTTTTTTTTGTGTGCCTTAAGATCCTTTTCCTTATAAAACATTGTTTTTACGCTATTTGGCTTATTGATACTTACCGATCGATATTAACCTTTTAAAAGTCTACATTCAATACTAAACTTTCGATACAAGTATACAACATATTGTTCTTGTTAGAAAAGGTCAGTTTATTTGAGGCCTGTGGATATCATTAAGAATGAAATACCATCGCAGATGTAATGTTAAAAAAAATCTTTCTAACCATTTTATTTACTCTGGTTTAGTTTATTTTTTTAATTAGGATTGTATTCTTGCACAAATATGCAATTTATTTGTTTTACGTCGAATGAAGTTTTAAAAAAATCTATGTTCAGTAAACAAAAATGTCGTTTGATCGGTCGGTCGTAAGATTGACCTGTCCGGAAATATTTGTAAGCAAGATAACTGGAAATTTGAAAGTTGGAACAGAATATATTGTAAAAGTTTCTCAGTAGTAATTGTTTTTGGTAGGAATCGGAGTGGGGCAAAGACACATGAGAAAAAATCAAAATTTATTGCACTAGTTCACTTAATATAAAATTTATGACAAAAATAGTTTGGTTTAAAAAATAATTATAATTAATATACCTTTAAAAAAGTTTTTATTGTTTTTTTTTCGTACCCGATATTTACTTTTGGACTTACATTTTCAAATAAAAATAAACCTTATATTAATTTTATCTTAAAATCCAAAATGATCAAAATTTGCGTTACGTAATACTTAAACGTTCCCTTGAGTAAAACCTAAGCAAAATATTTTCAATATAATGAGATATACAGGGTTATTCAGAAATAAGGTCATTAATTTTAAGGTGTGATTCTTCATAGGAAAATATGAAAAAAAATTCCTATAAACATATATCCAAAAATGCGTCGTAAGGGAGCTAGGCCCCTTAGAGAGTGGCTAAAAAATCGGTTTTTATTTAATAACTCAGGAACTCTTTAGGATACAGCAACGAGGTTTTGCACTTGAACTAGTCTTAATAAGACCCCTGTGTAACTTTATATATATATAATACAAATAAGAAAAATTTATTTTTTATACACCGTTTTAGAGCTTAAATATTCATTCATTCATTTTTACCACGGCCGCTATTTTCTATGCCACTGTGGAACGACTTTATTCCAACAAGCATGTATAAACAATCGGTTTTGGCTTACTGCACATTCTGTGTTTAATGACATCATTGTACCATTCTTAACGCGCGCGGACTCTAGTTCCTTCTTATTTACTGAATAATTTCTTAACTAATGCAATAATTTTAATATATGGACATTTAACAAATAACAAAGTTATAATATTAAATCAAAATTTGGAATTTTTTTATTTATTTATTACATAAATTATATCATAAATGGAAAATTAATCATAAAAGTAAATATAATTCGAAAATAGACGATTCATTATGTATTTGATTATTAATAACTGAGTAAGGGTTGATTTATCCAATTATAATAATTTAACTAACGTAATTACTAACATTAAAAATTAGTTTAATTTAATTTAAAAAGCGCCATCTAGTGCCTTAATTTTTCTTAAAAATAAGTCCAAACCAAGGTAGCGAAGACATTTTTTATAGCCGAGCGTATTAAATCCCGAGCTGCATAGCAGCAAGGGATTTAAGAGTGCGAGGCTCTAATAGTCTTCTCTACCGTGGTTTATATATTAGTTTTTTCACTACTAGTACTATTTAACTTTTTGTATTCAAATAATAATAGTTATTTATGGTACTAGTGGGTAAAGTAAGATAACCTAGCGAGAGGGCAATATCGGTTTACCCATGAGTGCTATACAAGGTTTTATCTAATAAATAGCTTAGGAATTAATTTTTTTATTAAAAATTTTAATGACATTTACAAGAAAATAATTTGACAAGTGACAGTTGAGTGGGTAAAATACATAATTATCCACTCAATAAAGCAAAAGCCACGCGGGGGTTATTATTAAGGTTACCTATTTATAATAAAGCTTGTAATTGTCTTAGTATCTGTATGTATTGGATAAAATAAATTATTATTAGAAATGATATTTCTTGAAATTCTCATAAAAATCAAGTAGACTTGATCAATGACATTTGTTCCAATAAATACTTTGAACTGACATTTGAAAATTTAGTTTTTTTATCTTTCTCATAATATTTAGCTAATTATTGATTGTATTAATTGGTAATATTTTCTTGGGTTCAATTAGTAAAAATTGCACAAAGAACTGAAACATCTAAAGTGACAGAAATCAATTGTTTATAAAATTTACTCCTACTAGGAGAGAAAAAATTATTATTGCTATAGGTGAAAAAAATTGATTTCATAGTCTGAAAACATGATAAATAATGGTATGTTCTAAAGCTAGTAGTGAAAAAAATAATCTATGAGAGTACAACAGAAAGTACAACAAGAAGTTAGTAACAACAGTTAACTAGTTCTATTTAAATACAACCAGTTCTTAACTGTTGTAACCACAGAAACTGCAAAAGTATTAAGGCGCCATCTAGTCGAATATTTTTTAATTATATATTAATTTATTAATTAATGTTAATTGCCATTCGCAGCGTGATCTTTGTAAGGGACGGGTGTAACCGCTTTGTCGGATTTATTCCAGCATCAGCATCGCAATCATTGATATGCCTAGAACTTGATTAATTTTATTTTTTATTTTATGTAATGTCGTGAAAGTGTTTTTTTAATTGTAAAGTTTTAAATGAGTTGTGATTATTAATATATGATGTTAAATTTAAATTCATTGTATTTCGTTGTACACGTGGATATTTTTTTATGAATTTCAAAGAGATAATTTTTTTTTTATAACTTGGCGTCTGCGCCAACATCACTACAGAGTGAGACGGTTTTGCGTAGGCCGAAAATTATTATAGATAGAGCTGGCCAACTACCCAAAGGCAAAAGCCATACTGGAATTGGATTGGATTGGATTGGATTGGATTGGACTTTGGAAATGGAATATTAATTAGTTTAGTGTTCATGATTGGATAAACTTACCTTAAATATAATACGATTTAACAAAATTATAGTTTAATTTATGCTATTAGTAACCACAAAAGAGTAAATAAGTAATTGCAGTGTAATCACGAAGTAATTGTTGCACAACAAATTAATTCTTAATAAAATTAAATATTTATAATTAGAAAAAATAATTGTCTAATTTGCCGAGTTATTTCTTATCTCCTTCACTTTTCATTGCCAAGCTAAGTGCGTATTCACAGCCTCCCATAACAAGCATAGTACATAAGGATGCGATACCGTGATTGGCTTAAAAGATACATGACGGCACATCAAGCCAATCACGGCATCGCATTTTTATGTATTATGCGTGTTATGCGAGGCTGTGGATATGCACTCAGAAAATTTCGTTGGATTTTTAATACTGAATGTTATTTGTTAATTTTTTATTTATATCGACACCATTGGTATTTAATACTTTACTTGTGATATTAAATACTGCAATGTGTGTATTGTATACAAAATGTTGTCATACTATGATAGAGACCGTGCTGGTATATTTGAATATCCACGCTACATGTGTATTTAATACTAGCATGTTATAGTAAAAATTACTGTAACATTTGGTAAAGCATATCACACTTATAGTATTGTATACTTTGAGTTGTTGTTAAGTTGTATTACTGATCTAGTTTACAGTATGTTACAGTATTCAGAAAAATTAACAATCGGTAAATAATATTAAAATTTTGATTAGTAATAATATAAAGATTTCAACCACACACAATTACACACTGACAAAATTATCGATCCTTTTTTTACTTTTCTCTGTATTATTACTAATCAAACTTTTGCCGATTGTTATTTTACTAAATAATGTAACATTCTTTAAACTAGATCAATCAAATAACAACTGTAACTTAAAGTATACCAAACTAGAACTGTGATATAAATTACCAAATGTTACAGTATTAAACACATGTTGCGTGGGGATCCAAATGTACCAGCATGGTCTCTATGTTAGTATGACAACATTTTGTATGCACATATTGCAGTATTTAATATAACTAGTAAAGTATTAATTACCAATGGCGGCGGTATAAATAAAAGATATCAATTCAATTCATTAACAAATAACATTCAGTATTAAAAATACAACGAAATTTTCTGATTATTTTTTAACTCGTCGCATAAAAATTCGTTTATAAAGCAGATAAGAAGCAGGTACATTAATGTTAACTAAAGTGCTTGAATAATAAACAAAATTCTCTATTTTCTCGTTGAAGGTAGTGCTTTATGTTTTGAAAGACAAGCTAAATTAAAATCATAACAATAAAATTATTTTACTAAAATAAAATCCTCTCTTGAAATATACAGTAAGATTTATAAATGTTTAATGTGACAAAATATAATTTTATATTGTAACATGAAGCGACATTGGATCTCTCGATAAATCTTTGAGTAGGTGCAAGTACGTTTGAATTTTTAACTAAATACGAGGGGAAACCA
Organism: Brachypterus glaber; assembly: GCA_958510825.1. Taxonomy (NCBI): domain Eukaryota; kingdom Metazoa; phylum Arthropoda; class Insecta; order Coleoptera; family Kateretidae; genus Brachypterus; species Brachypterus glaber. Next base: position 21,747,203 of record OY294045.1, read on the forward strand.
CTTAATTCTACTACTATATAATGAAATTTACCTATTTACGCAGCTTTCTGCTCAAAAGATAGAGAGTGTCAACTAGCTTCGCCATTTTGATGTACCTTAAGCCAAGTTGTTAGATCTAATTAGTTTTCTTTTAAAGCATTGTTTTTTCTTTCTGACTATGATGACGAATAATAAATATTTATTCGCAACTGTATATGTAATACATACATTACATGTATTAATAAAGTCTGGGAAGTACGAGATTTCTTGTCCCGCTGTTTTCCACGCCTAGACCTGACCTGTAATGAAAAATAGAGACCAGTAAACTAATTATTACTGGTCTGAAATTTAAATCATTAATTTTCGCTATATGGCGCCACCGATTAAAATATAGTTATTAATGCTTAAAGCAAAATGGCTGAACTGCAGTTGTCATGATAAACATATTATGATGATATTAATTATATGACGATCCCAGTCGACAACTTTAAATTTATGTGACGCTTACGATACTAAGAAATATGCAAGTAAAGAAAACGGTTTCTCGTAACTGGAGGCTTAAAACATATTAATGTTATCACGGTTTTACTTTACTTGGATAGTAGAAAGTATTTAAAAATGATCCCATCCAAAAACTTACTTTTTATTTTTTTGGTCCCGAAGTAAAAATACACTGCCCAGTAAAAGAGCTTTCCCATTTTTCACCTCCGCGCGTAAAATGGATGTTTTTATTATCAGATTCTCTTTCAGCAACCTGAAAAACCCCAATATACCAATTTTTACGAAAACTACCCCCCGCCCCTTTGGGGGTGGAGTTAGATTTTTTTATAATCATATTCACTTTCAGCAACCTCAAAAACCCCAATATACCAATTTTCACGAAAACTACCCCCCACCCCTCAGGGGGTGGATTTAGATTTTTTGTTATCATATTCACTTTCAGCAACCTCAAAAACCCCAATATACCAGTTTTCATGAAAACTACCACCCACCCCTCAGGGGGTGAAATTAGAAAAAAATTCTTATCAGATTCATATTCGTCGACCCCAAAAACCCCTGTATACCGATTTTGAAGAAAATATTGAAAATATTCAAAAATATTTACATCCTCACTCCCTCAGGGGTGGAGTTAGAAAAATTTTATTATCAGATTCAATTTCAGCACTCTGAAAACCCCCTATATAGCAATTTTCAAATTTTTCTAAAAAAAAAGTCCAAAATGATCAAAATTTGCGTTACGTAATACTTGAACGTTCCCTTTTCCAACATTTTGAAAAATTAAAAAATGGGAAAGCAATATTATACCCTCTACTGTGCTGTGAAGGTTCGAGGAGTATAACAACAACTGAAGAATGTAAGTTTTAAAGGGTCTATGTGCAAAAAATATTAAATCAATAAAACCTATATAATTGCGCATGATACTATCTTATAGATGTATAACTGAAAATTTTAATTTTGGCACATAGACCCTTTAGAACTTACACTCTTCAAATATAATCTTAATTTAGGGTATCGTTACAAATTAACGAGTTTTCTTGATCCAGAAAATTACTTATCCGAGCATATATCCTCATTTTAAACATTAAATTTTAATAATATACACAAACTTTCGAGAAACACTCGGTAAAACTTTGGGAAGGTGCAAGTGCGTCTGAATTTTTAACTCGGCTATGTTTATGAGGCCGAATATTTGAGTGACATCACGGGAATACAAATGTAGCTAGGATTAGTGAGGGAATGAGACCTTTTAATCGAGAAACCTTGTTTCTGACAACCCCTCTTCAACTCCTAGTATATCGATACTTAAGGACCACTTTTAATTCATTACAGGACGTCTAAGGTACAGCTATTCTTTAAACGAATTTTCCGATAAGAACATATTATTTTTTTAATTAAACAAAATTGACTTGCTTCAGGCTGTTAAGTAAGATTTTAGTTACGATGCTTAAGATGGGTTTTTGCCTTAATCTTATATACCTACAAGTTTTCAATTACTTAGTTTTTACCTAATAGTTATTTATGGTACTAGTGGGTAAAGTAAGATATTGCCCATGAGAAAATTAACCTGCGAGGCGTCAACCAAGCAGGTTAATTTTCGAGAGGGCAATATCGGTTTACCCATGAGTGCCATACAAGGTTTTATCCAATAAATAGCTTAGGAATTCATATCTTTATTAAAAATTTTAATGACATTTACAAGAAAATAATTTGACAAGTGACAGTTGAGTGGGTAAAATAAATAATTATCCACTCAATAAAGTAAAAGCCACGGGGGGGTTATTATTGAGTTTATCTATTTAAAATAAAGCTGGTAATTGTCTTATTATCTGTATGTATTGGATAAAAATATTTAAGATGGATTAAAAAAACTTATAAATTTAATTAAATTTTTCTGCTTGTTCGTCTGTTTGTTCGTTATGCTAAAAGTACATAAACATATATCCAAACAATTTTAGGGGTCCAATCGGTCAAGTGTAGTAGTACGAACAAATTAAGCGACTTTTAGGTGCGCACTTTTTTTTGTATAAAATTAAAAATTACCTTCTAAAAAACTGTAATATCACATTATAAATAATGTAAATCAACATACTCTTTTCAGAGTGCAGATTAGGAGAAATATAAGTAGTTTTTCACATTTAGAAATAGATGGCGCACAAATAAACATAAATCTAATGTCTTTACTTCTAAAGTGAATAAAGTCTAAATGTTTTTCTCAGGGATGACGGCATAATTATGTAAATTTAAAAATAATTTCTGTTAACTATACGAGTTCTGGAAACGTTTGCGTCGCTCACTAGAAAACAGAAAATAAACCAAGCTACGTAAATCACCTTGTATAAAATTTAACATACAAGTTTATTCTGTAAGGTGTAAATTTCAAATGTAGCGTAATTTATCTAGCGTTTAATATTCCCATGTTGTTGGGACAGGTGTTGAATAACATGTTATATTTTTGTAGTTTTAGCCCGGAAAAAGTGCAAAAAGCTATACTTTTTTCTGAATTAAAATAATAGGATTTACGATTTTCTGTTTGATATTTTTACTTATATTTATTTAACACCAAAATAATTTTTAGACAATTTACTGTAATACCTACTCCTTACAGCTTACCAGCTTATGGGTAAATAAATTTCTAGGCGAAAAAAGCAAGATCGTAATTCAAAAAATAAAAATAGTTTCAACTATTTTAAACTATTTTTAAATAATATTTAAATGATTATTTCAAAATTAACATCGGTCGGTCGATCGGTCGGTCGTTCTGCCAGGGAAATTTAAACTAGAGACTTGAAATTTGGCATACAGGTTGTAACGACATAAATCGTCACTTTGTAATATAGCAAGGGTTAATTAAACTATTCGTTTACTTACGTTATAATTTATGTTTATTTTGTATATAAATAGTTACGTACGTACAGAACTATTTTGTATCTGGGACTATTTTGTAGCAGGAACTGAATTCTAACCATATAAGTCTCTATTCCATAGTTCTACCTGAAAATAACATAAAGAAAACATAATTAGAATATGATTTTTAATAATAAAGAATCATATGACTTATTTCTCTATAGTGCATTTGTCTATGGACTTACCTGGTTTTTATATGTTTCAGAGTCTATTGAGGGTTGGATTTCACTGGCTTTCATTTGTAGCTTGTCTCTCTTGTGGAAAGTTTCGTATGATTATTTCTTCGGGATAATCCAGAATTTGTTGAAAATAGTTTGCTGGAACTGCTCACTTAGATTCAGTATTTTGTTTATACTTAGTTCACAGGACACTTAGTATTCTGTTCGTATTTTTATTAGTTTTGCTGATAAACAATAAGTATTGTTTATATTTGTTTCTTAGAGTAATATTTTGAGGTTAGATATCACAAATACGGATTTATTAGGAAACATTCTTTTAATTAGTTATTATTTTTGGTGTCGTTTCAGTTACCTTTATTAGGAATCCTATACGGTAAAACTGTAGTTGATAATGACTTGCATAGATGTCGCTAATAGTTCAGAAATAGGATTTTATTTACCTGAAGGGTTCATACCGGTTGATAAGGTCGATTTTCGCTCTTTCTTGATGAACTCTGTACAATGGTGGTCTCATTTTGACGAGTGTTTATTTTCTGTAATCATCGAAGTAATCCTTCATGTATTTTTATTTAAAGTTAGTGAAAATGAATATTTAAACAATGCGGAAGATATTGTAACTGTTATTTTATACAATTACGCATTTATAACGTTTCGATGGACATCGAAGACTTAGAATGAGACGTAAGTTAAGTTTTTCTGTTTCTTAGAATATTTCTGAGATATAATTATTGTTTTAGCACCATTAATTAAGCACCATAAAGCACCATTATTACTACATTAATTAATTACCATTAATTACTCACCATTTCTATACCATTAATATGGAATTACATTAATTTAAGTTGAAGTTTATTTTGGTATATTTGATATACAAGTTCTCCGCATGGAGTGATGTTCTGTTGGAACATGGTTCTGTATTTTTCGGCATAGATAAATTCTATATGACCGTCTAGCAGACAATTTTATATTGGACATAATTTTCAAAAGCATATTTAATCCCGGACAACATTTTCAATCGTACATTTTATCCTGGAAGATAATTTTTCCAAAGTAGATGGGACAGCCTATATTTTTTTTTCTTTCATTTGAGAAATGAATTCATCAGCATAGGGGAGACTTGCACAGATGGAGACGATGGAATTCATACCTCATGGATTTTGCAGAAACCAGCTAAGTACTCATTCTGAAAACTTTTGAAAGCAATATTTCATATTTTTAAATTCTTTTATTTCAATATTCTTATAACTGTAAACTTTATCAGATCTGATATAGTATTGAATAATACTATATGCCCTTCTGGCTTTTGTTCATTTTTAGGTACTTATTTTTTTTTAAACATTTAATCTCATTTATTAATTATTAAATATCATACTTTTGATTAAATGATTTCTAATTTAAGCATGACTTTTATACACTGCAAGAAATGATTGTTGTTTACATACATTTCTTGGTGCTTGCTGAACTTCATGTTTTCTTTATACATTTAAGTCGAATGATTTCTGAATTTAGTAATTTTTATTAAGATTTCTTTAATTATATCTTAATATAATTACACATATTTTTTATATATATTAATACATTACTTGATGTGCTTTCATTAAGTTTATTTATAATAAATTTCTCAAATGAATTGTCTTATTTTATTTAGGGGTTATATTTTCTCAAACTGAAAAGCTTAAGTATTTACACTAGGTTGTTACTTACCTAAAGGAGTAAAAGCTAAAGTAACTGGCGCCCCTAACAACATTAATCAATTCTTTCTATTTTTCCCTTGCCCATACCCATTGCTCCGCTGTCAAAACTAGCCGTTGGCAGTGAACGTATTAATTACGGTACACTAATATTGGCGCCCAAGAACGTGGTATTTGGATAGATAGAACACTTGTTTCTTTAATTTTACTCCATTTTTCTCAGTGTATTTTTTGTAAAAATCTAAAGCTTATTTTTTTTTCAGTGTAACTTAAAGTTCATTTTGAGAAAAACTACATATAACTGTTGAATAAAATATTTTTTGTTGAAAATTAAGTCAAATTAGAGTTAATCTGATAAGATATATCAGATATGTGTTTTTTATGTTTTTTCTGAATTTTATGGAATAACATGGAATAGAGAAATTTTGGCGTGGGTTCAGATTTTCTAGAAATTATCGTTTATTCAATAGAAATAAATGGATAATAGGGTATTTATTTATGCGAAGGATATGAATAAATATTAGCTAATTTTGTAGTTTTGGAGACTATTTATAATTATTAATTTGTCCAATTGAGATAAATAATAATTTAGTATTTTTTTGACATATTTGGGAAATTTTCCAAAGTATGCAAAAACTTTGTTGAACAGTGTACACAAAAAAAAATAATAATTTGTGGTACAGTATAAATATTTTATTATTAAAATAAATATTTTGAGTAAATTAAAGTTAATTTTGAAAAATAAATATTCAAAATGGACGATTTAGATAAAATGGAAATTAGATTTTTGACTGCTGAAATGGTAAATTATGAACTTCGTATAAGACATTTAACAGCAAAAAATAATAGAGTATCTAGAATTAAAGTTTTAGGTAGAGCCATAGCTAGGGAAGATCCTAAAGTAAAATATGTAGATCCGACTTTTAATTTTAACAGTGAAGTGGAAAATATTAATAGAATTTTAGATAGTATATCTTCAGAAATTGTAGAATATCATGGTGATTATAGTTTAGCTGATTTAAGAAAATTAAAAACTTATTTAGTACATGTAACAAATCGTTTGCAACGTTTTCCTGAAGTAGAAGAAAATAAAGTTAGACGTATTCAATTTTTAGAAATAACTAAAGCAACTTGTTTAGAAATAGAAGCAGATATTTTAGATCTTTATGAAAAATCTGGTAAAAATTCAGATCTTACTCAAGTAAATAATAATATTTCATTACATAATAGTACACAGTTTAGTCCTAATGTTTCTAGTAAAAAAAGATAATGATTATTTAAAATCAGTACCAGTTTATAAATGGAATATTAATTTTGATGGAAAGTCTAATGTTTTAAATTTTATTGAGCAAGTTGAATATATGAAAATAAGTAGAAATGTTACAGACGAAATGTTATTTAAATCCGCATATGACTTATTCAAAGAACCAGCATTGTCATGGTTTCTCTCAATTAAAGATAATTTAAATTCGTGGTCTCAAATAATTCAAGCATTAAAAAAAGATTTTCTTCCAGCTAACATAGATGATAGAACATGGGATGATATCCGTTCTAGATATCAAAATCCCGATGAATCTATCGCAATTTTTATAGGTGCTATGGAAACCTTGTTTAAACGTTTAATTCATGCTGCAAGTTTATATACTAGACTTAAGACGATTAGAGAAAGAATATTACCACATTATTTTACACCATTATCACTTATAGAAATAAATGATTTAGAAGATTTAAAAGACAGTTGTAAAAGAATAGATGAAGCTTATCAATTAAAACAAAAGAGCATAGCAGGTAAAAGTGTGGCAAAAAATAAAGCAGTTAATAAAGTAAATGTCCTAAGTTCGGATATAAGTCAAAATTTTAGTAGTAAATGTAATTGTAGTCATAATACCACAGTGTCCAAACTTACCCCATCTTCCTCTACTCGTCAAAGTTCAGTATGTAATAGTAGTCAAGTTTCTCAAATTAGTCAAAGTACCAATCAAAGCTTTAATAATACACAGAATAGTAGTAATAATAAAATTAGACAAATAATTTGTTATAACTGTAACCAACCAAATCATATTTTTAGCAAATGTTTAGCTAAAAGAACAAAGTTTTGTTATAAATGTGGATATAAAGATGTAGTTTTTAAAAATTGCCCTTCCTGTACAAAAAAACTAAATAGGAAAGTGGATGATTTTAGTCGGCATTCACTTAATAAAAAGGCTAAAAATAATAATGACAGTCAGGTAAAAAAGGATAACAAAACTACTTTTTGTAAAAACATTTATTATAATACAAATAATATCAATTCTTTACAAAAATCAAGTGTAACAGAAACAAATAAACGCTTTTATTTGAATGAATGGAAAGATTGGTTGGATAAAGTTAAAAATTTTTATAAACCGTATAGTTTGTCTGTAATTAATAAAAGTTCTTTTATTAAATTACCTAGAGATAACCGTCCATATATTAAAGTAAATATTTTTGATAAAAATATAACAGCTTTGATTGATACAGGTGCAAATTGTTCAGTGGCTGGTGGTCACGCGATTAAAATTTTAGAAAAATTTAATTTAAAAATTGATAAATGTCTTATACCGCATGTTACTACAGCTGATAAATCTAAACAGTTAGTAACTGGTGTTGTTTATTTACCTATTAAAGTAGATAATGAAGTTAAGATTTTACAAGTCTTGGTTGTTCCTTCTTTGGAAACAAATTTTATTTTTGGTGTGAATTTTTTACAATTGTTTTCTATGACTCTGGATTTTTCTGATGAATCTTGGAATAATAAAATTAATAAATTGAATGTGATCAGTAATAACAGTGATAGTCAGGATATAAATAAAGATAATTCAGTAGGCTTATGTGACTTGACAGACGAACAGAAAAAGATAGCAGATAAATTTGTTAGTTTATTTAAAGAATTATATAGCGAAAAAATAGGTAGAACAAATTTAATAGAACATGATATAGATACAGGAAATAATAAACCTTTTAAAATGCGTCAATATCCTTTGTCACCTTATTTAATAGAAATTTTACATAAAGAGTTAGATAAAATGTTAAAAGATGATATAGTTTCACCATCTTATTCTGATTTTAATTCACCAGTTTTATTAGTAAAAAAAGCTAATGGTACATACCGTTTTTGTTTTGATGGACGTAAATTAAATTCTATTACAAAAGGTGATTCACATCCTTTACCAAGGATAGACTCCATTTTAAGTTTATTAGGCGATGCAAAATATATATCAAGTATAGATTTAAAAAATGCTTTTTGGCAGATTCCACTTACAAAAACTGCTAAAGAAAAAACTGCATTTTCCGTACCTGGTAGGGGACTATTTGAATTTAATGTAATGTGTTATGGACTCAAAAATGGAACACAAAGTCAGCAAAGATTAATGGATAAACTTTTTCCTTTCTCCTTTTATCCAAATATATTTGTTTATATTGACGACATTATAATAGTATCAAAAACTTTTGAGGAACATATTAAATTACTTCAAATAGTACATGAAAAATTAAAATCTGCTAATCTTACAATAAATTTTGAAAAAAGTAATTTTTTTAGAAAATCACTTAAGTATTTAGGTTTTGTAATTGATAATTTTGGTTTAAGAACCGATCCGCAAAAAGTAGAAGCAATAATAAACTATCCTAGACCAACAAATAGTACAGAGATAAAACGATTTTTAGGTGTAGCTTCGTGGTATCGTAGATTTGTTAGGAATTTTTCAACAATTGTTAGTCCATTAAATTCACTTTTAAAGGGCAAAGGTAAAAAACAAGCCATTAGTTGGAATACTGATGCAGAAAAAGCTTTTTTATTGTTGAAGGAATCTTTAATAAATGCTCCGGCTTTAGCAAGTCCCAATTTTTCTTTACCATTTGTTATACAATGTGATGCTTCTTTAGTTGGCCTCGGTTCCATATTAACACAAACGCAAGATGGTCAAGAAAAAGTAATAGCTTATGCTAGTAGAGCTTTAACACGTAGTGAAATAAAATATTCTGTAGGTGAAAAGGAATGTTTAGCTGTTTTGTTTGCTATAGATAGGTTTAGACCATATATTGAAGGTGTTAAATTCACAGTAATTACAGATCATTCTTCATTAAAATATTTGAATAATATGAAAGATCCCTCTGGTCGCTTGGCTAGATGGTCATTAAAATTACAGCAATATGATATGGATATTGTATATCGTAGAGGTAAATTAAATGTAGTAGCTGATGGGTTATCCAGAGCTTTTGATAGAATAGAACCAGAAAAATCAATTTTTCCAGATGTAAATTTAATTAATTTTAATGTAAATGATTATAATAGTGATAAATATTATATTCAGTTGAGGGAAAAAATTATTAAGAGTCCAGATTCATATCCGCAATTTAAAGTTATTGATGATAATATTTATAAGTTCATACCGACCAAGACAAAAGTAAAAAGTAATATTATAGAGTGGAAATTGTTAGTGCCTCAAAAATGTCGTAAACAAGTTCTAAAAGAATGTCATGACGATGTATTAGCTTCTCATATGGGATTTTTTAAAACTTTTCATAGAATTTCAGAAACATATTTTTGGCCAAAAATGCGTAAAGATATTTTAAAGTATGTAAGATGTTGTAATATTTGTCAATCACAAAAAGTTAGTAATTCTGCACGTTTTGGATTGATGGGTCGTGAAAAAGAAGTAAATTATCCGTGGCAAGTTATTTCATGCGATTTGCAGGGACCATTTCCCAGAAGTTCTAAAGGTTTTTGTTATCTTTTAGTTGTGTCAGACTGGTTTACAAAGTATACATTATTACATCCTTTAAGGGAAGCTACTGCAAATGCAATATGTAAATTCATTGAGAATGAAGTTTTTTTAGTTTACGGAGTCTGTCAATTTTTAATTGTCGATAATGGAAAACAATTTGCTGGTAAAGTTTTTAAAAAATTAGCAGATGAATATAATGTACAGAAAATTTGGTTTAATGCACTTTACCATAGTCAAAATAATCCGACGGAAAGGCAACATCGCACAATTTCTACTGCTATAAGATCATATATAAAAGATAATCAAAAAGAATGGTGTAAAAATTTAGCAAAAATAGGTCTAGCTTTACGAACGTCTGTAAATGAAGTTACGGGGTATACGCCGGCATTTCTTAATTTTGGGAGGAATGTACCTATCACAGGAACTTATTATGGCAAAATGACATCGACTGATGGTGTTAAATTAGAACCTTGTGACAGAGACTCGTATAGTCAAGACTTGGGAAATCTTAAAGAGATTTTTGTTGATGTAAAGAAATATTTACATGAAGCTTATGAACGTAATAAGCGTACTTATGATTTGCGCAAGCGTGAAGTAAATTTTGGTATAGGTGAAAAAGTTTGGAGACGAAACAAAGTACTCTCAGATGCTAGTAAAAGTTTTGCTGCAAAACTTGCTCCAAAGTACATACTTTGCAAAGTTGTTGCGAAAAAGTCAAAGTTAGTGTATATTTTGGAAAATGCAGATGGTCAAAGAGGCGACTGGCATGTTAAAGATCTAAAGAAATATTTTGGATCGAATAGTGACATTTCAGTTGGCTAGATTTGATTAAATAAGAATATATTCTTAGTATCATTCGGAATGATATTTTAAAAAATATCAATGTATTGAAAATATTTAAAGGGTACCCAAAACTTTTGTATATAGTAGTAAAAAAAATATATAAATATATTTTTTGTAGAAGAGAATTCTGGTGTACACAGTCAAGTCTTATTTCTATTTTTTTATCTTGATAAAACTTAGCTAAAAAGAAAAACAAAATTAATTATGACAATTACCTGATTATGACAATTACCTGTTTATGACACACACCGATAAAGTCCCAAAATTATGTTCTACATAAGAGTAGGCGGATGATACACGTAGTTATCAAGCTTAGCTATTGTTAATTATCAAGTAGTATTTCAAATGATTTACATAAAGTATTGTAATTTTTTGTTGATTTATTAAATAAAATATAGTATATATTTTAGCTATTTAAGTTAAATAGTTATAGAGTTTGGTATAAAAATATTTTTTGTATATTAAATATTTTTATTATTTTTGGAGGGGGCATGTGTAACGACATAAATCGTCACTTTGTAATATAGCAAGGGTTAATTAAACTATTCGTTTACTTACGTTATAATTTATGTTTATTTTGTATATAAATAGTTACGTACGTACAGAACTATTTTGTATCTGGGACTATTTTGTAGCAGGAACTGAATTCTAACCATATAAGTCTCTATTCCATAGTTCTACCTGAAAATAACATAAAGAAAACATAATTAGAATATGATTTTTAATAATAAAGAATCATATGACTTATTTCTCTATAGTGCATTTGTCTATGGACTTACCTGGTTTTTATATGTTTCAGAGTCTATTGAGGGTTGGATTTCACTGGCTTTCATTTGTAGCTTGTCTCTCTTGTGGAAAGTTTCGTATGATTATTTCTTCGGGATAATCCAGAATTTGTTGAAAATAGTTTGCTGGAACTGCTCACTTAGATTCAGTATTTTGTTTATACTTAGTTCACAGGACACTTAGTATTCTGTTCGTATTTTTATTAGTTTTGCTGATAAACAATAAGTATTGTTTATATTTGTTTCTTAGAGTAATATTTTGAGGTTAGATATCACAAATACGGATTTATTAGGAAACATTCTTTTAATTAGTTATTATTTTTGGTGTCGTTTCAGTTACCTTTATTAGGAATCCTATACGGTAAAACTGTAGTTGATAATGACTTGCATAGATGTCGCTAATAGTTCAGAAATAGGATTTTATTTACCTGAAGGGTTCATACCGGTTGATAAGGTCGATTTTCGCTCTTTCTTGATGAACTCTGTACAATGGTGGTCTCATTTTGACGAGTGTTTATTTTCTGTAATCATCGAAGTAATCCTTCATGTATTTTTATTTAAAGTTAGTGAAAATGAATATTTAAACAATGCGGAAGATATTGTAACTGTTATTTTATACAATTACGCATTTATAACGTTTCGATGGACATCGAAGACTTAGAATGAGACGTAAGTTAAGTTTTTCTGTTTCTTAGAATATTTCTGAGATATAATTATTGTTTTAGCACCATTAATTAAGCACCATAAAGCACCATTATTACTACATTAATTAATTACCATTAATTACTCACCATTTCTATACCATTAATATGGAATTACATTAATTTAAGTTGAAGTTTATTTTGGTATATTTGATATACAAGTTCTCCGCATGGAGTGATGTTCTGTTGGAACATGGTTCTGTATTTTTCGGCATAGATAAATTCTATATGACCGTCTAGCAGACAATTTTATATTGGACATAATTTTCAAAAGCATATTTAATCCCGGACAACATTTTCAATCGTACATTTTATCCTGGAAGATAATTTTTCCAAAGTAGATGGGACAGCCTATATTTTTTTTTCTTTCATTTGAGAAATGAATTCATCAGCATAGGGGAGACTTGCACAGATGGAGACGATGGAATTCATACCTCATGGATTTTGCAGAAACCAGCTAAGTACTCATTCTGAAAACTTTTGAAAGCAATATTTCATATTTTTAAATTCTTTTATTTCAATATTCTTATAACTGTAAACTTTATCAGATCTGATATAGTATTGAATAATACTATATGCCCTTCTGGCTTTTGTTCATTTTTAGGTACTTATTTTTTTTAAAACATTTAATCTCATTTATTAATTATTAAATATCATACTTTTGATTAAATGATTTCTAATTTAAGCATGACTTTTATACACTGCAAGAAATGATTGTTGTTTACATACATTTCTTGGTGCTTGCTGAACTTCATGTTTTCTTTATACATTTAAGTCGAATGATTTCTGAATTTAGTAATTTTTATTAAGATTTCTTTAATTATATCTTAATATAATTACACATATTTTTTATATATATTAATACATTACTTGATGTGCTTTCATTAAGTTTATTTATAATAAATTTCTCAAATGAATTGTCTTATTTTATTTAGGGGTTATATTTTCTCAAACTGAAAAGCTTAAGTATTTACACTAGGTTGTTACTTACCTAAAGGAGTAAAAGCTAAAGTAACTGGCGCCCCTAACAACATTAATCAATTCTTTCTATTTTTCCCTTGCCCATACCCATTGCTCCGCTGTCAAAACTAGCCGTTGGCAGTGAACGTATTAATTACGGTACAAGGTATGTTATCAAAAGATGTCACTTGGTATTGTTTTTGGTAAATATTGGGGTTGGCGAGGGGTGCAAATGGGGAAAATACAATATTTTTGCACAAAAAATTGAAAAGCTCTATAGTAGTCCTTGAGGTTGCTGAAAGTGAACCTGGCAATAAAAATTTTCCACTCCACCCAACGCAAAAACCCTTATATGTATACCAATTTTTAAATATAAAAAAATATCGTTATTTCCCATTACCCCTTCACCCATGCCAATATTTACTAAAAACTATCCCGAGCGAAAACTTTTGGTAACACATCCGTATGCCAAATTTTAAGTCCCTAGATTAAAGCGTTCTTAAGTTATTCTACTTACAAATGTTCCCGGGCAGACCGAGCGACCAAGCGCGGTACCGACCGACCGATTTTTTTTTTCCTCGAAATTTATATTTTTGCCATGAAATATCATAAGCAAAAATACACAAAAAAAAAACTAAAAATATTTTACAAATACAACAAAATTTAAAAAATAGGAAAACAATTAGGGTTATTTAAAAGCCCAATTAAATCTTCATTTGCGGATCAGTTATTTATTTGCTTTTTTATTTCAAACATTTTAATTTTTTTTTGGCTTATTTTTATTGCGCTCCGTTTGTGTCATAAATAAGGTACTAATCTAGTGTGCGAAATTTTCCAATGAAATTAAAGATCTTCGTTTTATTGGTGTGTCTGGAATTATTATAAATACAGGAACGCGCAGCGTAGAATTGATTAGTGGTGAGCCCCTCGTCACTTTTGACCAAATCTACGATGCGCGCACTTGCATTTTTATTTATTTCAGAACAGAATTACCATCTTAAAATTTAATCCACATTTAAACAAAAGAATAGCAAACACTTAATGTTTTTTTCATGTAAATTAAAGTGGACTTTTTGGTGTTATAAGCGGCTAAAAAATGTTTCATTTTGGACATGTTTTTGACCAAAAAGCATATTTTAATATTTATTAAAAAAATCAATTTGTTATTTCAAAAATGTGATCAGAAGAAAATATTTAACTTTTATAGTTTGCTAGATATTGTCCACTTAACACTCACAAGTTTTTTTCGCAATATTTCCAAACTTTCAAAACCGATTATCTCCAAGACTATAACAGATAAAGGTTTAAAATTAATTCCTGAATCATACAGAGGTAGTACCTATGTGTAGGCAAAATATAACTAATAATTAAGAATTGAGTGAAATGGCCGAGTTGGTCAATCTTGGAATTGCGCACGAGTGCGCTTTATTACTTTGGAACTCGAAAATGAAAAAACCAATTCGAAATTTTGTTCACTAGGTACATAAATAACCATTATTACTAAAATAAAAATTTATCCTTAGTTTTTGTTATACTCTTAAATTTTTAATAAAATTCCAAGTTATTAAAGCCGTGAATTTAAAGCAACCGTTGTCCCTGCTCTATATGCAGAGACCGTACTTAATGATATTCTAATTACGGGTAAAATTAATGGGGTTATAATTTAAAGGTCCTGTACCACTCCGAATCTATGTTAACTATTATCCCACTGAGACTAGCTTTAGATTTTTCTTCGAAATATGTAAAATTTTCTACTGATTTATTAGTTTAACTTCTGACTAGTTATACACAAATATAAATTATCTAACAAAAATATTATTCTTCAGCGTACTAAAATTTTCATATTCTACATAACTGAACGCACTAGTTAGAAGTGATATATTTTTTTACAGTAAAAAATGAGTTCATTGTTGTACGCCGTAAAAAAAAGTTAGTTAGCCAAACCACCACTGGCGGCAGCACTCTTTGAATTTGATGACAGCCATACTTCAAACTTGTTTGGTTATTATGTAAACAGGTGGTTGACTCGAGATTCTTTGCAAAAACCTTATGTAAAATTGATTAAAAATGACTGAAGAAGAATATATGGTTAATACACCTACAAATCTCTCCGAAATTGCAAATGCTACATTAGACAAGTTACCATCGAAATCGCGAAAAGTGTACGATTTAGCATACGAAAAAAAAAATTTAAAATGAGCTAAGGAAGGTTTAAGTTTATTTCGAAAGAGTTTTATTGGCCTATTTTAATAAAAAAAAACATACTTTATTACTAAATAAATTAAATTCAAAATTTAATATTTAAAATAATATATATAGGATGCTTGAAGAAAAAATAGTATGTTTCACTCAGAGGAAAAGTGCTTTTTTTACTCGTCTGTAGTGCCATATAAGCTATTGAGGTTATTACAAGTCCATAATTTGGACAAAATTTCCTATACCTTTAGGTATTTAGATGTATATAATTTAGTCAATTTTTTTTACCTTTGATGTCTATGAGCCCCCTCGAATATGCGATGTAACCACCCAAAGTCCCAGTCATTTAATAATACTATACAAGGTAACCCGACGCAGAGCGTTTCTTAAGAAAATGTACAAAGAGTGCCAAAAACTACATAACTTTTTAATGATTTAATGTAAAAAAAACTTGTTTTTGGGAACAATTAGCTAATATAAGGGTCCCAAATTTTTAACTGATTATTTTTATTTATTAAGGGCCACTTGCACCAATTTTATTTTGATCAAGGTTTATTTAATCTACGTTTAAAAAATAATCTCTGTTTAAATATGTTTGCATTGCACCAATGAAAGTTAAACAAAGTTTAGTTAAACCGAGCACACATCTCTAATTTTAGTGTTATTTGAATGTAGCTAACTTCACATTATTTTGACGTTTGACGTTTATATCATTTGGTTTATTATATTTTCAAAAAAAGCTGTTAGTTATTGACAGTAACTTATTGTGTTATGTGTTATTGTGTTCTGTAAGCTAAAAAGTAGCAATGGATATGCCCAAAGAAAAAGATGAAAACAAAAAAAAACGTTCGCCCAATTATACTATAAATGATAAAGCTTTATTACTTAAAATTGTGGCATAATACAATAGTGTTATCGAAAACAAAAAAACGGACGCAATGGAGATTTCTCCCGTTAGATTAAACAGGGACAAAAGTTCTACCCAAAAAGGATAGAAGACATACATACACTCCCACTTCCACCCAACCAAACAAATTCTGTATTTGTTCTTTGTTGAACAAATACAATATTTACTTGGCCGGGCGAAAAGTGTAAAGAAATTACTGGCGCCATCTAAATTTTAGTAGAATTATCTTATTCTACAGATTCACATTAGCTATGTTCGTTCATGCCGCTCACTGCTACACCTTCCGGCCAGCCAAATACTGTATTTGTTGTGTGAAAAACAAATACAGTATTTATTTGGTTGGCTGGAAAGTGTAGCACAAATGAGATAGAGATAGGGTAGACGTCTTTTGTTTCATAATTCTAGTTGTAGAGACCTCCATTGGGATATTCCAGTTGTTCTTCAATACGTACAAGAATATTGGCCACTGTTTCTTTATATAACCTAAATTTTTGAAAAAATGTTAGATCATCCATACTTTCTAAATAGTTTTGTCGCTCATGATAGGTACGGAAACCATCATCCAATATTTCCAATTCCAACAAGTCTTCATCTAATAAATCGGCTTCTGCCATCATTGCAGGTAATTTCGTAAAATCAAAGGAAAACACTCACGGGTACGAAATGACAGATAAAAACCGAAAGTTAGGTTATGTTTTGATATAACCCAGGTTTAAGTGACATAAACCATCAAACTCGAACGATTACATTTATTCTGAGATTAAGACAAATAAACTTGGTTTAAAAAATGGTGCAACAGCGAAACGTCAATTAACTCCTAAACCATTAACTTAATCCGAGTTTAAGCTTAAATCATGTTTGGTGCAAGTGGCCCTAAAAAGTTAAAGCAAATAAACGTGGACACCCAGTACCCAGAACTACTAGTATTGTTACACTTTAAGTAAAAAAAGGTAGTAATAAGTGAATTAATTTTTATTTTATATTAAACAGTCCAGGAACAACACCAAATATTAGAATTTATTCGCTTATCCTAAAAAAATGTAAAAACGTATTTATTTGCACACTGTTTTTGTTTTACTTTTTATTTTATTCGGCTGTAGGTAGGTATTTAAATTAGTTTGATTTCAAATGAGTATTTAAAATAATACAAATAGACAAAAGAACAAAATTAAATCTTACTTTAAAATAGAACAAAACAAGATTTAAATAAAAATAATAATGTATTATTGTTACTTTAAATACAATGGAGCTCTCTACAACTAGAATTATGAAACAAAAGACGTCTACCCTATCTCTATCTCATTTGTGCTACACTTTCCAGCCAACCAAATAAATACTGTATTTTTTTTCATACAACAAATACAGTATTTATTTGGTTGGCCGGAAAGTGTAGCAGTGAGCGGCACGAACGAACATAGCTAATGTGAATCTGTAGAATAAGATAATTCTACTAAAATTTAGATGGCGCCAGTAATTTCTTTAATAAAAATAATATTTTCGCCCGGCCAAGTAAATATTGTATTTGTTCAACAAATAACAAATACAGAATTTGTTTGGTTGGGTGGAAGTGGGAGTGTATGTGTATGTCTTCTATCCTTTTTGGGTAGAACTTTTGTCCCTGTCTAATCTAACGGGAGAAATCTCCATTTAGATGATCTTGCGTTTTATTAAATTATTCTTTGTTTTTCTTAATGCGAACCTGTTAAAAAATCCAAACTCCGAGCACTATTAATTACCAAGAGATATTTTAATGATTACATTCGTTATTTCATTATTATAAAATAAAGTAGTCGATTACCTTTTAACGATAAGCAAAGTTACTGGTTGTCAGTAGGATTTAAAATGTCACTTGGTTAAGCCCCAAAGAATTTATTTTTCTTTTTTAATTATAATTGTGGTTAATTAATAGAAGCTATAAAAACCTTAATTAAAATGTAAATGTCTGTGCGTTAGGTCATTTCGTTCTCTCTTTTCTTTAATTTCAGCCGATCCTGATGTAAAACTGACAATATTACGCGAGCAGTGGAAATAAATCAACACAGTGACTTTTATTGTACTCTTCGAACTTTACCAAGAAGAGTATTAAACTTCCGTTAGTCTGGTTTGTCCTTTTCACGGCTTGTGGGGTCAAATAGGCAGCAAATATAATATACTATTTTTTTTTGCGTTAAGCGTTTACATTATGTTGTATTTATACATATACTCATAACACACAAGAAATATATCGTCGGCTTACAAGTAAAGAGCACTAAGTCCAAAAACATGGTTTTGAGATATTGACAAATTTAACTTTCATTTTTGTTTTTTAATTATTGTAATAATTTTTTTTGGAAAAAAACTACCGCAAATTGCAATGACATGTTTGGACATATTGATGTCCCATTTGCAGTTAAATAAAGAAAAATTGAAGTAGTTTAATTCAACTAAATTTGCAAAAATACATGCCTTTTACTTGTAGGCCCACGATGTCGGCTTACAAGTAAAGAGCACTAAGTCAATAAAATAATATAAAAAACAACTATTGAAAATTAAAACCCTTCTATTAATTAAACGTAATGTATAACTATAAAGTAGAAAACAAGATGTTTACATACATTTTCAAAAACTAGATTTTTAAAAGAAGGGTTTGGACTTTCTGATTGTTTAAAGAAAGTTACCAAAATTAATAAAATTAATTAGTATTAATTATATGATATACTATGCCAGAACTAAGACAGTTTTCAGAGGCCATCGGCTGTGCCGGCAAAGAAGCATCTAAAGTCAATAATTATAATGAATCATTATTAATGATAAAACACTTCACGGTGCAATTCTAAGGGCTGTTTTCCGAACTTGCCGAGAACTTTTTCTTCTTTTTTTCTTATATTCTCGTTATTTATGTAGTAACCAAGGATTTAAGAGCAAAATTAAAATAATCAGTTAAATGCGTTTGTCAGTACAATAAATTACTCGATGTTGTATCATATAAATGATTCAAGCAATCATATTTTTATAAATAAACTCTTTTTAGAAAGTCGCTTAATGCAGAAACATTTGAAATAATCTACAAGTAAAACGTACTAAGTGCACTAAGTGCCTATTGCCAGATAAAACTTTAATCAAAATCAAATTGGTGCGTTTTGTATATTGGGTAACTCCCTTGGCAGTCCACCTAGAAGTTAGTTCGGTTTACCTATACATAGGTCATCAAAAATTAACTACAGTGCTAATAAAATCCCATTTTTGCAAAAAAGTGACTTAGTGCCTTTTACTTGTAAGCCGACGATATTTCGTGTGCACACATCTGTTATGAGTAAATGTAGTAAATAAAGAACAACATACACTTTTATGTAGGGGAAGGGGCCCTAAGATGATGAATTGGGTAATATGACGAATCGTCTATAACAAGCGAACGTCAACAGATGGAGCAACAGTTGCTGTCTGTGGTAACTATCTGACTAGAGCGCCAGATAATTTTAATTTTTTTTTTAATTTTTTCATTTTCCAAATGAAAGTTTTGTTGTTTGCCAAATAAATTTAGACCTACTGTAACAAGGCAAAGTATTATTTTGTTGGCAGCAGTTTTTTTTTCTAAAAGTGTACTATAAAATGTGAAGCAATTCATAGTTTAACGGGCCTTATTTAATTTACTAGAGAAGGTATTTATAAAATCAGAATTCAAGGTAAGACTTTTTGATTTGATTTAAATTTAGTTGGCTCCTTTAAACTGTTTAACAAGAATATAAATGTATGCAGATTTATAATCACTAATTTAGATACTTTTTTTCAATTTAAATCGCGAGTTAAATCTTAAAAGTTTTTAATTAAGTTTAATGTTAAATTTCAATCAGCCTAGAAACCAAATAATTTATTGGTAAGTAAAATAATTGTTTTTTTAGAAATTTTTTAGAAATAAAACAAACCGTAAAGATATGTAATGCTACGCATTACATTATATTCTATTTACAGTAAATGGTAGAGGAAATGCGCCTAATTTCGGATGGTTTCCAATTATCGGATAGTAGTGTATTTAAGATACTGTCTGCAAAGGTAAACAGAAACCTACTTTTATGTGAAGCCAAAAGTCAAACTAAATCCGTCCTGTAACATGATAACGGTAGAGCTTCTCCCCTTTAAATGGCAGCACAAATCGTTTATATTGCAAATGGCAGTTTTGTGCTCAGTTGCATTATTATGCTTGTTTATTTTATAAATAATCGTTATAAAAGTTCGTGATTCTGTCTTGGGTAAGTTATGATGTTAGTTAAGTTGATCCACTATTCATAATTAAGCAATTTGAAAACGTAAACATTCTACAAATTTCTAATCTAAAAAGCAGAAAGTTGCCTAATTTCGGATAGACCATTTTTGTGCATTTGATTCCCAATTTCGGATATCCGCAAGGTAATTATTATTCAGGATAACCAACCATTAATTATTATTTTTATAATGATACAACAAACTAAGATAAACAATTTTGAAAAAACGAAAATTACCTAAGATACTAAGATATTCGAAATTGGGAATCTAAAATTATAGTTCCTATAGTATTTCGTAGAAAATCGCTTAATGATTAAATTACGTCTTAAATGTGAAGGAATAACAAGAAACATAAGCAATGGGATCCAGATCTACTCTTGAAAAAATTTTTTCGGATATTTCCGAAATTAGGAGCCCTTTTTCAAATGCACAAAAATGCGCTGATTTTTTTTAACCGTGTTTTTTGGAAAAAATAAACTGTAATAAAATTGCTTTTATAATAAATCATGGTTCGCTATAATAAGTTGTATCTGGTTATATAAAAAAAATATCAAAAAGTAATACCGAGTATTAAATATTGAATACATTGTAAATGGTATCCGAAATTAGGCGACTTTCCTCTATATTGCATTTTCCCAAATAATTTTTTTTTTTTAAATAATGCAGATTTATAATCACTAATTTAGATACTTTTTTTCAATTTAAATCTCGAGTTAAATCCTCAAAGTTTTAAATAAAGTTTAATGTTAAATTTCAATCAGCCTAGAAACCAAATAATTTATTGGTAAGTAAAATAATTGTTTAATTTTAGAAATTTATTAGAAATAAAACAAGCCGTAAAGATATGTAATGCTACGCATTCCATTATATTCTATTTACAGTAAATGGTATATTGCATTTTACTAAATGATTAAAAAAAAGATAAAAAAAAATTATTTATTTTTTTTTTAATAATTTTTTTGCGAAAAACGGGATATAATAAGGGCTGAAATTTTGGCTGTAATTATTTTTATGTATCTATAAGCATGTAAAGCCTTATCATGAAAAAATAAGCAACTTTTTTTTTTCAAATGTCCGTCCATCTAATGCCACGTTTTTGGGTGCACGATAACTCAAGAAAGAATAAATCAGAAAAAATCAAGTTTTATGAGGAGAAGATTCCTATTGTTTTTGAAAGCAATCCCCCCAAAAACAAAAAAGTTATGGGGGGTTAAGCATAAAAAAAAATCGAAAAAAGCTGAAAGAAAATTCCGATTAACGTAATTTTTTCAGGAAAAATTGCTTTTATTACAAGGATCAATTTTTTTTTTTTTTTTTTTATTTTAGTCTTTTGCAAAAAAAAATAATAAAAAAATGAAATATTTTTTTGAGAACTTTTTTTTATTTTTTTTTTTTTTCAATAATTTTTCGTTTTTCCAAAAAGATCTTTTTAAAAAAGTGTTATTTTTTGAAAATTATTTTTTTTAAGTACTTGAGAAATGCAATATACCATTTACTGTGAATAATATATAATGGAATGCGTAGCATTACATATCTTCACGGCTTGTTTGGTTATACAGATGTTTCTTTTTAAATCTGGGAAGCCTATGTACGTTAAAATAACAAATTTTGAAGCTGAATTATAATATGGCTTAGTAGGAAATTCCATTTGCATATAATAATGCATTTACCGGCTTGGCTTCATTAGCCAAATGAAATTATGGTTTACTAGACCCTTAGAGAACTTGGTCGTCGTTAACGGCAAGACGCACTGTGTTCACTTCAAATAGTTATTTGTATACCATGGTCAAAATAGTAGTTTATGATAAAGAGGACGAAAATAGTTATTTATGGTACTAGTGGGTAAAGCAAGATATTGCCCATGAGAAAATTTTCGAGAGGGCAATATCGGTTTACCCATGAGTGCCATACAAGGTTTTATCCAATAAATAAGCTTAGGAATTCATATTTTTATTAAAAATTTTGACATTTACAAGAAAATAATTTGACAAGTGACAGTTAAGTGGGTAAAATAAATAATTATCCACTCAATAAAGTAAAAGCCACGCGGGGGTTATTATTGAGTTTATCTATTTAAAATAAAGCTGGTAATTGTCTTATTATCTGTATGTATTGGATAAATACTATTTTTAGGACGATTACGAAGATTGCCAACCGAGTTCAGAGAGCGTAATCACCATAAAAACAATTTTTATTCGCTTGTATTCCAAAGCGACATTTTTCGGTAAGAAAGTTAAGTTAAAAGTGACACTTTTGTTAAGAGTTTGTCTTTTGTTGCTGCAGTCCACCAAAGTACTTTTGTGGTCCCTTATCGAAAAATTCATAGCGGTTGGGTTTGTATTTTGTTTTACTTGGCGTGCTGCAGCCCGTCAAAGTACTTTTGCGGTCCCTTATAGAAAATTGTTAGATAACTGACATAACCAAATTAAAACTAATCTGACTTATTATTTTTAGTTTTTTTTTTGTTAAAAATATGTTTACACGCAAATAAAAATAGCGTATGATACACGGACGAAAAATAAATCTCGGACTTACGCGGTTGTGAATCTCGGCTCAGGCCTCGATTCACAATATCCGCATACCACCGAGAAACATTATTTCTGGTCCGGGGTTCATAATATACTATTTTGTCCGTGTATCATACACTATTTTTATTCGATTCTAATATCATAATACATTCTTATTTTTTAGGTTAGAATTTAAATGTCAGGTTACTTGAACCTTTTTTGACCCCCGCCCAACTCAGTTATAATAATGAGGTATTTGTATTATTTAATTTCTTACATTGTTACAGTTTTAAATACAAAACAAGACGTGAAGGTATGTATATTGCATATTCCCAAAGAACACAACTTTTGAAAAAAAAATGTAATTTATTTTTTCAAACTTCTTTTTTTTTTAACGAAAAAAATTATAAAAAGTTTTCCAAAAAAACAATTTGAAAAACATTTTAGTTTTATTTTTATGCAATATACCATCCACTGTGAATAGTATTTAATAAAATGTGTAGCATTACATATCTTCACGGCTTGTTTTGTCTTTAAACTGTAACAATGTAAGAAATTAAACAATACAAATACCTCATTATTATAACTGAGTTGGGCAGGGGTCAAAAAATGTTCAAGTAACCTGACATTTGGTATGCAAGCATAGTTTTTCAATTGAAACACCATAGGAGGGTTGCATATGAAAAATTAGAAAATAGTATATTGTTTTACTAAGAGGAAAAGTGAAGCTTTTTTTACTAGTCTGTAGAATTAACGGACGACGCGAAGCGGTGCAATTTCGGAGAGATTTGTAGGTGTATAAACCATATATTCTTCTTCAATCATTTTATACAATTTCACACAAGGTTTTTGCATAGAATCTCGAGTCAACCAACATAATAAACAAACAAGTTTGAAGTATGGCTGTCATCAAAGTCAAAGAGTGGTGGTTTTGCTAACTAACTTTTTTTACGGCGTACAACAATGAATCATTTTTTTACTGTAAAAAAATAGATCACTTCTAACTAGTATGTTCAGTTATAAAACATGAGCATTTTAGTACGCTTGAAGAAAAAAGTTTTTTTTTGAAATCCCCTACTCTAAAATTGTGAGATGATGTTATTGCCATGTTACTTCGACAGATTTCAACTATAATTTAACACATTGATTTTGTAGAAATAATAGAGTGGTCCTTTAATTTAATAAATACATAGTCAAGTAATAGTATATTATTTACCAAGTGAGAGAAGTTTAACATTTTTGACCTGCGTCAAATTGCGGGATGAGCGCGCTAGCGCGAAGCCCGCAAGACGCGGTCTAAAATGTTAAATCTTCACTCACGTGGAAAATATAGTATTTTTTTCACTAACAGTACATATAATTAGTTATTTATTTATTTATTTTACTAAAATTTAATGAAAAAGCTTATAAATTTAAAAAATCACGCTGGCCGTTCGAGGCCATTAAAAAAAATGAATAACTTGACATTTCTGGCAGAAATTTTCTGGTGATCTGCTAAAATTATTAAGTTAGAAAGTGTTTCCGTGTTAAGTGTAATAAAATATATAAAAATGGAAAGTGAAATGCAAAGTGATGATTCTGATACTCCCCCAGAAATAAGGGGACAGGCGAAAACTGTGAGGGAGAATCTATTGCCTCAAAAATCAATATATGGGGGTTGTACCTCTAGTAATCTATGATCCTTACGGTAATATATGGGTTTTATAATATATGGTTTAATATGATGGACCAATGATTTTCACTTTTCGAAGTGTTTTTTGTAAAACATGTTTTATAGGTACTAATTTAGTTAACATTTTTTAATTTATCATTCAATAAATAAATTTGGTGCCTAAAGACAGTTGTAAATAGCAATGTGATTTAATAATTATGTGAAACGTCAGATGCCAAAACAGCTGAATAAAAATTCATTATTAACCATGGTGCAATTTCATTATTTTTAGAACCTCTGATGTCATAGGTGGAGAAATAATATTTCTACCAATGAAAAGAACAGTAATAAAATTGTGCTTTTAGGCTGGTGGTGAAAAAAAAATATTTTTTGTTTGATGAACTAACATGTTTTCCTTTTATCAATTTATATTTTAAAATAAAATACACTAAATTAATCACTATATACTTTAACAAATATTTTCTTAATGAAATAGAATTTGTCCCAATAAATTAAATTGCTGGATGAAAATATTATTTTTACAATACTAGTTTCGGAATAGCGCACACTCGGCGCACACAATATTGTTACTACGAACACAAGTGTGTTTTCGGAAAGTAGAATTAATAAAATATGAGTTTTTAATTTTAGACCCAAGAACGTAAAAAATAAGTTTATATCTACACTTTTTTTTTAATGCAAAAAAAAAAACATAAAATGCAATTCTCTGAAAAAAAATATACTTCTACACTCCGACCGCATGTTATCTCCCTCTTTTCCTTTCCCATTTTAAAAAATTTTCAAAATTTTGGGAAAGCCTTGTATTCGTGCAAAATTTTTCAAAATTATTTTTTGCGAATTTTTGCGTTTTATGACGTTTTATGTCGATATAAATCAATTGTGAGCAAAAAAAAATAGTTTTCGTGAAAATTTGTATATTGGGGTTTTTAAGGTTGCTGAAAGTGAATCTGATAATAAAAAAAATCTAAGTCCACCCCCTGAGGGGTGGGGGGTAGTTATCTTAAACATTGACATACTGGGATTTTTGAGGTCGCTAAAACTAAATCTTAAAATAAAATTTTACTAAATCCACCTCCTGAGGGGCGGGGAGGAGTTTTCGTGAAAATTGATATATTGGGGTTTTTAAGGTTGCTGAAAGTGAATCATAATAAAAAATCCATTAAACGCACGGAGGTCAAAAATGGGAAAGCTCTTTTACTGGGCAGTGTATTTAATTCTTTGTTTGAAAAAGAGGTAACTATTTCTCAGAGCTTCATTCTAAACGCTGCCTAGATGTTATGAAAATATTTTTCATAAAAAGTGGTAGTGAAAGGTAAAAAAATATATCCCAAATCTTTTTAAAAATATTCTATATCAATTTTAGAATTAAAAAATTTTGCTCGCTTTTCACGGCGTTTTGAACCATAGCGCGTTATATTTTGCAGCTTTGACTCTTGAACCTTTATGGGCCCACCGTGACTAGTTTGATTTTTGTTTGCCAAAGAGTGGTATCCTGCAAATTGTCCTGCAAATTAGATTAAATGCGAATAAATTGTACCTTTGTCGGTACCTTTCTGAAAGTCGAAAAGGGGTCCGTAATTCGGACTCCGTATGTTAATAGTACATAGTGGAATAAGGATTATTTTTAAACATTACACTAGTTTACAAGGTTTTTGCAGACAAATACATACCAAAAATTAAAAGCGCATAAATAGCATAATTATGCATATATCGTAGTGTACCAAAAATTTAACAGATGTCGGTACTGTTTTCCTGGAAAGGGCCTATCCAAAGACTCGCATAACAAGAATAGTACATAAGAATGCGATGCCAGGATTGGCTTGATGTGTCGTCATGTATCTTGTAATGGTTGTTATGCGAGCCACTGGATAGGCCTTAAGTTGTAATTGTAACCTAAAAATTTGACGTTTTCCTTGTGTTCAATATAATTTACGTTTGTACAATATGTAGAATATGCTAATTTAGTGTGAGTGTATGAAGAATAAACCAAAAAAGTACCTTTTTCAATACCATACAAAATAAGATTAAGTATAAACATTTTTTTATGTAACTTTTTCTTCTTTTATTAGCTTTAACTATCGTCAATCATTATAATAGACAAAAAATGTCACAATATTTTATATGTTAAAAGATACGAGTTTTTAACCAATGATGTAGCTTAAAAATCGCGGGAATTTTAAACTACTATCTTGCATAATTGGACGGACTATAATAACAAACATAATTAAATTGTATGAAGTTGTATTATAAATCATATTTTGTTTTATTGTATAACATATTTATAAGGAGGCATGGCTTAGTGGGCTAGCGCTTTGGCATGACAAGTCGGCTAGCGTGAGTTCGATTCTCACTGGCGCCAATTTGCCTTTTTCAGTTAATTACTAATTGAAATTTGGTTAAGGTGATAAGTAAAGCGGACACTCTCTTTAAACTAGTTCGAAAGTCAGTTAGAGCCGGTGGTTCCCTCTAATACTAACCCAGACAAGTCCTGAACTTAGGGGATGCTTAATTAGGTAGAATAGTAGTAGGTTAAACAAATATGTAATGTAATGTAATGTAATGTATATGTAATTATGATAAAGTTTTATTCGTATAGGTATTATTTCTACAGGAGCATAAAACAAGAACATTTCGCTCAAAGTTTAAATTTCTCATATAATACGTGCATAATGTGAATGTGGTCAATTGCAAACTGCATATTACAAGTATTTTTGCAAAAATCGTTTATATGTCAGTAAAAGGAAAAATAAGAACGTCGGCATGTTTTGGCATCGATTTGTTGAAGAATCTGAAACGTGTTACAATATTTCACGTTCCAATTGCCTTTGTTATGACAAAAACACGCGTTAGGTGGGATTCTTTAAAACTAAGCTCCTGAATATTGATGCGAAAGTTAGGGAATCTATAGATACGGTGTATATTGTTGTGGAAAAAAGTTTAATGAAAGATTTCGAAAAAAATATACACTGTCAAGATTATAAAAATAAAAATCCGATAGGTAATCCTTTCATATATTTAGAAACTAAATTTAGAATTTAGTGATCTTTAAAATGCTGTATCAGACAACCCCCCTTTTTATTTAAATAAAATCTCCAGAAAATAGTTTAAGTTGTGTTATTTAAGTGCCCAAATTTTAAGTTGATAATTAAAAGTTAAGTCTTAACTCGTATAGAGTGGGGTGTGACTTTTTGACCGCTCTGTATAATTTACAACAAGAACCCTCAAATGTTGTAAGTACCTACTCAGTATGGTTTCTTGTACAAAACATAATTATTCTTTTTATAGTTTTTTCACTTAATAATTATGATTAGTTTTATTTTACGGCTTACTTTGTTTTCATATGTGTTGTTTTAAAATGTCTTTTTAATTTTAAATACTTTAACAATTTTTGCATAAAACGCATATATTCGAATAACAAAATATTACATGAATAGGGTTGCCATATTTTATTAATTTTGTATTTTTTTTTTGTGTTGGTTATTATTTGCCTTTAATATTTATATTACAAAAAAATAGTACTTCAAGGACTTTTTGTTTGGATTTTTCAACATTGTCAATGATTTTCGTTTTTTTTTTAGATCATATATTTATAATTGCATTTGCATTGTTATAATAAATATTAATTGTATTATTGTAATAATTGTTAATTGTATTATTGTAATAATTGTTAATTGTATTATTATAATAAATATTATTATGTTTCTCATACATTGGCTTAAACAAATCTCTTTTATATTGTATAGTCCTGAGGAAGTCTTAATAAAAGACGAAACGTCGACATACATTAACTGGTGTTTTTGTTTTTTACCAAGATCCAGTCCCACTATTCTCAATTTACAAGTTTTATGCACTAGCGACGTTTATGTTAAATGTAGTGTTTTAAGTGTGCTAAGCTTGATAAAGTCTTAATTAAAGACGAAACGTCGCTAGTGTATAAAACTTAGTGTTTTTATTTAAAGTCCTAGTCCCGATATTTGTTTATTAATTGTATAATCGAAGGACACTAATATAATTTGATAATATACTTATTGTTTGCAACTTACTTCGTATGACGTGTTAGATGATAAATATGATTTAAAAGTAAACCTGTCTTATAGTTTAAGATATATTAAGGCCTATCCAGAAGCTTGCATAAGAACATAAAACATAAGAATGCGTTGCCGTGATACATGACGGCATATCAAGCCAATCACGGCATCAGATTGTTATGTTTTATGTTCTTATGCGAGCCTGTGAATAGGCACTTAATGTTTAACTAAATTAAATATGTAAGGTTCATAAATAATGTCAAAGTTACCTTTAATTGTGTACAAAGTAAACTTAAATAAGAAAAAGAAAAGGTAAAAAGCATTATAAAAAGTTTTTCTTAGTATTAAGCTCCCACTTGTATTGACTTAATTTATATGTATCGTGCTTAAAAGTAATTCTTCTTCATTGACCCTCTTAACTTATTTACTATTAGAAACTGCGGATATTTTAACGACCACGTGCTTTAAATTTAAGGGTGCATTTCTAACTCTTTTAATAAATTATAGCTCTGTTAAACAATTTATAAAATTCTTTAAAGCTTGTCACTATTAAATCAGACTGTTTCTCTAGAAAACCCAATAAATTTATAAGTACTTTTTCAAGCTTTAAACGTACTGCAAGAAAGCTAAGTAGAAAATATGTAATATTAAATACTGAACCATTACCACCAATGGGAGGATTGTTGTAGTGGACTACAGCGTCGCACTTGACGAGTTTACTACCCAAAATAGCTTGAGTTCGATTCTCACCGGCGCCGATTTGCCTTTTTTCAGTTAATTAATAATTGAAATTTGGCGAAGGCGTAAGTGAAGCGGACACTCCCTATAAATTGATTCGAAAGTCAATTAAAGCCGGTGGTTCCCTCTACTACTAGCCCACACAAGTCCTGGACTTAGGGGATGCTTAATTAAGTAGAATAGTACGAGATTAAACAAAAAAAATTGTATACAGAGTTGAGATATCGACTTCAAATTTTAACACTTAAACAAAACAAACTAAACTAACTTTTTGCATATATTAGATATATAGAGGCCCTCTATTAGAGGGGTATATTGCGGATTTTTTTCAATAAATAATTTTAATTTTAATAATATTCCCACACTCCAACAACCCCACTCGGTAACATCCCTACTCCCCGGTAACCCTAATTTCCAATAACCCAACTCAGTAGCTAATTAATAATAAATGGGTGGTTCAAGTAACAAAGTATTTCTTCTTTTTGTTTTTTTATGATCTTCTTGACAATTATATTTATGTAAAAATCTAACATAATCTCAAAATTTACATTTAACGTATTATTCTTTTTATCTATCTACTCTTAACGTTTACTAATAATTTATTAATAATAAAAAAGTAAAAAATTAAATTAAAATAAGCAAATATTCAAGTCACACACAAAAAAAACTTTTTCGATTTTTAAGTGGCTATTGAATAAAGTTTTAGGGTTAAAAATGACTAATATTTCAGGTAAATTTCATAATTTTCTTTTAATTCCGCTTCCTGAAAAACTTGAAAAGTTAAATTAATTAGATGTTGCCAAGTTTTTCTGCAATTTTATGTACGTACTAAAATGTGGATTAAAACTTTTAATTAAAACCCCAACGAGTTTATTATTGGATCCAATTTGACGAAGAAAAAAAATTAAAAAAATAATATTTCATTACAAAATTTCTATAGAGAAAAAGTATATTAGAAAAATTTGGAGCGTCACTTATCAAAATTCATTACAATATTTTCTTAGCATGATATAGGTATTTATTTACCATTAATTTGGTTTATTATACTATTCAATGCGCCTGCGCTAGAATAGTATTATACGGTAGTTTCGAATTTTCCAAAACTTTCAAAAATCGTCCTAGACAAACAATTCTTAGATAAAAATTAGTTTCATGAAAAAATAATAAATTTTATTTTTTTTGTCCGTCCGCCCGTCCGTCTGTGCCTGTCCGATGTCACAATTTTTGTAGACGCGATAACTCAAGTAGGAATGATCCGATCGACTTGAAATTTTTAGGAAAAATTAAGTTCTATGAGGGGAAGATCCCAATTGTTTTTAAAAGTAATCCCCCCAAAAACAAAAAGGTTAAACTTATAAAAAAATCGAAAAAATCTGATTTTTCCAAGTATTTGGGAAAATGCAATATACCATTTACTGTGAATAGTATACCAGGTAGGGTGCCTAGTAAAAACTAAAAAAAAATGTATTTTTTAGGGTCCCTATAAATGTTCATTTAGGTCAAAAACCAGGGTAAAAACATTGCAAAAATTGATGTATGAAGCTTATTTATGTTATAAAAAAGGTTACTTAGAAATTTTTCTCATGGGCCATTTTTTTTTAGATATTCATTGATAAGTATCAATAAATGACCCATATTTATTCTTAAGAAAGGGAACAGGGTGTCCAAAAAATAATGGGACATATAGAAGAATACCCTAGAAAAAAAGGATTCTTTGGAAAAAATTTTAAGTGAACCTTTTTTCTAGCCTTTATTAACCTCATGTGCTAATTTTTATCATTTAAAAAAAAATCCCTTTTATTTTTGTAGAGGGGTATAAAAATTGATAATATTCCTTTATTATCCAAAAACACTTTTTTGTTTCATAAACGTTCAATATCAGTTTCTGTTTCCTT
The DNA here is from genome assembly GCA_958510825.1 of Brachypterus glaber. Classification (NCBI taxonomy): domain Eukaryota; kingdom Metazoa; phylum Arthropoda; class Insecta; order Coleoptera; family Kateretidae; genus Brachypterus; species Brachypterus glaber. The sequence continues at coordinate 21,778,673 of OY294045.1, forward strand.
AAAAAAAAACAAAAATTTTCTATTTAAAAAAGAGCCGGGCCGGATCTCTAAATATTTTTCAAAAAATCTAAAAAAAATATCAGAGATGTTTTTTCACCTAAAGGAATAATTTTGAGGGGTGAGACCCAAACAATTCCGTAGGCCCTGGGTTTAATAGAATACGTAGCATTACATATATTCACAGCTTGTTCTTGTTATCATTTCTTTATGCACACTTATAGCTTGTTGGATGTATAGGTAATATACAATGTATGGAAGAGAAAAAGATGCAAGTTGCTTGTAAATCAAGTTTACACTACACAGAAAAAAAGGATATCTTGAATCAAAGCAAAACGATTCTGTCTTCTGTCTTAGGGCATATCCATAGCCTCATATGACACGTACTTAGCTGGGACTCCCGGTATTATTTTACTATTGACAGGGCGGCAGTTTAGAATTTCCAGAAATAGTCCTAGAAGAAAAAAATGGATACAAATGTGCGTCCGTCCATCCGTCCGACGTCCGACTCAATATCGAATTATCCGATCAAAAAAAGTTTTATGAAAGAAAAAAAACTTATTGCGTCCACTGTAACCGTAACAAAATACTAATGAAAATGCATAATTTATAAAACTTATAGAGAATTTCAAGAGCTACAGGTTTGCTCGTAACCACTTTTATTTTCCGATGAATAATTTGGCTGAAAAAACCAACTTCACCCATAACATGGTAATTTTTGAATATCTATAACTCGATTGTTATTAATATATTAAAAAAAAAATATTTTTAATAAATTGTTGGAAATTTTCTCGTTAACAAAATTGGTTATATTCATTTTTATCGTAAGATGCATATTTAGCGAGATAACCGCACTCACCCCTAAAATTCAAGATAGCGGACACCCCTTACGCAAATCACCGGGTGAAAAACTAACAGGAGTGTTCTGTTACCATCCACTACTACCCTTTAAAATATTAGCCCGTGTACATTTAATGCAATTTTTCATTATTTGAGTGGACTAATAATGAAATGCGAAGTATTACATATCTTCAAGACTTGTTTTTATCTGTGTATAAAAATAAATTTTACATTTTCATTGAAATACATATCTTTAAATAAGTATTTTTCGCTCAAACGTAAAACCAATATTCCCCTTATCCTTTCTCGTATGTAAAACCTAACGAAAGGCTTTTTCAATAATGAAAATAATACATCCCTTATCTAACCTTTTATTATCCCCAATTTAAAAATTGGAAAAAATTCCGGAGAAAACCATCTGGAAATTGATACTAAATACAATTCTGCCTTCTAACAAAAAGGTCGTATCTGCATTTTTGTTGTTTTGAAAAATCAACTTTTTTATTAGGCACGGCGTCAATGATAATAATAATAAAGCTTTTCTTATATAACCTAGGTTAGATATAAATTCATGTCTAGTCTGTTTTTTGGCTTTTGGTTATACATCATAGATCGCGAAACTATCGGCTTGTCTGTAAACAGTTGAAGTTTGCGAATAAAATAACCTAACATTTTTGTTTATTTCTACAAAAAAAAAAAAATAAAAATAAATATTTAATTATATATTATATGGTTCATACCGAAACTATTAATAGGAAATAACAACGATCCACTTATTTAAATTATTATTTAGTTGAAATTTATAGTGACCTTAGAAATCTGCAAAATTTATGTAGATTATTTAAAATGGTGAATTTTACGAGGTAATGTGTTATTTATTTATGCTTGTGAATAAAATTCTGTTCTAACCACATAAGAAAGTGACAGTTCCAACTCTCGAGATGCTAATTTGGCCTAGACTAAGCCTCAGCCAAATAGCATCTCTCGAGTTGGAAATGTTTAATTTTCTTATTAGGTTGATTGATTGATTGATTGATAAAGAGAAACAAGATGAGGATTCGTACTTCACACTGCGGCCACCTGCGGGCCTATTGTGTTGTTCTTGGGTCTCTTGCTAGTCAAACAGCTTCGTTTCCTTTAGGCTTGTTCGAGATTCGAGTTCAGAACTGTTCAGAACTGGTTCTGACCAATGGAGGTTTAATCCTTATTACCATGTGACTTTAAATAACCAATAAACAGTAGTCCAGAACTGATTCTAGCGTATCCCGAACAAAGCTTTTATCAGGCTTACTAGGCTGTTTACTAGATTTGCACTGGAGAGCATATTAGGTTAGAAATATACTATTTTATTTCTGGTAAGCACATAAAGTTGTGTTTTTGCCGTTACCAGATTTTTGGTTGCAGCAACCATAAAAAATAGTCGGTCCGTATTTAACTATTGATCTGGTTGCCAGAATCAGATCTCTTTTAGGTGAATATTTCTAAGTAAATGTAATATACAACTTTTTTTCGTAGCATTAGAGTTAACGTGCAAATATACTAAAGCTGCCTTTTCACGGAGCAAGTTGTACGCAAGTTTGACGCTATATATTGCAAGTTAAACAGTGCTGCCAACCAGGCAATTTTGACTTGTCTCTGCGTTTGTTGACAAAACCATAACCTAGCATTTGCTTTTTTAAGGAAGTGTTTTATTAGACAGACCGGCCCAATATTAATAATAATTATTATTAACATGCGCAGTTGCTAATATATTAGTAAATAAAATCGATTTGGTAACTTTTTTCCAAGTTGGTACCACGAAAATAACTATAAATCTTGCGTAAAAATCGTCGAAAAATAAAACTTGTTCTATTAATTTGATGGCTCGAAAATAGCAACAAAGTTGCCTAAAGGCATGCGCAGTGACTGAATCATTCTTGCAACAAAATTGCATAGCACCAAACTTGCGTACAAATTCTCCGTGAAAAGACGTCTTTAGAAGTGGAAAACTCAAATTGTTAAATACGACCTTCTTGCTTAGGACAGAAAAATTGTAGTTAAATAACAACCAAAACAAAACCCAAAGTGCAACATTGCGGAAACTTAATCAATATAAGTACAGTGTACTTAGCACACATACATTTAATTTATTACATTACAATTTTAGAATTATAATTTTTACTTTTATATAATAGAATTCTAAAAATTATTTTATATGTAATTTCGGAAACTTTAAACTTGGGACCTGTAATAGCTTACAGTAATAAACAGGGTGATCAGTAACTGCCATGCAAAAATTTGAGAGGTGAATCCAAAAATATGAAAAAAAGTTTCTATAAAGGTTGGTCCGGAAATGAGCCCTAAGGGGGCTACAGCCCTTCGTAGATAACATATTGAGTGGGGAACAAAAAAAAGCATCAATAAAATTTTAATGCTGCAGGGTGATTCTTCATTTAAAACTGAGCAAAAAAGTATGCTTCACCAAAACACCTAAATTTACTATTAAGGGAGTAATAGTCTTTTAAAAAGTAACTTTTTTGGTGGCACAAAATGTTACTTCCTTTTAATTGCATTTTTTTTTTTGAAAACGGTTGCTCCTACACTATATGACATTTTTATGTATTTTTACTCAAGGAATCCGTATTTAAAAAAAAAAATCGAAAAACAGTACACATAAAAAGTTTGGGGCAAAAATTTGTTAAGCCTAATACATTTTTCCGTCTAGGGACGCCTCTGGATAAATTTAAAAAAATAAATAACATAACTTATTGCCCTTATTAATAGTAGTATACATGCAAAAGCTCGTCGCTGTAGCTTAAAGGGTACCAAAGTTATTAATTAAAAACCTTGTTTTTATTACAATTTTAAAGGGGCGTAGCTCCCTTAGGGCAGAATCACCACATTTTATCTTATCTTAGGGCCATGCCTAAAACACGTAACGCACTTAGGGGGAGGGGGTAGTGCTTAGCGCTGCGATACGTTACGAGCGGGGAGAAGGGGGCTGATATGGCGTTACATAACGCTCTACAATTTTTAAAGGAGTAATATATTATTAATAAGGTTTTGTTTTTCCACCAATTTTTTTTTTAGAGATCTTGGCTGCTAGCGTTACATATTTATAGTTTAGGGTAATTCTCAGCGCTACGAAACGTTACATGGAGGAGGGGGTTAAAATTTGCGAAATTTTTGATTACGTATAAAGTATGACCTCTGCGTTATTTTAAATACTTTAAACTAAAAGCGTTGGTTGTTTATTTTTTTTTTGCAGGTTTGTAGTCCAGTGGAAAAAGCATGTTTTGCAGTATAAACAAAATGTTTTGATGGTTTTTAGATAATTTGAGTGCGCTGATTCTGAATCTGTTGGGTGCCACCTCATATCTGTTGAGAAATTTGAAATAATTGAGATCAAAGCCAACTATGATTGAAATACATTTCTTTTATTTCACAAAATAACGTTTTGTGTTACGTGCAAATTATGCTAATGATTTTTAAATATCTTGGGTGCAATGAATCCGAATCCGGTAGATTCAACTTTGTAACTGTTAAGAAAATTCATATAAATGAAGTCAAAACCTAGTTTTGCTGAAATGTTTTTTCAGTGTATTAAAAATATATTTACGGCTTGTAGTTAATTTAAGAGCGCTGAATTCAAATTCGTTGAGTTCTGTTAAGAAATTGAATAGAATTGAATTAGATCGAAATATGTGATTTTTTGTACTTTATGTATTATTTTTAATTCATTTTTAGTTTTTGGTCGTAGTAAAACAAAATAAAATTTAAAATAGTATTTTTATAATAAAGTTTGGTAAAGCTAGATCTAGGAACACAAAGACATATATGCATATTTTTATTTTTTGTATTTTTTGTGAATTTATCAAAAATCTAAGTACTTGGATTTGACTTCCATTTCCTCAAATTCCTTAACAGATAAGAGGTGGCACCCAACGAATTTGAATTCAGAGCATTCAGAGCATCAAAGATATTTTTAATAAACTGAAAAAACATTTCAGCAAAATTAAAATAATATCAACTCACCCTAGTTAGCTCTGACCTAAAATATTTTAATTTCCTTAATAGATACCTAGTGGATTCAAATTCGGCGTACATAAATTAACTAAAAACCATTAAAAAAATATATACACTGAGAAATCAAGGTTCAGTAGTATGAAAAAAATATATTAATTTATCGCAGTTGGCTTTGATCTCAATAATCTGACAGTTTTTACCAGATACGAGGTATCAAACCATCAAATTCATATTCAAATTTTCTAAAAATCATGTTTTTTATACACTGATAAAACATAAATAAAACAAAAAAAAATAAATATTTTTACATAGTTGGCTTTTACCTCAATTATTTTAAATTTTACCAACATATACAAGGTGGCACCCACTGAGTTTGGGTTCAGCATACTCAAATTATATAAAAACCATCAAACCTATTAATTCATCGAAGTAGGCTTTGACTTCATTTATATGAAATTCCTTGATAGTTACGAGGTTGAATCCGCCGGATTCGGATTCAGCGCACCCAAAATATTTAAAAACCATTAACATAATATGCACGCAACACAAAACGTTATTTTGTGAAATAAAAATAATGTATTTCGGTCATAGTTGGCTTTGACATCAATTATCTCAAATTCCTCAACAGATACAAGGTGGCATCCACCGGATTCGGAATCAGCGCCCTTAAATTATCTAAAAACCATAAAATCATTTTGTTTATACTACAAAACAAGGTCCAGTCAAAAATAGGCGTTTGGCAATCGGACTGGTGCTTTTTTATTAATTCACTTATGTCTTGGAAATCCCTTTTTTGTCGTTCCTTTTTTTATTTGCCATTTTTGTCGTTGTAATAATAAAATTTTGTAATAAATTTAACACCCCCCTCATTTCTCCATCACCCCTCATTCGCGTATATGGATAAGTTAACCCCCCCTCTGTTTCACGTACTTAGAATAAACGTAGATAGTAGACATTTGGTACTCATGCTTATCTCTGATGACAATACAATTTAATATAAAAAACTAAAAACTCTTATAAATTTGAACACCCTCAGTCCTCACCCCATCAACCGGGTGATGGGGTGCCCCCCTATAGGGCTAAATTAACCCCCTTTCAAATTTGGTACACATACTTATCTTCGTCGACAATACAATTTTATATAAAATTTAACTGCAAGGGCTTTAATAACAATAGGGTATGTTTACCAGTATTCTTATTCACATAAAAGTTTTTAATTGAGTTTTTGCAGATTAGATAAGGACGTATAACTTTACAAAAATTTGTATTCAAGTAATGTTTAGATACCGTTTTATTGGAACACTTTTTTTACTTTTAGTATGTATAAAAGTCTACGTGTCTATTAAATTTTATTTTATATTCCTACTTTTTCTTTTACGAAAAGTTTAAAAGGTATCCTTTATACATATGTGAGATATGTTTCTAATACCTTATTGAGCCTAAAAAATATTGAAAGCATATTCAAAGATTTTGATGAAAACTATTTAAAAGTAAAAAGCGTAGGTAATATATTAATTTAATTTACATTTACCACAAATAAAGTTTAAGTTTTAAAGGAACTTACCAATCACAGACGAAGTTTAATCCTGTAAGGTCCAGTACTTTTATAAGGACTGAAATTACTACAAAACATACCCTAAATGTGACTAATTATGATCACCCTAATCGAGTTCTATCATTGAATTTTTAGTTTTTTAAACAACAAGTGATATTTGTAGTTGTAAGCTTATGGCAATATTGGGTCATAATAATATTATATAATAATAATAATAATAATAATATTCTTTATTGCCCAACAGAAGCATCCATTTACAGGACAATATACAAAAAAAATAAAATTTGAATTACATTAACTAAATAAGAGACTAAAAACTAAGAAAAAAGAAAAAAGTACAAATATTGAAAATTAATAACCATTATTAACATTTAGGCCAAAATGCTAAAACAATACAATTAACTATAGTATTAAGTGAGTCAAACTGAAGGTCACAACCATTGCAGTAGGTATTAAAATTAAACATCATGTCGTCGGCTTACAAGTAAAGAGCACTAAGTCCAAAAACATGGTTTTGAGATATTGACAAATTTAACTTTCACTGTTGTTTTTTAATTTTTGTAATAATTGTTACAAAAATGCACGTTTCGCCAAACAAACACTATGTCGCTTAGTGCAGAAACATTTGAAATAATCTACAAGTAAAACGCACTAAGTGCACTAAGTGACTTAGTGTCTATTGCCAGATAAAATTTTAATCAAAATCAAATTGGTGCGTTCTGTATAGTGGGTAACTCCCTTGGCAGTCCGCCTAGAAGTTAGTTCGGTTTACCTATACATAGATCATCAAAAATTAATTACAGTGCCATTAAAATCCCATTTTTACAAAAAAGTGACTTAGTGCCTTTTACTTGTAAGCCGACGATGTTAAAAATGGGATCAACGCGCATTGTATTTGTTCTAGCTGCTTGATTGTAAAAAGTCTGAACTGATCTTGTATTATTGAATGGTACATGATAATATTATATTATATTATGATTATATTATATTATATTATATCGTTAGCCCATTATACCTATGAAATAAATATGTACATACGCAGTACAGAAATTTAATTTTTAATTTTTACCTTGAAATATTTACCTTATCACGTACTAAATTTCTTATCAACATCAAAGCATCAACACATGTTGCACCATACTCTAAACAGCTGTTAGGCGACAATTTGATATTTGCTTTTACTTTGCGCTAATAAATTGCGCAGGTACTTAAGGGGTTAAAATAATCTTATATTTAAGTGACTACACTAAAACAACATATTTAACATTTATAACAAACATACTTTTATTAACTAAATGAGTTGTGTCCATATGTTTACATGATACCTTATCCCTTACCCTCCCGAGACTAAACTAATGATAATTTTTCGATTTAATTGTATTTTTTTTGTATTTGCTATGCCTTAAAAGAACAAAAAAGGAACAAAAAATAAACATTTTTTTTTAGTTTTTGCTCGAGTTTTTGTTTCCTTAGAGTTTCAGGTGAACTGTATTATACTGAATTAAATTTTCATATTTGTTTGCATACATAGAAAGCCTGTAAATGTATTTTGGATTAATATTGCCCTAAAGAAAAAATAAAGAAGTAAAGTCACAATTGTGACACACTGGATGGTAAGGGTTATGGGGCTAAACAGTTTTAGACTATAAACGGTCTTCCTCTATAAATTGTTTTGACGTTTCTTAAAAATTAAAACTGAAAGTTGATTGGTAAATTCTTAACAATTAATAATTATAATAAAACTGGATAAATTTATCTTAATATTTGTATAAAATTTTTCTCAGTCGTATGATAAGACTCGTATCCTAAATATAAAGCAGGATATTTAGGAAGTTGTAGTTCCTTGTTTTAACTTTTTTAACAACAAAAATTAATATGTTGATACTTTGGGGACAAAAACTTTCAACAAGTAACATATTGCCTTAGAAGAAAATAGGCAAACAAAGGAAAAACGAAAAATATTAGATAAAAAGTAAAAATTTGTTATGTGTGGATTTTATTGTATTCAGATACTAGCAGTTTATAAACCGGTTACATACATAGATACATAGTGAATTCTAAATTTGTAAGATTTATTTTATTTATTTTGATCTTTTGCGGGGATTTATTTTATTTATTTTGATCTTTTGCGGGGATAGGAGATATAATCCATTTCTGCATTTAAAGAAGATGTGACTGCAATGTATGATTTTTCTCTATATCTTGGTAATAATTTTTAAATTTACTTTAAGTATTAACATATAATAAAAAAAAATAATAAACTGACACATGAACGAAAAAGTAATTAATGTGGAATATTATCCCTTTGTTAATTTAAAGATGACTACTTACATTTTTGCAGGCGTAAGAATAAGATTCATACCTAAAACAAAATAAAATATTAATTAATTATTAAAATATTAATTATTAACCTACAGGATGCTTCTTGAAATTTATTTAGGATTATTTGTGATAAACACTCGGAAATGAAGCAAATAAAAACTTTATTGCATTACATAATCATGACAACGTTTCACCTAATATTTAGGATTCTTCAGGGCTAAATTATTAAATATACATTGAAACAAACAAATTAAACAAAAACATTACATCAACAAACAAAATACACTGGACATTTTTAACAGGAGAATACTCACTGTAGAACAATCAGTAATTAATTGTTCTACAGTGAGTATTCTCCTGTTGAAAAATGTCCGCTGTATTTTGTTTTTTGATGTAATGTTTTTGTTTAATTTGTTTGTTTTAATGCATATTTAATAATTTTGCCCTGAAGAAGCCTAAATATTAGGTGAAACGTTGGCATGATTATGTAATGCAATAAAGTTTTTATTTGCTTCATTTACGAGTGTTTATCACAAATAACCCTAAATAAAAAAATAATAATTATAATTATTCATAGTCAAAATCTTAGTAGAAGTAAGTACTTTAAAATTATGTGAAGCAGAAGAAGGTACTAAAATAATTACGTGCCATAGGATTTCTACAAAATTTCACTTGCGGCGCAGATAATTCGGGTTGTAGTTAAATTTTAAAATGTATTTAATTAAACACAAATCTTATTTTCGGTTAAGTTTTCTTCTTATAAGGTTTGAATATACAGTATACTTCAAGTCAACTCTGCTCAAATTTTTATAATTAATCCTGAAAATCTAAGCATGCATGTCAAGTAGCTTAATTTGTGACTATAGGTCAGAAAAATACAGTTAACTGCATATTTGAATTTAAAATTAACCTTAAATTAACGGTTGGATGATAAAATTTTGTAAATAAATTATAATATGAAATGAGGCGTATAGTGCAAGAGTGGCCCATCTCACTTTATGGAAATATCGAGATAACGGCTATTTAAATTTCTCCGATTTTTTGATCTTTGATCTAGGACTGTTAGATTTTCAGACTCAACCAACATTAAGGTAATGTATGACAAACAAATTTATTTTACTTTCTTTACTTTCTTAGAGAAAAAAATTGGTGAGTCACTATTGCACTATACATTGTGTTCATTTTGTGCCACTATTGCATTACGAACGAGATCTGACCTTCAATAACACGTTTTTTTTAATGTAGATCTAACCTCACATTATACTTTAAAATTTTAATTATTTTTACATGTGAAAGAAATGTTCGTTATTTAATAACAGAATAGTCAAAATAAATACCAATAATTATGCTCTGGAATAGTTAAATAAACGTTTTTTTTACTGTTCTTGGAGTAATTACCTTTAAAAATGAAGAATAACTAATGCGTAAACATTGTTCAAGTACCTAAATGGATTTTAGTTCCTATGATCTCAAAGTTTAAGGTTAGTTGTAATTATTTTTTATTAATAAAGCTAAATTTACAAAATTGGTAATATAACGCTCCTGCATTTGTGCAGAAAATGATTTGTTTTGGGGCGAACAAATAACTTTCTCTATAAAACAATTTTGGGTTTTTTAAGAATCTTTCTAAAAATATATTTATAAATCCATGGTAAAACTTGTCTTGTTAGCTTTTTTAAGAATAAAATTGACATTTTTAATGATTAAGTTGGCTTTTTCAACATCCCCAATAATTCAAGTATCACGTAAAGTTCTAGGAGGGGAGGGCGAATTTGTTTAAAACGTTTCGCTGAGTTTTAAGGGGAAGATAGGGGCAAATGGTATGTAACATTAAAAAATTATATATAGCCTATACCTGTGCGCCACTCTTGCACTAATAAAAGCGATAATTTTAATAATGCAAAAGTGCACGGTAAAAATAAATTACATTAAATTACATAGTCTGTAAATGGTAATATGTTGCCATAGACCGGAATGGTAAAAATTTCATAGTCCATAATGGTAATATATTGCATAGACCGGAACGGTAAAAATTACATAGTCCAGAATGGTAATATTTTGCATAGACCGGAACGCTAAAAATTACATAGTCCAGAATGGTAATATTGTGCATAGACCGGAACGCTAAAAATTACATAGACCCGAATGGTTTGGACTTGAAATTTGAAAAAACATATTTACTACTTAGAAAATGTTTGTTCCAAATTACAAGTCTCTGTGTCAAAGCTTTTTTGAAATATCGTAGCGTAAAGTTCATTTGGTTTAATAAACCAAACGATTTGCACCCTTAATACGAGTAAAAACTGCTTACATCTTTCTTTAAAAATCAATTGGTTGATAAAGATCGTAATTTATAATGAATGTAAATTTTAGGCCACAAATAAAGCATTTAAATATCGTACATAAATCATATTTACCTTTTTTACACTTTTAACACTTTAACCTAGCAGCATGCGTCGCTATCTCTCTAACAATAACAATATTAAACGGCCCGTCTGATGATGCGACGCCTTCTTGGTATTTGCCAAAGCGCACGCGCGTCTTAAAATAACATAGCCCGACATTGTAAAATCATGTAAAAATATGTAAATCAATGTAAATATATTTTTTCACATTATTTTACATTCTTTTACATTATTTTACATTTTTTTACATTATTTTACATTCTTTTACATTCTTTTACATTATTTTACATTCTTTTACATTCGTTTACATTCGTTTACATTCTTTTACATTATTTTACATTCTTTTACATAAATTCATGAATTATGCATAGTCCAGAATAGTAAATTTACTATTCCGTACTATGTAAATTCATGTATTTTTACATTATTTTACATGCAGTTTTTACAGTGTGCTTTAAATGATTGTATCGTGCCAAAAAGAAAACCCTCTGTTGTGAGGGTTTGTAATGAAAGATATAGATGTCCTTATTACATTTATAAAAAAACATACGCAAATCTCAAAAAAAAAACACATATGGGCCACTCTTGTACTATACGCCTCAAATATACTTTATATCTACTGAATGTTTTATAATTAATCGTGAAAATCCAAGCATGCATTAAACATGTCAAGTAGCTTAACGCATGATCTCCATAGGTCAGGAAATTACGGTAAACTGCATGTAAACACTTCTGGCGATTGACGGCGACCAGTATTAACCCTTTATGTATACTACATGCGTAATTATGCAATTCTGAATAAACACTATGGAGTGTGTCCATGGAAACTTGACCTTGCTGAAAACGGATATTTGTAAGAAAAACCATGTGATCCAAAATTCACAATTTATAAAAAAAAATGTGTCATGACAAACTTAAATAATTTAAAATAAAATAAAATTAAAAACATAATTATCTTAAGAGTGACTATCACAGATTCTTAACCTAAATTGTCTTTATTTTATTTTAACTTATTAGTTTATTGTTAATACTCGTTTGGGGACCTGATAAGTAAATCTTTTTAACATTTTAATTATTTATAATTATTTTGTTTTGTTTTAATTTAATTTTATTTTATTTTTTAATCATTTTATATTATTTTGTAGTATATGGCCATTGTGGTGGAATAAATTAATTATTAATATCATGTTTTTTATGTTTAAGTTTATTTTTCTTAACAATTAAATAAGAAACTAAACTTTGGAGTGGATATATTTTTTAACGTTTTTCCGAAAATAATTATTTTCGGAATTATAAGTTATAACTAAAATTATTAATTTTATTTAATTTTGACATAACATTTCGTATATTCAGTGTATACTACGCTAAAAAACAAAAAAATATGATTTATTTTCAAGATGTAACCTTTTCTATGCAATTAGTTTATTATATTATAAAATTTCTCTTTTAATATTCGATTTCTGTAAAGAAATTTATGTTTTTATTATAATTTTAGAGAAGCGTCTTGAATGTGAATTTAATGAAACAAAATTTATAAGGTCACACCCGTAAATCCTGCAATCAGAAAATTTCGTTGGATTTTTAATACTGAATGTTATTGTTAATACATATTTTTTATTTATATCGTATTTAATACTTTACTTGTGATATTAAATACTGCAATGTGTGTATTGTATAAAAAATATTGGCATACTAACATAGAAACCGTGCTGGTACATTTAAATCTCCACGCAACATGTATTTATTAATACTAACATGTTATGGTAAAAATTACTCTAACATTTGGTAAAGCATATGACACTTATAGTATGGTATACTTTGAGTTGTTGTTAAGTTGTATTACTAATCTAGTTTAAAGTATGTTACAGTATTCAGAAAAATTAACAATCGGTGTATAATACCAAAATTTTGATTAGTAATAATAAAAAGATTTCTACCACACACAATAACACACTGACAAAATAATCGATCCTTTTTTTACTTTTATCTGTATTATTACTAATCAAAATTTTTGTATTATTTACTGATTGTTATTTTACTTAATACTGTAACATACTTTAAACTAGATCAATAACACAACAACTACAACTTAAAGTATACCAAACTATAACCGAGATATAATTTACCAAATGTTAAATGTGGGGATCCAAATGTACCAGCACGGTCTCTATGTTAGTATGACAACATTTTGTATACAATACACACATTGCAGTATTTAATATCACAAGCATTAAATCCAATGATAGCGATATAAATAAAAGATATTAACAAATAACATTCAGTATTAAAAATTCAACGAAATTTTCTGAGGGTGTTTTTAAGTTATAGTGACTGTATGTGTAATATTCGTTAGACTTTTTTTACTCAAAGTTTTAGGAAATTTGGATTACTTTTAGGCTATAAGTGATGATATTATCAGTTTTGTAATTTAATTTTTAGCATAAGAATTATACTCGGGCACCCTTAACTATGGAGATACCCTTTGTTAGTATCTCACACACACCGTGTTCCTCATCATTGTTAATGAGCTTTAGACACGAAGTAACAATGACATGCAAAATTTCCATATTAATTGCAACGGAAGGGTGCACCATATATCCTTTTTTTAATAATAAGTAAGTAAAATTCATCATTTAAATCATTTTTTTTTACTGTTTTATTTCAAATTTAACTGAATCTTAAAAATTAACTTGTTAATTTACATTGACAACGCAATTAAAATTTTAATTCTTACCGAGATTCTTAAATTAAGTTTATTTTTTATTTTTATTAAGGATATTAAGGACGGTAATTTAAAAAATTTCTTTATATTCACACTTTCAGTGCCGGCCATATTTCCGGTGTGTACGTCGGAGCCCTGGTACGTATACTGTATTTTTGGTCGTGACGGCCCTGGAACGTTTGACGCCAAAGAAACACCGTAAAACACGGAACTCCAAAACCAAGGCTACCCGGCAGCTTATAAGGATGTATCTAAGCGGTCGGAGCAAACGCAGCATCTACAACGGCCGACGCATAACTAAACTGTTGTAGTTAGGCATACTGGCGGCACACACCGTGTGCCATGGGCTCCTGGCGAACGCTGCCGATAGCAGACGGTGTGTGCCATCGGCACTGAAGGTGTTAAATTTACGTGCCAACGTACAATTAAAGTTTAATCCTAAAATCAAGTTTTTAAATGTACAAAGTTAAAGCCAAAATATAATTTTTGTGTAAAATTTTAATTTGACAATTTCTTTTAAAATTATGTTACATATATGTTGTTAAATCGCAGGTTATAAGTACCGGAACATTTATAACATAGCAGCTACAATAGGGTGCCCACGAGAATTAAAAGAATTACTATGTTTAATTTAATTGACATTTTAAATAAAAATACTGCTAACTGTCGGACCCATAGTCTGTTTCATCAAACAAGATAGTAAATTAAAAATCGCACAGTAAATATTTCTACAACAGGTTTGAATAGTAACGGAAACAAACATAAAAAAAAAACAAAGTCACACGTCGAATTGATAGCCTCCTCCTTTTTGGAAGTCGGTTAAAAACTGTTGAAACCGGAATCAAAAGACCGTTCAAATGAGATGGTACTATATTATGGTCTAATTTTAACGTTATGCATTTCAAGGCCAAGTCGCGCCCCTTAAACGTGATTTGTTTTGGATGAAATTTACTGGGACCCTATAGATATGGATCCCAAAATCACGCTAGTTTGAAATGTCTAATCTTTGGTTGCCACCCTAGTAACTAGTTATAGCTCGTAAACTCTAAGAGACTCATTAAAACTTGATTGATGTAAACCCATTTGTGTTGTACATACTATTTGTGCACAATACAAAGACCGCATTTATCATATCCTTATAATACTGAAAATCTAGAAACATTTGTAAAATTATTCAAAGCACTTTTACGATTTAACAAATATTTTTTTTTCTTCAAGCGTTGTAACTAAATTATCCTTATTTTGTAACAAAATACAACAGATAAAGGTTAATTTACTCAATAACACTAAATAACCAAGAATTTGTCAATTTCATGCAGTCTATTTTTAACAGCCTATAACAGTTTAGAAAAGAGTAGCTTTTACTATTTCAAAACAATATACATAATTGAACAAAAATGTAGATCTATTTATTTATTTTGCACTATTTTAAAAAAGCGCGATACCTACTGAAAGTTATAGGGGCGTAACTTTTAAATATAATAAAAAGTAGACACTTCAACCCAGGAACATGAATATTTGTATGTAAGTAAGTAAGTAATTTATTAACCAATTTTTGATACACAAGGTACATGTTGGTATGTCATAATAACATCAAGTTACGATAAAAGTAAAAAATAATATGTCATTTTAATTTAGTACTTACACTAAAAGATTCACAAAACGTATAAAATAAAAGAACAGAAAAAACTATTAAAAGAGTTATTAAGTGTACAAGTTAATAGAGTAAAAAGACTTTTCCAATAAATAGGATTTAAGCGTACGTTTAAACACATTTAAGTTACTAATATTTCGAATATTTACAGGGAGTTTATTATAAAAATATATACATCTGTAATAGGGAGAATTTTCATAAAGACTAGACTTGTGCTTTGGAAGTTGTAATATTCCCAGTCTGTCAGTATATGAGTTTCTGACAATGTTAAAATATTCAGGATATTTTTTTAAAAACATTACACATTTATAAATATAAATACACGGGATAGTTAAAATATTTTTATCTTTAAAAGTTTGTTGACAGCTAGCTCTATAACCTAAATTAAAAATAAGTCTTATAAGCCTCTTTTACGCTACAAGAACTCTGTTGATAGCACCTACACATCCCCAGCAAATTATGTTATAAGACAGGTGGGAGTATGCAAGTGAGTAATAGATACTTAAAATACCGGCTTCATCCAAATCACTTTTTAACTTTAAAATTGCAAAAAAAGCATTATTCAATTTGTACTACCTCCAATTCTTTGAATATATCTAAGAAGATGTCTGGGAGTGATGCTGCTTATACCGGCCATGTCGAGCCAGCACTCGTCTAGCATGGACCCTCTTATTAAGGCTAACGCTGGACAGTGACATAACACATGTTCCATTGTTTCCTCTTCCATTTAGCATCCTCTACAGATGGGGTCGACTGGCTTCCCCATGATGTTAAGATGCTTATTTAGTTTGTAGTGACCTGTTACGATGCTTGCAAACTGTCTTAGGTTATCCCTTTTTAGTTGCATACAAAAGCGTGCTGTCTTTTCACACGGAGTGGGAAGGGCTGCTCTTGCATGTTTACAGTCGTTTCTCGTAATCCAATTACGGGTGTGTTTTATGTGGGTTTCTTGATTAATGAGAGCTGTTTTAAAAGCGACAGATACAGGGATTATGGGCTCTGGGTGTGTAGTGGTGCCTTTAAAATTACGATGTCTTAAATTAAATAAATTTTATCAATTAAAATAATTTTACAGTCAAATGTAGCCAAAATAAAGTTATGAGCATTTTTGTAGGAAAAAATACAAATTTTTGATATTTTGTATGATATAATTTAAAAGAAAATTGCGTAAGCATTAGTGCGCATTTAAAATTTATACACAAAAATATTCTGATCTTCCCAGTTCGTAAAATATGAAAATAAAAGATCGCTGAAATAAAACAAAAAAAAAGTTATAAGCATTTTTATGTGAAAAAATAGGTAATAGGTAGGCTTGAAATTTTATTTTAAAAAAGTTTATTCAAATGTTTATATTGGAAATGCTCCTAAATTAACATATATGAACAAAAAAATATTTAAACGTGGTTTTTGAAATACATCTGGGCGAAAAAACAGTCCTTTGAAGAGGACACCCCCTTGATTTTTATTTAATACCTTAGAAACGTCTAAGCTTTTTTTCCCGTTATCTAATATATTGAATGGTTTTAATTAAATATTGTCCAAGAACAATTTAGGTGCGTACAAATTGGGGGTTAATTATTTTTAATTTTAAATTTTACCTTTTGTACCCGGAACCCTTCAATGTTAAAACAGAATTTTGACTCAAAAATAGTTATTTATTTAGTAAACCATATAAGATTTAATTCACCAAACAAATATGTTTAAACACTTTTTTTTTGTTTGGCTACATAGTGCGGCGGGCTTGGATCAACTTTAAAACAAAAGTCCTTGCACCGATGAATTTTTTTCATAAATCTTTTCTACAAAGTTTTATTGACAAGAAATACTCGTGAGACATCGTGGAAAAGATTTATGAAAAAATTCCATCGGAGGACTTTTTAAAGTTGATTGAAGCCCGCCGTGTCAACATATCCTAAGCAAAAGAATAAAAAATAAAAATTTAAATACAATAAATTATTACGTTTTCCAAAAAAAAAAAATATTTAAAAAATATTATTTTTATTTATCTATATATTTTTGTGTGATTTATAAAAAGGTGCACCTAAGGTCTAGACTATAAAAAAGCTATCAGTAGGACCTATAAAGGTATCTCTTTAAAAACTTTTTTATTTTTTAATTAAAATTTACAATTGAGTTGGGTAGTAGGCGACTGAATTCGCCTTTACGACTGATTAAAACGGTAGAGAGTGGAGTTATTATTCACCTTTTTAATTATTGCTTCTTTCTACCCACGGTGGTCTAAAATCAATTTTTTTCTAGGACCTAGTTAGTAGTTGATGCTTATTTTTCACCCGTTGCCATGACAGCGGTCAAAAAGTGACAGTCAGCTGATTTTACATATCTGCTGTCAAAAAACAAAACGTCAAATTAATAAAATTAATTTTAAGATATTTTTTGCGTTTTTTGGATGTTTAGGTGTTAGGTCGTAGAAAAAATAGTATACGCACCTCGACGCAAACCTAATTTAATGCACTTCGAGTTCTTTTTTTTACTCAGCTCCGCCTTTTAAAAAAATAAGGACTTTCGTGCACTGAAAACTAAGTTCGCGTACTCGGTGCGTAATTTGATATTATTGTGACTTCAAAACAACCCAGTGTTTTTTTCAAGCTAAATTAAAAGAAAAATATAGTTTTGTTTTTAGAAAAAAGCTATAATGCATTATTTTTAAACAACAATACAATTTTAAAATGCATGGAAAATATGTATATTTTAATAGAAAAATTAAAAAAACATATCGTATGTAACCAATATTTTATGCAACATAAAATAACCTATTTTTTAAAGAAAACTTGATTATTTAAACCTCTTTGATCATTTTAAAACTAAATTAAAAAAAATCTATCTATGCATTTATTTTAACACGAAAACAGGAGAACTTTTTAGATACTAAAAGAAGTTTTATTAACTTTTGTGCGATATCAGTGACATTTTTTCTAAAATCTCTTACTCCAGAACTCAGAAATGGTTTAAATACTATTGTTGAATTACTGCAATTGGGTGCCTCTTATTACCTTTTTGACAAAGTAGAAATTGGGTGAAGAATGTGATACTGTAATCTTAAAATATTATTATAATCTTAAAACTTGATTTTAGGCTATTAAGTAATCTAAAATTTAAAGGATTTTAGGCATTCAGTTAAATTTTCTATAAAACAGTAAAGAAAATCGGTTTTCTAATCGGTTTTATATGATTTAAAAATCATATAAATATTATAATTTAATATGTTTCTTGGCTCGACATTAAATAACATTAAACAAATTTTTCAGATTTATTTTTTTTGCATTTATATATTTATTTACGGGTGGAAACACCCGTTATTAAAATCAATTTTTTTTTGAATTTTCGGGTTTAGAATGTCATAAAACGACAAGAAAATGTGAAAAAAGTGGGTGTTAAAAAAATCTGTCTGTCTGTCTGTCTGTCTGTCTGTCTGTCTGTATGTAAACTTTTGAACGGAACCTCCGATTTAAAATAAAATTTCACCAAAGAATTTAGGACCTTTTCTATTTGCGTCACATGAAATTTGGTTAACATTAGCGTAGGGCTAGGGCGGCAAAATGGACAAAACCTAAATATTTTAGCGATATCTCACTTATTATTCATAGCAGGACAAATTTTCGCAGAAACGAAAATAATGTTTAATTCCCTACAAAAACACATGTGATCATTTTTATCGTAGGTCTATTAGTTTCCGAGATATAGGCATTTTAATAAATTTTGATATATTTATACATTTTTAATTAGATAACATCCAAATTTTGACAAAAATTCAGTCTTAGGTAAAATCAAATGTTGATGTTTTTGAATAAATTTATATTTGATAATGGCCTCGTTAAAAAAGACAATTCTATAAAGTTAGATAGAAAACACAAAAGGAAGGGTCAAAAAATACAGAAAAAGACGAATTCGCGAAAAACGAAAACAAGAAAATTGCTGATAGACTTAAACAATTACGATTAGTTTAAAATACATAAGAATATTTCCACCCGTCTAGAAAAGGTACACGTTTCACATTTTTATATTTATATACAGGGTGGGCCATCACAGGGTGGCCGACTTAGATGGCCCACCCTGCAATATATTTTTATTTTGTTTACTTATATAATATTTAGACTCGCTAAATGATTCCAGACCACCGTGTAACGTTTGACATTTTTTTCGTGTTTTCGGGGTCCGGCTTTATTAAAACGGTTTAATCCGTACTTACTGAGAAATAATTGAATTCTTGGGTTAATTAATATTCATTTAAAAACGAAATCCTTGAAATGGTAGATATTTTTAATTATAAATCTTCAAATGCATTCATCTCGATTTGATTATAATAATATTCATGAAGGAGAAATATTATTTGAATATTTAACGATTTTTTTTCGAATTAATTTTTTCTACGACTGCTTTAGAATGTAAGTATACACACACTTTTCAAACACAGAATGAATCCATTCTAGCTCCGTATGAATATTCCGTATCAAGTGTTAGAATTAGCACATGTAGTGCCATCTCTTGTTTATAAAAGTAAAGAAAACTGTAGCAAAATTAGCAAAAATATATATATATTTTACCATGAAATATTGAATAATTTAATGCAATTTAAAGTTTTGCGTTAAAATTACATAAAGTTTATTAGTTTTTCTTAATATTTGACCAGTTTTTTATCAATTTAGTTCAAAAAATTAATTCTGCTCCATCTATTGCTAAATATAAATATGTGCTAAAATTAAATAAAAATCTAGCAAAGTACTGATTTGATAAAATTATTAAATAACATTAATTGCTTTATTTAAAAATATGTATTTTGTTGCATTTACAATGTCGAGTCACAAGAAACATTGTTTTTAACCTTGTCCGCAGTTTAAAGCCATATAGTTTCATATTTGCAGTCGAAGAAAAAGAATAGTCTACAACACATTCCGTGCTCGCGGGACCGTCATACTCGCCTGCCGGCTCGTATGACAAATTTTCCGTTCTCGCGGAATATTGTCTATTCCATACTATTATAGAATATACTATTCTAGGTGTATTTCCATAAACTGAATAATAGAGCAAGCCGTTTTACACTTTTTTTTTTGAATTTTCGTCCGGCAATAGTTATTATTAAAAGTCGCCAACTAGTCCTAAAAAAAATTATCCAAATCGGTTAATATTATCGTATGCTAAAGGACATGTATTTTGACTTTCTGTCAAAAACTTTTTGATGTGTCGTATCCGATGTAACAATAAGATTTTTCATCATGAAAAAAGTCCCTACTCTACCTAAAAAATGGGATAATTTGCAAATTTTGCTGTTTTCTTATTTACCTAAATTTTTTTATTTTATAATTATTTTTAAAACTAATTGGAGACTACACGACAAAAACGCTGTGGGTCGACATTCACATAAAAATAAGCACGGTATACCATGCGAAAGTCGACCTTATTCGCATTGCGACCCTCAGCGTTTTTGTCGTGTAGTCTTCAATTAATCTTAGAGGAAATGCGCCTAATTTCGGATGGTTTCCAAATTTCGGATAGTAGTGTATTTAAGATACTGTCTGCAAAGGTAAACAGAAACCTACTTTTATGTGAAGCCAAAAGTCAAACTAAATCCGTCCTGTAATATGATAACGGTAGAGCTTCTCCCCTTTAAATGGCAGCACAAATCGTTTATATTGTAAATGGCAGTTTTGTGCTCAGTTGCATTATTATGCTTGTTTATTTTATAAATAATCGTTATAAAAGTTCGTGATTCTGTCTTGGGTAAGTTATGATGTTAGTTAAGTTGATCCACTATTCATAATTAAGCAATTTGAAAACGTAAACATTCTACAAATTTCTAATCTAAAAAGCAGAAAGTTGCCTAATTTCGGATAGACCATTTTTGTGCATTTGATTCCCAATTTCGGATATCCGCAAGGTAATTATTATTCAGGATAACCAACCATTAATTATTTTTTTTATAATGATACAACAAACTAAGATAAACAATTTTGAAAAAACGAAAATTACCTAAGATACTAAGATATTCGAAATTGGGAATCTAAAATTATAGTTCCTATAGTATTTCGTAGAAAATCGCTTAATGATTAAATTACGTCTTAAATGTGAAGGAATAACAAGAAACATAAGCAATGGGATCCAGATCTACTCTTGAAAAAAATTTTTCGGATATGTCCGAAATTAGGAGCCCTTTTTCAAATGCACAAAAATGCGCTGATTTTTTTTAACCGTGTTTTTTGGAAAAAATAAACTGTAATAAAATTGCTTTTATAATAAATCATGGTTCGCTATAATAAGTTGTACCTGGTTATATAAAAAAAATATCAAAAAGTAATACCGAGTATTAAATATTGAATACATTGTAAATGGTATCCGAAATTAGGCGACTTTCCTCTATCTAAAAACAGTTTAAAATAGTCAAATTTTATTATAAATGCATACAGGTTATTGTAAAAATATAGTTATAATTACCACATTTCTGGAACACCCTCTATGCAACAACAATAAATAATTAATTGACTGTTCTAAACTGTTTTTGAATGTTTTAGACCTTAGCTAGTGAGATAAACCAGTTAAAATGATTATAATGTAATGAAAATTAGAAAATAGCAAAATATGCAACGTATCCCAGATATAAGGTACACGGAAAAAAATATAGCTAAGAGCGCTATAAGGCATATACCAAGCAAATTATAATCGCTTATTATATAAATATAAGGCTTACTGTTACAATTATGGCATTCGGTGTAAAAAATTATATGAAATACTTTAATTGTTTAATAAATAATAAAATAAAATAAATAGTATGATATTTATACCTTAGATAGATTTAATTATTGTCCATGATAATAATTTTTATAATATAATAAAATTTCTTTAAATTTATAATAGTGCCTGTAATAAATACAGGGTGTATTTGAAATAGCGTAGGAAATTTTAACTGGTGAAAATATGACAAAAAGTTCCTATAAACATATGTCCAAAAATGCGTCATAAGGGAGCTACGCCCCTTTGAAATTGGCTAAAAAAATCGGTTTTTATTTAATAACTCAGGAACCCTTTGAGATATATTAACAAGGTTTTGCACGTGAATTAATCCTAATAAGGCCCATCTTTGTATGTCATTTTCACGTACTTATTTAAACCAGGGGTGTGCGAAACGGGGGGGCCTTATCAGTTTTTTGTCCCAAACTTTTTTCTGTGTAACTTTTTTTCAATTTTATTTTTGAAATATGATTCCTCAGGTCAAAATACATAAAAAAGGTATTACAAACTGTAGGATTAACCGTTTTCGAGAAAAGTTCATTTGAAGGTGAAATTTCACGGTTCGAGGACGAAAATTTAAATACTAAAATGTCGAAAACTAAAATTTTAATGATGCAATGTTATTCTACATCAAAAACATACATGTAGGTCGAAAAAACGCTTTTAAAGCTACCATAGCCCTTTAAAAATGGTGCATATTTAGGAGACCATAGCTCTATTAGGATTGATTTTTGGAAGTACCTGTATATGAGTTTTTTTTCTTAGTTTTTAATGTACATTCGCCCTGCATCATTAAAATTTTGGTTTTCAACATTTTAGTATTTAATTTTTCGTCCTCGAACCGTGGAATTTCACCTTCAAATGAACGTTTCTCGAAAACGGTTAATCCTACAGTATTACAACAAGACTACCTTTTTTATGTATTTTGACCTGAGTAATCATATTTCCAAAATAAAATTACAAAAAAGTTAGACAGAAAAAAGTTTGGGACAAAAAACTGATAAGGCCCCCCCGTTTCGCACACCCCTGGTTTAAAGAAGTTCGTGAAAATGACATACAAAGATGGGCCTTATTAGGATTAATTCACGTGCAAAACCTCGTTAATATATCTCAAAGGGTTCCTGAGTTATTAAATAAAAACCGATTTTTTTAGCCAATTTCAAAGGGGCGTAGCTCCCTTATGACGCATTTTTAGACATATGTTTATAGGAACTTTTTGTCATATTTTATCATGTAGAATCACCTGTTAAAATTTCCTACGCTATTTCAAATACACCGTGTATAATCATGTCTGTAATAAATATATAAATTTCCAATTTATTTTTAACATTATTAGTTATCGTGTCCCTTATAATATATAGCTTAAATCACTATGATTTACCACTGTTACCAAATATCTTATAATGTATAGCGCAGAGCCCACTAACTTCTTTCCGTTTACACACGGTAAATTAGGGTTTTTTTAGCTGATGAAAAACCCTCTTTTTATATCAGATAGAGTATATAAAAAATACAAAGTTTTTGACTAAACTCCAAAATACATACAAACAGATGAATGTCCTTTACCATACGATATAAAAAAGGTCCCGGTGGGCCCTCCTAATGTTGATCAATTAAGATAATTTTTTTTTGTGTGTATTACTGGGACCATTTAGAAACTTTTACTTTTAAAAAAAGTGTAAAAAGGTCCACCCCACTGAATACTACTGATATACTACTACTACTACTACTACTACTGATATACTACTGATATTTTGGGAAAAGTAAATTTAGATTGGGATATGCAATAGTATGTTATTGTGAGATGACAGTAAAGTGTTAAATTTTTCGATATCTTTTAAACGTTTTGACTGCAACACTTAATTTATCCAAGTTATGAGCAAACTTGTAGCTCTTAAATTCTCAATATGTTTCATATATAATAAATTTTCATATATACTTTAATACGGTTACAGAGGGTGCAACTCGATTTTCAGCGCTCACTGTAACCGCAACAAAATACTACATCGTCCGATGAATAATTTGGCTGAAAAATGAAAAAAAAAAACAATTTCACCTCAAACATGGCTATTTATTTTTATATTAAAAAAACAATACAAACAAAAATTGTAGGAAATTTCCTCCTTAACAAAATTGGTTTTATGCATTTTTATCTAAGATGCATATTAAGCAACTTACCCCTAAAATTCAAGATAATAAATTAATAATAATAATAAATTTATATTTCCATAGACTTACGTATAGGATAATGTCAAATACGAACACATATCTTAAAATAAATAAAATAAATAAATAAACATACAAACAATTTAAAAAAGTACAAGTTAAAAATATTTAATTCCACCTTTCATCTAAAAACTCAGATAGAGTATAAAAAACATTTGATTTGAAGAAATTCTTTGTCTTCGATTTAAATTGAGAAAAGCTGTTTAATTCTTTTAAACATTTTGGCAAATTGTTGTAAAGCTTGATAGCTGTGATCCCTGTAGAATTTCCAACTTGTGCATAGTTATGAGTTGGTACATAAAAAACATTTTGATTTCTAGAATTATAATTATTTACTTGGCCAACTGTAGTAAAATTACTTATATTTTTCTTAACATAAAGGACACACTGATACATATACATGTTAAAAATCGTCATAATACAATGCTCTTTAAAAATATTTCGACAGCTTGAATTATACGGTACCCTAAACATAAAGCGAAGTATTCTTTTTTGCATTACAAAAACTTTGTCAGTATTTACGCTATTTCCCCAACAAAGAATCCCATAGATAGCGGACACCCCTTACGCAAATCACCCGGTGAAAAACTAACAGGAGTGTTCTGTTACCATCCACTACTACCCTTTAAAATATCAGCCCGTGTACATTTATTGCAATTTAGATTTATTATTTGACTGGACTATTAGGGGATGCTTCATTAAGTAGAATAGTACGAGGTTAAATAAACAAACAAAACATTTCCCTAGAAACTTTAAGTTTGGTTTTCATCTGTTAAACGATATGGCCTGAAAACCTGGCCAAGGTCGCTATATATCTTAGTGTAATTATACCTAATTATAACTTTGTAGCTATTTGTATTAAACGTATATATTACAGTAAATTTTAAATACTTCATATAAAATACATGTAATATACATGTTTTCGTTAGTTAGCTTATAGCATGTTTATCGTAAATATCCTTTTTTGAGTTATTTACATAATACGTCTTGTATGATAATATCGTTTTCCTTGCAGAAATAAAAAGGAAATATATATTCGAGCAATAAAAAAATAATCTGATATAAATTATCTTTATCAGCGTATCCTCTGAACATAATATAAACATTTTTATAGCCACACTGAGATTTCGCTAATAAACGCTGAACGTTTTTGCATATATGGAACCCCACGAAAGTTGTTATAGTAATACTTACCTAACGTTGTTATGGTTCTGGTAACTGTAACAACCAGTATATTATTATTAATTAGAGCCATTTTGTTTGTTTTAGATTTTTTATGGATATAAATAATCATTGAGGCGAAATGGCTCAAATTCATAATAATATAAACTAGTAAATGTTTACTAAACTTTCGTGGGGTACCGTATATACAAAAACGTTTAGTATTTACTACGGTAACGAATTTTCAATGCTGCACACATATTTAAAAAATATAAATTGCTACAAAATATAACAAATAGAACAAAATTAAATTTTTAAATATATTAAATATATTACAGAATAAATATCTGATTAATCTATATTCACGGTGTTTGCAGTCTTTTGGCATAATAAATGGGATGATTCTACATCACAAAATATGAAAAAGTAACACAGGAACATACGTCCGGAAATAAGCCCTAAGGGAGCTACGGCCCTTCGAATATGGATATGTTGAATTAAAAAAGAGCATAAAAAAACGTTAATTCTGCAGGGCGATTCTACATTTAAAACTAAGCAAAAATGTAATCTTCACCGAAACACCTAAATTTAATATTAAAGGAGCAACAGCCCTTTAAAAAGTAATATTTTTGGTTGCACAAAATTTTACTTCCTCTTAATTGCATGGGGTTATACTTTACTACATTTTTATCTATTTTTACTCAAGGAATCTATATTTTTTATTCAAAATACAACAAAAAAAAATACATTTAAAAAATTTTCGGGCAAAAATATGTTAAGCTGTACACATTTTGTCCATCTAGGTACGAATTAGGATAGATTAAAAAAAAATAAACTAACATAAACCAATGGCCCGTTTTAATAATACTTTACGTGCAAAACCTGGTCGCTCTATTTCAAAGGGTTATTAATTAAAAACCTTATTTTTAATACAATTTTAAAGCGCCCTAAGTTACAGCCCTTGATTATGTATCATTTTTTAAAATATTTCATAATATATAGATCACGAAAAACCCTTTAAATATTTTTGACCCTTAAAGTTGGACATTGCTGGCACAAGTCGCCTACAATAATTGCTGGACATGTTTTTAGAGTGTAGAAAAAGCTAATAACGTGTGCGTTTCGACTTTTTACACGGAAAAAAAAATTATAGCTAGGAGCGCTATAACACACATACCAAGCAAATTATAATCGCTTATTATATAAATACAAGGCTTTCTCTTACAATTATGGCAGTCAGTGTAAAAATTTATATGAAATACTTTAATTGTTTAGTGAATAATAAAATATAACAAATAGTATGGCATTTATAGCTTAAATAGATTTAATTATTGTCCGTGCTAATAATTTTTATAATATAATAAAATTTCTGTAAATTTATAATAGTGCCTGTAATAAATATAATCGTGTCTGTAATATATATAATCGTTTCCAATTTATTTTTAACATTATTAGTTATTGTGTCCCTTATAATCTATAGCTTAAATCACTATAATTTGCCACTGTTACCAAATATCTTATAATGTATAGCGCAGAGCCCACTAATTTCTTTCCGTGTAGGTGGTATTGATTAATTATTTCAAACGGCTTAAGTTGGAACCTATTTTTCTGTCTGACCCTTGAAGAGCCCAACCCGACCGATCCCGCACCCGGTTACTGTAGACCTGTGAAAGGCCCGAGACTGACCGATCCCGTTAAATTTACATAGTATTATGGTTAGATATTTTTATTAATAAAGTGTTATTTCTTGTTAATCTGTGTTTTCACTTATTTGACACTTCTGTCTCGAAATCGAAGAGTAAACTTCTCAAATCTGGCGCCCGAGAAAAATCCGAACTAGCTTTCCGTATTTTCCGATAATCGGTGCTAAAGTTGTTCTAAATACTCTTTGGAAGTTTAGGCCAACCTACAGTGTAAATTAAGGTAATTTGGACAGGAAATTCATCACTGCTACTATTCCTTTGAAAATATCAAATGAACAGTCTTATTTTAATAAAATTGACACAGATTTAATTGTCTGAACAACAACGATAACAGTATGATGATAACATTGTTATCGCTTTAGTATAATAAATTTTGTTTTGTTTGTGCTTTTTCAAGATAAAACCTTTTAAAGCTTTTATTTTAAAATTGAGCGAAAAGAGAATGGTTAAATTAAAATTATATTACAAAGATTTTTTAAATGTAGTGGCGTCTACTGACGTTATCATATTCTTTACATCGCGCAAGCGCTAGAGTTTAATACGGTAGTTTAGAATTATTCAAAATCGCGAAAAAAACGTCCTAAACTAAAAATTCTTGTTTTTCCTACAAATTCTTGTTCTTCCCACAAATGTGTTATGAAATAGTATATTAAGCATCGAGTACGTGAACCTAGTTTTCAGTGCAAGAGAGTGCTTATTTTTTTACAAGGTTAATTAAAAAAAAAAGCAGTGAAATAGGTTTGCGTCGAGATGCGTATACTATTTTTCCTACGACTTATAACATCCAAAAAATGCAAAAATTAATGTTACTAATTTGTCGTTTTGTATTTGACGTACACTTGTTTTCTGACAGCACATATCTAAAATTAGCGGAATATCACTTTTCAACCGCTGTCATGGCTACGGGTGGAAAATAAGCACTAACTACTAACTAGGTCCTAGGGAAACATAAGTAGCCTTGAAAATATGTGTCTGCCTGTCCGTCAGGCCGCCCATCTGTCTAATGTCTCATTGTTTATAGGCACAATAACTAATATTATCCGATCGATTTGAAATTTTCAGGAAAAATTGTATTGTTTTTAAATTAATTCCCTGCAAAAACAAAAAAGTTATGCGAGGTTAAATTTGATCCGTAAACAGTATAATGAGAAGCACACTGTTAAAACTAAAACTGAATATTCAGTTACAAATGGATGGAAATTGCTATCCTATACAATTGTACTTTAATTATTGTTAAAAAACACGTAACATTTCATGTCTCACTGAATATTAAAGTACGTAACTTTAAAACTGTACTGTTTTTAATAAAAATTTAAGTACAATTGTATAGGATCATGTAGTTCTCCGCATGAAAGAAAGTTTCCGACGGAAGGGGGAGGAATCATTCACGCTCTCTTCTTTCCGTCAAGAGCGTTATAAGGCGTGCGTGCTTACAATGGTCCTCCCACTTACACACACATTCCAAACATATTTCCCGTAGCCACAGATCCGTGCGTCAAACTATAACTTGCTATCCATTTGATACTGAATATTTAGCTACAAATGGATAGGAAGTTATCTTGTAACTGTTTAACAAAAAAATAAAGTACAATAATATAGGATGAGACTTAGTATCTATTTGTAACTGAATATTCAGTTTTGATTTTTACAGTGCATTACGTATATTCACGGCTTGTTTATAAACTGATGTGTTTAAAACAAAGGCCACGGCTAATGTGTTTTTTATGTTTTAAAAGCGTAAAAAATAATTTTCAATACAATTTTATTAAAAATTATTTTAACAACTAGGTATTTCAGTTTAAATAAAAATTTAACAAGCCGTGAAGATATGAAATGCTACGCATTCCATTATATTATTCACAGTAATGATATATTGCATTTTCTCAAAAAATAAATAAAAAAATAAATAAATAATTTAAAAAAAAAAACATTTTTTTATTTTTTTTTTATTTCCTTTTTGCAAAATTAAAATATATTTTTTCAAAAAAAAAAAAAAAATAAAGAAATAAATTTAACAATTTTTTTTTTAAATAAGATCTTTTTTTTTTTAAACAAAAAAATTAAACAAAACATTTTTTTCAAAAACAAAATTTTTCAAAATAAATCATTTTTTTTATTTTCTTTTTGCAAAAAAAAAATTAAAAATTAAAAAAAAAAATAAAAATTATAGTTTTATATATTTTTAAAAAAGTTTAACCCCCACAACTTTTTTGTTGTTGGGGGATTACTTTCAAAATTGGTAGAATTGATACATATAATAAAAGTTTTTTCCTAGAAAATTAATTGGAATTTTCTTTCAGCTTATTTCGATTTTTTAAAAGTTTATACCCCTATAACTTTTTATTTTTGGGGGGATTACTTTTAATTACTTTTACAAATTAAATAGGAGCCTTTCTCTCGTAGGACTTGATTTTTCCTAAAAATTTCAAGTCGATCAGATTATTTGTTCTTGAGTTATCGTGTTCACAAAAATCGTTACATAGGACGGATGGAAGAACGGACGAACAGACAGACAGAAAGATGGATGTACATTTTAAAAAAATGCATATTCCTTCATGAAACAAACTTATATCCAAGAATTTTTGTCTAGGACGATTTTTGAAAATTTTTGATAATTCGAAACTACCATATTACATTATAGCGCAGGCGCTTTGAATAATATAATAATACAAAAAATACATGATGCTAGCAGTAATGCTTAAACAAAAAAGTATTAAACGCTGAAACGGATACGTTTTCTAAACAAGTGTCAATATCCAATTGCTATATTTTGGAACCTAAATGTTTTACGACAAACATTATTCAAATGTTTTTGTAGAAAATTTAGAATAGGTACCTTTTAGCTGTGTTGAATTATCACGGCTTTAATAATAAGCATAAATTCAGCTCTGATTAGAAGCGACCGCAAGATCCCTATCTCCACTCAGCAACAACGCAACGCCAGTATATATGATAAAAGTTAAAAAAGATGAAAAAATATGACATAGCTCGCAGATTCCCGTGATGTGATAATAAGGGATAAATTTTAACTGAGTGTAAGAAACTATGCTCCTAGTATAAACTCTGGGGCGGACTGATGTAGCTTTTTTGCGGAATATAAAAAACCTAAAATAAATAAATACAAAATACAATTTAAAATCGTGGTGTCATTTTTTTACCATCAGTATAGTACTAATTTGTTAAGTTTTATAATGTTATTCCTATGGAGGTCAAAGAGTTAAAATTTATTTAATATAAATTAGTTTAAAGCTAAGATCAAAAAGTATTTGATTAAAAAAGCTGTCTACAATTTTGACGAATTGTTAACAAATAATTTTAATGATATTTTTGATATTTATACTAAATTAAAATTTATTTTATTTTTTTATCTAGTCATATTTATAATTTTATTTATTTATATTTTTAAGTGTATTTGTATTTATATTTATGTAGTTGTGTCTCTTATATATTTATTTTTTGTACCTAACAAATATTTATTTCTCTGTATCTATTATTTTTTTTTATTACACGGTTTCTTGCCCTGATTGGAGTCATATGTTTTTTAACTAATTTTGGGTCGCTGAAACCGAATCTGGCCTCAGAATATTTCTATTACCTAAGTTTTCTGAGAAAAATGAGATAAAAATGTTAAAAAATAATTATTTTATCCCTCTTTTGTTCAAAAATTATGGGAGATAAAAATATTCCGAGGACAAATTTAGATTCGGCGACTCAATCTTAGTTAAAAAATACCCAACTTAAAACATGGAAACTTTAAATTCATAGAATAAATAGGAATATTATGAAAAAAAAAATATTAAAAAAAATGGATAATGTGACAAAACTAAGTAGGGGTGGAGGGTAAGGAGAAGGGTGCATAAGGGGAAAAGCTTATCGCCACGTACTCATGCTAAAAATTGTCAAAAATCATTACTAGGGGGTCAAAAATTAATTAAAAAAAGTTACGTAATATGGTTCTTATGTTATAAAGTAACATTTTTATGATGTAGAACCAAAGAAATACACAATATTTTGTTTTATAAATTATTTTTAAATTGGCATAATTGCCTGTACTAAAATTTAAAAAATAAGACGTGCTGGATTTTTTTAAGGTCAAATTTGGATTCTGCGCCTTTAAATTGATAAGAAAAATATATTTTTTGGACTCGGGAAAGAAGTTTACACTGTGTACTTTTTGTTGCTTTTTCATTTATTTACTTTTTACGAACAAACTAAGCAAAATAAAAAAAATATTTGTATAAATATTGTTGTAGAAAATTTTATAATCTACAAATTAAGTCCTATAAAATTTTTATACAGATTTGATAGTTTTGCAACAAAAGAGCAATTAAGTAAACCCAGCACTTTAATTTTAAGCTTTTTTATTTTTTTTTGGCGTACTTACTCTGACAGTAGGTCCTTGGCATATGTTCCTCGTATTTTTTTAATATACCCTAAAATTTTCAAAATCCTACTCTTTTTTTAAGATTTTGAAAAAAACGACATTATTTCCTGGACCTATATCTTAAAAATTTTAGGTACTGAAATTTTTCTAAGGTTAGATTCGGTTTCTACGCCCTCGAATTGGTAAGAAAAATTTACTTTTCGATCGGGGCAAAACAAGTGAGATTTGTTGCCAAGGTAACACAAATAAATTATATAATTTGATTTGAACATTTTCTTTTTTGGTATTTATTTATACTAGGGACCTACAAGGTGTTTTATACGGCCAGAAATTACAAAGATGCGCATGTCCCTATTAAATATTTTATTAAATTAATTATAAATAAATTCCAAACAAACCACCACAAGTGGCTTTGTACAATAATTGGAATTTTTCATTAAAAAATCCCATTTGTATCAGAGTTTTAAGTGGCTACATCATTACATGAGTGAAAAGTTGAAAGTGCAAAGTAAACAAATTCGAAAACCTCATATAGAGAACATATTCATACTTGTTTTATAGTAAAAATTTAATGGGCTTTCTTTCATCTTAAACTAAGGCTAGCTTGTCAAATTCTATGCTTTGGTTATCAGAAAAAAAACTTAAGATTTTAAGAATGTGGTTGCCCGTACCTGATTTCTAGTTGCAGCAACTAAACATTTTTGGTAAGCTTAATCCTTAGTACAAATAATTATTCTTGAAAAAATTACGTCAATCGAAATTTTCCTTCAGATTTTTTTGATTTTTCAAAATATTAGTCCGATAAACGGACATTTTCAAAGTTTCTTATGTTTTCATCTGCATCCGATAATTTTTCGTTTATAATTTACAGTCAGTCAAGTAAGAGCGTGTCACGCATTGTTTATTTAGGAATTTATTTATACTATTTTTTTTTTCAAATCAATTCACAATCAATGAATGGTCGATCAATGCAAATAATTTAGGAACTCGCCCAGTGTCCATTGGCGTCAATGATTACCTGGCATCGTGGGGGAATAATTTGACGAAATTTTCCACGTAGGGCGATTGGGACGGCCAATATCGATCGATGTTTTCCTTGGCCCACAAGAGTCGTTTTTCTCTGTTTTTCACTCAACAAAGGTTTCTTTATTGCACTTCGCCACTTCAAATTGTGAGCCCGAATCTTTTCATGCGATATATTCTAACATTTATGCATCAGTATTTTTGCCTCTTATCTCAGGATTAATTGACGATTCTGAGACAACGTTTAAAATTATTTTTCGTGCTTAGCGGACATTTTTCCTGTTGAGCCACAATCTAGTAAGTCGTCAACATTTTTCGTTACCGAGTGTCATTTTACTCACTTGTTGACGAATGTCCCCGACATACACATATACTTCGCAGACGATGTAGGCGTTATTTTTGCACCTTTCGGATGCGAATAGAGGAAGACAGCCTCGAGCCAAAAATAAGCTTCAAAAATAGTCTCTATGTACAAAGCATTTTGCGTCAGGAAGTAAACTATATCCTTGAAAAAAAAATAGGGCTCCCTCTTACCGACTACACGTTCTTACTTGACCGACTGTATTTTGGAAAATTACGCATTGCATTCTCGTACTTTTTCCATAATTTTTTATATTATAATTGGAATTATGGCGAAGGCGCCACTGTGTAAAAGTTAAACTCCATGTATGCTCCATGTAATGCATACATGGAGTTTAACTTTTAACCATACGTATGGTTGCCAACCATTGGTTGGTGGACCTTAACCGTACTGTCGCACAGAGGACGATTTTGAAATCTAGGGGGATTTTAACGCAAAAAGTTAAAATGTAAAATAGGCACAAATTTTTACAAAAACATGTTCTATAATATCTGAATAATTTATTCCTAAAATATCAGCTTTAAATAATGAAAGAAAAACCAGTGGCGTAGCTTTAAAGTTGGGTTATTTTAAAATTTTCTTTCCTGTTTTTTTGATGATTAATTTACTTTTTAAAGGAAAATGTAATATTAAAGAATAAAATGTATCTTATCAAATGGTTATCGTTTTGTACATATATTAGTAATTAATTCATTATAATCATAAATGGTATAATGCTGTCATCAATATTACAATGGTAGTTAAAAAAGTTCGGGTGATTAAGTCACTTAACAATTATTATACGCTCATTGAATAATATACTATTATCCACGGCCGTGATTAATAGGCCTATTAATCACGGGTCTGTAAAAATAAATCGTTTAAAATTTATAACGACCATGGATAAAGTATAGTATTCTACTCGCGTATAATAGCTATTAATCATTCGGGTGATTAGGTAACTCGCCTTTCGGCTCGAGTCCCAAAATTCACCCTCATTAATTAATAGCAATTATTATACGCTCATTGAATAATATACTATTATCCACGGCCGTGATTAATAGGCCTATTAATCACAGGTCTGTATTGCTCATTGAATAATATTTTTTTTTTTGACATTCATAGAAAAAAACTTCAATAGTAGGTAACATAAAATTAGTATATTCTATAACTAGAATGGAATAGACAATATTCCGCGCGAGCGGCAGGCGAGTATGACGGTCCCGCGAGCGCGGAATGACTATTCCATACGTGTTGTAAACTATACTTTTTCTTCAACCGCTTTAAACTGCGGACAAGGTCAAAAACCATGTTTTTTTGTGACTCGATGTTGTAAATGCAACAAAACACATATTTTTAAATAAAGCAATTAATGTTATTTAATAATTTTATCAAATCAGTACTTAAAAAATATTTTTATTTTATTTTACCAGATATTTACAAATTATAATGCAAAAATTGAAAGTTATGTCAGATTATTGTAACAGATATCAGGTTTAAATATTTAGCAATAGATGGAGCAGTTTTAATTTTTTGAACTAAATTGATAAAAAACTAGTTAAATATTAAGAAAAACTAATGGACTTTATGTAATTTTAACGCAAAACTTTAAATTGCATTAAATTATTTAATATTTCATGGTAAAATATTTATATTTTTGATAATTTTGCCACAGTTTACTTTACTTTTATAAACAACAGATGGCACTACATGTGCTCATTCTAACACTTGATACGGAATATTCATACCGTATCTAGAGCTAGAATGGATTCATTCTGTGTTTGAAAAGTGTGTGTATTTTCTTACATTCTAAAGCAGTCGTAGAAAATAATACATTTTAATAATGTTGAAATAGTCAATTTTCTGAAGTTGAACTATTATTATAAGAATATAAGAATTGTAATTAAAAAAGTTTAACAAATCCTTGACAAATAAAAAAAAACAAAAATATAGATATCATTTAAACAAAATGCACTTTTATTTTAAAGTTTAACGAGGAAAGCGTGCCAAAAGTAAAATAGTAGAACGCATAACAGGAAATATAAAACTGCTATAACTAAAAACGTTATTTTATGATTTAAGTTTTCACAGGCTAATAGAATCATTCGCTTTTCAGGAATAATTACACTGCCCAACACTCAAAAATTTGCCGAAACTATTTCAGTTGCATCTGGCTATATTTTATGAGCTGATTTCGGAACCTTTTTTCGTTTTTCTCGATAAGCTCGTTTTTTGAGATATAATGCACCGTGGTTTTTTGCTTACATTTGTAGTAAAAAAAAATAATTAAGGTTCAATTATTTTTTTTTGTGGTGAATTGTTCTCTGTTAATAGTGCTCTAAACCAAAATAAGCTCATTTCAAATATTTTTATTCGTTTGTTTTTTATAGATTTCTAAATAAAGAGAGCTCTGATTTTTATAGGCAACACTAACACACATGTGAGATTTGTAAAAATAAAAAAGTTTTAGACTGAATCCAGTAACAGAGATTTTACGGGGAGTTATTTAAAACAGAACAACAATATTTGGAATTATTTAATGTTTATTTAATGTTATTTTAATGTTTTAAAGTAAGGAGAAAAAGATTTTTTTTTATTTTCCGTTTTTTTTTTTTTTCATAATAGGGTAGGATCACCGGTTTTAGCCACTGCACCGGTTTTAGCCAGTCAGAGTAGTTTTTTGGGTATAGCTAAGAAGTAGGAAACTTTAGATCAAAATTATCGTTTAAATCCGATTTGAATGATAAAAGTTGGGACAACAAATATGTTAAATAAGTTTTAACTGTAGCGAAACGAATACAGCGCCTATTTAAAATTTTGATTTTGAAAAAATTTAATTTTTTATGACTTTTCTTAAGAAACCGCCAGAAAAATAATTTTAAATATCTAATTCAGGTAAAATTAAATTCGTAAAACATTTATATCAAGTTAAAGGTAAGTCATTAAACAGTTACTTTATTAATATTTTAATACATATTTTGCAGAATTCATTCTTAAATTTGCATGGCGATAACTGGGACACTAATATGCTTGTCTTTTTAGCTAAGTAGTACCAGTTATAGCCAATGTAAAAAAATATCAATATGTCAAAATTACTGTACAAATAATAAAGATTTTAGCGAAAACCACCTTTAAATATTAGCCAATAATACATTTAAATTAAAAAAGGAGGAGTATTATACAAAATATAGTCGAGAACGGGCCATCAAAATGACTCAAATGATTCAAGACTGAAGCTGAAAACTAAACATGTCACAATGTGAAATTGTAACATACATGTAAATTTTTTTGTAAAACTTATAGTGTCGAATATGGTATAAACTACCAGCTGGTTCAGATCCCAAAAAGACTGTGGATAAGATAAAATTTATAATTATCGGATAATTATCCAAGAAAAGATGTATGTAAGAAAAAATGTAATAAAAAACGAAATGATTTTAAATATTGATTAAGAAGTATATATTTTTAAAAAACTATAAATTTTAAATGTTCTAAAACTGTTACAAAAATATAACTAATTTATTTTTAACATCTTTTTAGTTTTTTTCAATGGTGGCTATATCTGGTGAATTTTTATGGCTAAAACCGGTGCTTGGGTGGCTAAAACTAGAGAATTAGTATTATTTTGTTTGTTTTTTATTTTATAACATATCAGCTGAAGTTATATTGTTTAAACATTTATTTTATAGTAGAGATATATTGTAAGTTTCAGAAAAACCAAAACTTGCAATTTTAACATTATAATGGAACATAATAAAAAGAAATAAAAACAGAATTTTTCTTAAGGTGGCTATAACTGGGGTATCTACCCTAAGTTTAATTTATTGTGTTCCACCCAAAAAAAATAAATAAAATATTTCAAAATTGTTGTTTTTTTTTTCGATAACCCCCAGAAAAATCTCCGTCACAGGATTAAAACCAAAACTTTTTTTTTATTTTTATAAACCAAACATTTGTGTTAGTATTGTGAATAAAAATTAGAGTCGTATCTGTAGTATTTATATAAAATTTTGATCAAAATATATCGAAAAATGCGAAAAAAACTAATATTTTGAATTTAGAAGCCTATTAAAAACAAACGAATAAAGACATTTTAAATCCGCTTTTTTTGGCTTAGAGCCCACTAATAGAGAATCAATCCACCGCAAAACAAAAATAATTAGACCTAAATTATTTTTTTACTACTATAAGCAAAAAAACCACTGATCGAGAAAAACGGAAAAAGGTTCCGAGATCAGCGCATATGTGGTGCTAGCTCAGACTCAATTAAAAGCTCCGCGGCAAATAAAAAAAAAATCTTTTTTTGTAGAGCAGTTTTATTAGTCACTCTAGGTTTGGACCGGCGCTAGATAGTGTCACTGAAAAATTCTAATTTCATTATCCGGAGTATCTTTTTAATATTTTGCACCTTTCCTAAGAAAATAACACAAGTTCAATAGACTCCGTAAAGCCTTTAGAAATATTAAATTGTACAGTTTAATAATTAACTTCCTTTGAAGTTAACTTACTTTACCTCAAGGTTACTAGTGCTACATCTAAGATGAATCAATTCGTTTTTGAATAATATCAGAGTAAAATGTATTGCTTCCATTTCAGCCGTAGTGATTCTGCAGTTTCACGGTGTGCCTAAAATATTTTAAATGGAAAGTCAAACTACCCCGGGTTTTTTGATTTTAGGTTATATATGGGACATTTTCAAACAGTTTTTGACAAAAATTGAAATTGCTCACGAAGCCGTTTTTAAATAAAGTCGTTCTTCTTCTTACCGTCGTCTTATTTAGGACATTAACAAAGTAGGCATGTGAATGGTCGTAAAAATATTGAGTATCATGGGTAGTAACTATGCTATAGGCTGTCATAGAAAAAAACTCCTTATTGTGATGTCAGGAAAAACTTGAAGAAGAAGCTTTAAAAACGGCTTTGTGAGCAATTTCAATTTTTGTCAAAAACTTTTTGGAAAAGTCCCAAAATCCCAAAAATTCGGGGTGGTTTGACTTTTCATTTAAAATATTTAAGGCACACCGTGGTTTAATAACACAAAGTCTACAAAAAGAAAAAAGTATCGATAGCAAGGAAGTTTTCGCTGTTATTTAGCATATTTTTTAATATATTAAAAAAGTCGAGGGTAATAAATACAAATGGACTTCACATTTAGATTCAGCGACCCCAAATTAGTAAAACAAGTTGGTCACCTACAGTGACTCACCCTCCTCGCTTTTTTTTCTTTTTGTACACTGTAAAAAGAATGTGTAAATTTATATGCTAAATCAGACGTAATATTTTGCCAAGCAAGTGCACGTAAAATTTACGAGATTTAACTTGTAATTTTACAATTTTTTAACTAGTTATAATAATATAACACGGGGTCAAACGTTTAATTTAAATATTAACAACATACAGGATACACAGTGCTGATGATTCCCAAAAAGGATGAAATGGTACTATTCACTATTTTCTGTCCAACGAACTAATAACTCTTCTCTATAGAATAGGCATTTCATTCGTAAAAACTGACAAAAACGTCGGCAACATAAACATTCGTCTGTCTTACTCGCACATATTTCTTCTAACAGAGACAACAATACCAGTTACTGGTAACTGTTATTGTTCAACATACTATTTGTTTACAAACAAACCGAGATGTTGGCGATACTTTATTTTAACGGTATGCCTATTCTAAAAAGAAGAGTTCTTAGTTCGTTGTTCCTGTCAGTTTGATTTTAACGAAAGATAGATAAGTTTCTAATAAATAGGTACTTAGCCTCCGGAACATTAAAAGTTAAACAAGGTTTTGATTATGTTTAATTTTGTAGTTGTTTTAGCCTAGAATAGAATTTTTGTTCTAGTGTAAAATAAAATACATACCTAATAGGTCCGAGAAAGACGGTAAACAATAAACTAGGTTAATATTCTTTAAAAATCAATACAAGAAATATTATAATTTAAATCAAGCACTTTTACGTAATAAGTTTTAACTTAATTGGTATAAGAAAAAATAAATGAACATACAATTATTTATAATAATTACTGTAACAATATAAATCGTTTATTTTGTATATAAATAGTTACGTACAGAACTGAATTGTATCCGGGACTATTTCTGTGGCAGTGAACGTATTAATTACGGTACATTAATATTGGCGCCCAACGTGGGGCCAAATACTGTGAATACGTTCACTGCCACAGAAAAAGTCCCAGATACAATACAGTTCTGTACGTAACTATTTATATACACAATGAACATAGATTATAACCAAATTTTATTATCTTAACTATAACATACTAGTATGGCTTGAAGAGTGTTGTTTAAATGACGTCATAGTTAGTTGGTAAACTAAAAGTAAAATTTTTTCGAGGTTAAAAAGTTGATTGATTTGTTTATTTTGCGATATTTGAAATTGAGAACCAAAAATGAGGTCTACAAGGAAAAAAATAGGCTTGTCCTAACTTTGCAAGAACATTTTTGCATAAAGCTCATAAATTACTTACTTTTATTTAACTCATTTATTATAGGTACCTACATTATCCACGAATGATATGTGACGATTATTTAAAATTATTTCAGTTTGCACAAAAAAATGTCTGGCAAAACTTATCTTACAAATATTTTTAACGTTTGGCTTACCCAAAAAAATTATACCTAACCTATTTTTTCCTTTTCTTGTTCGAAAAAATATGATTTTGAGTGAACAGAAATATAATAGAAAAGGATAGAAATACTTACTATGTGAGCAAACCACCTAGGGTACGTGGTTACTACGAATAGTTAGTGTGACGTCATTGTTTGTTGTAGTTAAGTAATAAAATGTGTGTAGTATGCTATTCTTCATACTAGTATGTTATAGTTACGATAATAAAATTTGGTTTAAACAAATAGTTTAATTAACTCTTCCTATATCACAAATGATGATTTATATGGTTACATTATAACCAAAATCGATAAATATAAAATATTTTAAAGGAAAAAAAAGTTCTATGTTTCTTATAAAACAAACAACTCCGCTGATATTCAGAAAGCCATAGGAAAAAAACCTTGGAATAGTTCAACTCGTGCCAGGTGGGATTGTAAGGATGCTTACAATATGAAGTATAATGAACACTATGAGTAGAACCGCTATGGTTACTAATGGCATACAGGTTGTAACGACATGGAGTTACATCTTCAGCAGCATATTTGTTCATATCTGAGCATTTAATAACACAGGTTTACAAAAAAAAAAGTCAGGATTATTTGACCGGACCATGGTATTCCTAGGTATTTTGGCACCCTGAATCAGATCCCGGGGTCAGTTTTGCCGCACCACGTCAGGAAAACGAGATTTCAAGGTCATTTGAGGTCAAAATGGTGATTTTTTGGGAGCGGCCCCGGGAGAATATCTCAAGCGACCTGTTAACTTCACGGGTAACTGTGTAGGTTTGAATACTTTCTGAACGTTGAGATGTTGTCCCGGGGCCGCTCTCAAAAAATCACCATTTTGACCTCCAAATGACCTTGAAAGCTCGTTTTCCTGACGTGATGGGGCAGAACTGACCCCGGGATCTGATTCAGGACGCCAAAATACCTAGGAATACCATGGTCCGGTCAAATAGTCCCGACTTTTTTTTTGTAAACCTGTGTAATTTAATAGGAAAATCTACCGTGTCCGAACGTTTGTCAAGGAAATGCTTTGTATATAAAAATCTTTTTAAGTGTATTACTAATATTTTTGAAAATTTTTGTTTCGTGAGAAAGGTACGTATTTAACTTCAATCAAGCAAACATTTTATTAAAGTACTTAACATGCTTGATCTAAAAGTATTGAGTAATTAATAAATACTTAATTTTTTAGGGGTCATTTTCCTGTGGGAACAAATAATTTGGGACAACTCTGTGGGATTTTTTAACCAAAGTCAATAAGGTCTAGGATAAACAACAGTTGTTTTGCGAATATTCTACTACATAAAGACAAACAGTAACGACTATCCATCCTTTCGACAAAGCAAATACTTAATATAATGGAAACATGCTTATTTAATATAAAATATATAAACTATCAAAACAATGCTTCTATTTAAAATTCTATATAAACAGAAATCAAAATAATATAATATCAACTTAAAATATCAGTTTCTTTGTTGATTATATTAAAGTGTATTTCTATAAGAAAATACACAGAAAAAAAGGATTTCTTAAACAAAGGTCACGTGTCTTTCGATATGCCAAAGCCATATTTTTTTGTTTCAAGCCTAGCTTTTTTTTGAACGAAAGTCAATGTCCTTAAATGAAGAGCACGGGTTTTTGAATGAAGATCCGCGCTCTACTTTCAAGGACACTGACTTTGGAAATGCTAGCCTTAAAATAAGAGAATATGGCTTTGAGCATATCAAAAGGCACTGGTCCTTATTTCAATGAATTCTTTTTTTTTCTGTCTAGGTTTACACTTAAAAAAAATAAGTTTTGTATTATATCTGGATAAATGCTTTAAAATGGCTGGATATAAAAGCTTTAAAATAAGGGTATATATTATGATTTTATTATGATTATTTAATATAAAGGACTACTAGTCCAGTCAAATAATAAATTTAAATTGCAATAAATGTACACGGGCTGATATTCTAAAGGTTAGTAGTGGATGGTAACAGAACACTCCTGTTAGTTTTTTACCGGGTGGTTTGCCTAAGGGGTGTCCGCTATCTTGAATTTTAGTGATGAGTTGCTTAATATGCATCTTACGATAAAAATGCATATTACCAATTTTGTTAAGAAGGAAATTTTCAATCATTTTTGTTTTGATCATTTTTTTAATAACAGTCGACTTAATTCAAAAATAGCTATGTTGGAGGTGAAATTGTTTTTTTTCAGCCAAATTATTCATTGGAAGATAAAAGTGGTTATGAGTAAACTTGTAGCTCTTGAAATTTTCTATAAGTTTCATATATTAAAAATTTTCATAGGTACTTTGGTGTGGTTACAGAGGGCGCAACTCGGCTTTCAGCTCCCACTGTAACCGTACTAATATAAGTATAAAAATGCATAATATATAAAACTTAAAGAGAATTTTAAGAGCTAAGAGTTTGCTTTTATCGTCCAATGAATAATTTGGCTGAAAACAAAAATTCACCCCAATTATTAAATATTTATAATTCCATTGTTACTAATATATTAAAAAAATGATCCAAACAAAAATTGTTTGAAATTTCCTCTTTAACAAAATTGGTTATATTTAATGTTATCATAAAATACATATTTAGCGAGATAACTGCACTCACCTCTAAAATTCAAGATAGCGGATACCCCTTACGAAAATCACCCGGTAAAAAAACTAACAGGAGTGTTCTGTTACTATCCACTACTACCCTTTAAAATATATCAGCGCGTGTACATTTATTGCAGTTTAACAAAAGAATTTTTCAAATATTTGGTTTTTCAAAACAGTACTGGTAACTTTAAATGATTTACATTTTTAACTTTATGTTAAAAAAGTAACATAAAATAAATTACTCTTGTCTATATACAACTCGCAAAGCCGCAAACAATTAACACAAGCAATAATTTAAAAGATAAACTTGGCATAAACATTAAAATTCCAGTTAGCAGGTTAATTAGATTGTTTTATAAACCAAAATTATATTATCTCATATTTTCTATAGTTGTGCATAAAAAGTGACTATAATAGTGACATTAATAACACTAGGCAACATGGTTTCTTGCCCTGATTGCAGTTATATGTTTTTTTACTAAATTTGGGTCACTGAGATCGAATCTGGCATCAGAATGTTTCTATTGCCTCAGGTTTTTGAGAAAAATGGGACAAAAGTGGTAAAAAATCATTATTGTAGCCCTCGTTTGTTCTAAAATCATGGGAGATAAAAATATTCTTAAAACAAACTTGGATTCGGAGACCAAATATTATTTAAAAAATACCCAACTCAGATTATGGAAACTTGAAATTCATAGGTAGAATAAGTAGGGATACTAGGGAAAAAAATATTTAAAAAAAATGATCCTGTGACACAACTAAGTGTTGTGTCGCGAAGCAGTTAACTCTGCCTTAAGAGTCGCGATTGCGAATATCAACTATCTGGAGGCGCAACTAAAAACAGACCAACTTTGCCTAATTTGGTCATCGTTGGAGAAGGCCTGTCAAATACTTGGGTATAATTTTGGACTTTCGTGGCGGAAACACATTGAAAGGCAAACATGGGCCTATGCATCACTTTGGATGTGCAGACGTACCTTTGGCTTGAAATAGGGCCTTCAGCCCAAAGTAGTCTGATGGTCATAAGACCGATGAATATACCCTAAAACTTTCAAAATCCTAATCTTTTTTTTAAGATTTTGAAAGAAAACGTAATTATTTCCTGGACTTATATCTCAACAATGTGAGGTGCTAAAATTTTTCTAAGGCCAGATTCAGATTCTACGTCCTCAAATTAGTAAGAAACATTTACTTAACGATCAGGCAAAAAAAAGTTGCGATTTGTTGCCTAGTGTAATTAATGTGAAAGGTATATC
This sequence comes from Brachypterus glaber, assembly GCA_958510825.1. Lineage (NCBI taxonomy): Eukaryota > Metazoa > Arthropoda > Insecta > Coleoptera > Kateretidae > Brachypterus > Brachypterus glaber. The sequence goes on from OY294045.1 coordinate 21,822,246, forward strand.
ACATGTGAAACCAATAATTTACAAGTGTTTTTAAATTTCTATTTAACCAGTTATGTTTTAGTTTATTAAAATTTAACTAAAATAAATGAAATGTGCCATTTTAAACGTTATGACGTCCAAAAGTTCTATCTTTAATAATTATTACGACTTTGAGTGTTTTTTTTTTAATTTCATACTTTATATAAGCAAACAAATCAGTGAAGACTTTAGTTTCTAAGAGCGTTTTAGTAAATTAAAATATTCTTCTTCTGGTAAGAAACTTTGATTTTAATTATGTTGTTGGTGTTTTAAAAGGACGTAAAAGCGAAATACTTGTGGTATTTAGTTTACGACCTACACGATAAGGATCTTATAGTGTATTTTAAAACATACGGTTTATTACTTAAAGTGCAAAGTAAGACAAATTTGGTTACACAATAGTTATTTATAATAAAAGGTCGCACAATACTGTTTTTTAGGGCAATTTTGCCATTTGAGACAGGCTGGCAACCGTAATCGCCCTAAAGATCAATCAACTTATCAACGTCAAGTTTTTTACTTTTTGGCCTGGGCGGAAAATTACTTTTTTTGTCCAGTTTTATTATAAAACCTACCGGTTTTAGATAAAATAGAATTTATTTTTTATTTTTTTTATTCATGTTTAATATAAATATTACACAATTTTATTTAACTTACCGGCAAAACTTTGACTTCAAAACAAAACACTAACTTTATATTGTTGTGGTTAATGTTATGTTGGAAAAAAAATTGTAAATTGTAACATAACTGCCTTAATAATGCTGATCTACTAATTTTGAAATATTGCAGCTAATTCTCCAGAAATTTAGATATTTCACCCTTTACTCTACTATTTATTATAAAATAAAATGACTTATTTTGCGTTTTAGTTGACGAATTATGGTCTTACTGTTTAATTTTGAAACGATCAATATCAAATCTATTTTAATCTCAGAAGCTTAGATCAAATTGCAAATTGCAAAATATAATTGCAAAATAAATACATATTGTATAAAAATGTTCAAAATTTAGACAAATTACTTAATACTATATACCTGTAATAGATAACCTTAAATTTAAATGTTCAAGGTTTATTTATCCAATCATTATAATTATCACTAACATTATCACTAAAAGCCTTAATTTTTATTTTAGAAATATAAGTGTAAGGTGAATTCAAATCATATATTTTTTTTTAATAAGAAGTAACAATAGTTCCATTCAAATACAACTATTTTAGATTTTAAGCTTTCACGGCCATTAAGATATAAAGAACTTTCACTTTCGGGTTTAGACCGTGTTAATGGATTTTCACTTTCCGACGTTTCGTCTCTTACTACTAGAGACATCTTCAGGGATTAATCTGAAACTAAGTTTCGAATCAACTTGTGTCACTATTTATGACGAGTTGTGGTTATTCACCCGTGACGAGGTTTTTCCTATCAAAGACTTCCATATTGCAGGTAAGTGGTAACCAGTGTCCCGATTGATATTGTTAGGATGCTTGATGATTTCTATCGATTCCCGTATCTTCCTTGGCATTTTTCTGTTTTCTGTTAATATTTGTTTTGTTTCAGACAAATTGATTTTATGACCTGTTTCATGTACATGTTCGGCTACTGCCGATAAGGAAATTTGTTTCTAAATTAAAAAAAAATATATATTTTTTCGCATTTTTTCGATATATTTTAATAAATTTTTTTTACAAATACTAAAGATACGACTCTAATTTGTATATGCAATACTAACACATGTGCGGTTTATAAAAATAAAAAAAGTTTTAGGTTTAATCCAGTGACGGAGATTTTACCGGGGGTTATCGAAAAAAAAAACAAAAATATTGTAGTATTTATTTATTATTATATTTATTATATATATTATTTATTTATTATTTTATTTATTTATTTTTAGAAGAGCAACACAATAAATTAAATTTATTATGAAAAAAACAAAACGAAAAATTAAAAAAAAAACTTTTTCTCCTTGCTTTAAAAATTAAAATAACATTAAATAATTCAAAATATTGTTGTTCTGCTTTAAATAACTACCCTTAAAATGTCTGTTACTAGATTCAATCTAAAACCGTTTTTATTTTTACAAACCTTACATGTGTGTTAGTGTTGCTTATAAAAATCAGAGCCATATCTTTAGTATTTATATAAAATTTTCATGAAAATATATCCAAAAAATACGAAACAATCTCATTTTTTGAATTTAGAAGCCTACAAAAAACAAACGAATCAAAATATTTTAAATCTACGGTAAAAAAAATTAATTAGACCTATATTTTTTCACTACAACTATAAGCAAAAAAAACACTGTGCGCTATATGTCAAAAAAGCGAGCTGATCGAGAAAAATGGAAACAGTTCCGAAATCAGCGCATGTACAGGAAAAAAAATTAATTAGAAATTTATTTTTTTACTACAACTATAAGCAAAAAAAACCACTGTGCGATATATCTCAAAAAAGCGAGCTGACCGAGAAAAATGGAAAAAGTTCCGAAATCAGCGCATCAAATAGAGCCAGATGCAACTAAATTGGTGTCGGAAAATTTTTGAGTGTTGTGCAGTGTTATACACGGAAAAAAAATTATAGCTAGGAGCGCTATAACACACATACCAAGCAAATTATAATCGCTTATTATATAAATACAATTATGGCAGTCAGTGTAAAAATTTATATGAAATACTTTAATTGTTTAGTGAATAATAAAATATAACAAATAGTATGGCATTTATAGCTTAAATAGATTTAATTATTGTCCGTGCTAATAATTTTTATAATATAATAAAATTTCTGTAAATTTATAATAGTGCCTGTAATAAATATAATCGTGTCTGTAATATATATAATCGTTTCCAATTTATTTTTAACATTATTAGTTATTGTGTCCCTTATAATCTATAGCTTAAATCACTATAATTTGCCACTGTTACCAAATATCTTATAATGTATAGCGCAGAGCCCACTAATTTCTTTCCGTGTAGTATGGGGCATATTTTTTTAAGTTTAAGTTTGAAATGAGTTTGAAGTTGCTGAAAGTGAAACTGATAATAAAAATTTCACTTAACGCGCGGATGTGAAAAATGGGAAAGTGATTTTACTGGGCAGTATATTTTTTGTTATTTACTGAAAATAAAGTATTAGTAGGTAAATTCGAATTGCAATATAACCATTGACGTGGAACCTTGGAAATCCCTGTAGCGAAACTTGGTCCCATTACAGGATGTAGACTTTGATTATTCCAGCCGTAATTGCGCCCGCTTTGTCCTTTGAGAGCGCTGGCCTATTGTCCGACCTCCTGCAGCGATTACGTCTCTCTTACACGCAATAGGCGCTCTCCGAAGATTATGGGCCGGACGGTAAGTACTATTTTTTCACTCGATTGCACGAACTCTGAGAGTTTCCTAAAAATACTTTTCTATTCGGATCGATAGGATTATTGAGTCTTATATTTTCTCTTATAAAATAAATACTGCTGCCAACAAAATAACACTTTCCCCTATAAGCATAGGTTCATCAAAATCAAATACAAAAAAAAAAAAAAATAAAAAATTTTTTTCAAGTTTTTCAAAAAAAGTTTCTTTATCCAATACATACAGATAATAAGACAATTACCAGCTTTATTTTAAAAAGATAAACTCAATAATAACCCCCGCGTGGCTTTTACTTTATTGAGTGGATAATTATTTATTTTACCCACTCAACTGTCACTTGTCAAATTATTTTCTTGTAAATGTCATTAAAATTTTTAATAAAAATATGAATTCCTAAGCTATTTATTGGATAAAACCTTGTATTGCACTCATGGGTAAACCGATATTGCACTCTCGAAAATTAACCTGCTTGGCTGACGCCTCGCAGGTTAATTTTCTCATGGGCAATATCTTACTTTACCGACTAGTACCATAAATAACTATTTTTCGTAAAACAAAAAATAAATTGAAAAAAAAAGTGTTTTTGAAAAAAATTGTTTTTACCCCATTATATCCCCTGACCCCAATCCGATTTTTACCAAAAACAATCCCAGCCTAGAAATTTGGATAATCAACCTATGGTCCAAATTTGAAGTCTTTAGTCCAGCGTTTTTTGAGTTATCGTGGTCACAAATTTTCCGGACACACAAACCGACAGACCCACCGACAGACAGAAAGAATTTTTTTTTGACGGAAACCACATGTTTTGGATATAAAACGTCCAGAAACGTAAAAAAAAGTAATAAAAATTTTCGATTTTTTTTTTTACTAACGCAAGACTTTCCTCGGGGAAAGTAAAACTAATATGTTCTACTTAATTATTAGTAAGAGTTTTCCTGGAAAATTCAATTCCTTTAATAGCCGCTTATTTGTGTAGGCATAAAAATTAAAGGTAGCAGTGTTTATTAAAAAATAAAAGTAAAAAAACTCATTTCGTTAACCCAAGCAACACTATTTTTTTACTTGATTGTAAGCTCTCTGAAATTCCCTTAAAAATACTTTTCTTGTTTCTTTTTTTTATTTTAAGATCAATAAGATTATTGGGTCTTATATTTTCTTTTATATGTTACATAAGAACCAATATATTCTCTAGAGATACTTAATTAGTAGAAATATTTTAACCTTCAAATGGAATTAACTTTAAAAATAATTATTTTCACGCGATTTACTTATGTAGAAAATGGGCTGGCATGTCGCTTGGTTTGAACTCTAGAAAAGTATATATTATGAAATATAATAAAATTTAAAGAACAAAACATTTTTCCTGCGGCGCCCTTATATCTTTTTTATGCAAAAAACATACTTCTGACAGTGGGGCGCCTTCGGCAAGTGTTTTACCCAAAATGATCTTACAATAATACTAATAATGTATTAATAATATTATTGGTATTTCTTCTAAAACGAGAATTTGAACCAAAAACCTTCTGAACACCAGCCGAATGCTCTACCAACTGAGCAATAATGGAAAGCTTCGTTGGTAGAGATTGATAATATCAATCTCTTCAGAATGCTTATACCATTCATATTACTAATATTACCGGCCTTTATGTTACTAGGGTAAAATTACCGGCCTCTTCATATTACCAATATGAATCTCTTCATATTACTAATATGAATTAAAAATAAAACAGTTCGCTTCTAGCCGATGTTGATTAGTGTAATATTTGTTTTTTCACAACTAGTTTTAGAAAGTACCAAGAACTTTATTTTCTGCACCTAGAGTAATAATAATTTTTTTAAACCTAGTAGGATAACATTTTATAAACAAATGAAAAGTACCACTTGATTTATTATAGCCTTTATCTTATAGGCTTCATCTCGTTATAATTACCCACTAGAGAAAACTTTTTTATAAACAAATTTTTAACATAACACATTTAACGTCAAATTAAAATGATTTAAAACCAATAGTTTTAAATTATTAATATTTAAGTAAAATGCTATTCAAATTATAAATTGCTATTATTATAACACAAAATGGAAAAATATTACAAAATTTTAAAGCAAATAAAATTAAACTTGCTCAAATATTTTTAATATAATAGTTTCAGCAAAATATTTTCATAATAAAATTTTCATTACTAATTATTTATGAAATTCGCTCATTTGTAATATATTTAGAACCTAATTTGATAGTTTCATCGGCATAATATTATTATATTAAAATTCAATATTTATATAATGATTTATAATAAATTATATCACACATGTGAAAACTGTGACAAGTTTATTACCATTGATTAAATATTTACTAAAATTACTTGAAAACTGGAACAAACATACATACACTGCACGAAAAAAAGTTTAAGACTGATAATTATAATTCAAGAACGCTTAAAGTTGAGACTTTGTTACAAATAGTAAAAATAGTTTTCTATAAATTAAACTGAGGCGAAAAAACTATTATTTTATGTAGTTTCTTGCTTCCAGCTAGCATTTTTGGTAGTGGCTCCCTAAGAGTCTGGAACCGTTACCATTCATGGGTTAAAATTACAAAAATCTGACTAAATATACTTCTTTATTGTACTAAATAAAACATATTTTTAGAAGTTTCAGAATAGTAATTACTACCATAAACAGTACTTTTGTTACATCTTTACATTATAGAAATATCAAAGTTCCCTTAACCATATAACTATAATTAAGCCGTCTTAATTAGTGGCCCTTACAATAAGAAATTATTAAATTTTAACATTATAGTGACTATTATTACAACGTTTAATATAGGATTTACCCACTGATTTGAAACTTTATATGCATAATAAATTTAAAGTTTACTTTAAAGTAATCATGTGGTTATATCTACTCCTAAAATAACTTTATGGCATTAAGAACTATAAGATTTTTAAATAGACTAAATGGTAGGATTTTATATAAGCACATAATCGCCATGTTTAATTGTAAATGTTAGCTTTCTATTGTATCAGTAAAAAAAATAAACAGAAATGAATTAAAAATGCATACCTATATGCATATCAAGTAATGTATTCTCAAATAAAAACAAATCTCTTATAGAATAAGAATAAGAATAATTTATTGTGCTACGAAAAAACTTACACATATCAATAAAATACAAAATGCAATAAATAAGTACAAAAATACAAATTTACATAAAATTACAATAAATTATTTTTTAAATTTACTAAAACATTATTTATAGTATAATTTTTCCCATTTCTTGTTCTTTCTAATCTAAGATATTCAATTTTTATATTATTACTATTTCTTGTAGAAACTATATTATTTTTATTATAAATATCAATGTTTACCTTCACATGAATCAGATATTTCAATACATATAAACATGGTAAAGTTATAACCTGTGCCTGTATAAAAAGAGAAGTACAATCATCCCTGTATTTTGCACCAAACATGGTACGGAGAGCTCTTCGTTGTAAACGAAACAGCCTTTCTGTGGAAGAAGCATAACCTCAAACAAATATAACATATTTTAATCTACTATGTATTGATGCGTAATAAACCGTTTTGAGAACGGACATAGAAACTACACCAACAAGGTTATGTAGAGCAAATATATATTTGGATAAAGATGAGGCCATATATTATATGTGTTTATTCCAAACTAATTCACTATCCAGATATACACCAAGAAAGCGCACCGAGTCTGGATTAACATGATTACCTATATTTCTTAGGGTAAATACCATAGTTTCTGTCTTTGAAGCATTAAGAGTAAGTTTGTTCGAAGCAAACCACTCCAAAATAACTATACTATTATACATATACTCTAGTAGGTATAATAATATTTCTTATTTTTAAATTAAATTGGAATAATTGTTCACTTTTATGTTATGTTAACACATACGTACATGCAATTACGAAAATAAATCATAGATAAAAATAGCAAAAACCGCGTTAAAATAATAAATAAATTATAAAATGCCCTCTGTAAATTGTCGGATATCGTAAAAGTTATTTATTACATTTTTAACAGCTGTAATAAATTTTTATTACCTCTTTAATTAAATCAATTGGGTTGGTGCAAATACTTTGTTTGATTTGTATCTATTTTTTAGTTATTTATTTTTCATTTATTTATTTACTTTGCTCTTTAATTTTTCAAATATTTAAAGTTGCCAAATATTATTTTTATTTTAAACTATTTAAGCTTGTTTTTACTAAAATTTAATACCATTAACGCTGGATAAAGTTTTTGTTAAACTTAAAATAACCAATCACAAAAACAATCTTCGATGGATACTTCTTTTAAAGATGAAAATAATTATAATAAATATAATAATTATTATTATTAAATAATAAATTAATTTGGCAAACACTCTTTGGGATGAAGTATATAAAAAATCTTTTAAGGATGAATTTAGATACCTAAATGTAAAACATTTATGAAAAAAAAGTATTAATAAAACGTCACGTGACTTAATACCCATTTGTATCATGACTGACATTGCCAAATAATTTTTTTTCACTACTAGCATTAGAACATACTATTATTTATCATGTTTTCAGATTATGAAATCAATTTTCTTCACCTATAGCAATAATAATTTTTTCTCTCCTAGTAGGAGTAAATTTTATAAACAATTGATTTCTGTCACTTTAGATGTTTCAGTTCTTTGTGCAACTTTTTTATATTATAATTATTAACAATTAATACAATCAATAATTAGCTAAATATTATGAAAAAATAAATAAATAAAAAAAACTAAATTTTTAAACATCAGTTCAAAATATTTATTTGAGCAAATGTCATTGATCAAGGCTATTTGATTTTTATGAAAATTTCAAGAAATATCTGTTCTGTTAATAACTTATTTTATTATTTAAATAAAAATAGTTAAATAGTGCTAGTAGTGAAAAAACTAATATATAAACTACGGTGGAGAAGACTATTATAGCCTCGCACTCTTAAATTTAATACGCTCGGCCATAAAAAATGTCTTCTCTACCTTGTTATATAATTACTATTTATTACCAAATAATTTTTATCCAATACCTAGTATTAATGGTAGTTTATACTTGACGTTTTAATCAATGAAAATGACGTTTTAATAATCCTGTAAATAAGTTGTGTTATGAAATTTCTAATCGCCGAAACGTGACATTATATTAAAATGTCAAGTAAATTTAGTGGAAATGTCATTTGTAAATTTAATTAAGAAGTGTTTTAAAGAGGTATTGGAAAAATGTTGTAAATCACACTTGGGGTAAGTGACATTATTCACTCATAAATTAACCAACTCGGCCCAGGAGCCTCATCATTTAACTTTTTTTTCGTGAATAATATCCTACTTACCTCACTTGTAGTGTAAATAAATATATTTGTTATCTTATACTACACATTACCAAATTAAGGGTTAATAATGCATAAAATGCATGAACAGTTATTACAAAATTTCCAAGCTTAAAATAAAATTAAAAGACCATGGTCCATCACCCTGAAGGGTGATTATTGAGACAAATATATGAAACCCTGCGCGTCTAATATCAGTTCTTGCCTAAAAATTCTGCGATCACTAGAATAATATAAGGTACATTTTTAGTAGCGGAGCGTATTATATTTCAAAATGCGTAGCATCGAGGGTATAAGAATGCGAGGCTATAATAGTCTTCTCTAACGTGGTTTAGATAATATCTAAACCACCATATCTAATAGATATACACTACTCAAAAAAGTTTTTTCAAATTTATTTGTTTTGAACAACAGTATAAATTGAGTTTATTCAAATACGTTTTTAAATAATTTTGATATTTTTAAAGCTTTCGAAAAAGTATCCCATATTAAGGGTCACTAAATCGAAACATTTGAAGACTAATTTGTTACATACAACAATATTGACTATACATATTAACTATTCATATGTATATATATTGGTGTTTTTCAAAAAAAAAACCGACATTCTTTTTTTATCCTTTAAGAATACGAAAGTTTTAAATGTTTATTTATGGATAACTTTTTTCCCACCTTACTCGTTTAAATGGAATCATTAAAAAAAAATCAAGATAAAAAGAAATAAAAATGTAAATATTTAAAACCTAGCGTCAACGCTAGAGTCGACGCGGCTCGTATGCAAGTACTGGAAATTCGTCGAGTACTGCTCATATATTAAAACACACTGTGTACATCTAAGCCAACGTTTATTATTATTATTTTCTTCGTTAATCGCAAAAATAAATGGCTTAAGATTCATTTCAAATTCTATACCTATTTTTTTTATTGCAGTGGTAAACGTTCTGAATGAAATTAATAATAAGCGATTTTCGATTTCAAGATATTGAATATTCCATAGACTCGGAACGAATTAATGAATAAATTTTCTTATTTCCTTGTTAATTTCATTATTTTCCTCATAAATTCATTAAAATAATCCTCAGAAAATTTATTAATTCCGTAATATTTTCTTAAGGAGAATGCTTAATTAAATTTATTTAAATTAGGTTTATTTAAATATTTATAAACCAAGTTTATTCTATATTTACCTAAATTAAAAGGGTATTTTATAGTTCAGTTAATGTTTGTTTATTATATTCTAATATATAAATCGTATTGTCACGTAGTCACGAAATTTGTAGCTTTTTATTAATATTATTAAATATTATTATATTATTATCAACGAACTAATAACTCTTCTTTCTAGAATAGGCATACCGTTAAAATAAAGTATCGACAACATCTCGGTTTGTTTGTAAACAAATAGTAGGTATATTCAGGCCTGAACAATAACAATTACCAGTAAGTGGTATTGTTGTCTCTGTTAGAACAAAGATGTGCGAGTAAGACAGACGAATGTTTATATTGCCGACGTTATTGTCAGTTTTTACGAATGAAATGCCTATTCTAGAGAGAAGAGTTATTAGTTCGTTGATTATTATACAGAGCGTTTTCACCCCGCCCATCCCTTTAACTTTTAAACTACTTAAGATATCAACTTAAAATTTGAAACACTTGAATAACATGACGCAAACTCTTTTTTTGTATGAAAAATTTTTAGAAAAGATTGCTTTGAAAATAAAATTTTTTTTTCAATTTTGAAAAAAATCAATTCATAAATAAAAAAGTTTTTATTCGATTAATTCTAAAAGCGCCCCTTTTTGTTCACGTGTTGCAGGCCAAAAGTTGGATTTTTTGGCCCGCTAATTAAATGCCATAATTGTATTTATTATTTTATTTTAGCTCATCTCCACTTTCTATTTTTCATACCAGCTTTAATATCAGTTTTAGTTTTTGGGACTGTTTTTTTTTTTAATATCTGATAAAATATTGTACGCATGGGTGGGGTCCGTCATCATGGCATGGCTGATATGCATAACACCTTACTCGTATGTATAATAATAATAATAATAATAAAGCTTTATTCCAGCCCGGAGGGCCATATACAAAAAATACAAAATATCTACAAGAAAATTAATAATTAGCCAATATACAAAAGTTCAAAAGAGCTACCGCCCCCCCATTAAAACTCTACTCCAGGTTTCCCATAGATTGGAACGTCATAGATTGTCACTCCTCAGCAGAGCCACAATAAAGAGGTTGGAAGATTTATATAGCCGATCGCGGAACCCAAAAGCCCGAAATTTACGAATAGCTAGGAAGTCATTAGCACTAGCCGTAGCAAACATTTCACTAGCACTAGAAAATCTCGGTATGTTATTTAAGAGTCAAACGCATTATTATAGCACACGCGCAGATAATTCCACTATCCCAGTGTATACTTACACCAAAGTTCGGACATGTAGATCCCTGATCAATATGTTTTAAATAACAGTTTTTTAATGTCAGAGTTACACTTGGAGAAATGACGGGGTAACATATTAGCACGGACGCAGAGGGCTTTGTACTGTCTCTGAATGTCGAGATTATCGGAGAGATCACAGGTTAGAATATGCTCTAAGTATTTGAATTGCGACACTATACTTATAAAAGTTTCTTAAAAAGTAAATTAAAAATAAATAAATTTGGTTAATGGTACAGGCCCCTGTATTTGTTTTTTCGTAAATAAAATAAAATTGTTAATTAATTACAGGTTTTGTATTAGGCGTTTGAGTGGCCTCGCCCTGTCACTTGTAGCCGCGTTAAATTAACAAGAAGTCATTTATAACATGAGTGATTCGTGAATTTATGAAATAAATACGGGGATATATTAAACATGCTTTCGTTTATCGTTCAAATTTATAGTATGGGGACTCAAAATGGAACGACTGGCTACATTATTTATGCCTCAGTAACACGATACTTATAGTCACGTTACATTTTTTCGTTTTAGTTTTTATGATAATTTATTATAAAAATAAAGCCTTTGTAGTGCCGTTTATTTTCAATTTATAACGCTTTTTATCTAGGAATAGTTCAAATTCCTGGTTTAAATATGTAGGTCTATATTTCATTTGTATCATATTCTTAAACACCCTTTATATGCCAAAAGATTACATCGTTACCATTAATTTAAACATACATGCAAACTACAAAAAATTAACCCAATGTAAAATTGCAATGTTCTATTGGCTTGGTCGTTAAGTATACCTATTATAGATATACCTATAGATATTAAAGGTATATCTTCTATAGAATAAAATAACGGGTCTTTCAATAGGAGTGGTTTTTCATTTGTGATTTCTCTGTTTCTAATATACTTTACTTTTGCTTCCAGATGTCAAAATATTCAGTATAGTTTGCAGTTTTATGGTGCTGCGTTTGACGCTTCCCGACCGTTTAGAAATTAATAATTAATATTACCAAAGTTCGAGCTCAGTTGTAGGTCAGTTGTTGACACCGCCATGCCATAAACCGCACCACACAGTGAGTTTTTCGGGATGCAAACGCATTTTGGGTTGCTCTCGCACCAATAACGCAATTTTGTTTTGTTAACAAAGCCAATCCAAAAATGCGCCTCGTCTGAAAAGGTGATTTTTAGGCCTAAATCAGGATCATCTTCCAATGCATGCTCCAGGTCCCAATGCAAACCCCCGACGCAATCTGTGATCGTTTGGCTACAGCCCTAACGTCAATACGACTATCAGGGCCGTAGCGAAGAAGGTTTTGTGGGGGGGGGAGAAGGTCAAAAATAACAACTTTTTTTAGCCTAAAAATACAACTAAACCCTAAGTAATAAACATTATAATAAATTATTATTAATAGTAAGTATTTTTTTATTATATTTAAGATAACTTTAACTGTATATATACGCAAAATAAATACATACTGTGCGGTCCAAAAGTCCACCCAGTCATCATAATTTTTGAACGAGTTGGATAGCGACTTTATAGCTCTTGAATAAGACAACTTAAACTATATTTTTGTATATATTTCATATTTTTAGATTTTAAAATGTGGTCAGGTGGCATGGGGGGTCCTGTGGTGTATCATGTTAAGGCATATTTTTTCTATTTGACCACATATTTTTTTATTTTTTTTTTATTTTTTCGATACAATTTTTGTGGGTTTAAAATAGGGTTGAAAATGGGAATTTTCGTCAAATTTTTTTTTTTTATTTTTTTTTTAATATGGTTTATTTCATAATGCAAATACGTCAATTATACTTTTAAACCAATTTTATATAATATAAAAAAATACAAAAAAAATCGTATTTTTTAGTAAAAAAATTGAAAAATAAAAACCTTAAAAAAATATTTTAAAAATAAAAAAAATATATGTGGTCGAATAGGGAATTTTATTTACTTTAAAATAATGTATAACACGACCCCCTTTTCTCTTTAAAAACTACAAATATCGAATATATACCAAAAGATAGTTTTAGCTGTCTTGTCTTTAAACACTTAAATTTGTCGTTTGGTTCTCGATATCCCAAGTGGTTCAAAAGTTAAAAGGGGGCGCAGTCCAAATGTCACTCCCTTCGTACCTTTATATTGGGGTTTAATAAACCCCACATAGTTAATTAGGTTATATTTTTCCACCTTGTTAACTGTGGATTAACTAAGAAAGAAGTTAAGTAAAATTACGTCGTTTCCGTAGAGCCAGGGTCAAATGTTGTCTCTAGACACTAATCTCAAATCGTTTTACTTAACTAATTGAAATTTTATGATAATATTTCAAATTATGCACGCCTGAATATTTTTAACAAATTTAAAACGACTATGATTAATTATTTGAAATTAACACGATATGGTGGAACATACGTGAGTATATCGTATGATATTTTTATACACAGCCCTTTTGGGGTTAACCTTAATATATGATTACCATTTTCCTTGATAAAACAATGCATGCAATGATGTAAATTTAAAATAATAGTATCGAATTAATATTAGGGTGTTTCATCTGTCCCATTTTTTAATTTATTTTATGGAAAGCTACCCAAAATAGTTATTTATAATACAAGGACGAAAAGTTAAATTTTTCGATTGAGTAGGTTTTTAAAAGCCGAGGGCCGGCCGATAGAGCCGGCCCGAGGGTAATAAACCTACGAAATCGACTTTTTGTTACTTATTATAATAAATTATTAAAATGTACTTAATTTTAAAGTGAAAAAAATATTTCTTTTTACTGTCTTATTACTTATCTAGTTATCCATAACAAATTGCTGTCCAATAAAATCGCTACAAAAACAATTGAATCGTTTCTTTTGCTTGCGGTTTCATTTTTAAGCTATACTTGTGAAACAGTTCTATGAAAATTATAAATATTTGAAGTGATTTTACAATTGAAATTTTGTGTTTTTAATTTATTTTAGTGGGTGAATACAGATTAATCAGTTGACATATATTTTGAGGTTATGTTATAGAATTTTTTTTTATTTTGTATGAAATGATTATAATAACTGTATCTGGTCAAAAAGAACGGTTAGTTCAAGACCAAAAGTGACCAAAAGGTCATATTTCTTTATAAATATTACAGTAAAGATAAAGCATCTTCTTTGAAAAAGCTTATAAATAACAAGTTTTAGTTAGCGGACGAAAAAAACTTTGTGGCCCTAGGGCTTTTCGCCCGTAAAACATGAACAAAAAGTGTCGCTTTTAGAATCAATCGAATAAAAATTAAGTTTACGATGCTCATCAGTTTGCCATCTAAAAATCTTGTGTTGTTTCCATTCGCCTAATTTGCGCGGTTCCCGCGGTCTGGACTCCCTTAAGGTGAGCTTTGTTTTCGGCTCCCAATTTAAACTTGTTCACAAAATACGTATTTTCAGGTCTTGACATACACTGTAAAAAGTAAACTGAATATTCAGTTACAAATTAATAGGAAATCGGAAGTTATTATCCTATACTTTACATACCTATACTTTAATTTTTGTTAATACCACGTCACTGAATATTAAAGTACGTGACTTTAAAATGGCTGGGATTGCCTGGGGTGACAAAAAGGGCCAGAAATGGCCTAGTTGTCCGGCTTTGGCCAACCCAAAAATTTACTACTAATACTACTACGTGACTTTAAAACTATAGTGTTTTTAACAAAAATAAGGTACATTTATACACGGTGTATTTGAAATAGCGTCGGAAATTTTAACAGATGATTCTACATCATAAAATATGACAAAAAGTTCCTATAAACATATGTCTTAAAATGCGTCATAAGGGAGCTACGGCCCTTTGAAAATGGCTAAAAATTTTGGTTTTTATTTAATAACTCAGGAATCCTTAGAGATATATCAACGAGGTTTTGCACATCAACTAATCCTATGTGTTAGTTTCATGATTTTTTTCAACCAGGGGTGTGCGAAATGGGGGGGGGCTTATCAGTTTTTTGTCCCAAACTTTTTTATGTGTAACTTTTTTGCAATTTTGTTTTTGAAATATGATTTCTCAGGTCAAAATACATAAAAAGGTACTCCTGTTGTAATACTGTAGGATTAACCGTTTTCGAGAAAAGTTCATTTGAAGGTGAAATTTCACGGTTCGAGGACGAAAAATTAAATACTAAAATGTTGAAAACCAAAATTTTAATGTTGCAGGGCGAATGTACATTAAAAACTAAGAAAAAAACCTCATATACAGGTACTTCCAAAAATCAATCCTAAATATGCACCATTTTTAAAGGGCTATGGTAGCTTTAAAAGCGTTTTTTCGACCTACATGTATGGAGACTTTTTTTCTTAGTTTTTGATGTAGAATAATATTGCATCATTAAAATTTTGGTTTTCGACATTTTAGTATTTAATTTTTCGTCCTCGAACCGTGAAATTTCACCTACAAATGAACTTTTCTCGAAAAGGGTTAATTCTACAGTATTACAACAAGAGTACCTTTTTATGTATTTTGACCTGAGGAATCATATTTCAAAAATAAAATTGCAAAAAAGTTACACAGAAAAAAGTTTGGGACAAAAAACTGATAAGCCCCCCCCCCCCCCGATTCGCACACCCCTGGTTTAAATAAGTACGTGAAAATGACATACAAAGATGGGCCTTATTAGGATTAATTCACGTGCAAAACCTCGTTAACATATCTAAAAGGGTTCCTAAGTTATTAAATAAAAACTGATTTTTTTAGCCAATTTCAAAGGGGCGTAGCTCCCTTATGACGCATTTTTAGACATATATTTGTAGGAACTTTTTGTCATACTTTATCATGTAGAATCACCTGTTAAAATTTCCTACGCTATTTCAAATACACCCTGTATAGGATCATAACTTCCTATCCATTTGTAACTAAATATTCAGTTACAAATGGATAGGAAGTACATTTTTATAGGATCATAAGATCCGACAAAATGTGATTTTTGTTAAATACAATACAGTTCTAAAGTCACGGACATGAAATGTCGTGTGTTTTTAACAAAAATTGTACAGGATAATAACTTCTTATTTACTATCCATTTGTAACTTTTACTTTTTACAGTGTAGATAAATTATTTACCATAACCAGTAGTAGGCTTAAACTCAGTTATGACTCATCAACGTTGAAAATAAACACAAAAACATAGACTTACGGAATAATTTTGCCGAATTATGAGGGAAATTTTTATAAGGGTAACTAAATTGAAACATTTGACGACTAATTTGTTACACACAACAATATTGACTATACATATTAACTAAACATATGTATATATACAGAGCGGTCCAAAAGTCACCCCCACCCCCTCTTAACTTTTGAACGAGTTTAGATATCGACTTCAAATTTAGAACTCTTAAATAAGAACTCAAACTATCTTTAAGCATATATTTGATACTTTTAGCTCTTAAAATGTGGGCAGGGAGGGATGGGGCAACATTTTTTTAAATGGGAAGGTGGGTCGTGTGATACATCATTTTAAAACTTATAAAATTCTCCATTTAACTGTTATTTTTTTATTTTTTTTTTAAATTTTTATTTGGGTTTAAAATAGGGTTGAAAATGGGTATTTTTGTCAAAATTTCTCTAAAAAATCCAAACAATTTTTTAAAAATGCCTAATTTCATAATGAAAAAAAGTAAATTATACTTTTAAACTAATTTTAGTTGACATGAATAAAAATTAATAAAAAAAAACTTAAAAATTTATTCTTTTAGCACAAAAAACTGAAAAATCAAAACCTTAAAAAACATGTTTAAAATTTTTAAATATGTATGGTTATATAGAGAATTTTAAAGGCTTTAAAATGATGTATCACACGACCCCCCTTTCTATTTAAAAAAATTTCCCCCCATGCCCCTCTGCTCACATTTTAAGAGATAAAAGTATCAAATATATGCTTAAAGACAGTTTTAGTTGTCTTATTTAAGAGTTCCAAATTTTAAATCGATATATCAACTCGTTCAAAAGTTAAGAGGGGGGGGGGTGACTTTTGGACCACACTGTATATCGGTGCTTTTCAAAGAAATAACCGACATTCGATTTTTATCTTTTAATAATACGAGAATTTTTAATTTTTATTTATCGATAACTTTTTTCCCACCGTACACGTTTAAATGGAATCATTAAAAAAAATCAAGATAAGAAATAAAAATGTAAATATTTAAAACTTCGCTTCAATGCTAGAGTCGACGCAGCGCCTATGCGAGTACTGGAAATTCGCCGAGTACTGACCATAACTCAAAAATGGGATATTGTGGGATTCATTCTTTTTAAATCGATTTTAAAAGCGGCTCAGAATTTGGCCATAAAGTTTGAGCTTAAAATCAAATATAATCAATAAATTTAATTAAATTGTTCATTTGTTATAATAATATTAATAATTATTAATATAACAGTATTGTTTAAGTTTGCAATGTTTTATTAATTAGCACATGTGGTAAAGTCATCATATAAACCCCCTATTTGCAAGCCCTTGATAAAACTAATTCTACAAATTACAATAAATTAAATGAGAGCTTTTAATTGGGTAATGTCATATTCAAAGATATTTAATAAACGGGTAGGGGTCTTTACAGCGCAGCCCATTACCACGCATAGACTTTACCGCGAAAACCATTACCGCGCATAATTATTTTAATGTTTTTGAAGAAAAAAAGATTAAATAAAAAAAAATTAATATTTTGCAGAAAACAATCAAACAGTTCTAACTGATATAGCTGGTGGGTCAGGGTTGGCCATTACTAGTTTCCTTTAAAACATTTCCGTCCGAAGTATGCCAACGCCCCTTGCAACACAGCACGTCGTAATTTACGCACTTACAATTTTTTTTTATTTTTAACAGTCCTGTATATGAAATGTTTATATACAGCGAGGTCTTTGCCCCTAGCACTTTTCAATATTTCGATCGACATGACGATTCGTACTAAACTGATTATTAATCAGCGACTTATACAAATCAGTTGATATAAATTTAAAAAAACACACACATAAAAAACTCAAGCACAGATATATGGGTACATTTAGTAAACGTTCCACATTATCAATAAAAATCCAAACCAAAACCAAAACTAACCATATGCCATCAATCCCACGGAAATAACCTTACATAAAATTAAAATAATGTACAACGATTTTCGCTGTAAAAGTCATACGCGGTAAAGACCGTTCGCGGTAAAGGACATGCACGGTAATGGCTTGACGCGGTAATGGCGATCGCGGTAATGGACTGCGCGGTAATGGTTTGGGCGGTTGTTTTTTCGCTGTAAAGTCCGGCGCACTAATAAACATGTGAATCTATTGAGTGTTTCTTATTTTATTGTACACTCCTCACAGGGTATAGTAGATTGCGTTTTTTCATGATATACTTCCCAAAATAAAGTTAAACATACACGGTGTTTGCAGTCTTATGTCACATATTAAAGGAGATTATTCTACATAAGAAAACATGAAAACTACTATAGGAACATAGGTCTGGAAACGAACCCTAAGGAAGTTACGACCCTTTAAAATTTTAATCAAAATAAGCTTTTTAATTAATAACTCTGGTACCCTTTGAGAGCGATGTTTTGCAGCATGTGAACTAACCTTAATAAGTCGTATGTTATTTTCATGTACGTTTCATGTACGTTTTTCTGTGTAACTTTTTTGTAATTTTATTATTGGAACATGATTCCTCAGGACAAGATGCTTAAAAAAAGTACTATTGTTGTAATACTGTAGGATTAACCGTTTTCGAAAAAAAAATCATTTAAAGTGCAATTTCACGTTTTGAGGACTAAAAATTGAATAATAAAATGTTGAATTGAACTCAAAAACAAAAGCCACAGTTTTCTATGGACGGAATAATAACTTACTGGGTGCCTATTAACTGATATAAATTTTGTCTTGATAGCTTTAATAATAACGCCAGAAAACGCCTGATTCGTCTTGGCTGGGGTATAAAAAATTTAAAAAAGTAATCGAATTGAGAATCGATACTAATTATGTAATGATGAATTCATTAAATTTCTAATGAAAAAACCTACCGATGGATTTTTTAATTTTTCTTTTTTAAATAATTACACAGCCACACAAAAAGAAAAAAAGGCACGGAATTTTTTAAGAGATAATTAATTGTATTCCTATGAATTTTGAGGTGCCGAATCTGAATTTGATGTCAAAATGCAAAGGAATACAATTGTCTAATCGGATCCGATTAGTTTTGGAGATAACCTCAAAAAAATATAATTTTTGAGATTAAAATAAAGGTGTTTTGAGGTTATCTCCAAAACTAATCATATAAGGTGCAATTCTGACCTCAAATTTGGATACAGCACCTCAAAATACATAGGAATACAATGGTCTCCGAAAAAAAAAATTGACCTTTTTTTAATTTTTATTTCCACACATGTAGCAACACAAAAAAAGGTCAAGAATTTTTTGGAAACCATTGTATTCCTATGTATTTTGAGGCGCTAAATCTGAATTTGAAGACAAAATAGCACCTTATTCTAGTACTGTTGGAAATAATCTTAAAAAAAACTTATTTTCGAGTATATGAAAGGAAAGTTTTTCAAGGTTTGGCTGTCTCCAAAACCAACTGGATAAGGTGCTATTTTGATCTCAAATTTGGATTCAGCGCCTTAAAATACATAGGAATACAATAGTCTCCGAAAAAATCCGGAACTTTTCTTCTTTTTGTGTTGCTGTGTTATAATTACAAGCTGTATATAAATTTGAAGTTCCTATTACCAGACTCAATATTGCGGATATACATTGACAAACTTTAGATTAAACAAACATAATTGGCTTAATTGCCATTAAATTAAAGTTTTTAGATTACACAGTTCTATAAAATAAAATAAAAAATTGTAAAAATAAAGATTAAGTTTTCTTGATATTTGTACCAAACTGGCAAAGGTCTAATATTCGACTAGGGCAGTTGGGCCGATTGTGGCCATTTTAATGCTTTAATACGATTTGTCTTTTTAACCGACTTGCAAAAAGCAGGAGGTTATCAATTCGACGTGTGACTTTGTTATTTTTAAAACCCTTCTATTCACTTCACTTCCATATATATATATATATATATTTCCTCAACTTTGCCAAATGCTTTTTCACCCACTTAGAATAGACTTAGAGAGCTGAAATTTGGTATACATGCTTATCTGCCCTAACAAAATAATTTAATATAAAATTTACCCCACAGCCCCCCCCCCACCCCTAAAATATCAAAAACCTTTTTTTAACCACGTGAGTTAATTTAAAATTAAAATTGGGTTACGTACTCATCCCGTAATAATAAAATTTTACTATAAAAAAAACAAACGTCAACCCCCCCCCCATCACCCCCCATGCAGCTAAAGGGCCCTCTCTGTTATACCTACTTAGAATAAACTTAGAGAGCTGAAATTTAGTACACATGATTTTCTACCCTAACAAAATAATTAAATATAAAATTTACCCCCCAACCCCCCCCCAATCATACAATATCAAAAACCCTTTTTTATCCACGTGAGTTAATTCAAAACAAAAATTGGGTTAAGTACTCATCCCATCATAATAAAATTTTACTATATTAATTATATACAATTTCAAAAACTTTTCTTATAAATTAACCCCCCCCATCAACATAGCACATGCTGCTAAATTAAACTCCTTTTACCCACTTAGACCGCTAAAGTTCGGTACAAATGCTTATATCCGGTGACAATATAATTTTATATAAAATCTCTGTTTAACTCCCGGGTTGCTTTACACATTAATAAATTATAACTAAAAACTTGAAAATAAAACTATATAAAAAACCTGTTTTTAAACTTAAAACCCTTCTATCGATTACATATAACTAAAAAGTAGAAAACAAGATATACCAATTTACAAAAACGAATTTTTTAAAAGAAGGGTTTTGGAAATGTTGGCAAAAATAAAGAAATCACAAATTCCAAAACCTTTCTTTTAAAAAATTCGTTTTTGTAAATTGGTATATCTTGTTTTCTACTTTTTAGTTATACGTACGTAATCAATAGAAGGGTTTTAAGTTTAAAAACTTGTTTTTTATATAGTTTTTTTATGTTTGTTTCCGCATAGCTTTGGAATGTATTAACGGAATTTAATGAAAGCTTTTGCAACTTAAAGAGGACATTCATGAGGTGGTCCCGTTTTAATTTGACGCTCGAATAATGCCGGGTAAGCCGGATAATTAATATAAATCTAATCTTTTTAACGCAATTTCACTTAAAACCGGCTTAATTTGGTTCTAATACCAACCAAATTTTTTAGAAAATGATCGGATAACTCGGATAAGCCGGATAACTTGATTAAAGGGTCACTCAAATATTACGCTAAACTTAATTCTCTGGACCTTTATAATAAAATACCAAGAGAAAGTTATAAAATTTGTGATTATACCATATTATGGTAACCATAAGGCGGTATTTGATTATTACTTAACGCTTAAAGTTTAACAAAAAATTTCTTTAGTATTTTGTTTAGAAGAAGGTTGGCTGGACTCTTGGGGCTGAAATAAAAATACTACTAAATTAATTTTTTTAGAAATTTATCTTTAAGGTGATGACATCACAACGCACTAATAGTGCTTGCCGAGATGAAAGGATAGCTATAATTTAGCTTAGATGACGTTACAAATCTACAAGTTCTGTGTCTCTAAAAAGTAAAAAATAAAAACTTTTCGCAAAACAAATAAACCGACTGAAACCTTTAAATATTTCGAATACTATGCATTTTAGAAAGTTGTTTATTTTAATCGGAGAAACAAAATGACGTATTTATTTTTTACGGATGTTTACGTTTTTAAGGTAATTTTAAGGTTAACTTTGTTTTTTTTTAATAAAAGCATGTAAATATTTTTTACTTCTATTAATTTCTCCTCAAAAAAATAAAAATCTTTTGTAGTAAACTTTTTTTGATCGGACTTGTAGTTGCAGAGATAACACAGCCACACAAAATTAAAAAAAAAATTGTTTCTCCGACGGACTCGACTGGTCAATTCCTATGTAATTTAAGCAGCTAAATCCGAATATCTTCTTAGTAGTAGTACCAAATTTTTTAATTTAAAAAAAGATTTATTTAAATAATAATTTTGTTGTTGCTTACTGCAAAACAACCATTGCAACATACTGCTGGGTTAGTTTGACAGAATTTGATCATAATTTAATGAAATTATTTCGTAGATAAAAATGAAAATTTGGTGATTTATACAATTGGCTATAAAATGACGGATATATTTTTTTTTGTTTCACTTCCAGTTTTGCCGGAAGTGATATAAATGTGGAGCAAACATGCAAAAACCGATAAATCCATGTTATCCAATTTTGAGATATTATGGTTTTTTAAAGCCAGATAGTAAATTAAAAATCGCACAGTAAATATTTTTACAACAGGTTTGAATAGTATATGTTTGTGTATAGGATATAGTTATGCTTATAAAATAAACTACGCAGTATATTCGCACATCCAATATTCGAATCTGTTTTGATAATATTCACTGTGCGATTTTTAATTTACTATCGTGCTTGAAAAAACAGACCATAGCAGAAAACTTGTACAGCTTAATCTCAAAAAAAATTTAAAAAATCCTAATTATCGGCTTTTGCTTTTGTATATGATGCGCTATATCAAGACAGCGCTACAAAATTAGTAAGAATCGATACTTAGGTCTAAATATGCAAAAAGTGGATTTATCGGTTTTTGCATGTCTGCTCCACAAATATATGTTTTTTTAATGGACCACCCTGTAATTTTTTACATTTTTAAATTCAGCCGAAAATTCTGTATAGAAAACTCCTTTGTAATATTTTTACTAATACGTTAACTATATAAAATGAAATTACAAAAAATAATAAATTACTTTTGTTTTCTCAAAACTAAAATGTTGGTAATAAACTTATAAACTTAGTTTTCAATTAAACATCACTATATTTAATTAAATAAATACCTATGTGTATTCGTAGGAGTTAAAGTTTAAGTTTATACAGCTGATGTTAATTTAATATTGGATATTAATCATGTTTGACAAATGCTCCACCTCAGTCTTCAAACCAGTTTAATATAAGTTTTAAACTTAAACTACTAAGCAAAAGTTCCCCTGAATGTTGAAATAAACGGGAAAGTTCTTTAAAATTTATTAGCAATGATATTAATTTTTTAACAGAATTTAGAATTTTTACTGTCGAGCAACCTCGTAGAGAAAAAAGTATCTTTGTGGCGAAGATAATTTTTTTTTCAGACTTTGATATCGTCGGCTTACAAGTAAAAGGCACTAAGTCACTTTTTTGCAAAAATGAGATTTTAATAGCACTGTAGTTAATTTTTGATGATCTATGTATAGGTAAACCGAACTAACTTCAAGGCAGTTGCCCACTATACAAAACGCACCAATTTGATTTTTTTATCTGGAAATAGGCACTAAGTGACTTAGTGCGTTTTACTTGTAGATTATTTCAAATGTTTCTGCACTAAGCGACTTTCTAAAGAGCTAATTTATAAAAATATGATTCCTTGAATCATTTATATGATACAATATCGCGTTATTAATTGTAATGACAAACGCATTCAAATTTTAACTGATAGATTATTTTAATTTTGCTCTTAAATCCTTGGTTACTACATAAATAACAAGAATATAAGAAAAAAACTAAAGTTCGCGGCAAGTTCGGAAAACAGCCCTTAGAATTGCACCGTGAAGTGTTTTATTATTAATAATGATTCATTATAATTATTGACTTTAGGAAATGCTTCTTTGCCGGCACAGCCGATGGCCTCTGAAAACGGTCTTAGTTCTGGCATAGTAAGCAGTTTCATATAATTAATACTAATTAATTTTATTAATTTTGGAAACGTTCTTTAAACAATCAAAAAGTCCAAACCCGTCTTTTAAAAATCTAGTTTTTGAAAATTTATGTAAACATCTTGTTTTCTACTTTATAGTTATACATTACGTTTAATTAATAGAAGGGTTTTAATTTTAAATAGTTGTTTTTTTATATTATTTTATTGACTTACACGGAAAAAAAAATTATAGCTAGGAGCGCTATAACACACATACCAAGCAAATTATAATCGCTTATTATATAAATACAAGGCTTTCTCTTACAATTATGGCAGTCAGTGTAAAAATTTATATGAAATACTTTAATTGTTTAGTGAATAATAAAATATAACAAATAGTATGGCATTTATAGCTTAAATAGATTTAATTATTGTCCGTGCTAATAATTTTTATAATATAATAAAATTTCTGTAAATTTATAATAGTGCCTGTAATAAATATAGCGTGTCTGTAATATATATAAACGTTTCCAATTTATTTTTAACATTATTAGTTATTGTGTCCCTTATAATCTATAGCTTAAATCACTATAATTTGCCACTGTTACCAAATATCTTATAATGTATAGCGCAGAGCCCACTAATTTCTTTCCGTGTAGTGCTCTTTACTTGTAAGCCGACGTCGTGGGCCTACAAGTAAAAGGCACTAAGCCCATGACTTTTTTCAAATTTAGTTGAATTAAACCACTCTATTTTTCTTTATTTAACTGCAAATGGGACATCATTATGTCCAAACATGTCATTGCAATTTGCGGTAGTTTTTTTCCAAAAACAATTATTACAAAAATTAAAAAACAACAATGAAAGTTAAATTTGTCAATATCTCAAAAACCATGTTTTTGGACTTAGTGCTCTTTACTTGTAAGCCGACGATATATTTATCCATTAAAATTGTATATATTATGAAAAACCGATTTTTCTTTGTCCGTCTGTCTATCCATCGGTCCGTAGGTCTTTCGGTCCTTCGGTTTGTCCGTCCAGAGGCCTACACTGCCCCACTATACTAGAAAGCAGTAACTCCATTTGTCGCATAGCAATGTTTTCACGTCAACTTTGAAGTAATATTCTGAAAACGCTGCTTTGATGAAATTAAGTTACTGCTTTTAATCTTACAGGTTAAAACTAAACTTAAGGTTTATTTTTTTTCAAAATTGGCACCAATTATTTTGCTCAAATTTTGTACGATAATAGTAACTTACAAACATAACATCAGTCAATTCCTAGTTTTCCCTGAAGAAATCGCACAAGGGCGGAAAATATCTTTATGCAATTTTGGCCAAGGCAAATAAAAGTTTCCATTTGCAGGTTACTTTCGATCGAAAATAAATGGACATTTACAATTAAAATAAAAACAAATTTATCAAAACCTTAAAACTATTCAAACCTCTTTTGGAGAAAATAAGTGCAGGTTAACTGCACCATTTTTAATTTAGTTTTATTCAAAAAAAAATGTTTTTACTACTTTAAATTTCGGTACTAGATAAGATAAAACTTGGTAAAATATCGATATTAGCTAAAAATAAAAAATAAATCAATTCCAGTAACACACTGGAAAGCACAAATAACCATAAATAAGCTGAAGTAAATTTGACTCCTTGGTTAATAACCAATGGTTATGTTACGAAAGTTCATGTCCTTTATTGTAGACAGTTTTTTTTCGTTTATTGTACAGATAAGCATTAATCGGAATAAATTCAGTTATGACTCATCAACGTTGAAAATAAACACAGAAACATAGGTTTACGGAATAATTTTGCCGAATTATGAGGAAAATTTTTATAAAGGCCACTTAATCGAAACATTTGACGACTAACTTGTTACACACAATAATATTGAATATACATATTAACTATAAATATGTAAATATATCGGTGTTTTTTGAAGAAAATAAAAATGTAAATATTTAAAACCTCGCGTCAACGATAGAGTCGACGCGGCGCCTATGCGAGCACTGGAAATTCGCCGATGACTGCAGATAAGTTAAACAAATTTGTTCTTTCAGGGAGTCCATGCTGGTAATCCTTGTTCTAAATATACTTACAAAACATTTTCTTGAATTTAAGTTTACCTGAAAATAAAAAAAAAAATGTTAAATATACAATAAAAAATAAAATTTTAACAATAATATTATGCATAATATGGATATATGCATATACGCGCCTTCGCCAAAATTTCAAATATGCAATACAGTGTGTATTAAAAGTATGACCCCTATAACTTGTGCATGACTTAAGATATCGACTTAAAATTTGAAACACATAAATATATATAATTTATTGGTATATATTTAATGTTTGGAGGGCACAATAAAGGCAGGGGGCAAGGGGAACATTTTTTAAATAGAAAAAAGGGGTCGTGTGATACATAATTTTAAAGCTTATTAAATTCTCTTTTAGACATCTTAATATGAATATTTGTAGATCTCGGCAGAGTCAACCCTGTACGCTGAATGTAAAAAATATTATGCTTTATTCACTAAAGAAGTAAAGCCATTTGATTGATGTATACATGTACGCCATCAATTTTTAGACCTATGTTTGACTCTTTGTACTGAAGAGGGAAAGTAGTCGAAACTGCAGACCTATATTTGACTCTTGGTACTGGAGAGGGAAAATAGTCGAAACTGCAGTCTACCAATATCACCCTGTATGATGATTAAAAATTAGATTGATGGAATATTTAAAAAATATTTTTATAATTTTGTTTAAAATTAAAAATTTCTGTACCTTAACATTTACGTCTAACCACACGTTTTAGTGGGTATTACTTGATTGAGACATAATATTCAAACCTGTATCTGAGTAGCATAATATGCTGGATGTTATGTATAAATTGTAAGATATCTTTCCTACGATCCCCTATGAAAATGACATTTACCACACTCTTTTGTTCTTTAGAAAACGCCTTATATCACACTTGTTTGATATTTTCATATCACCCTAGTTTGATATATATGTACGTAGGTTGCCTAATTTTGTTTAGATATTTACGTTGTAAATTCTACAAATTTTACTCACCTTGTTTTATATGCCATTTTTCACCTTTCATTACAGACTTTTTTGATGTCTTTTATGTTTTTCAATCCAAATATTTCTGTTTTTCATGTCAAAAATAAAAAACTATAGTTACTATTTTGAACCAGGTCAATATAACTTAATATGTTTTATAAAAATTACTTAATTTGTGATTTAGTTACCTTACATTTTATAAAAAACATCAATATTTCCTCATGAAATGTAAAACATTGTAGAATTTTACAGTCTTAAATGTTAGCATATCCACAGAAATCAAATTTAATTAGTAAACTGTCAAATTTTCCTTCATTTAAAAGATGCTTGCGGTTAGGCTACCCATTAAACAGTGTTGAGCTTTCATAATAATAATATGTTGTATTAAATATAAAACCAAGAAAACTAAAGGTAAATAAAAAACATATTTCCTGTTGACATACATATATAAATTTGTATGCTATTTTGTATTTTGCTTTTCTCAAAAATTCTCGGAATAAGTAATAAAAATTAGAAAATATTAAATGAAGAATTTTTAAAGTTTAAACTTTATATTTTTTCGGGATCGTAGGAAAAATAGTGTACATAACTCGTTGGAAGAAAGTGTATTTCTAAGACTCGTGGGGTTTCCTCACTCGCCTGACGGCTCGTTCGTAAATTTTCCCACTCGCGTAAAATATATCACTTTCCACACTAGTTATGTAATATCTAATTGGGCTACATACGATGGTCATGGATTACCGTAGAATCAAATCTAATAATTTTGTAAAACTAGTTTAAAATTATATTTTTACCGAAAAGCAATAAACTTGAATAAAATTTAGATTTTATACAGTATTTGTATTGAACATGCTAAAATAAATATTTTAAATGTCATGAACCCACACCGTCTTTTAAGTGTCGTGTTAGAAAAACTTCTCTAGATCTTGATAGTAGTCGACTGACTAGGTTGTTAACAAACTGCCTAGGGTTAGAATTTTTTTAATACAAATCCTTTTTATGATTTCTTTTCGCGAAAATCAGTAATTTAACTTCAAATGAATCTATATTCTTGGATGTGTGCGAACATTTTAAATATGAACTTTTCGCTAGGCCCCATAGGGTATTTAATAAAACACGTATTTTACAAATTTTTGACACCTTCGTGAAAAATATAGAATAGTTATTCTATAACTAGTATGGAGTAGACAATATTCCGCGCGAGCGGAAAGTTTGTCATACGAGCCGGTAGGCGAGTATAACGGTCCCGCGAGCGCGGTATGACTATTCCGTACGTGTTGTAGACTATACTTTTTCTTCAAATGCAAATATGAAACACTGTATGGCTTTAAACTGCGGACAAGGTTAAAAACAATGTTTTTTGTTACTCGACATTGTAAATGCAACAAAACACATATTTCTAAATAAAGCAATTAATGTTATTTAATAATTTTATCAAATCAGTACTTAAAAGAGATTTTTATTTAATTTTAGCACATATTTACAAATTATAATGCAAAAATTGAAGGTTATGTCATGAAATTGCATTAAATTATACAATATTTCATGGTAAAATATATAAATTTTTATGCTAATTTTGCTACAGTTTTCTTTACTTTTATAAACAAGAGATGGCACTAAGTGTGCTCATTCTAACACTTGATACGGAATATTCATACCGTATCTAGAGCTAGAATGGATTCATTCGGTGTTTGAAAAGTGTGTGTATTTGCTTACATTCTAAAGCAGTCGTAGAAAAATAATTTTCTGTG
>OY294045.1:21851220-22182384 GCA_958510825.1 Brachypterus glaber
AGTAATTGTAATTTTACTTATATTTTGATTATTGCAATTTAAATAAAAAATATAAAAAAATATTGTCATTTCTAAATCTTAATTTTTAGTTCTTCAGAAAGTCGTGTTTTAATTAAAAGTAATATTCTAAAAAAGCAAAAACATACACTATTTTTCTAGGAAAGACTCTAGGTAATAAAAATGATTTATAAATGAGTTTTTAATTCAATTTTTTTACTCAAAATTGTATAATATTTAAATTTTTCAAATAAGTTTAGCTTGGTTGACTTTATTACCTACAATATTATACTAAAAAAATCTATTATGGCAAAGCACCCTACAATAAATTATATATTTTTTCTGATAGGCAGACTTTCAGAGAAAATTTATTGTCGTTTAACAAAAAGAAAACATGTTTAAAATTTTATGGTATACAAAAATATGATACAAAAATATATTAAAATATAAAAAATATATTTTTCAGGCCAATTTTAAAGCGAGTTCTGCTTATAAGTATACACTGGAAAATATGGTACTGGTAACAAAGGCTTAAACTGCCTTAAGTTATAAAACCGTCTTATAACGTTAATTAATTTTGGCATAATTTAAATATTTCTTAGCAATACAAAAAAAAATATATTCAAAATCTTAGAGTAAAATTTCGTTTTCGCACATTATGATAAGTTGCATATTATTCTTATTTACTTTTTTAAGTTAGGAAAGCTTATTTTCAAACCAAGGGCAGAAAAAAGTATTTTTCTAACCTGTTTTAGATTTAGATTTTACCTCATAGATAGCGCGCCATGATTGCCATTATGAGGGCAACACACTCAAACATTTAAAGCCCTTTCGAAATGCTTACCAAATTTGTGGTCCCAGGAAACAAAAATAGCTCGAAACTAGTACACTAAATGCGAGCTATTTTTATGGTTATCCTTAGAATGTGCCCAAATGCACACAGCTAGCCCTAATAATGTAGCTCGCATTTAGAAACCTAAAATAGCATGCTATTTTCGACATAATAGATCGAAAATATCGACCTAAAAGAGCACCTGAATAGCATGCTATTTATCACCTAAATTAGCTCGAAAATATCATGCTATTTTCTAACTAGTTTAGCAGTATATTTTTGATCTATATTTTTGATAGAAATAAAAAAGGTTATTATTTTTAAACAGGAGGATCAGAATATGTACAATATATTTGTTTGTGGTTCAGATTTGTATCATATCATATCAGATTTTTTGTTGAAAATTTAAATTTTCATATTCATGTTCTTCCTGAATACCATTACTTTCGCTTTTACTATTATTTACATAAATGTTCATTTTCACTATTATGCACTAATTGCACTACTTCTGCTTTCACCACAACAGCTCTCTTTTACCACTCCTCTATTCTTCTAAAACTTTACTTCACTTCACTAAGGTCACTTTTACTTTTGTTCTTTTTACATCTTTACTTTTTAAAGAAGCTAAATAATCAAACTTTCTTTTTTTATCTACAATTTTTGAAAGACCTGAGAAGAATTTACAATTCGTAAGTTTTCAAAGCCGCGTGCATCTATTCTGAAAACTTTAGTAATACTAAACGTCTGTTAAGAAAAAAGAAACAAACTAAATACTATTTTGTAATATTTTTTTGCAATTAGTGCAAAAAAATAGAAGCAATATTAGCGAGCTAACACTATATAAGCAGTACATTTTGGACTTAAACTATGTTCCCAATTAATCCAATATAAACTATATATTTTCGACATAAAGTTGGTTATTAATAGGTCGCCAAATAAAGGCGTATATTATCGACCTAAAATAGTTTATTAATTTACCGTCTAAAACTAGGGAGCATTTAGTATTAAAAATGGAACCTATAATAACAAGACCTTAAATTAACATAAAATATCATACATATTTCGATATAATTATAAGTGCTTTTAGACACAATTATAGCGTCCATTTTTCATTCAACTTTTGCGAAATATTTTCAACGTCTCAATAATTTCTTTCATTTTTCTTGCTATATGAAAGCAAGTTTAGGATGCTATATACTATTCTCAAGCTGGTTTTCCACAGTACATGTTATTATACATGAACAATTAAAACATATGGTTAATTTTAAGATTTAAAATGTACAAAGGAAAATAAATTACTGTCATAACACATATTATTGCATATGTTTATTTAGTAGATAAACGTAGTTTATGCTGATAATTTTTGTTATAAAAAAATAGAATAGAAGAATATAATTATATTAATTACACGGGTCAACACAAAATTTTACTTTGACTCTAAATTATAAAATTTCGATAGTTTAGGTCGTAATTACACGAAAAAAAATTATATGGCATAAAAAGTTTGCTTTTGTATTTAGAAGACCGATTAAACGATATTTTTCAAAATCTGTGGTATTATTTTTTATTGGAAGATAGAACCATCGAAATAAATTTGTTTATCATTTTTATTAAGTTTTACTATCAAAATAACTTACAAAAAAGTAGAAAATACTTTAAAAGTGTACACTCTTACTCTTTCTTTTATGTTCAAGTACTTTCTCTCAATAAACCCCAGATATAGTCTCCCATCATGTTTTCATTGGCCAATACTTAATAAAGTTAATATTTCCATTACATTAGATTCACTGCTTAATTAAAAATTGCTCACCTTCCAAACATCTTTTACAATAACTACAAGCAACATTTGGAGCCCATGACTTGTCTTAATTCCAAACAGGACAGTCAAAATATGCTTCGTAGGCTTCACAGAGAACGTGAGATGTTTTAAGTTCATATTTCAAGTCTCGAACTTTAATAAATTGACCACATACGTCTCAAAATGCATCAGCATCATATTTACGCTTTCGCGATGCCATTTTAACGTTTTCTCGACATGTACAAAACACCTGATCGTTGTTTATCACTTGAGTGCCATCTGGAGGCACTGCGTGAACGTAAAAACTCCACTCAGATCTTGCGGTATTTTTGAATGTATTTAAACTAATTGAAATTCGAAAATCGAAAATTACCACAACTATCACAAAAGCAAACTTTAAACCAAAAGAAGGCATTTTCTTTTCGTTTTTGTGCATAATGAACCGAAAAATCATAATATAAACTTTAGGACAAAGAACAATTTTTTTTTGTTGAGTCGTGTTATATATTAATATAATAATATTATAATATAATATATATATATATATATATATTTTTAAATGGGATATACCAGTTTTGACGCAGTAACATTATTTGAATATGTGTTTTTAGGTATTAAAGGTCATCAGAATAGTTCTCTCTATATGATTTCAGCAGTTCGTGTATCTTTTAGAATAATGGTAATTTTATTCGAGAAAATTTTACTCTAACAACAATTTTTAGGATTTCTGTTAACTCTGGATAATACAGAATGAATATAGAAAAGCCTAAAGAAATAAAATACAAACTAAAGTTACGTAAGTACAAAATAAAACTTTAGTATCTATTGTTACTTTTCAAAAAAAAACAAGTATAAGCTTTATAAAAAGGATTTTATAAAACTGTTGGGACCAATTTGTCAGGTTGACGAAGATTTTCTACAATAGCTCTATGTACATATACAGTTTATGTATGAAAAGTAATGTTTCAAAGTGCGTTAAATAGACTGTAAGTAATTATACATTTTTTTTTCAATACCCAGATAAGTCGAACTTTATGTTTAACATAGCTAACTTATTATTAGAATAGAATAGAATATCTCTTTATTTCGTAACAGGATCAAATCACAATTTATATTAGTTAGCATATAACTATATAAATCTAACAAACTATAACCGCTTCAACGAACTAATAACTCTTCTTTCTAGAATACGCAGACCGTTAAAATAAAGTATAGCCAACATCTCGGTTTGTTTGTAAACAAATAGTAGGTATATTCAGGCCTGAACAATAACAATTACCAGTAACTGGTATTGTTGTCTCTGTTAGAACAAAGATGTACGAGTAAGATAGACGAATGTTTATGTTTCCGACGTTTATGTCAGTTTTAACGAATGAAATGCCTATTCTAGAGAGAAGAGTTATTAGTTCGTTGAACCGCTCCTTAAAGAAATGGAGTCTAAAAATTAAGTACTTAATATAAAAATTATTATAATAATTAAATCTCATCGAAATATTTAAAAAAGAATACATTTAAAATTACAATTAAAATTACATTTAAAAATACATTGAAATAACACAAATAAATTAAATAAAATTAAATACATTAAAATGTGTCTAGTTTGGTATTCCAAGAATTCTCTTATATTATAAGGTTCGATTGTAATTAAGTATTTTTTTAAGTGGTTTTTGAAGGAATTAAGACCTTTGATGTTTTTTATACTAGATGGTAAAGTGTAGAATTTAAAAGACGAATAATACTTATTATTCTGCATTTAGTTGGTATAATTTCTTAAGATTTTATTCTTCTTCACCTAGTAGAAGTAGTATTACTACTCTGTAGTAAGATTGAGGAGCTCGAGTGTGGCAACTAGACTGTTTAGTTCTTCTTTTTTGGTCCTGAGGTTTTTTTATGAGGGGGCCTTGGTTACCATAACGTTGGTTTGGCGTCTGTTTAGTGTTTTTTTTTTTTGTAAAAAAATCTTTTTTAATTAAAATAATATATTTAAAAACGGTCAGCACATGGCATGCATGCGCAGTTTATCAAAACGCGGCATGGACAGCTGCACACAACCGCTCCTGTTTGCTGCTGCTGCTGTACGTTTTTGCTACGTTTAACCCTTAGCTACTGAAACGGCGTATATTTTAAGCCTGGATAGTATGCAATTTGTGATTTCTCCCAACTCCGACTAACTACGGCTTTTAGCCTCTCAGTGCCTTTCGGACATTCAGTTTAAGCCCTAAATCCGAGCTGATAAGTTTGTATGTTGCATAGTGATTTTTTACGAGTTCATTTAAAATTAGGCGGCGTAAAAAATAAATACGAAATAATAAAAAAAATTGTTGTTTTACAATACAATTTTTTTTTTTTTAGATTTTTAAGTTTATGTTGTTTATTTATGATTAAGTTTTTAATTTTATCTTATACATATTTTTTTCTTACTTTTACCAAGTTTTTTATATAAATAAATTATATTATATAAATAACTCATTTAAATATTATGTCCTATTGCATTTATAATTAAACAATTAAAACATTAAAGAATAAGTTTAAAAAAGTCTAAATTATAGAAAAAATTTTCGACGTTTAAATTGTTTATTTAGTTCGGCTTTAAAAATGGCCATTTCAAAGGTTACTTGTTTTTTCGCGGTTAACTAAAATCCAGCAAACATTTTACTTTATTATTTGTATTAAAATGTTCAAATAATAAGAATAAATGTACCACGAGTAACAAAAATAAGGGAACGTTCAAGTATTACGTAACGCAAATTTTGATCATTTTAGACTTTTATGGGGGTTAAACTTAAATATTTTTTTTTTTAAAGACTTTTTTTCTGATTTTTTTGTTAATTTTTTGTTTTAAAAAAAAAACTTATTTAAAAAAAAAATTTTATTTTTTTTTATATTTTTTTTTTGTTTGTTTCAAAAAGACAATAAAATTATTTTTTCTTTCTAGTATTTGGTAAAATGCAATATACCAATAGTATATAATGGAATGCATACCATTACACATTTTCACGGCTTGTTTGACACCTGAGCTATTTTAATTTATGGTCACTGGAGTCCGCAAAAAATCTTTTTGCACGGAATCTAAATCACAACAAATATGGACAGGTGTATTAGTCAGTGATATATGAAATAAGTCTCATGACATGCAATAAATTCTCATACATTTTTAACTAACTCTGGGGATCACTTGTACGCATATACGCGCTTTCAAAGATATGTATTTATCTCAAACCAAAAAAAATATTTTTATAATACCGTCAACTGGGGTGACTTCGGACGGTGTGGGTGACTTCAGACACTTTTTTGAAAAACCATCTGAACCAAAGCACAAGTTGTGAGGTTTAATTCCACAATTTGGCACGCAACCCCATAACCTGTGCACAAGTGCTTTGGTTCAGAGATGGTTTTGCGAAAAACTATCCGAAGTTACACCGTCCGAAGTCACCCCAGTTGACGGTATTGAAGTAAATACTATTGTTACGTTTTGAACAAAAACCAAGGGGCTCTCCACAAAATACGTAACTATTTTTCTTATCTTACCTTAAAATTTAATATAAAATTAATGGCCAAAGAGTGACGGACGGACAGACCTTTTTAAAGTTTCTTGTTTTTCCATGAAACACATCTGGATTCAAATTTTTTTTATCTAGGATGTTTCCTGAGGATTTCGGGAAATTCGAAACTGCAGTATTATTCTATTCTAGCGCTTACGCGCTGTGATTAGCATAATAATATTGTCACGAATTCGGGTTCTTCGTGTCACGAATAATTATGCTTCCTCTTCATTTCTCGGATTTTGGGGTTGGGTTGGGGGTAATTAAACTCTTATTTATAAAACACGTTCTTACCACTTTAGGTTTAAGAGATGTCAGTGTTACTTGCCCACTTTGGGGACTACCCAACTATCGACTCTATTCAATCTCATTTTCTAATTTTTCATCACTTGATTTACGTATCGTATTTATACCAAGATGTTTTACAAACAAACCTAGTTTATTTAATTTCAATGTTAGTTCACAATAACTCTAGAATTCTTGGTGTGCAAAACATCTGTATGTAATACCAGGTACTAATTTATAAATAATAAATAAAATTGTTTTATTAAATTTAGATAAAGCCTGTATGGCTACCTAGCCAACTCTTGACAATATCGTCTATAATATTTAATATTAAACATTAATAAAAGTCTCTCATAAAATTTAGTAGTGTATTTTGCACATAATTATCATATAAACTGACAAATATGATTAATCGTAAAATATCCAATATTTCATTATCATTAACGATAAGAGATATTTTTTATCGAGTTTTTACAGTTATGATGCAGTAACTTATAAATAGGTTACTACTGAAGCTACCATATCATAATAAAAAAGAATATTAATTTTAAAGAGGTAGTAAGTAAGAAAAGAGGAAGCGTTGAACAGTAGAATTCGTTTAAAACGCTCTAAATCCAAAGCCAAAAATTCTTCAGGTATACCTTAGTTCTTAAAACAATTTTTGGCTTCAACAGAGCTCACTTGGTAGCCGAAATAAATAATTATTTAATTATTATTAATTAATTTAATTATTTAAATAAGTTTAAGATAAGTTAGTTAGTCTATCTAACTAGTTCCTAATAATTAAGTTTTAGTCTTATAATTTAGTAATTAAAGGAATAATTATTACTAACTAAAGAAAGCCGTTCTATCCTTTTTATTGGCCAAAACGAATAAATAAGACACAATGGCTTAGTTTAGTTAGTAACAATAACTGACAATAATTACAAACGCCACCAAATTTTCAACTTCTGAAAATTGGTTTGGATCTGACAGGTGATTTTGGGTAATTTAGTTATGTTGAATTTCGAATATAACTTCCGTTTTGCCCATCACATAAGGGCTTTGATCAACCGCACACTGGGCAAGAAAAAAAAATAGGGACAAAATTCTAAATTCTTGCATACGACTATTTTTGATACCGCTGATTTTTAATAAAATAACAAATTAAAAAAAAAATAGTGCCTTGTGTCAAATGGCTTCTTTTGATAATGTTAATGAAGACCAATGTCCAAACTTAAAAATTCTACACTTTATGTTAAATAATGACATTTTTGGCTTTTTTTATAGCTAACAAAAATTATACCTGATGAAACAAAAAAATGATTGTTTGTTTTAAAGGAAGCTGCGGCCCTTCGAAGATGGACATATTGAAGCGGGAACAAAAAAAGCACCAATAAAATTTTAATACTGCAGGGCGATTCTTCATTTAAAACTAAGCAAAAAAAGTATTCTTCACCAAAACAACTATATTTAATATTAAAGGAGTTATAGCCTTTTAAAAAGTAACATTTTTATTGGCACAAAATGTTACTTCCTCTTAAATGCATTTTTTAACGGTTTTTCCTAGTGTCCAAACCTAGCCTTTTAAAAAGTAACATTTTTATTGGCACAAAATGTTACTCCCTCTTAAATGAATTTTTTAATGGTTTCTCCTACAGTGTTACACCATATGACATTTGTTATTTAATTTCACTAAAGGAATCTGTATTTATTACAATAAAATTCAAAAAATGTAAACATACAAAAGTTTAAGCCAAACATATGTTGTCCGTCTAGGCACGCCTCTGGATAAACTCAGAAGCTCGTCGCTCTAGCTTAAAGTGTACATGAGTTATTAATTAAAAACCTTATTTTTATTACAATTTTAAAGAGCCGTTAGCTCTTAGAAGTCAGTTCCGGACCAACTTTATAGGAACTTTTTTTTATATTTATTAACGTAACCTCTTAAATTTCTCGATCTTATTTCTGAATAACCCCGTATACAGTAGTTTATTATACAATAACGAAAAATAATGTTTTTTCGCGAATAATTAATTGAAAATAGTTTTTCCCCGTGTATCAAACACTGTTTTTAATTCATAGTAATAGATAACGTTGCGATTTTTTGGGTCAATAACAAAAAAAATGGCCCAACGCGAAAGGGAACGTTCAAGTATTATGCAACGCAAATTTTGATCATTTTGGACCCCCCTGTAATGCTATTTTCCTATACCATTAACATGGGCGTAACACTTCAAAATTACCCAAAATTAGTTAAAAACAGTAAAAGTATCTAAAAAGTTTAATAAACTTGGTTCAAACACTACACTGAAAAAAATAAAAAGTTAAAGAAAAAAAAATTTTTCGTCGATGGATTATTTTAAATCTGATATGAAATGAAATCTAGACTTAAAAAAAATAGTTTAAGGCTAGTTTCACTAGGTTCAAAAAAGTTGACGTTTGTGTTTAAATATCATCTATTTGGTTGATTATAAATCAACAAAGTCGAGTGTTTTACATTTCGCACTAGTGAGTAAAATTAAACTTTTCGTACATATGTATCATAAAAAAAGTATCGCTTTTAGATACAATCGAATATAAATAAATTTAATAAAATTTAAGCCAAACGATTGATTTAATGGCTTATGAAAAGCAATATTTCGTCAATAATTTATTAAAATTGTCGTTAAAAACGAATTAATTTGTCGAGAAAACTAATTATAAGTCCAATAATATCTAATTATCTATGTATTACAACAACGTAAAATAGTTAGGATATAAATTACACCTACTTTGACATTAATTACTTATTAGTTGTTAATGCCTGTTTTAATTATTCACAGGAGTTTAAATATAATGTTCCACGGTGCACTTCTGAGGGGTATTTTCCGAACTTGAAGCGAACTTTAGTTTTTCTTTATATTCTTGTTATTTATGCAGTAACCAACGATTCAAGAGCAAAATTAAAAAAATCTATCGGTTAGTTTTTTTTAATTAAGATTTTTTTTATAAAAATCTGCACCTATTTAATTATTTGGCTATATCTCAGCTATTTCTAATTATAATAAAAATATTATTAAAAATTAAATAAAGACTGCTTAATAATCTACAAAAAAAGTAAATACAATTTTTTTATATCTTTTGCCGTTTTGTCACAATACGTGATTAAAGTTTGAAGTAAAACAAAAAAGTATAAATTCATCTTTATATTTATTAAAAATTATCTAGGTAGGCTTATTTTACTGTAAAATTACCTTTAAACATATTATTTCTTTTAATCAAGTGGCTTATGGCAAAATTTGAAAACTGACGTAAATTTGTTTATTATTTTTTATGGTAGTTTTCAATGTTAAAATTTATAGTATTTTTATAAGAAAGTAGTTTTTTAAATAAAAATGAATATAGATAATCATGAAACTAATAAATAAATATTGTACACTGTTTGCTTTACAATAATCAAAAACAATAAACTAGTTCCAAGTACATTATTTTGGTTATTAATAAAAAAAATAGGTTATGATGATACGAAATGTCTAAAAGCATGTTTGTTGGGGCTCTCCATGACATTGTTGTATAAAAACCTGCCACTAAATAAATAAATTTATTAATAAATAAATAAAAATTTATTACCTATGCATAAAAAAAGTAATTAAGTAAATTTTTTGACTTTAAAAACTAAAACATAATAATTATTTACGGACATCCAAATTACTTTTTACAAAATAATGTACTTGTAATTGGCTTAATGGTTTTGGTTTTTGTAAAGCAAACAACGCACAATAATTTTCCATTAGTTTCATGATTATCTCAATTCATTTTTATTTAAAAAACTTCTTTCTTACAAAAATACATTAAATCTTAACATTGAAAACTATCCTAAAAAAATAAACATCTTTACGTCAGTTTTCAAATTTTGCCAGAAGCCACCTTAATTAAAAGAAATAATGTGTATTAAGGTAATTTTGCAGTAAAATAAGCCTCCTTAGATAATTTTTATAAATATAAAGTTGAATTTATACTTTTTTGTTTTACTTCAGACTTTAATCACGTATTGTGACAAAACGGCAAAAGATATAAAAAAATGGTACTTACTTTTTTTGTAGAAAATTAAGCAGTCTTTATTTTATTTTCAATAATATTTTTATTATAATTGGAAATAGCTGAGATATAGACAAATAATTAAACAGATGCAGATTTTTATAAAAAAAAACTAATTAAAAAAAACTAACCGATAGATTTTATTAATTTTGGTCTTAAATCGTTGGTTACTACATAAATAACAAGAATATAAAGAAAAACTAAAGTTCGCCGCAAGTTCGGAAAACACCCCTCAGAAGTGCACCGTGTGTTCTAGATAATAGGCACGAAATTATTTATTTGGTTATGGTGTTCAGACCTACTAATTATAAAGACTAAGTGGTGCCCCCGATCAGACTTAACGGTAGTCTTATAAGTATAGTGTCGCAATTCAAATACTTAGGGCATATTCTAACCTGTGATCTCTCCGATAATCTCGACATTCAGAGACAGTACAAAACCCTCTGCGTCCGTGCTAATATGTTAACCCGTCGTTTCTCCAAGTGTAACTCTGACGTTAAAAAACTGTTATTTCAAACATATTGCTCAGGGATCTACATGTCCGAACTTTGGTGTAATTATCACTGGGATGGTGGAATAAGGTGCGCGTGTGCTATAACAATGCATTTAGATTTTTAAATAACATACCGAGATTTTCTAGTGCTAGTGAAATGTTTGCTACGGCTCGTGTTAATGACTTCCTAGATATTCGTAGATTTCGGGCTTTTGGGTTCCGCCTTCGGCTGTATAAATCTTCCAACCTCTTTATTGTGGCTCTGCTGAGGAGTGACATTCTATGGCGTTCCAATCTATGGCAAACCTGGAGTAGAGTTTTAATGTGGGGACGGTAGCTCTTTTGAACTTTTGTATATTGGCTAATTATTAATTTTTTTTTAGATATTTTATATGTTTTGTATTTTTTGTATATGGGCTGGAATAAAGGATTATTATTATTATTATTATTATTTGTAACGAGAAAATTTACAAGAAAAGCACTTTATCTATAAATGTCAAAAAGTGACTCATTGACCCTTAGTGTCCACTAGCTCAAGTCGAGAAGGTGTGGGTAAAAAGATGTTGGGGTAGGCGCCACTCGATCGAAGGTCAACAAGATTTCCAAAGATAACTATGACCGAGAATAAGTTATCTAAAGCGAGATAACTGTTAAAGTAACCAACCTGCAAACTTACAGTTAACACGAGAATACCTAAATTACGAGGAAACATAAAATTAAAGCCAGGATTCGATACTCTAGTACATTTATTATAATACCTACAAATAGAATAATTTTACCAACTGATAGTAAAATACCTGAAAATATATCTATAAAATAGAAAAAAAAAACATTTAACGCACTTTAGTGCACAAGGTTGAACGCACCTTTTTATGTAAATTAAGCAACTACAAGCTAGTGTACCTATACCTTAATATAAGCCGTTTTTGTTTCAGCATGCATGCGCAACAATCACTGGTTACAATGAAATGAAATATATCTAAATAATAAGCAATATCATAGAATTCTAAATTCGTTGAACGCACTAAGTTATAGGTCCGCAACATGAAATGTCAAAATCAGCTGCCTTGAATAATAAAATATTTCTATGTGTATTAGACACCAACAGTTCATTAAATTGATTCGTAAAATTCGCTAAATACCATCTATTCTTTTGTAAATAGTAGAGAAAACCATTACAAGACTTTATATCTGAACATACAGAGAACAGGTGAGCTCTAAATGCAGTACAAGCGAATAAGCATGAAATATCAAGTTTTCTAAATACCTGAAGTCGTTTTCTCTTTTATTATAGTCAAACCTGACTGTTACATCCGCGACGGTGTTCCAGGTCCTAGTTAAATAGCAGGAAAATAGATTACAGCTGCATCGTCTACTATCAGTATAGTAAATATATCCTAAGCTGTGATTAATCGAAACCATATTCATTTAAACCAAACATTTAAATAAGCATGTAAATCCAGCCTATAAAAACCAGCATCTAAACCAGCATCTGAACCAGCAACTACAACCCTAAAAATCCAGAAAAAGACAAATTTCAAAACACGAAAAGAGCATATTAACCTCACTCATGAAATATACTCGGCTTGGAAAAAGAAGTATGATTTAGGTAAACTCACCTCACAAAGCAGGTTGAACAGGCTTGGAGGGTCCTTATGCAACAATAACAAAGGCCTCTAAGGTGAACCTTAAATGAGAAAAAGAACTTTAAGCAAAGAAACATGGAGGATGGTCGAAAGTGTTACTTACCACTGTTTTAATCCCAAATAGCTTGGAAAATCCAATTGCTCTACACAAATACGCATCAATAGCAAAAAGGATTGTTAAATTAAAGTAAAATACTGACATTCGCTAAAAAAAAGCGATATTCCTCAGGAAACATTCAGTAAAACTTTTCAGTGAAGTCACTCTATAGACCGAAAATTAACGTGTGAAAGAAGGTAGTCTTATAGCTTTAACCGGAAAAAGATTAGTTTTTTGCTCAAAATAATTCTTTAAATCGACCAATAAAAATTCAAGAATTCAAACTGACCAATCATAGCCCTCTAGGTGGCGTCTATCCCATCTACCAAAACATTTCAAGATAAATACTTAAACAAACACTACAGAAATCAATAAAATATCAATAAAATAATATATTATAATTATTATTAACATTCTGTTATCCATTCTGTAGTTTATTAATAATAAAAATTTTAAAGGTGTATTAACATCATCACTGATTTGACTAGTCAAGCACATTTCCGACATACGGACAGCGTTGTTTGAGTTTGACAACTAAAAGTTAAGTTAAGGTGCCATTTGTTTGTTTACCTAAGAATAAGATACCTTTTAAAAAAAAACAAATAAAAAATAATACAAAAATAAAAGAAAACTAAATAAAAAGAATGCCCAAATGAACTAAAGCCAAGGTAAGCTAAAAATTACTAAAAATATCCCTATATAACTAATAAACAAGAGATTTCAATTATTTATTTATTTATTACAATATTAATATAAATATGACATAAGGTTTTCGCCTAAACTAGGTTTGTATGCGAAAACAATAATATTACTAATTATAAACTATATTACAAATAAAACATAATATATTATACTAAACAAGAATTCTTAAATGCAACTTAGGGCCATTTGCACCAAAGATGGTTTAACTTTAAACTTGGATTAAATTGACGGCCGACCAATCAGAACGCAGCATTTTTAACTTAAACTCGGTTTAGGTGAGATAATCCCAGCCCAAAAATTGGTGCAAGTGACCCTTAAAAAGATATCTAAAATTATTTAATAATCATAATTAATTACAAAATAGTAAGTTATATTTTTTCAATCATAATTATAATTTTTTATTGTCTGTGAAGAAGAGACGCATAATTAGTGAAAGTGATAAGAGACTCGTATAAATATGTAAACAACCACAAATAAAAAAGAAAAGATCACCGGAGAGAAAATTATTTAATTTTTGTTGCACATTCTTTAGCTACCGAAAATATTTTTTATCAAATTATAATTATCTATAATAAATTTTTTCAATTCTCTGGTAAATATATTATTTGAAGCAATTGTCTTAATGTGAAGATTGTAAATTTTGGGACCAAAATAGAATATAGTTCTTTGTAAGAAAGTTTTTTTTTTAAATAGGAATGTTAATAGATTGGTTACTACAGTGTCTAGTATTATGAGAATGGGATGGTTTTACAAGAAAGTCAGATTTTTTGGTATATAGGACTGCCTGCAGGACATATATCTGCCTAACAGATAAAATATTAAGTTCTTTATAGAGAAACTCCGTAGAGGTTCGAAAATCTTTTCTAAATAATACTTTTACCAGGGTATTTTGTATGACTTGCAGAGAGTTAAGATTAGTATCACCCAAACCACCCCACACCGTAACACAATATCGTAGCAAAGATTCTAAACATTTCGAAGCTGATAAAATTTGTAAATGATGTTTCTAAGCCTCAATGTAAGATAGTCCACATGCTCCCTCCACTTCAAGTGTTGGTCAACCATTACACCCAAGTATTTAATACTGCTAGTTTTGGAAATAACGGGACACATACAGTTAATTTTGTTGCATGGAGTTTCATGCAATTTTAACGCATTAATATTGGGTTGATCAACAGTTGTTGGAGAAAATGCTACGTATTTTGTTTTACTTACATTGAGGCTTAGTAAATTTGAGTCTAGCCATAATTTTAGTTTCGAGGGGCAAAATACTAGCAAAACCTAGTGTAAGAACTAAATAAGCCAAGTTTGCATTTTTGCACGTTACATGTTATTATTATTATTATATTATTATTATTATTGTTATTATTATTAACCTAGCAAGTTAGCTGTCCTTAAAATGGTTTGAGGCCGCCCTTTATTCCTAGCATATTCTTTCGTTTTCCTAAAATTTCTACAACTTTAAAATAAAAAAAAAACAAATTTACCTTTTTGCATATTTTAAGACTGGTTTGCCTAAAATTTTAATAAAATTACAAATTGCAAGAATAAAATTGACTTACGTTACTTTGACATGATTTAATATAATAATATATTATAATTTATTTATTATAATTTATTAAATTGTTTTAAGATATTAAAAGATGATAAATGTTTAGGTCTCATTTTATGGGATTTATGTGTTAATGTAGAACAAATTGCACTATTCATTTGACAAAAGCAATTTTATTAAAAATATGATAGGTATTACTAACAAGAAAGTAATTTATCATTTATGTTTTGCTATGAAAAACGCAAAAAGGAAGCTTCTGTTTTGCTAGGAACAATGAAATATAAAGACAATATATACTACAGTAAAGTTTAACTTAAGACTATCTTTGTATAGTTTTAAAAGTTTTTATTGAAAACATTAACTGAACAAAGTAAATAGAAAATATAATTCATTTTTAAAATTATCTAAGAATTATTATCTAATTGTTAAATTGCAATTCATTTATGAAACTCATATTTCATTGCGGTTCCTAACTAGCTTTATATCAAGATAACACAAATAAAACCATAACCTTAGATACTAGGGTTGGTCAAATTTTCACTTTTGTTTTAAATTGTTTAGCGGGAGATGTCTTTTGAGATGCTAATAAAAAATATACAAAAAAAAATTTAAAAAAAAATTATCTTTAGGATTCTTCGAGAGCCTAGAGATTTCTCCAAAAACAAAAAAAGGTACTATAGTACCTTAAATAAAATCCGCACTTATTTTCCGTGTTGATTACCCACCAAAATTCGTCATAAATACGTTTTTACTGGATAATTTTAGTGCAAATAACTGGAAATTATTTACTTGAATAATATTACCCTATTACCTCCCTTACGAAATAATAAAATAATACATATAGGTATTAGTAAAATATCACAAATTTACAAAAAAATACATTTCGGTAACTACCTAGGTGCACCTGTTTGTTATAGAGATGTTGTATATCGTTTCCTAAAAATTTTAGACCGCTGAATCTTAACCTAAACGCAAATTTCGATCAGCAATGTTCTGATCGTTTTCTCCGTTTTGTGTAATCTCAAACACGCGGTATATGATCACACTCTATGAGATATTTTATTAGTATTGAAAATATTGCATTTTTTATTGTGCCATATAATTATAAGCAAGTAAAAATATTTCTGCACTAAAATTATCTGATAGAAATGT
Source organism: Brachypterus glaber (assembly GCA_958510825.1). Lineage (NCBI taxonomy): Eukaryota > Metazoa > Arthropoda > Insecta > Coleoptera > Kateretidae > Brachypterus > Brachypterus glaber. The sequence continues at coordinate 21,867,376 of OY294045.1, forward strand.
GTTTATGATATATCTTGGTGGAAAAACAACTGCGAATCAAAGTGCTTTTTTGGTTTTTCGACGAATCTTTGGGCACCCGGGGGAAGATAAAGATAATTAATTTAAAAAAAAAAATCATCCTTCACGGAAAAAAATCAAATCTATATTCAAGAATAATCATATAATTAAAAAAGTCAAAATTAATGTTTAAGTCTCATTTTATGGGATTTATGTGTTAATGCAGAACAAATTGCACTATTCATTTGACAAAAGCAATTTTATTAAAAATATGAAAAGAAAGTATCAAAAGTAATTTATCATTTATGTTTTGCTATGAAAAACGCAAAAAGGAAGCTTCTATTTTGCTAGGAACAATGAAACATAAAGACAATATATACTACAGTAAAGTTTAACTTAAGACTAGCTTTGTATAGTTTTAAAAGTTTTTATTAAAAACATTAACTTATAGAACTAAATAGAAAATATAATTCATTTTTAAAATGATCTAAGAATTATTGTCTAATTGTTAAATTGCAATGTATTTATAAAACTCATATTTCATTGCTGTTCCTAACTAGCTCTATATTAAGATCACACAAATAAAACCATAACCTAGATACTAGGGTTGGTCAAATTTTCACTTTTGTTTTAATATGTTTAGCGAGAGATGTCTTTAGGGATGCTAATTAAAAATATACAAAAAGTCCAATTAAAACAAAATCTTTAGTATTCCCCGAGAGCCTAAAGATTCATCGAAACCCCAAAAAAAGGTAATAAAGTACCTTAATTAAAATCCGCAGTTATTTTCCGTGTTGACTGCCGACCAAAATTCGTTATAAATACGTTTTTATTGGATAATTTTAGTGCAAAAAACTTTAAATTATTTACTTGTATAATATTACCCTATTACCTCCCTTACGAAATAATAAAATAATACATATAGGTATTAGTAAAATATCACAAATTTACAAAAAAATACATTTCGGTAACTACCTAGGTGCACCTGTTTGTTATAGAGATGTTGTATATCGTTTCCTAAAAATTTTAGACCGCTGAATCTTAACCTAAACGCAAATTTCTATCAGCCTTGATCTAATCGTTTTCTTCGTTTTGTGTAATCTCAAACACGCGGTATGTGATCACAATCATATATCACACCCTATGAGATATTTTACTAATATTGAAAATATTGCATTTTTTATTGAGTGCCATAAAATTATAAGCAAGTAAAAATATTTCTGAACTAAAATTATCTGATAGAAATGTGTTTATGATATATCTTGGTGGAAAAACAACTGCGAATCAAAGTGCTTTTTTGGTTTTTCGACGAATCTTTGGGCACCCGGGGGAAGATAAAGATAATTAATTTAAAAAAAAATCATCCTTCACGGAAAAAAATCAAATCTATATTCAAGAATAATCATATAATTAAAAAAGTCAAAATGAATGTTTAAGTCTCATTTTATGGGATTTATGTGTTAATGCAGAACAAATTGCACTATTCATTTGACAAAAGCAATTTTATTAAAAATATGAAAAGAAAGTATCAAAAGTAATTTATCATTTATGTTTTGCTATGAAAAACGCAAAAAGGAAGCTTCTGTTTTGCTAGGAACAATGAAACATAAAGACAATATATACTACAGTAAAGTTTAACTTAAGACTAGCTTTGTATAGTTTTAAAAGTTTTTATTAAAAACATTAACTAATAGAACTAAATAGAAAATATAATTCATTTTTAAAATGATCTAAGAATTATTGTCTAATTGTTAAATTGCAATGTATTTATAAAACTCATATTTCATTGCTGTTCCTAACTAGCTCTATATTAAGATCACACAAATAAAACCATAACCTAGATACTAGGGTTGGTCAAATTTTCACTTTTGTTTTAATATGTTTAGCGAGAGATGTCTTTAGAGATGCTAATAAAAAATATACAAAAAAAAAATATCTTTAGTATTCCCCGAAAGCCTAAAGATTCATCGAAAACCCAAAAAAAGGTAATAAAGTAGCTTAATTAAAATCCGCAGTTATTTTCCGTGTTGACTGCCGACCAAAATTCGTTATAAATACGTTTTTATTGGATAATTTTAGTGCAAAAAACTGGAAATTAGTTACTTGTATAATATTACCCTATTACCTCCCTTACGAAATAATAAAAGAATACATATATGTCTTAGTAAAATATCACAAATTTACAAAAAAAAAATACATTTCGGTAACCATCTAGGTGCACCTGTTTGTTATAGAGATGTTGTATATCGTTTCGTAAAAATTTTAAACCGCTGAATCGTAACCTAAACGCAAATTTCGATCAGCAATGTTCTGATCGTTTTCTCCGTTTTGTGTAATCTCAAACACGCGGTATATGATCATATAATGATATATCACACCCTATGAGATATTTTATTAATATTGAAAATATTGCATTTTTTATTGAGTGCCATATAATTATAAGCAAGTAAAAATATTTCTGCACTAAAATTATCTGATAGAAATGTGTTTATGATATATCTTGATGGGAAAACAACTGCGAATCAAAGATAAAGATAATTAATTTAAAAAAAAAATTATTACCATCCGAAAAAAATCAAATATATATATTCAAGAATAATCATATAATTAAAATTTTACACTTGTTCTATATATAATAATCTTTCCATGGGTATAACAAATATTTGAACCCAATATACTCATATACTTGTTTTCCAAACATAATTATAGTCACACTAAATACCACTCTGTAGGGTAATTGAAACTTATTTCTTAAGATGTAATAAATGATTTCTCTTTATATACATTTTCTATATAATAATTACGTATTAAGTCATAATAAATAATGTTCGGTTACACTACAGAGTGCTTTTTAATTTACTCGCTATGACGTCAGAGTCATATTCTCAGATTGATACGAGTATATTTAAGAAGATACACTCTTAAAAAGTGGACAAATTCATTAGCGGAAAAGAAGGTATTATTTAATCAAGTATAGGCTTGTGTAATTTTTCAAATTCAGTGCACTTGACAGCGTTATGCTATAGGTGGCGCTACATTTCCTACCACTAACAAAACTGAAAAATGAATAAAGTCGGGCTCTTGGAATACTGTCGTTATAACTTACTAGTCAGCTAATTCGATACACATTATCGGATTTGATATGAATCAAGTTATTTGGAGGCCTCACTCACTTCCGGTCTCCTCAAATTGTTGAAAATGGATTGATGAGGGGGGCGTTTGCCTAGGGGGATCGATTTTTTCGTTATTTTTTTGATATCTCTTCGCGTTTTCAATATACAAGCAAAAATGTGTGTGTCTGGAGTCACAGCAATATAGAAGAATTTTTATACTTAATGCAATATTTTTTATACTTGATGCAATGATTTTTATACTTGATGCAATAATTTTATACTTGATGCAATCATGTGCTAATCTAAAAAGTATAAGTAATACTCGGAACAAGATTGTATCTAGAATTTTTTAAAGTATAGTTATATTCTTGATTTCAATGCGATGTAAGTCTTGAACAAAATATAACTTTTGTCAGCATACAAGAATAAGATTTTCCTGAAAAGAAATATAACTAGAGTTGCGGAATGGGGACAGGGGCGGATTTATTTCAGTTTAAGGGGGCATCCATAAGTTAAAAAATTGCGCCTTCGCCAAAAATATAATTTTGAAGGTATTTCTATGCTAATATATCTCGCTCAATGAATGGGGAAACTAGCAAGTCCAAACCAAGCGCTGATTCAAGATTAATCTTCAATCCAGGTTAGCTTTTTTTCCGTGTTATGTGATTTTTATGATCCCCCGCTAAAAGATTTTTAAAAAGTTACATTTGACACCCCTATTAGGTACATATAACCAAAATATATTACATTCAATGTTGTTTAAACTTATAAAAATAAAATATTACATATTCAGTAATGAACTCTTAAACTCAAATCCATTTGCAGTAGAAAATTTATGAAACCTTTTGAGTTTTTAGCTGTTCTGAAGAGTAAGATTAGGTGTGTGTTTTTTAATGAATATTAAACACATATTCTTAACCCATATAGTACAATTTTGATTCAAAGATTTTCAATTTTATTATTATTTGAATAATTACAACATTTGTGTAAAATTTAATGAATATATCATATCAATAAACATTAATTTATTAATTTAATATTTTAACTTCAACTAAATAATTTAGTTATGTCAAAACGAAGTAACCTAGTTTTTAATTTTTAAAATAATCCCATGTTAATAAAAAAATATATAATGTCCCCATATTTAATCCCACAACTGTACACTGTAAATTCAAATATGGTAATTTTACAGCAAATAAAGTAGGTCATATGTTGCCAGCAAAGAAAGTGGTAAATTTAAATCAGTACTGTAAATTCACAGTTATCTGTAAAAATGTGAATTTTTACCTGTGATTTCACAGTAATTTAAGCATCGAATTTAATGTGTATTTCAAGTAGTATTACGGGCTCTTGTAATTTTCGGGAAAAAGTACCGGCTTTTTTGACCACATGCATGAATTTTAATGAAAAATTATTGTACCGACAGGAAAAGAGCTGAGATTTTACTAACCCAGTAATATTGAGGTTAGATTAATAAATATTGTAAATTCACATTCTGACATTTAAATTTGCTTTAATTATTACAGTTAAAACTACTGTAAGATTGACGGACAAATTTAGAGTGTAAAAAACTTTTACACATAAGAATTCGAAAAAAAAAGGTAATACATAAATTTGATAAAGTACCCGGGTTTCTTTGTGCAGGGTCACACATTGTTAATTATAGTAATTATAATAATTATTATTATTAATCACACAGAGTAAAAATACTATTTATGAAAAAGGAAAAACAAAATAACCGAAAGTTCATAATCAATATGATATCGAAGTGTAAAAAACTTTTACACATAAGAATCCGAAAAAAAGGTAATACATAAATTTGATAAAGTACCCGGGTTTCTTTGTGCAGGGTCACACATTTTTAATTATAGTAATTATAATAATTATTATTATGAATTACACAGAGTAAAAATACTATTTATGAAAAAGGAAAAACAAAATAACCGAAAGTTCATAATCAATATGATATCGAAGTGTAAAAAACTTTTACACATAAGAATCCGAAAAAAAAGGTAATACATAAATTTGATAAAGTACCCGGGTTTCTTTGTGCAGGGTCACACATTGTTAATTATAGTAATTATAATAATTATTATTATGAATTACACAGAGTAAAAATACTATTTATGAAAAAGGAAAAACAAAATAACCGAAAGTTCATAATCAATATGATATCGAAGTGTAAAAAACTTTTACACATAAGAATCCGAAAAAAAAAGGTAATACATAAATTTGATAAAGTACCCGGGTTTCTTTGTGCAGAGTCACACATTGTTAATTATAGTAATTATAATAATTATAATTATTAATTACACAGAGTAAAAATACTATTTATGAAAAAGGAAAAACAAAATAACCGAAAGTTCATAATCAATATGATATCGAAGTGTAAAACACTTTTACACATAAGAATCCGAAAAAAAAGGTAATACATAAATTTGATAAAGTACCCGGGTTTCTTTGTGCAGGGTCACACATTGTTAATTATAGTAATTATAATAATTATTATTATGAATTACACAGAGTAAAAATACTATTTATGAAAAAGGAAAAACAAAATAACCGAAAGTTCATAATCAATATGATATCGAAGTGTAAAATCTTTTACACATAAGAATCCGAAAAAAAAGGTAATACATAAATTTGATAAATACCCGGGTTTCTTTGTGCAGGGTCACACATTGTTAATTATGGTAATTATAATAATTATTATTATTAATTACACAGAGTAAAAATACTATTTATGAAAAAGGAAAAACAAAATAACCGAAAGTTCATAATCAATATGATATCGAAGTGTAAAAAACTTTTACACATAAGAATCCGAAAAAAAAGGTAATACATAAATTTGATAAAGTACCCGGGTTTCTTTGTGCAGGGTCACACATTGTTAATTATAGTAATTATAATAATTATTATTATGAATTACACAGAGTAAAAATACTATTTATGAAAAAGCAAAAACAAAATAACCGAAAGTTCATAATCAATATGATATCGAAGTGTAAAAAACTTTTACACATAAGAATCCGAAAAAAAAGGTAATACATAAATTTGATAAAGTACCCGGGTTTCTTTGTGCAGGGTCACACACTGTTAATTATAGTAATTATAATAATTATAATTATTAATTACACAGAGTAAAAATACTATTTATGAAAAAGGAAAAACAAAATAACCGAAAGTTCATAATCAATATGATATCGAAGTTTTATTATTTCGCTGTATTTCTCTAGACATATCGTGATGGGGTGTAAGTTTTAAACAAAGCGTAAAAGTTTTAAAACACAATCAAAACTTGTGTTTCAATGTAAGTTTAGGTATAAAAGTACGGTGTCATCTTTAATTCCGTTTTCAAAAGAAGATATGGACAACGTCTGGAATACCAATGCTATAGTAGGGTGGTCCAAAAATTTTTTTATTTACTTAATCTTTTCTATTTATCGTGGTTCGACGCCCTTAAAAAAATAGAGTAAAAATTTATATAGACAAGTCTAGGTACTTTTAGAGCCCTAAAAACCCTAAATCACGCAAATATCGATAAAATTCGTATAAAACCAGCCGTTTAAAAGCCTTGATATCAATATTTTTTCTTTTTGAGTATCAAAATAAGCCTTTAAAATCTTAGGCTGATCAATAGCTTCTAACCCCGAAATTACACTACAAAAAGTGATAGTAAATTTAAAGCAGTTATCCTTGTGGGAAAATACTGAATTATACTATCATATAAGCAAATTTACAAAAAACTCTAATAATGCTTAAGTTTTCATGTTATTTGTAAATTTTAAGCTAAACCACAGGTTAGCTTGTAATATTCCTTGAAAAATACAGGAAGTGCTTGTAACAATATATCGAATTCACAGCATCATATAAAAAACACAGAACAACTGTAAAAAAAGCTGTAAAACCAAGACGGTAATACAGTCAAATGCTTTAAATTTACTTCAAAAATTAAGGTATTTTTATAATCGCTATTTAAAAATACAGTTAGGCTTTAAATTTACTATAACAATTGCTGGCAATAAATCTTCTACCTGGACATGTTTTTAGAGACTCTAAAAACATGTCTAAAATTTAGAGTGTACCCCTAATTTCCAAAAAAGTGAATTTCCTATTAATTTGTGCTACTGAGAAATTATAAATATTAAATAAAAAAGTTTTTATGTCACATTTTTTTTCTACATAAACCTGTTTTACTTATTTTAAAATATTACGTTAATCTACGCAACAAGTATGGGTCCAAGCGCTATTTAACATCAACATTTTAACAAAAATCGCATCAAATTGATGATGTTAAATGGCGCTTAGACCCCATACTCGTTGCATAGATTATCGTAATATTTTAAAATAACTAAAATGCACCTTTTCGGAATTTAGGGGCAATTTCGGGGCCTTGTTGACACTTTTGATCAGCCTAAGATTTTGCAGGCTTATTTTAATATTCAAAAAGAAAAAATATTGATATAAAGGCTTTTAAATTTTATAAAATTACCAACACTGAGGCTGGTTTTATACGAATTTTATCGATATTTGCGTGATTTTAGAGTTTTTGGGACCACCCTAATGCTACAGCAGTATACTTGGATTGAATTATCATGAATGGGAATAGACTCGGCTTGATATACTAACAGCTGGCAAAACTTTATGTGTGCTACATTTAAATTTGAGATTTTGTTGAATTATTTTTTATATCAAAGAAGGATATCGTTTTAAATGTGAGTTTTGGGCTAAATGAGAAAAATATGTTTTTGTTTAGAACAGTACAAAATAAGTAAAGTTTCTTCTATCGTGTTTACGGAGAGATAGCCATGAATGGGACACTTTTTTTAAACGGCTGCCAAAATTTTATTTTTAATCTTTTATAAGTAATTTTATTATAGTTATCATATTTGGAAAAAAAGAACACAGTTCAAGTGTTAAACCTGAATAATATTAATTTTTATCAAAACCACAAGTTTTAAAAAAAAACTTAACTTGTCCCATTCAAGAACACGGTATTATTGAATGGGATAAGAATAAAAGTTGCTATTAAAGATAACAAATCATGAAACTAGCTATTATTATCATATCATTATTACTAATAACAATAAACCTATAATGTAATTTCATAACAAAAAATATAGCTGTTAAAGAGTTACATTCTTTTTTTAACATAGAACTTACTTTAAATAATTTTAAAAGCCCAAACTTTGATTCATGTTTTCTTAAATCAATATCAAATATTAGTGATTTGAGTTCTAACCCATTAAACATTGGTTGAGGGGCCAATATTGGCAAAACTTCATTGGTCCTATATTGGCAGCAAGAAAACCGCTTTAAAGCCAACGATAATGCTGATCGTAAAATCGTACATTGGCCAATATAAGGCCACAGTCTTATGAACTAACGTACGTTAGCCAACCTAAGGCCAGCCAATGATGAATTCCATAGGGAACGTTCAAGTATTACGTAACGCAAATTGTACCAAAGTTCATACACTTCATACCCCGGTTCTCGCGTTATTATAGATTATAGGGGGTGTGTTTGGGGGGTAGCCAAAATATGAAATCTCTACAGCCTTGAATAACGCGAGAACCAAGCAATGAAGTGTATGAATATTGGTATATTTTGAGTTACGTAATACTTGAACGTTCCCCAACTTGAAAATTGAAAAAATGTTTGTCCAACGGGTGCCCAACGAATCAATGTTTGCTGGGAACTTTTTCAAATTGTTGTATTCTGCCCTTTAAGAGTCATTTCTTATTTAAAAGAGATGAATAGGAACTAAATATGCAATAAAATAGTTGTTCCATTCAAGGAAACAAATTTGTCCCATTCAGGAATACTGATAATATTATCAAAAAAATTATTATATTATCTGTAATATTCGATAATTTGGTATATGTTTCGTGTTGTTCGAGAATATTACATAAACCAAAATCAAACAATTTCCTTTTGCCTTTCGTCAATAAAATATCTTTCAAAATTATTAAAAAATTTACTTCTGACTTGGTAAAACTAACTTGTTAAATTTATCAAAAACCCAGCTGCTTAAACTTTTTCATTATTTATTATTTTTTAACTGCACATGTAGGGCCAACTAAGCATGATAATAAAAACCAATAATTACGAAGCATAGTTCAGAAACAGGCACTGTCCCATTCAATAATGGGTATTTCCCCCTACTAACCTTAAACTGGTAAAGTAAGCCAAAGCTTAATTATATCGAGGTCAAGGTATGGTGACCTAATTTATTAGTTTCTATTTTTGATGTTTACACGTGAAATTATCTTTTTTAAAAGATAATTTCACTTAAAAGTTGCACTTAAAAGTTGATAATTGCACTTAAAAGTGCAATTTCCTCAGGAGCGCCTATGTGCAGCTCTTTATGCACCGTTTTGATAAACTGCGCATGCGCTGATCATTTTTCAATGTTATTTTAGATAAAAAACATTTTTTTACAAAAAAAAAAAACACCTAACAGACGCCAAACCAACGTTAACGAAAACCAAGGCCCCCTCATTAAAAAAAAAGTCCAAACGAAAAAAAAATCGCGACTAATAGATTCATAAATGCACTTACGTCATGTAAAAACAAAGAGCGTTAAGTTAAGAAATTTTCCACCTATTCCTTCTCTTCAAATTTACTGGTACAGTATAACGTTTTACTGTACAAGTAAAGCATAACCGTGATAACATTAATATGTTTTAAGTCTCCAGTTACGAGATACGGGTTTCTTTACTTGCATATTTCTTAATATTGTAAGCATCACATAAATTTAAAGTTCTCAGCTGGGATCGTCACATAAATTTGGGAAACTTTTGCGTCACATAATTTTGGGACAGCTTTTCGTCACATAATTTTGGGACACTTTTGCTTCACATAACAACAATGATCCCAGACGAGAACTTTGTTGATATCGTAAGCGTCACATAATTTTGGGACACTTTTTCGTAACGGTTTCAGCGTCACATATTTTAGGACACTTTTTCGTGAAGGTAAATATATAGGATGCTTAAAGAAAAAATAGTATGTTTCACTCAGCGGAAAAGTGCTTTTTTTACTCGTCTGTAGTTTCCAGGCTCCGCTTCGCGTCGTCCATAAATTCTACAGACTACTAAAAAAAGCTTCACTTTTCCTCTTAGTAAAACAATATACAATTTTTTGCCTAGAAAAGCATTGTGAGTACCATTCTTGATGGCCAGTCACATAATTTAATTTTCTTCGAACAAACGTTTATAATAAACCATTGTTAATTAATTGCTTCAGTTACAATGTTTAATAAACATTGTTCATACCTGCATATTAAATTTAATTAAATTTATTAAAATCACGTTTCAGTATACAAACAACAATGAAATTTAAAATAAATGTTAAAATATGCAGACTTGCGAAAAATTTTAAGATAATACGTAAACTCGTTATTAAAATTATTGTTTGGATTGTAAATTCATTTATATATAAATTAAAGATATATTATACATAATAATTATATAATATAATATTATAAAAAATACACATTTTGACATTTAACCAGTTAACTTATGTATTTGGGCGATTCCATAAAATTTGAAACCGGATAGATAAAAAATAAATATTACCCAAGTACAATAATTTTACATTTATATTGTAGCTAATGGTCCATATTTTTTAGTTTAAGCGATATATCTCGGAAAAGTTATGATTTAATGATTGTTTTTAACAAATTTATTAGGTAGTGACTTGTATTCATGAATCTGTGTTTATTAGCCACAAGATATAAAAGCTTAAAATATTCAATAATGTAATTAACTTAGCCTAGCCTCAAGATATAAAAGCTTAAAATATTCAATAATGTAATTAACAATTTTATTATTAAAAACCGTCTATTTGTAAGTTTCATTAAAAACGTGCGAACCAATATATGTACATATGTACGTACAAAAAGAAAATGATATGAAAAAAAGTACATAAATTAATTTTAATTATTGAACTATTTAAAAAAATGTTTATAATATTTATACAAATACACATATTAGAAAAATATGTTTACAAAAGAAAAATTGCATAAAAATTTCACAGTCGTAACGTTTACAACCTATTAAATCCAGGGTCACTTCATCTATTTCATTTCAATTTGTAGTTTGGTATATTTAAGAGACAGACTTAGTGCCTTTGGCTCATTTTTCTTAATAGGTCGTAACCAGAAAAAAATCTAGGGGGGGCTCAGTCCCTAGGGTGGCACCCTAAAAAAAAACTTTATCCCTGACGGTTTCAACCAAAACTTGGCGCCCCTACAAAAAAAATGGCACCCAAAAAAAAAGCTTTGTCCCTAACGGTTTCAACCAAAACTTAGCGCCCCAACAAAAAAAAAATTGACGACGCCCAAAAAATACCTTCATGAAAACAGGCTTTGTCTCTGACAGTTTCTACCAAACTTGGCACCCCTTCAAACAAAAATATTGGCGCCCCAAAAATTACCTTTAAGAAAAAAAGCTTTGTCCCTAAAGATTTCTACCCTGCAAAAAGAAAACAATTGGCGCGCCCACCCAAAGGTGGGTGGCTTAAAAAATACCAGGGGGGCTCAGCGAAAATGCCATGGGTGGCTCAAACCAGGGCCAGGGGGGGCTTAGCCCCCTGCCCCCTCCTAGTTACGGCCCTGAATTGGTTTGAATGGAGATTAGTGGGGGTAGTGAGTCTCAGCTCACTGATTCTGTCCTGAATTGGTGAAAAGGGGAAAGGGATGGGAGAAGGAGGATGGGGAGGGAGGGGAGTAGGATCTTCATCTAGCGACAGCTTGTTGGGAGGAGTGACTCTAGTTAAATCCTCATGGGTAATTCGTGGATAAATTTAAAAAAAGCAATAAACCGTTTTTACCCCAGTCATTCTAGCCAAAAAAAAGGTGTTTGTCGGGAATCTATCAGAAACATCTAAAAAGTTAAAAACCTAACGATTTTTGGACGCTCGCGTAAAAATAGTAATTTTGACCAAAACCTTAAAATTTCGCCGCCAACTTCATTTTTAAATATCATTTATTGCGTTTTATCCCAATTATTTACTAAAACCAAATACTTAATCATTGGATTTTTTGCCGACCCCGGTAGCGCAATGATTAGCTTGTTTGATTACGGATCCTGGGTTTGTGGGTTCGAGCCCCACATAGAGCTTGGATGTATAGTGGTGTAAATAGTCGGTAGATGGAACTACGATGACTAACTGTAATGTGGGTTGCAGGTGAAACTGTAAACACATTTCAGGGTGGATGCGAGTTCTGTTGAGGACCGTGCTTCGGAGGGCAAGTAAATATGGCGGTCCCGTCAATTAGGCCATAGCAGCGAAAAACGACGTTAAACAGTAAAAATAAACAAACAAACAATCATTGGATAATTATTTTAAATACAACTTTTTTTACGGATTATAAGGTGTTCTTGTGAAAATATTTATTTTTACCTTTGTTTTTTGCTGTTTTTTGGTCGTTTTTTGCAAAATTTTGGCTTAACATGTTTTTTATTAAATAGTTTATTTTTAAATGTCATGTTATTTTAGTAATTTGTATGTGCTCTTTCATATAAAAATAAAATTTTTGACCTAAAGCCATTTTAGCGACTCTTTTCTATGCTTTCACCCCAATCAGTTTTTCTTTTTATCAATATAATGTTTATCTAATTCTAAACATTTTTTATAGAAATTTCTTTTTAATAGAACCTATGGTTACTCTACTGTCTTGGTCAAATGCAATTTTATGCCCTTTTGCCCTCCCTCTTTGCAGCATCCCAATCAGTCTTTGCCCTAGCCAAACTTTTAGCAAAAATAATAGTGCACAAGTTTTCATTAAAGTTCACGTCTCCTAAAAAGTTGAAGTTGATCTGTTATTTAGTTTTTGACTTATCGTGACGACAAGAATATTGTGCTGCGGAGAGTATAAAAATCAAGATGGTGGCCAAATATTTAGGTTTTCACAAAAACATAGATTTATTTTTTTTATCAGCATGTAAATACCTATAAAAAATGCTCATTTTAAAAATATATACCACGATAATGCTGTTTCTTCCCAAAAAAAAAAACGTAAAAAACCGGTAAAAAAAATTAAAATCAAATTGGCGCCAAACGCTACGAGTCCCCGCCATAAAAAAGTTTTCGAGAGTAAAACATAGTTACATCCATAAAATCAGGAAATTTTAAAGAAAAGTTATGGTGTAGTTTTTTTTTTTCATACGTCATATTGGCGCGAAAACATAGAAAGGAGTCGCTAAAAAGCAAGATGGCGGCGAAATTAATGGCTGTAGGTCAAACATTTTATTTTTATATGAAAGAGCGCATAAAAGTTAATAAAATAACATGACTTTTAAAAATAAACTCTTTAATAAAAAACATGTTAAGCCAAAATTTCGCAAAAAACGAATAAAAAATGAAAAAAACGACAAAAAACAAAGGTGGCTGTGAATTAAGGTGAAAATAAATATTCTCACTTGAAAGAACACCTTATAATCCATAAAAAAAGTTGGATTTGGATATAGTAAATAATTGTGATAAAACTCAAAAAATGATATCTTAAATTCAAGATGGCGGCGAAGTTTAAAAGTTTTGGTCAAAAATACTATTTTTACGTGAAAGAGCGTCCAAAAATCTATAGGTATGTAAATTTTTAGATTCCCGATAGAAAATCTAAAATAACTGGGCTATTTATAGTATAGTATAGTGAATTTATTCCATTAATATAAAAAAATTAAGTAATTGTCTAAATCTGGAGGAAATATTTTCATACAATGTGTTGTGTGCTGCATGTTAAAATGTCCAAGTGTGCCAATAAAACTATTATTATAAAATAAATAATACAATTCGACGCCATCTTTAAAATTCACCCTTTTTGTTAAACAATTGAACAAGCACCACCCCAAATTTATTGTGTCTAAATAGGAAATTGTAATAGGAGACCGTTTGAGATTAGGGGTTCCCTTATAGGGGATTTACTTTCTGGCGGTCCACAATGGGAACTATAGAACTTAGCATAAATGTCACAACAAATACAGGGTCGCAACTGCTTTTGATTATTACCTGCCAATAGTTACGGACAATTGCGTGAGTGCTTGTTGAATTGAAATACTTTGGGGAACAAAGTACGGCAATAAAGAAGCCCTTGACAACAAAACAATTATATTAGAATTAGAAAACTTAATTTTAACGACCGATTAACCTGATAAGATCAAATACCAGTTTTGGGTTCCTATGCTAAATAAAGGTTTTCAAAGTATCAATCCAGATTTGTTTTTGTACAAAAAAAAATCTACCCTATTTAAGTAAATATATTTAGAATACATTTTTTTTTTTGAAATAAATTTTCCTCTTTGACCACTAAAATCAAAATAGAAGAAATTCTGGTTTTCAACATTTTAGTATTAAATTTTTCGTCCTCGAACCGTGAAACATTACCTTTAAATTAATTTTTACAGTATTACAAAAAGATTACTTGTTTTTAAGCATTTTGATCTAAGGAATCATATTCCAAAAATAAAATTACAAAAAAGTTACAGAGAAAAAAGTTTCGGACAAAAAACTGGGCCCCCTCATTTCGCACACTCCTGGTTAAAATAAGTACATGAAAATAACATATGAAGATGGACCTTATTAACGTTAGTTCACATGCAAAACATCGTTGCTATATCTTAAAGGTTTCCTGAGTTATCAAATAAAAACCGATTTTTTAGCCACTTTCAAACGGGCTTAGCTCCTTTAGTACGCATTTTTAGACATATGTTTATAGGAACTTCTTGTCATATTTTCCGTTGTAGAATCACCTCTTAAAATTTCGGACACTGTTTGAAATATACCGTGTATACACTATTTTGTTCTATTTTTTAATATATTTACAATATTAATTACGCTACAGTTGTATCCTATATTTATGTAATTTGGCTTAAACCAAATTTAAAATAATTCGGACCATAAATAAGGATTACATGAGCAGGATCAATTAAATTGTAAACTACAACCTTGTCGATAGATCTATTTTTAAAAAAGTCCAAACCAAATATATTTTATTGAAAGTAATATTTTTTGAAAAATAGTATATTTAATTTTATATCATTGTTCCGCTGACCATTTCAATTGCAGAAAGGCACAATCTGTTGACAATACCTAGGGTCTCATTATTTGCAGGCAGTTTCTACATCTGGTGAAAGGAGACACCAAGTTTTGATGTTTTCAGTGGCGGAGATCTTTAGACAGGCATCTTGATAACACTAAGAAGCGCAAAACTACTCGAAAAGATAAGATCTTACTTAAGTAAATTACTTTTAAATAGAGAACGTTGGGTCCACAAAAAGTTCTTTCAAGATATTAAGACGAGAACATCAAATAAACAAATAAAAAAAACTAAATGAATACACGAAAATTCTCTTTGAAATGTACTACTAAAAGGTCCCATAAACCTTTGTATTGAATTTTATTTAATTATAACCAAAAGTCCAAACCAAACGTTATAATTTTTTTAAACTGAAACGTATGTGACAGTTCTAATATGTGCTGGCATTATCTCCTTAAAATAATCCTTAGTATGTCCGTTTTTTTCTAAAACTGTCTTACAAGGCAAATTTATTCTGCCAACCATAAAACAAGAAACAAATGAGCACCAACTAAGATAGATTCTGTCCGGAATTTAGATAATAATATATTATATATGTAATATTATTGTTTCTACATCTCGAATTAAAATAAAATAAAACTAATCTTACATCAGACAAGTTGCATGCAACTTAAAAATGAATCGTCCAATAAAATCTTCTGTTTTCTTTCGAATTTAAAAATTTGGCTGATTTTTTCTTCCATAGATTAAAGATCGATTTAGGCATAATTATCACTAACTTCACTAAACTGAATTAAGAAATTAAAAAATTAACAAAATTAAGAAACATAACCTAAAATTCTATAAGAAAAAATTTCCGTGGTATGCAACAATAAGGTAACTGCCAAATAGATAATAAGCATGTGTAAATATGACTGAATATGTAACAAAAAACAATTATCTATTGCGTAGGACGATTATTACTATATTTGCAGTTGTTGGGTCTAAAAATCGTGTTTTAAAACCTACTTATCTTATTTTCTTATGTAACTACTGTATTTTTCCTTAACCCTGAAAATGTACGAATTTTTAAAATACAGATGTGTCGCCATCTTCATTTTTATTTTGATACTGGATAAAGATTGTTTATAAAATGTTGCACTAAAGTTTGTGTATATCTGAAATTCTTTTTCTATGGTGTAATTTAAGATTCTATTATTATTTTATACTATATTTTTTCTTTTATCTTAATTGTTGCATACCACGGAAAATGTATTATATAATTTGAGGTTATGTTTCTTAATTTTCTTATTTTTTTAATTCAGTTTAGTGTAGTTAGTGATAATTATGCCTGAATCGATCTTTAATCTATGGAAGAAAAAATCAGCCAAATTTTTAAATTCGAAAGAAAACAGAAGATTTTATTGGACGATTCATTTTTAAGTTGCATGCAACTTGTCTGATGTAAGATTAGTTTTATTTTATTTTAATTCGAGAATTAGAAACAATAATATTACATATATAATATATTATTATCTAAATTCCGGACAGAATCTATCTTAGTTGGTGCTCATTTGTTTCTTGTTTTATGGTTGGCAGAATAAATTTGCCTATTTAAGGTTGACAATCTTGTGTTTCAAATTTATTGTAAGTTAAAACATTATTTTGACATTTTAAAATATAATTTTAGGTTTCACCAGCTCGGGTAAAAATTTATTATAATTTTAAACAATCTTTACTTTTTAAATTATTGATGCTTTTTTGACATTATACAAAACTAACCTATTCATTTAATACGCTAAAATTTTCTAACCTCTTAACTATGATCTGTTTCATCAAGCAAGAGAGTAAATCGCACAGTAAATATTTTTACAACAGGTTTCAATAGTAAATGTTTGTGTACAGAATATAGTTATGTTTTATAAAATAAACTACGCACATCCAATAGTCGAATCTGTTTTGAAAATATTCACTGTGCGATTTTTAATTTACTCTCTTGCTTGACGAAACAGACCATAAAAGTCTAAAACAAGCAATGCAAAAATAATAAAAAATTGTCAAATATATTTTGACGTCTACCGTTTTGCATTGATTCTCACTGTACCTACTAAGTGCCAAGATAATTATAATTCTTAGCATAAAATAACGAGTATAACGTATTATAATAAGCTTTTACAGTAGCTTGTTAGATACTTAATTTAAGTGAATTAGAATTTGGTCGTGGCACTTTAGCAGACTTTTGCTTAATTATTCTGACAAATAACCTACTTTGTGAGACGATGCACTAAAAACAAACAAAACTTTTAGACTTGACAGTAATTTTATAAAATTACACAAAATGAGTAGGTATACTTTTATTTTATGGTAATTTATGCCTAACTTTATTAACCTACGAGTTTTCAATAAATGAAAATAGTTTTCGCTTAAAATCATTTTTTTACGAAATATGCAATATGTAAAATCGTACGAAATGCAGTACGCTGATTGGTTCAACCTTGAAATTGTAAAAAAGTCCAAGCCAATCAGCGTACTGCATTTCTTATGATTTTACGTTTACGTTTTTATATCGTATTTGTAAATAGGTCTTTATATAAAAATCATCTGTATTGCAATCTTTTTTACTGCGTTTCAACTAAGCAGGATAGATCTATTCAAATTAATAATAAATACTTTTTTGAGCAATAATAATAAATATTTTTTTGAGCAAAGTTTTATTTATGAACGTACACCTCACTGGCGCCGATTTTTTTTTCAGTTAATTAATAATTGAAATTTGGCGAAGGCGTAGTCCCTAGATATATTGGTTCGAAAGTCAATTAAAGCCGGTGGTTCCCTCTACTACTAGCCCACACAAGCCCTGGACTTAGGGGATGCTTAATTAAGTAGAATAGTATGAGGTTAAAAATAAACATAAAATAAACATTTAAAAATTAAATTTAAATTAAATAATTTTTTTCACTAAATAGTAAATAACACTAGGCAACACGATTTTTTGCCCTAATTGTAAGTAGGAGGGTAATCAGAGGGGACAGATAATCGCCACTTATTCATGCTAAAAATGGTCAAAAATCATCAGTAGTGGTCGAAAATGAACCAAAAATAAATTACTTAATACGTTTCTTATCTAATAAAGTAACATTTTTATGATGTAGAACCATTAAAAAAAATACGCAATATTTTTTTTATAATGTATTTTTAGACTGGCATAATTGCCTGTACTGAAATTTAAAAAATAAGAGTTGCTGGATTTTTTTAAGGTCAAATTCGGGTTATGGGCCTTTAAATTGATAAGAAAAATATATTATAAGTTTACACTGTGTGCTTTACTTTTATTTCATTTTCATCTATTTACTTTTTACGAACAAAGTTAAATATTTGTATAAATATTTTTGCAGATAATTTTACATCTACAAATTAAGTCCTATACAATTTAAAAAAAATCTGATAGTTTTTCCACAAATGAGCAATTAAGTAATTCACTTTGATTTTAAGCTTTTTATTTTTACTGTGACAGTAGGTTCTTGGCATATAGATTTTTTTAATATACCCTAAAATTTTCAAAATCCTTCTCTTGTTTTTAAAGATTTTGAAAATAAACGTCATTATTTCCTGGATTTATATCTCAAAAATTTTAGGTTATGAAATGTTTCTTAGGTTAGAATCGGATTCTAGGCCCTCGATTTAGTAAGAAAATTTTACTTTCCGATCGGGCCAAGTATAAATTATATATTTATACTTAAAAGACCTGATGTTTGAATGTAATAAAATTATGTAAAAAATTGTTTTTTTATGTAATAACTTAACGTGACGTGACATAGGGGCAGGGAGGTCAGTGCCGGCATGCCACCTTGTATTGTAAGAAGGGGATATAACCATATGACCAAAAAAAACGTGACATGCTTTATAGACGTATCCGTATTAAAAAATAAATCATTGCGTACACTAAAATGGTTGTTGCAAAAAGGAGACTAATTTTGCTTTAATAATTATCAGTAATTGTTTTTAGGTAAAGTGTAGTACCATAGTATTTGTATATTGTATGTTATAACAGAAGTTATTTTTTTTTATTAATTTTTGATTTTAATTTTAAAAGTAAATCTATTAAAATTAATGAATTAAGACAAAGAATAATGAGATTATAGTGCATAAATTCATTTAGTTCCCGTTTAGAGTCACAAAGCTCTACCACTGAGTGCATTTAAGTTTACTTTGGGGACAATACTTCGTAATTTGTGTCGCAAGGGAAGCCTAAAGTAGCATGAAATTGAAGGAATTAGAGAAAAGATGGTTGTCCTTGATAAGCTTCGTAAGTTGGAAATAGCATGGGTCAAAACTTTTGACTTTTTAACAAGGCTAATCTGAAGTAGAAAATTTTGCAGCAAACGAGTAAGTCAAAAAAGTATGTATCTGAATAAAAGCATTTTTTTGTCTTGAAGCCTGGGAAACAGCTAAAAATGTAAAAATAATATAGGGTAAAACTCACAATCGTTGGCACTCCGCTAATTATTGGCCCTGGAGTGATATTATATAAAAAAAATCTCCATTGGTACCTTAATCTAACTATTTTTTTACGAAGTGGCAATATTGCTAAATATTATACCTTAAATGCGAAAAACATATGCCAATAATTACCTTGTTTAGTAAAAATAATATTTCAATTATTGGCAACTAGTTAAAATGTTCGATTAATAGAATAAATAAAATAAAATATAGTAGATTTATCACTTGTATACAAGTATACGATTAAATACGGCTAAATGTACAAACGTATTGACACACCTGATATGAGACAAAAACAAAACCACATTTTAAAGCGGGTTGGCTATTTTACAAAAGATACAGTTTTTACTAAAAACCTATTTTAAATAAATGAGTTCTAAATAACGTTTAATGAAAAACTTACAGTTTTTCCCCAATACCTATATACGCAGGTAAAACTGTTTTTTGTGGTGGTGATGATGATGAAGCAAGGTTTAATTTCTTTTAATTTTTTAAACTATTACAAGAAAAAAAATGTATATTAGAATAATTATATTTTTTTAGTACTATAAAAAATATAAATACCTACTACATATTTTTTTTCTATCCAGCATATAAAAATATCTTATTTTGTTTGTCGTTAAAGTTTTGGTTACGGAAATTGACTATTCAATATGCTCCTTTATTTTTTTTACAATTCATTTGTTAATTTTAACGAAAGGTAACCCGATATTTTTGTCAACTGTTCGTATTAAATTTTTATCTATGTCGAATCCTATCAAATATCCTATACAGCCTTATAACAATAATTTGATTTTTTTTATGTCTCAAGGTATTACACACAGTAAACATTTTTTTTGTTGTAAACATATTTTTTATGTTAAAAAAAAATACGTGAAATACTAAAATTGTATTTTTTAATTCTGGTGGGGTCCAATAGATCCAGACAAAACAAAGTAAAATTAAACTGTTTATTTCGTGCTTTAAGGTTAAGATGTACTTTTCTTTTACTTGAAGACAAATTAATTGTCAGCATGAGAATTGCTGAAATTTAACTTTCCCAAAATTTCAGCTTTTATAAGAACTCGAAACATACTTTTTTCATATTTTTTATTGCAAATTCTTACATAAAAAAATCGCAAGGAAGAGAGCATGTATAACCTTATTGTCCAATTAAAAAACTGCGCTAATAAGTGTGTTGAGTTATGCGCTGATGCCAAACTTGAGATAATATATTGGGTTTTGACGTATTTTAATTTATTTATTTGTTTACTATTAATAGGTAAAGCCTAAAAATCAGTCACGGCTAGCCTTAAAAAAATTAAATAAAAAGTCAAACCACCCCGGAATTTTTGATTTTAGATTGTTTTTGGGACATTTCAAAATAGTTTTTGACAAAAATTGAAATCGCTTACGAAGCCGTGTTTAAAACAAGTCATTCTTCTTCTTCTTTAAGTTTTTCCTGATCACGATGCGGAGTTTTTTCTGACATACCCTATAGCATAGATACTACCATGATATTATCACGACCAATGTCCAAAATTACGGTCGTCTTATTTTAGACATTAATAAAGTAGGAGTGTGAATGGTAGTGATTATATTAAGCATCGTGGGTAGTACCTATGCTATAGGGTGTGCCATAGAAAAAACTCCATATTGCGATGTCAGGAAAAACTTAAAGACAAAGAAGAATGACCTTAATTAAAAACGGCTTCGTGAGCGATTTCAATTTCTGTCAAAAACTGTTTGGAAATGTCCCAAAAACAACCTAAAATCTAAAAATCTGGGGTGGTTTGACTTTTCATTTAATTTTTTAAGGCTAGCCGTGCAGTATTTCATAACTCATTTTGATCATTTTTTAAACAAATGTGAGTATTTCTCAGTTAAGGGATAGCAAAAGTTTCGGATGACTTTTTTCTTCAACCATAGAAAATAAGTGATTATGTACTTTTTTATGTACTAAATTCTGGAAAGGGCGGCATTATTTTGTCTTTAATTTACATTTTATTGATAGTTTTGTGATAAATGATAAGAATTTTTTTTTTAATTTCTTTTTTGATGCCCATGTTGTCTTCGATTCATGTATTTCACAAGTTTTCTTTGTCCCTTTTCTTTTTTTTTTGTTGGTACTTTTTTCTTTCATTTGTTAACATCTTTTCCAGTCAGTTTAAATGAGCTGATATCTTAACCCCTCACTATTTCTTCTTCTTTTTTTTAAGATTTATTTTTTTTTTGCAATTTGTTTTATTTCTAAATGTTGTGGATGTTATTTAAATAAACAACATAAAGTATTTTTTCGATCCTCTGGCAGAAATAAGACGACAGGGGACTGTGATATCTTGCAAAACATTAAAATATTACATATATTATTCACTTATCCCAAAGTTACATAACACAACAATAATCAGCCCGCTTTAAGTAAATAAATTAATTATAAAAAAAAATATTTCCTTGCCAGGAGACTGTAATGCTACCAAGCCGAATTATGTTTTTCATAGAGAAACACTAAATTACTACTAAAGAAATGGCACAGGAGTGAAATGTACCCAAATTCCATAAACTATGCACTAAGTGCGTTTCGATAAATCTAGTTATGTACATATCCTACTACAGTTAAGAATTTACAGTTCAAACTTGGTAATAAAAAATAGATGCAAAAATGTTGGCCAACATTAGGCTCGAAATTTCTAATATTTACAAATAAAGAAAAATAAACTTCTATTGTTAGAGAATTTAAAAAAATTCATTATGATTAAAAATTTAAATTACTTTTGTATGACAATTCTATCTTTGACTATGGTTTGCGATTGGGGGGACAAGCCAGGGGACTGAGTTTTGGCGTATATAAAAGAGCATAACGAAATATTCATTATGTATTTTAAGATATTATGTTATAATTCAATATTAAACATAAAAAACCTTTCAAAAGAAACCATAATTGAAAATGTTTTTTTATTTCTTGTAAATAATTAACTGGGGACACAAATTTTCAACATTTGTGAGAAACACCCATATAAACTTTTGTCATTTAGCCCAAAATTTCCTATCGAAACGTCAATATTCCAATGATGCTGTATTTGAATAATTTTACTAGATCATGATTAGATTATATATATTATTAGTACCCGGCGTATTTCTAGTTATAGTCCAGTCTTCAAGTTAATAAAAGAGGCTTTACCTGGAAATAATTCAGGGAGTTTAGATTTTTGGTTTATTGGGCCGCAAATAAACAATTTTGCGACATTAAACTCCATTTGGAACTGTCATTTTTTAAACGCATTTTTGACAAAAAACCGACTTTTAAAAATATCTCAAGATCGGTGCATCCTAGGACAAAAAACATTTGATATGAAAATATATATGAAAATATAGAGGACCAAATCTCCAAAATTTATGTGTCATGTATTTTTTTGTACGACTTATAGCTAATTCACGGCACCGCCTTAAACGTTAGACTGTAAGGTTTTAGATTTTTCTTTATAACTTGGTTTCGAAGGTTTTTTTATGCTAAATACAATGGTGATTCAATCGAAAATCGGTTTACTCGAGATAATGAGGCACAGATGTGTGAATTATTTAAAAAAAAATAATTTTACGTAAATTAAAAAGAAATTGCCAGATAGATTTTTTTAATTTTCACCCAAAATGTTCTAAGGGGCATGCCCAACTGACGATAAAGAACAATTTTGATTTTTCGAAAAAAATAAAAAAAAAATAAAAATCTAAAACGTATAGTGTAACGTTTAAGAGATATTTTAAAAATCCGTTTTTTTGTGAAAAACACGTTAAAAAAATAACAGTTCCAAATCGAGTTCAACGTCGCAAAATTGTTTTTTTATTTGCGGCCATTAACCCTACCCAGTAAATCGAAAATCAAAACTCCCTTAATTATTTCCAGGTAAAGGCTGGACTACAACTTGAAATATTCCGGGTACTGTACATTATACACATTGATAAAATATAATGAACAAAAGGATCCATTGTGGGGGTTAATACTTCAAATCAAACTACAAATAATGGTCCAATTTCCCCAATATATTTCATAAACCGACCGCGGTTTCGGGCCTTTATAAATGTATAAATACAATCAGTATTACACAACTAGGTCCATTGTCAAGGTGTACCTACAAGAAATTAAAATAATCTAACAACTGACCTTGCCTAAGACAAAAAACATTGCACGATAAACAATGAACAACTATAGTTCCTACTTACGTTTAAGAAATAGACATATATAAAATTTTGAACTATCACGTCATAAAACAATGCTAGTACATAAATATCATTGCACATTTAAATAATTAACGTAATAAAATAAATTATAAACAAATAGTGACAGGTACATATTAAAATTGAAATTAAATAACAAAACGAAAAATCCCAACTAAACGCGCGAATTTCAAAAGAGGGGGGATGTAAGGTCATGGTACCTATCAATGACCGGAAACCATTGAGCGTACAAACCCCGTATCTAACTCACTGTTAAATAGAGAAGTATTTTAGAATAGATACGGGGTTTGTAAGCTCAATGGTTTTCGGTCATTGATAGGTACCATGACCTTACATCCCCCCTCTTTTGAAATTCGCGCGTTTAGTTGGGGTTTTTCGTTTTGTTATTTAATTTCAATTTTAATATGTACCTGTCACTATTTGTTTATAATTTAGTTTATTACGTTAATTATTTAAATGTGCAATTATATTTATGTACTAGCATTGTTTTATGACGTGATAGTTCAAAATTTTATATATGTCTTAAACGTAAGTAGGAACTATAGTTGTTCATTGTTTATCGTGCAATGTTTTTTGTCTTAGGCAAGGTCAGTTGTTAGATTATTTTAATTTCTTGTAGGTACACCTTGACAATGGACCTAGTTGTGTAATACTGATTGTATTTATACATTTATAAAGGCCCGAAACCGCGATCGGTTTATGAAATATATTGGGGAAATTGGACCATTATTTGTAGTTTGATTTGATAAAATATTTGAATTAATTACTAGAAGAAAGGATCAATTAAAAACGTTTCGAGGATTCTTTTATTGAGAATTTAATTCTTTGCTAGATAAAATGTTTAGTTTCCAGACTTCATCTTTTACATAGTTCATTAAGGACGATGTTTCTCACGTCATTAATTTTGCTCACTTACGGGGTTACTTATAATTAACTATGCATGATATTCTTGAAGACGATAGAATAATAGAACAGGACAAGAAAATCTAGTTTAAATGCTTCGCATTTTGTAGTTTATTCTTTAAAAATCTACAAGTTCTGTGTCTCTAAAAAGCAATAAAAACTTTTCGCAAAAAAAAATGAACCGACTTCTGTCTCTAAAAAGTAAAAAATAAAAAATAAGCCAGTGCCACTTTCACCACTTCCTAAATTAAATACTAACAATTATTTATGTTGTTAAATTGTTTGCTGTAAAATTGGCTCAGACTTATTTTTTATTTTTTAGAGGCAGAAGTCGGTTAATTTTTTTTGCGAAAAGTTTTTATTTTTTACTTTTTAGAGACACATAACTTGTAGATTTGTAACATCTTCTAAGCTAAATTATAGTTGTCCTTCCACCTCGGCAAGCTGTTGACTTAATAATGAAATAACGACTTATGGTATAATCACAAATTTTATAATTTTCTCTTGGTATTTTAAAAGATGCCGTAATATTTAAATGACCCCTTAATCAAGTTATCCGGCTTATCCGAGTTATCCGATTATTTTCTAAAAAATTGGTTGGTATTAGAACCAAATTAAGCCGGTTTTAAGTGAAATTGCGTTAAAAGAGCTAGATTTATCTTAATTATCCGGCTTGCCCGGCATTATCCGAGCGTCAAAACGGGACAACCTCATGAATGTCCTCTTTAAGTTGCTTGCAAAAGGTTTTATCAAATTCCGTTCATCCGTTCCAAAGTTATGCGGGAACAAACATAAAAAAACAAAGTCACACGTCGAATTGATAACCTCCTCCTTTTTTGGAAGTCGGTTAAAAACTATAAAGGGTTCTTCAGAAATATAGTTATTAATTTTAAGGAGTGATCCTAGAAAGGAAAATATGAAAAAAAGTTCCTATAAACATATGTCTAAAAATGTGTCGCAAGGGAGCTAAGTCACTTTGAAAGTGGCTAACAAAAATATTTATAAGATAAAATTAAAAACCTAATCATAGAAAAATAACAAACATAAAATTCTAAAAAAAAAAATAATAAAAATACTGCTGCCAACAAAATAATACTTTCCTCTATAGCCCTAGGTTCATTAAAATCAAAAACAAAAAATAAATTAAAAAAATCAGATTTCTCTTTTCGTAAAAGGAAAATTAAATTAAAAATTTTTTTTTTTTGAAAAAAATTGTTTTTACCCCATTTTACCCCCTTACCCCAACCCGATTTTTACGAAAAAAATTCCCAGCCTAGAACTTTGGATAATCAATCTGTGGTCTAAAGTTGAAGTCTTTGGCCCGAAGCTTTCTTTCACAATTTCCCGAACACACAGACGATTTTTTTTGTGACGGAAATCATAATTTTTTGACTATAAAACGTCCAGAAACGTAAAAAAAGCAACAATTTTTTTTTTACTAACGCAAGATTTTTATTGGGGAAAGTAAAATTGTAATGGGTAAACCCTATTGTTTTTATTATTCGGTACTAACAGACATGGAGTAATTTTTACGCCGATTAATTTTAAATGAACACGTAAAAAATCACTGCGCAACATATCAATTTCTCCGCTAGGATATAGGGCCTAAGCTAAATGTCCGAAAGGTACTGAGACGCGGAAAGCCACAGTTAGTCGGAGTGGGGAGAAATCACAAATTGCATACTATCCAGGCATAACATCTAGGCCGTGTCTGTAGCTAAGGGTTAAAATTATTATTATAAATTATTATTTTGTTATTTATTATTACACAGGTGGCATGTTCATGCAATATTACATAACGTCCGTGATACTGCAATACCGCTTAACGTCCAACTGCAAAACCGCGTAACGTCTAACTGCAAAACCGCGTATCTACTGAAAGTAGCAAAACTGAGATTTTGTATAATATAAGTATAATCTACACATTAAATGGCGTATATTAAGATATTTTTTGCAAGAAATAATTAGTTTAAAGGGCTTAAATTCATAAAGTTAATTACCATATTTATTTAAAAATTGCCCAGCTGATAATCTACAAGCTGACAATACTTTGAAACAATTATATCTTTTAATTTTTTAAATTAAATTAATGTGTATAAACTCAACATTAGGATGGAAGAATCCTTAAAATAAAAATTAGGAGTGAATTCCATCTTATTACGCTTAAAAATATTCGATAGATAGAGCCAGTTTGCCATAAGACTTAAGTTATTCAGTTATTTATTGAAATAATAATTATAATATTTTATATTATATAAAATAATAATTTTAATCAAAAGAGTGGTTTAATATTTAGTTTAACTATTATCATAAAAAATTAGCTTAATAATAATAATAATATTAATTTTATTAAAAATCTAAAATAAAAAAAAAAAAAATAAAAACTACGTAATTAAATGCTTTTTATTTTATTTTTGATTAAAATAGGATAGCTATTTCAAAATTAGTGTACTAAATATTGTATTAAGCTGTTTAAAATATACTAATCATACAAAAATCTTTATATATCCTGTAAAATTTTGTTTTTAAACCTTACGCGGTTTTGCAGTTAGACGTTACGCGGTTTTGCAGTTGGACGTTAAGCGGTATTGCAGTATCACGGACGATAAGCAATACTTGTGCATAAAAAATTCATACAAGGCGCATGCGTGAGCTGTTACTTCTCAAGGAAAGATTCATTTCATCGACGACAGACGGGTGAAAAATACCACAGATATTGCATTACACGGTTATGTGACATCACTGATGTAATTTGTGTGAAGTGGGTTTTACTCATGTAAGTAAAATAGAATGATAATAATTATTCTATTCTACCTAAAACTGCGAAGACTACAGTACAATTTAATATGCCTAATGGGTACACATTACCAGATAGGTTTTAATCTATTGATATTTCAAGTCTCATATTAAATGAGATAGACAAATCTTACTAATAATTTATCCAAAAGCCTGAAAGAAGGGTATCGTTTTAAATAGGAGTTAGGGGCTAAATAAGAAAAATATGTTTTTGTTTAAAAAAGTGCAAAATGATGAAAATAAATGATAAAAAACTGTGTAATTTGTTGATAAAGAACAAAATGAAAAAAAAAATAAAAACTTAGGAATTATTTGATATCGTAAACCCGACAACATTGCATTATTCTTGAGCTGAATGTGACTATCATACTGAAAAAAAGCAATATTTTTTGTTTATTTACAAAACCAACATAAATACGTTTAGATAGAATGTATAATAAAAACACCGTTCAATATTAATTAAATATATTTATTTTTAAATAAATATATTTAATTAATATTATAAGTTAAAAGTCTATGTGTAACTTTTTCATAATCTAGTTTTAAATCATATCATGAAAATAAACTAATTTAACATGTTGAAAGCCAGATTAAATTACTTGTCTTGGGTAACACTGTCCCAAGGAACTAGATGCTTTGGGTTATCGTTGAAGCTAATGGTTTGCTTACAATGTTATTATAGTATAAATACCTCAGAAATAACTCCATAATCGTACTGAAACTTAAGAAACTAGTCACATAAGTCCAGCCTAATTACACATTGAATTACAGTATATTAAATCCGTGAAAACTAATAAAACACAACCAAATATTTTAATATTATAGTCAAGAGCAGTGAACACAACACAGACCCACTTTGGCCCCACTGTAGTAGTTAATGTGCAAAGTTATTTTTATTTGAGATGACATTTGACACTTGAAGTTTCGTGCAATGTTGCCAAATCGTACATTGACATTTTGGCTAAGTATTTATTTTTTATGTATCTATAAGCATGTAAAGTCGTATCTTTGCAGGCGATTTAGCCCAAAATGCGATACCCTCCTTTGTGTTATTCATCATAAATTGTAAATAGGTTAAAGCCTCCTCAAGTACCCGAATAAAAATTCAATTGACTATTTTGAAAAATTTGTCCCACAATCCAAATAGCTCTTTCTTTTTGCATTAAAAACATTTTGCAAAAAACGCCAAATGCCAAGGTATTGTTACACACTTTTTTTCAGAATGAGAAAAGTCAAAAAGCGTGTTATAGTATTTGCGGTCCTAGTAGAGGTAAGTGAATTTTTCTGTGTGAGGTCGTATTTTGTGGACCGAAGCGGAGCTGAGGTCCATAAGCACGACCGAAGACACAAAAAAACACACCTACGAGTAGCGCATTACGTTTTTCTCACTACCGTATTTTGTTAATTTTTGACTTTTGTGTGAAAATTTAACATATCATTTTTTTATAGAATTACTCTATAAAATTAAGAATAGTAGTCTTCTTTCTAGGTGTCCCCCTTAGGTAAGTGTAGGACACTTCGTGTCCTTTAGCGGTAATAGTTATTTATGGTACTAGTGGGTAAAGTAAGATATTGCCCATCAGAAAATTAACCTGCGAGACGTCAGGCAAGCAGGTTAATTTTCGAGAGGGCAATATCGGTTTACCCATGAGTGCCATACAAGGTTTTAACCAATAAATAGCTTAGGAATTCATATTTTTATTAAAAATTTTAATGACATTTACAAGAAAATAATTTGACAGTTGAGTGGGTAAAATAAATAATTATCCACTCAATAAAGTGAAAGCCATGCGGGGGTTATTATTGAGTTTATCTATTTAAAATAAAGCTGGTAATTGTCTTATTATGTGTATGTATTGCATAAAACGATTTTTCTGTCTAGTTACGGTTATGTTTGTATTGATTTTATCTATCACTAAGTGTGTTTGATATAGTACTTTCCATTACTGTCGGCTTTTTGATTTAGTAATGTCAACTTATCTAGTTGGTAGTGAGAAAAAATTTTTTCACTTATCTACGGTGGGGTTTACCCATTTTTCAGCATAAACAAGATTTAATATTTTCTGAGAGATGAGGTGACATTTGGATCTTTTATTTTTCGTGTCTGAATTTAACAGTGTAAAGAAATCCAACAACTAATTATTTTTTGTCGTTTTAATTTTTCTTAAAAAGAAAATGTACAAAGATTGCCTCCAGACTTTGTTTATTAAACGGAGCAGAGTATCTTAGAACTTGTATAATCTCTGTACTGTAAAGAATCCGTGAAAATTAATTTCATGCATATAGCAGTAAAAAAAAGACAGATTTTAAAAATGCGAGCCAAATTCTTTTGGGGACTCAGTTAAAAATACAGCATATATTGTTAAAAATTGTGTTAAATTCACAACAAAACATGTATTTATTCTAGTCTTACTTTGTTCTATTGTTTTTGGTTGTTTGTTCTGGCTTTTTTTGGACTGTTTTTCTCCTAAAAAGGCAAAAAAATCACAACCAGATCATAAGCAGACCAATTCCATATGAAAAAACAAAAATTCAACTAAACCACTTACAACAAGCAAATTTGACGACTAAAAAAAAGCTCTTCGCATCCTAACTGGAGAGTAGATCTTTTCCACTACTGGGTTTCAGACAAATACACACACTTTTCTAACATAAAATGAATCCATTCTAGTCTAGATGCGGTATGAATATATATTGTTAGAATGAGCATATACACGGAAAGAAATTAGTGGGCTCTGCGCTATACATTATAAGATATTTGGTAACAGTGGCAAATTATAGTGATTTAAGCTATAGATTATAAGGGACACAATAATTAATAATGTTAAAAATAAATTGGAAACGATTATATATATTACAGACACGATTATATTTATTACAGGCACTATTATAAATTTACAGAAATTTTATTATATTATAAAAATTATTAGCACGGACAATAATTAAATCTATTTAAGCTATAAATGCCATACTATTTGTTATATTTTATTATTCACTGAACAATTAAAGTATTTCATATAAATTTTTACACTGACTGCCATAATTGTAAGAGAAAGCCTTGTATTTATATAATAAGCGATTATAATTTGCTTGGTATGTGTGTTATAGCGCTCCTAGCTATAATTTTTTTTTCCGTGTATGGTGCTATCTCTAGTAAAAATAGTATATTTCGCACAGAGTACGCGAACCTGGTTTTTAGTGCACGAGAGTGCGTTTTTTTTACAAGGCGCAGCCATTTAAAAAGCACCCGATGTGCACTGAAATGATTTGCATCGAGGTGCGTATACTATTTTTCCTACGACCTAACACCTAAACATCAATAAACGTAAAAATTATCTTAAAATTAGTTTGTCCATTTGAGGTTATGTGTTTGACGTTAACTAATTTTCTGACAGCAGATATGTAAAATCAGCTGATCACTTCCCAACTGTTGGCATGGAAGCTGGTGAGAAATAGGCACTAACTACTAACTATCCTATTAAAAATGAAGGGTCTGTACGGGTATAAATGGTGCACAAACCGGACTTGGGCGAGTGAATTTCAGCCGCTCAAGTACGGTAGGAAAAATATATATTTTACCATTAAATATTGAATAATTTTATGCAATTTAAAGTTTTGCGTTAAAATAACATGAAATTTATTGGTTTTTCTTAATATTTGAACAGTTTTTTATCAATTTAGTTCAAAAAAAATTAAACTGCTTCATATATTGATGCTTATTTAAACCACGCTATCTGTCACAAAAATCTGACATAACTTTAATTTTTGCATTGTAATTTGTAAAATCTTTAAAAGTATTTATTTGATCAAACTACTAAATAATATTAAGTGTTTCATTTAAAAATATGTGTTTTGTTGCATTCACAATGTTCAGTGACAAGGAAGCTTGTCTTCAACCTTCCTTCGCGGTTTAAAGCCATTCAATGTTTTAAGTTTGCAGTCGGAGAAAAAGTATTGACTATAAAACGTTTGAAATAGCCTGACGTCTCGAATGAAAATTTTCCTATCGCGCGGAATATTATCTATTCCATACTAGTTATAGAAATTCTATGATAGAATATACTATTCTCAACTCACGTCACCCCTGGGTAGAACCGGATTCAGGGGGGGAAGATTCCCCGGGCCCGGTCCTCCGATGGGGGCCCGGCGTCGATAGTGGGGCCCGGCGAAAATTTTCTGCCAGGGGTAAAGCTGTTTTTCAGAGGCCAACACTTTTTTTTCAAGAATGGAGGGTCCGGGAATAAAGTTTCCCCGGGGCCCAGGCTGGCTCTGTCCGGCCCTGCCCCTGGGTATTGGTAATTTCAGTAGAGCTCATATCGTGTAAAAGCATAAAATCATTATGTTATCAAACGTGTCGATGACAGTCAAAGCTTACTAAAAAAATAAAACTCAAATTAAAAAATATAGTAATCACTTTCAAATCATCGCAATTCCGGCCATCTCTATTAAAATCACCACACGCTTCCATCCGAGGATTACACTTCACCCTATATTGCAAATTGTGCACATTTGGGAACACTGGCATTATTAACCAAAATACAAACTTTATGGGTACCTAGTTTTCACTTGGGAACACTGCTGTGCACTGTTCTTCAAGTTAGAGTATCTGAAAGATGGAAGTATATAATATTGCGGGTAAATATTTAAACAGGTGATCATGTCACGCACTTTTAAAATTAGCAGGGTGTCTATTCTGGTTTCGCCTGGTATTTCAGTAAATATGGGCGAAGCTAAACGGTCTAGGCCAATCACTTTATCAGATGAACTACTATGAAGCTACAATGGAGTCGAATTTTTGTTAGTGTGTTGGTTTTATTTAAAAACGAGCTTTTGAGTTTTAGTACATTTTAAAAATTGTTTTATTGGTTACGACATATAATATGTGAGCAAGTGTAGTAGTATTTTTTAGTTTTTTATTCGTTTTTGTTTCTTATATAGACAATGGGATTGAACAAAAATGTAACAAATGTTTTTCAATATTTTTCTTGAGTTATGCAAGTAAAAAAAGTATCATAATGTTTTTTCGTTGCAAAATAAAATTATGTGCAATATAGGGTTAACACCATTTCAAACTACTAAATATAAAAACATGGAAATTACATTTTTGCAGAGCTAAAAGTTTCGACACAACACAAACTAATAGACAGTGATATAACAACCAAAGAAAAGTATTTATACAGTGTATACCAAATATCTGTTTAACTTTTAAACTACTCAAGATATCAACTTGAAATTTGAAACACGTAAATAAATATGTTTAGGGGGCACCACGAAGCCAGGAAGGCAAGGCGGATTTTTTTTTTAATACAAAGAGGGGTCGTGTGTTACATTATTTTAAAGCTTTTTTGTTCATGTTTTGCGGGCAAAAAGGTGAACTTTTTGGCCTTAGGAAAAAATATTTTTGCGGCCCGCTAACTAAAACTTGTCATTTTCAAGCTTTTTTTAAATACCTTTTGGTCACTTTTCGTCTTGAACTATATGTTCTTTTTGAACAGATACAAGTATTATAAACATTTTATAAATAAAAATTTCTTCTATAACATAACCTCAAAACATATGGTTAACCAGTTAATCTGGATTTATCCACTAACATAAATCACAAACACAAAGTTTCGATTGTAAAATCAATTTTAATATTTTTAATTTTTATAGAAAGGTTTCAGAAGTATTAATATTTTCATAACAAACACATTTTAACACAAATTAATGAAAACACTAATTTGAAAATGAAACCGCATGCAAAAGAAACGAGTCAATTGTTTTTTTAGCGGTTTGATTGAATAGCAATTTGTCATGGATAACTTTATAGGTTACAAGACAGTAAAAGGATTTTTTTTGCAGTTTAAAATTAAATATATATTTAACCCAAATTTGAAAGTTTTCCACTTCCATTTTTTAACAAATTCTTTGCTTGTAGTAGAGTAGATATAATAGATAAAATAATACACTTTTAGTCAACTCTACATTACTTTTATTCTTTTTATATTTTTGAGATTGCAATTTCGAATGTTTACACATTCATCTTCAGGCAAATTAAAAATAAATTAGAAAAGTAGGTATTAGAACCGATACTAAACAATGTAAACACAGCTTAACCTTATCAAACCTTGCGTTAAGAACAAAATTTCAAGAAAAATTACACAAATTCATCTATGACAATTGTATAAATATAAATAATTACCTTAAATCTCAGATTAATCGTAGAAACGATAGTCATATTAACATTAAATAGTTAAAAAGTAAATAAAAATTATAAACAAAAGTCGAATGACATGACTTAACCTACAAAGTGCATAGCACAGACACACAGTAGCTGTAAGTCTATAGACAGAAAACGTGGCTCAAATGAAGCTGCCATCTATCGTTTGGGTTCAATATCAATAAGCATTACTTTTCACTGCCACTTTAAGACAAAGTTTTCGAAATTGCCCGCAGAATAAAGGAGCTTAAGGTCACCCGCCCCGCCCACAGACAAACAGAATTTATAAAACTATTAGCCCCCCCCATTTTTTTTTCCCAAAGACCGAAAAACCCCCACTCTACCCAACAACAATGAATGACACCAAATGCATACGAAAATATCAAAAATCATTATTTACGTCTGCCACTTTGAAATAAAGTTTTCGAAATTGTCGAAAAAGCTATTGATATCTTATCTAGTCCACGAACAACTAAAGGTTTGAGTCACATTCTAATTCTATCCGAGAAGATCTTGAACAAACTAGAATTCTGAAATATAACTTGCTTGTTCAAAACTCTCTCAGGATATCTGTTGTAATGACTCACTATCTCCAGTTCCTCGTATACTTCCAAATTTGAATCATTGTGGATAGTGTGTAAGATTTGAAATCCTGTAGTAGGATTGAAACTATGGTATTCACTTCTGAGGTGATTTAAAAAATGTGAATTTGAACTTTCTCCTAAATGTTCCCTTAACCGAGCGTCAAACGCTCTTCCAGTTTTGCCCAAATAAAAACAATCACACATATCACAAGAAATCTTGTAAACCCCTGACTTTGACATCTGAGGTATTGGGTCTTTGTTTCTGACCAGTAAGGATTTGAGATTTAAGTCAGTCTTGAAAGCAACTTTAACTCTTAAGTTATTTTTAAGTAGGTTGGCAATTTGTTGGCTAACATAACCTACGTAGGAGATGGAAATAAATATGCTTGAGTCACTTATATTCTGTAAGGCTGTTAGATTGTTGGCAGACATCTTTCTCTTTTTTCTTTTAAGTATGTTGTCCATAAACAAATTGCCAACTCCAATGGCTACAGTTCATCACCTTTAAATCACCTCAGAAGTGAATACCATAGTTTCAATCCTACTACAGGATTTCAAATCTTACACACTATCCACAATGATTCAAATTTGGAAGTATACGAGGAACTGGAGATAGTGAGTCATTACAACAGATATCCTGAGAGAGTTTTGAACAAGCAAGTTATATTTCAGAATTCTAGTTTGTTCAAGATCTTCTCGGATAGAATTAGAATGTGACTCAAACCTTCAGTTGTTCGTGGACTCTAGATAAGATATCAATAGCTTTTTCGACAATTTCGAAAACTTTATTTCAAAGTGGCAGACGTAAATAATGATTTTTGATATTTTCGTATGCATTTGGAGTCATTCATTGTTGTTGGGTAGAGTGGGGGTTTTTCGGTCTTTGGGAAAAAAAAAATGGAGGGGTAATAGTTTTATAAATTCTGTTTGTCTGTGGGCGGGGCGGGTGACCTTGAGCTCCTTTATTCTGCGGGCAATTTCGAAAACTTTGTCTTAAAGTGGCAGTGAAAAGTAATGCTTATTGATATTGAACCCAAACGATAGATGGCAGCTTCATTTGAGCCACGTTTTCTGTCTATAGACTTACAGCTACTGTGTGTCTGTGCTATGCACTTTGTAGGTTAAGTCATGTCATTCACTTTTGTTTATAATTTTTATTTACTTTTTAACTATTTAATGTTAATATGACTATCGTTTCTACGATTAATCTGAGATTTAAGGTAATTATTTATATTTATACAATTGTCATAGATGAATTTGTGTAATTTTTCTTGAAATTTTGTTCTTAACGCAAGGTTTGATAAGGTTAATCTGTGTTTACATTGTTTAGTATCGGTTCTAATACCTACTTTTCTAATTTATTTTTAGTTTGCCTGAAGATGAATTTATAAACATTCGAAATTGCAATCGCAAAAATATAAAAAGAATAAAAGTAATGTAGAGTTGACTAAAAGTGTATTATTTTATCTAGAATATATATTTAATTAATAACAATCGGATAAAAAATATTGTATGATACACGGGCGAACAGTTAAATTTTCATTTCGTAGGTTTATTACCCTCGAGCCGGAGCCCCCCGGCATCTAAAAACCTAGGCCAAAAGTCTATATCTTCTGTAATTGTTTATATAATTTAGTAAATTTAAGGCAACATTATCAGCATATTATAGTGCTCTTTTTGACATATTGTTAGGATTTTAGCACTTCCGGTTATAGCGGAAGTATAAGATTTTTTTGATGATTTTTATTCTAATTTAATGAATTTTAGAATACTTAATCAGAGTAATATATGCAATTTTTTGACATAATATAAAGTTTTCAGAGCATCCGGTTATACCGGAAATACGTATTTTTGTTGTTACTTTTAAGATTATTTTCCCAATTGTTGATTAAATTTAGTCAATTTTGACTTTTTTTTTAAATTGATAAATTATTCAAAAATATTCTTAATTTTTTGATAGTTTGATTAAACGAAAAATTGTTTACATTTCTGCCATTATACAAGGTGTATTTAAAATAGCGTCGGAAATTTTAACAGATGATTCTACATCATAAAATATGACAAAAAGTTCCTATAAACATATGTCTAAAAATGCGTCATAAGGGAGCTACGCCCCTTTGAAAGTGGCTAAAAAAATCGGTTTTTATTTAATAACTCAGGAACCCTTTGAGATATATCAACGAGGTTTTGCACGTCATCTAATCCTACTAAGGCCCGTTTTTATGTGTTATTTTCATGTACTTATTTCAACCAGGGGTGTGCGAAACGGGGGGGGCTTATCAGTTTTTTGTCCCAAACTTTTTTCTGTGTAACTTTTTTGCAATTTTATTTTTGAAATATGATTCCTCAGGTCAAAATACATAAAAAAGGTACTCTTGTTGTAATACTGTAGGATTAACCGTTTTCGAGAAAAATTAATTTGAAGGTGAAATTCCACGGTTCGAGGACGAAAAATTAAATACTAAAATGTCGAAAACCAAAATTTGTGATGTGTGTCATTATTAAATAATAATATTATTATTATCATTTTATTTTAGCGTTTTGGGATACGTCCTATTACAGGGTTCCTGTAGCAATTAAATATCTTTTAAACTTATTTAATTCATTTGATGCTATGACAAACCAATTTAAAGTTCTTCAATCCTTATAAAAATAAAATTATGGGTTGGTTCCTTGCATAACTGTGGTTCAAAATTTTAAAATTGCATATTAGTACTTAGGTATTAATTAATATCTGTGAAATAAATCTAAAAAATTTATTTATTTAAGGATACCTACTCGTCCAAATCACAATAAATATATGAAGTTTAGGGATAATTTAAAGTTTAGGGATAATTTAAAGTTTATTTCTCATTAAAATGCACATAACTTTTTTCTAGCTAACTCTAGCTAACCTCGCTTATTTATATGTTAATAATAACTATCTAACGTAAATTACTGTATATTTTTGGTGCGACCGGATTGTGCTAAAAATTAATTGGAAGTGCGATTTTTTAAGGTTAAACAAAGAAAATCGCATATATGCGACTTGACAGGTTTTGCCACAACTTCCTTCAAAGTTATTAATATTTTTATTTTTTTATAAAGAAAAAGCATAATTCTATTAGTTTCTTTAAAAATATTCTTTATAATAATGCTTTGTCTCTTTTTAGGAGTGATTAAATTTAGTATAATTTTAAGATCAGAGCTTTATAGTAAATCTGCCCATTTCATTGTTGCGTCAAAAATTATGGACGTGATTAAAACATTTAAGACTATATTTTCTAAGTACATTAGAGTATTGTTACATAAAATATAAAATTAAATTTGGAAAATTTGAAACTTTACATTTCCTTACTTTTGGCCGCTAGTGATCACTGTGCGTCGTGTAAACGTATTTATAGAAATTGATTTATAATTTTTTATCCATAAAGTGTCAACTACCCTTAATAGAAATTTAGGTTAAATCAATATAAAAATGGTCTGTATAAATATATTAGGTTGATAAAATTTCACAAAAGAAATTCAACAACTTAATGTTATTGTTTTGCCTTAAGTATTTATAGAACTATAACTTTATAAGTAGTTATTACAGTGTAATATTATTACATATTTATGTTGTATAATAATATTTTAGTACTTTAGTACAATAAATACTAATGATTTTTTGATGACTTGCTTATACTTATATAAAATAACATGTAATCAGTTAGTATCTGAACATTTCTTATTGAAAACTATGGTTTATTTTACGTTCAGAAAAAAATGGCAGATCATTATAGGATTTAATTTTACTCCCCCAGTGCCCAACATAATAAAAGGGAAAGTGTAATTGGCTATAATGGTGTCTGGATTTTGATTTTTTTGCATGATCACAATACTTTTCCTTCTATCATGTTGGGCGCTGAGAAAGTAAACCTTAAAGGTATTTTGTGAAATTTTGAAAATTGCTGATAAAAAGAGTAAATGGCTTTGAACATATCGAAAGACACGTGTTCTTTGTTCATCATCATTTCTCTGAGTGTTAACCAAGAATCAGTGTTACCCATATACAAATATACATCCAGTTAACTATTCACCATCAACGCTTCCCAAGCGACTAAGTGCGACATCTCGGATAGTTCATGGAAGCACGTTCATTGTTATGCCTAATAATGACCCTGTCTAATTTAAGCCGGATCTAGTGTAATTTTGTATATACTCAAATTTAAAATGCACACTAAAAATTTTCAAGTGGATATTATTTTGGGCTTTTAAAGTTTGATTTCTCCAATCATTATAATGATAATTATCATTGCTGAAATTCTTGGCCCCCAATTTATTTGACACGTAAACAAAAATTATTCCAACAAATATGTAGGATCAATTCTAAATTTATTAAAATGCTTTATCACATGTAAGGTTATTTTCATGAAATGAGTATACGGCCATTTACTAAATTTAAAAAATTGTATCAATTAATTTTTATTAAAAAAATCAAAGTCGTCACAAAATTTGAGAAAAAAAGTTGCCAATAACCAGTATGTCCTCCTCTGTTCTCAAGCAAAACATTAACACATCTAAGCATGCCAATAAAAAGGTTGTTAATGACTTCCTGCGATATGTTGTTCCATTCTTCTTGAGCAACAACAATTAGGTCCTGAAGGGTAAACGGGGGGTTATCTCTATTTAAAATGGCCCTTTTTAGCATATCCCATACTTTCTCACAAGGATTCATGTCAGGTGAGTTTGCTGGCCAGTTCATTCTTTGAACATTCCCTTGCTTTAGCAAACTGGTGACACTTCTTGTGCGGTGGGGTTTGGCGTTATCGTCTATAAAAATTAAATTATCTCCAATTTCGTTTCGCAATGAAAGGATATTGGTTGAATGTTTTGAGCGTAAATTGACAAGAATTTTGGTAATGTGTGTAATTATCCCTAACATTATAACTAAATTTAATAATTAATTTAATTTAATTTAACACGTTCGCTGCCAATGCAAAATGGTAGATTTTTTGGGAGCCAACACTTTTTTAAATTATTTGCATGACCACAAAAACTCAAGCAATAGCTTTAGTCGTATACCTACCTAGCGATGTTAACTCAACTACAAACCCGCAAAGACTGATTCACTTAAAGACTTAATAGGTATCGAACGCTGATAAGCGTCAGTGTCATTCGTCTTAAGCATACCTTGATGCTTATAAGCGTTATAACGCCTTATAGACAGCGAACGTGTTAAAAAGCGCCATCAAAATAAGTGTAAAGTGTGAATTCGAAATAGAGGGTATTTCTATTCCAATACAACTATGAACAGACTGCTCTTAACTGCTGAAATCTCAGCTAACTACTGCACAAGTATTATGACGTCATCTAGTAAAGTATTTTTTAATTAATTATAAATTTATTAATTTAATTGTCTTTAAAACTAATCAATATTCCATATATAACTATTGGTTATATTGTTAATCAATGGCATTTTTTTGGTTTATAAAATAAAGTTGTTCCCCTTTAGCCTTTGACCAGACAATTATAGAGATTATCTATGAGTTTGAGTGATTGAGATGATGCGTGAAAACCATTAATTGTTTTGGGCATTGTTCGTGACAGATTATCATTATTTTACAAACGCTTAATTTTATTTACTGAATTTTGATTAATATGATTAGCCGTCATTTTACGATTACAGATTTGTCAGTTTAAAAAAATTCAGTATGTGTGTGATTGCTTGAATGTTTGTATATATTGACCTCATCTAATATGGTCTGTATTTTCAGGCAAGGTAGTAAATTAAAAATCGCACAGTGAATATACTATTCAAACCTGTTGTAAAAATATTTACTATGCGATTTTTAATTTACTACCTTGCTTGAAAGCTTGAAAAAACAGACCATAGACACGAAAGGAAAGAGTTTTTAAGCCTAGTCAACTATATAAACATGGCGCATAAGTTTATTCAGATACCTAACCTTTATATTTTGAAAAATTCGACCATTTTTTTCCCTTTCCCTCTTCCTTTCTGTTTTAACTAAAACGCATATGTCAATTGGAAAGTTAAAGAAAATGTCATGCTATTTTATTTTAATATTTTAACAAAAATAGGTTAGTTTACTCAATAAATAACACTAAACTAACTTTAAATAATAAAATAAAATGTGTCAAATATCTGACATTTCATTGGTCAAATTCTTAAGGTTGATTTACCCAATCATTATCACTAAACTAAAAATTTAACCAATAAAATGAAAGGTGTCACATCATTGGTCAAATTTAAAATTAGCTTATAGTGCGTTTTAATGCATCATTCTGTTGCCACTGCATCATCGTTTTACTGCTGACATTTGACCATTCTCTCCATTCCGACCAAACGATCGGGAGAGGTCCGAATGAAGAGAATTACAGATGTCAAATGTCAAAATAAAAAAATAACTCAAGGTTTTCATGTTTATTCTGCGCACAAAATTAGGTTACATTTGTGATTCTACGTTTATAATTAAAAATATGGACGAACTTAAGTACGGAAACAACGGAAAACTATTGGTTTAAAAAAGAAAGTATGTACCTAGTACCCTCATACATTTAATTCTTTTGTACTGCAATAATAAATACCTACCTACTTTTTAAAAGTTAATTTTTTTTTTGCAATTATTTACTATGGATTAAAATACCTACTTTTTATTATATTAATTAAAATATCTGAAAAGTTTGGGTCCAGAATCTAATAGCATTAGCCTAATAATCTAAAAATAACTAAATATCTTTGGTTATCACGATCCATTACATGTAATGTACTGGAGTCCTGAAATATATTTTCAGCATAGATAAGACTTAGTTAGAATTTTCAGAAATTAACAAAAACATTTAATAAAATATCGCTCGTCTTCTTATTCTCTTGGCCTTATTTTGACAATGGAGCTCTCTACAACTAGAATTATGAAACAAAAGACGTCTACCCTATCTCTATGTCATTTGTGCTACACTTTCCAGCCAACCAAATAAATACTGTATTTGTTTTTCATACAACAAATACAGTATTTATTTGGTTGGCCGGAAAGTGTAGCAGTGAGCGGCACGAACGAACATAGCTAATGTGAATCTGTAGAATAAGATAATTCTACTAAAATTTAGATGGCACCAGTAATTTCTTTATTAAAAATACTATAGTTACACTTTTCGCCCGGCCAAGTAAATATTGTATTTGTTCAACAAAGAACAAATACAGAATTTGTTTGGTTGGGTGGAAGTGGGAGTGTATGTATATCTTCTATCCTTTTTGGGTAGAACTTTTGTCCCTGTCTAATCTAACGGGAGAAATCTCCATTGACCTAATCCGTTTTTGTGCTTAGTTTCATTCTGTTCAAACATTTTCTACTGCAGAATGATGCAGTAAAACACACTATTAGTGTTAATGTCTGGGTAAACCAACCATTATTTAAATATAAAATTAAAATTCTAAAAACCATATTTTTTGGCCCAATCTGTTGCAATGTTTATAAGAGTTTATACCCGTTGGTTGTTGATTTTTACAATTGGCGTTAAATTTATAATTTTATTTTGCAAATTCCATATAAAATTTGTCAGCGTATAACCACTACAGTGCACTGTCTGTTACATTTGCGAATGTATTTGGTACCCTTGTTAATTAATTACGTTTTCATTTTGAGTTTAAATTTAAAATTTGAATTATTCTCTTTGGTTTTATACTTGTATGTTTTAAAATTTGGTTTAGCCAATTTACTTTGCGTTCTTTGAATACCAGCTAGGTATTTACTACAAAAGTACATTGTTTACAAAAAAAAATAATAATACTGGAAGTAAAAGTGATATTTCCGGTGCGAGTCTCTGTATGGCAGCGGGAAATCTATAATAAGTTAATACTTTTTTAAACGTCAGCTTATCTCTATCTCATTTGTGCTACACTTTCCAGCCAACCAAATAAATACTGTATTTGTTTTTCATACAACAAATACAGTATTTATTTGGTTGGCCGGAAAGTGTAGCACTAAGCGGCACGAACGAACATAGCTAATGTGGATCTGTAGAATAAGATAATTCTACTAAAATTTAGATGGCGCCAGTAATTTCTTCAATAAAAATAATACTCTTCGCCCGGCCAAGTAAATATTGTATTTGTTCAACAAAGAACAAATACAGAATTTGTTTGGTTGAGTGGAAGTGGGAGTGTATGTATGTCTTCTATCCTTTTTGGGTAGAACTTTTGTCCCTGTCTAATCTAACGGGAGAAATCGCCATTTGGGCTTATCTCTATTTTAATATAGTTATTAATTTAATTACATTGCTTTAAATGTATTATTTTTTTGCCTACAATAGCATTAATATTTTGTATAACATTTGTTGAAAATATATCGAAATATATTATTATGGATTTAGTTGTAATAACAACAAAAATATTATAAAATTGTTAAACCAGCTTAATTTCCATGCTCTAAAATTCCAGGAGGAAAAACAAAAAGCAAAAATCATACAAAATAAAAATAGTTGTATAACTTCTTGCATTTTATTCTACTTCTTTTCTTAAAATTATAGTCGTGGAAAGTTATCACACCTCCTAAATCCGCCACTGTAAAAATCTCTACTTTATACAAAGGGTTATTTTGTAAATACGTTTTATTAACTTTTGATTCCATTTATACTTTTAAGTACTTTTAAAAGGTTAAAATTTTCAAATCCTCAGTATTTTTAATAAAATTAAGCTAGAACCTACTAGTGCCTTTAGTACAATAGGTAGGTACTACATACAACATAAGCAAAATTATAATAAGGTTCTAAATCAACAAGTAATTATTAATTATTTTTCCAAACAATGTAATGATTTTTGCTTAAAAATTTCAAAAAATGGCACATTCTTTTATCGAAGAAACCTGACCTGACGGCAAGAAACGAACTGGGGATTCATAATCAGCGCCAAAAGTTACCTAAAAAACTGGTCTCAGCTGCTTGGATTAAAAACAGTAATATTTTAGACTAAACTGTAGATTAACCTTTCAATCTGCAGGTTCCTCCTATTTTATTAAATTTTCTATTTTTCATTAAAATACTTTTTATTATGGTTTATATGTAACACTAATTTTGTTTAAATTGATTTATAAATTACAGTAATTAACCATTGAATAATTGTTGATGATTGTATTTTAATGAAGGGTTTTAATTCAACTAGCATTTCAATAAAACATTTGCATAAAGATATATTAGTGGTTACACGAAAAATATGTTTTAAAGCAAAAACTGTTTTATCGTATAATCTCTATGAAAGTGATGTCAAGAATTCATTAAGGGAGATATTTTAATTATTCAATATACAATATACAATATACAATATACAATATACATATAATAGTAGTTTTCGTAACGAGTAAGCGACTTTAGTCCTTAGTGCACGAGAATGAAGGATTTGTCGCAAACGAGTTGCGAACAACATTTTTCGTTCGATCTACAGTCTAGACTCTTTAAAAGTGTATATTTTAAAGAATTACCTGTGCTTAATTTTATAAACGTCAAATGACTTTTGTAAAAATGAAAGCTATGTGTAATTGTTTGGATAAATGATTGT
Organism: Brachypterus glaber; assembly: GCA_958510825.1. Lineage (NCBI taxonomy): Eukaryota > Metazoa > Arthropoda > Insecta > Coleoptera > Kateretidae > Brachypterus > Brachypterus glaber. Next base: position 21,911,225 of record OY294045.1, read on the forward strand.
ACATAGTTGTCATTTCATTCAAATATTCACTATGTACTCTTGCGATAGAAAAATATCCTAACGAGAATATATAGTGAACATGCCTTTTTCTTTATTTCGTGTACCATCGTTTTCATAATAAACGCTTACACCTAAAAATGTTACAGATTATATTGAACTTTATCAAGGTCTCTTTGACATTTATTTGTCAAATATTATTATGACATTACTTGTCAAAATAATTCACATTAGTTATGCCGCAGCTTACAAATTATCAAAAATGTATTATAACAGCAAGAATAAATGACGGGATAAGTGTACGTGAAATAGGCACTGAATTAAATGTTGCAAACAGCACTATAATGCGAGCAAAGAAAAAACTTGAGGAAACTGGACAGATTAGCAGAAAGCGGGGTTCTGTTCGAAGTAGAATGAGTAGTGCAGAAGAAGATATGCAATTAATGAATTATCTGCGGGAAAACCCTTTCCATACCGGAGTCAGAGCGAGGGAAGAAACTAACTTTCCTGGGTCATAATGCTGAAGAATTACGACAGACCATCATTGAGGCTTGGCACGCAAAAATTACACCAAATTACACAAACCAACTGTTACAATTACAAAGAAGATTTTTTTATTTTTGATATCTTAAAATAAGTCACTCTTGATGATGTTTTTTTTTCTTTATATTTTTGAAGACACTATTTTGAAGAAAAAAACATTATCCCATGAACCGTAAGAGTTGTACAAAAAGCGCTTAGTGTTTTGGGAGTTTAAAATCAAGCAGGGCAAGTTATAAAGAGTGACTTTTTTTGAGATCAAATCAAAAATAAATTCCTCTTTGTAACTCTATCTGAAGACATACTGTATAAATATCATTTATAATAAAATTTGTTAACCTTTTTGCTTATAAGCATATATGCTTAAAGACAGTTATAGGACTTGCATTATATAGTATAGACTGTACTTTAACCTTACTTAATTATTACGGAAAATGTCAGTGTCAATCTTAGTAAAGTACATATACCACAACTAAAAATTTAAAATGTTGGGGTACCTCAGGGTTCTGTGAGACTAGGTCGTACGAAAAATCAATTTACTAACATTTAGTGTATAGCTAATTCAATTTTGAAATAAGGGTACACCCCTATAACTTTTTTGTTTATTAACTTATCAAAATTAAATTTATAGGATGTAAATAATTGAAAAAACTGCGTTTTTTGACACTGTAAAAAAAATCTGTCACTTCCGGTTTTGCCGGAAATGACCTTAACTTTTGATTTTTAAATGGAACACCCTGTATATTTTAACTTATTGCGATACAGAATTTAATTCTGAGTACAAACATGTATAATTTGTCAATTTTTGACAAAACGTCATTTTTTAATTAAATTTAATATTAGACTATCTAGTCATTTTTGCCAATAAATTTTGATTAATTAGTTAATTAAAAAAAAAGACCGGCTTAACGTCACGATTCTTTTCAGGATTTTTTAATATGAAATTCGAAATCAGCAGTGTAAAATTTTTCTCTCAGAAGTCTCCTCTTAAGCATTTTGGTGTGAAAAAATCTTGCAAGAAAAAGTTGTTAGCGTGCAAGAAGAAGAACAAAACAAATAAATATAAACTTCTAAAAAGCAAATTTCATGCAGGCCAGTGTTATTACTAAAGTAGAAAATTTTAGTTCGGTAATACAAATAATTTTAATTTTGATTGAGATCAAAGTTAAAATATAAATAAATTTTTATTAATTAATGTGAAATGATGCAAATAAATAATTATGATTATTTGAATAATTTTAGTTATTATCAATGTATTAATTTATGTTATAAAATATCAAATAAAATCGATCATAATGAGTATAGTGGATTAATTGAAAATAACTAAGTACTCATTATTTATTACATTTTAATATATTTGTAGGTACACACATGAAACTTTCATATCGTAGAGTTATCTAAAATAAAATTTTAATTATAAACTGGACAAATTTTCAAATATTTTTGTAAAATAGACTAACAAGCTATAGCTTTATTATTTTCAACAATAATAATGCATTTTTCATGGAACGAAAATAACCATTTAAGGAGATAATTCAAAAGTTTTTAATTTTCAAACTTTTTAATATAGAAGAAATCGTATCGAAAGCCATACAAGTCGAAAGTTATACTGCCCTACTACGCTAGAAAGCAGTAACTCCATTTGTCGTCAACTCTGATGTAATATTTTGACAAATGGAGTTACTGCTTTCTAGATTAGTAGGTCAGTATAGTTATCTAGATATCTAGTTGTTTGTAAATATAGTTAAGAAGGTTGAAAAAGACGGATTTTGGGAATATATTTCTTTTAAATCCGTGCTAGCACAGTAAATATATCATTAAACAAGTAAACAAAAAAAAATTGTGCTTGGGTTTATTTTATGATTTTTTTATTTGTAATGCTTTAAAATAATGGAAAAATACCTACACCCTCTTTAAAGTTTGCTTTTGTAGCACTGGTAGTAATAATAGAGTAATTCCATTTCAAATTTATCAGTGGTTGCGCTTCTTTTTTAGATTTTTTTGAATTTTGGATATGTTGTAGTACTATACCCCAATAAAATGCAATTTAAAGGATTATTTAAAAAATTGAAAATTTTGGAAAATACGACCCTTCAAAATTTTGCTTTTTCAATTTTCGATAAATATTCAAAAATTCATAGCTTCGTATGGGCAAGACCTAGGACAATATTTTTTTTTAAGATATTATACAAAAGTCTGTATTAATAAAAAAATATATTTTGAAAAAAATATATATATATATCTATATATATGCAACAAAAAATCAAAAAAATAAAATTTTATCATTTTTTTTTGAAAAAAAAAAACACCCTTTATTTATTTATTTTTTTTGATAGAAGATTATCCTTAAAATATGTTTTTATAACTTCAGCAGTCAAATTAATGGAGACTTAAACCGTTTTAGAGAAAAAAATAAATATTAATGAAAATATGATGGGGGACTATATTTGGAGTTTAGTCAGAGAAAGTACTAAAAGAAAGAGTACAAGGCTTCATTTCTAAACTTTTTTTATAGTTTTGTTCACTAATAAATATAAAAATATATTTGTTTTTGTTTTTTAACAAATAAATAATTAAAGTCATAAATTTTCTTAAATTTTAAAATAATCTCGTAAATAATGTTTTACTGGCTACAAAAGCAAACCTTTTCATGACATATTATTTTTTTTTCGGATGATCATCACTTAACCTATAGTTACGTACACTAATCCCAGGCACAAAATTTATGTTGACTTGTGTACTAATCAAGATAATAATCTTATAAGTTATAATTTATGATTCTTTTGAAAATTGAGATGTGTTAATATCCGTTTAAATATCGTTTGATACTCCCTTCATCATTGCTTTTAATGTAAATTTAACTTCTGAAAAGAAACATTTAACGCGTTGGATGCAAATGTTAAAAAAAGCTGTTTGCTCTAAGAATTTTATATTTACCCATAGGGTTTATGTCAAATAATAAATTACTTTACTAGAAAATTATGTCCTTAAGTTTGGAAGTGGAATACAATATTGCTTGCCAAAAACTGTTGAATAGCTCTTTACTGAACAAATGAGACATGACTTGAACTACATCTTGTAAAGAAGACGTTGAACAATTAATTAACGTTACCAAAATTTATTTCTATTTTGATACGAAGAAAATTAAAAGTCAAAAGTAGCCTTTAATATCGTCGGCTTACAAGTAAAGAGCACTAAGTCCAAAAACATGGTTTTGAGATATTGACAAATTTAACTTTCATTCTTGTTTTTTAATTTTTGTAATAATTGTTTTTGGAAAAAAACTACCGCAAATTGCAATGACAGGTTTGGACATAATAATGTCTCATTTGCAGTTAAATAAAGAAATTTTGAAGTAGTTTAATTCAACTAAATTTGAAAAAAGACATGGACTTAGTGCCTTTTACTTGTAGGCCCACGACTTCGACATTTTAAAGAGCACTAAGTCAATAAAATAATATAAAAAACAACTATTTAAAATTAAAACCCTTCTATTAATTAAACGTAATGTATAACTATAAAGTAGAAAACAAGATGATTACATATATTTTCAAAAACTAGATTTTTAAAAGAAGGGTTTGGACTTTTTGATTGTTTAAAGAACGTTTCCAAAACTAATAATAATAATTAATTAGTATTAATTATATGAAACTGCTTACTAGGCCAGAACTAAGACAGTATTTAGAGGCCATCAGCTGCTCTGCAAAGAAGCATCTCCTAAAGTCAATAATTATAATGATACAACACTTCACGGTGCAACACCCCTCAGAAATTCACCGAGACTTGGAACTTAGTGTGAAGGCTTCAAATTTAGTTTTGAAATATTATCTGATAATAAAAAAAACAATGCAAATGAAAATTAAATTATTACCTACACATCGATAGTACACGTAAAAAGCATTGTCATTTTACAGGTAAAGTTCTGTTTCTCTGTTCTGTCTCTATTCCATCAACTTTAACATAGCAAAATTTTAATGTGTTTGTCAGTACAATAAATAACGCGATATTGTATCATATAAATGATTCAAGCAATCATATTTTTTATAAATTAACTCTTTTTAGAAAGTCGCTTAGTGCAGAAACATTTGAAATAGTCTACAAGTAAAACGCTCTAAGTGCACTAAGTGACGTAGTGCCTATTGCCAGATAAAATTTTAATCAAAATCAAATTGGTGCGTTTTGTATAGTGGGTAAGTCCCTTGGCAGTTCACCTAGAAGTTAGATCGGTTTACCTATACATAGATCATCAAAAATTAATTACAATGCCATTAAAATCCCATTTTTGCAAAAAAGTGACTTAGTGCCTTTTACTTGTAAGCCGACGATATTTTAAATAACATGTACATACGCAAAACTTTATTAGGTTAGTAGTTTTTTTAACATAAAGACCTTTTTTTGCTATTAGCTTTAGAACGTACTATTATAATATATAATAAATAATTATTTATCATTTTCTGAGCAATAACATTTTTTCCTGCGAGCTAGTTGTCATGTTAGCAGTTGGAAAGTGACTATCATCTGATTGTATATGATATTTGCTGTCAAAGAATAAGTTAACGCCAAATATAAAACGTTAATTAATTGACAAATTAATTTTAAGAAAATTTTTGCGTTTTTTGGATGTTTAGATGCTAGATCGTAGGAAAAATAGTATACGCACCTCGACGCAAACGTCTTTCAGTGCACGTCGAGTAAACTAGGTTCACGTGCTCGAGGCGTAATATTATATTTCTCTCCCTATAGAAGATAATTTTATAAACAACTGTTTAAGTTCATTTAATTTTCCTTAAATTGCATGATATTGCTTATAATTTCTATTAGACAAAATAAAACAATATTTTGCCATTGGATAATAAAAATTAAAATGGCAACATTATAAGTTTATTAATTATAATAGAATATAACACATTAAATAAATACTTATTCATATGCTTTCACAAATTTTAAAAACATAAAAATGTTTAAATAAAAAAAAATAATGAGCTAGAATAAAAAAAATAACACGCCAGAGAACACTATTAAAGCCTCGCATTCTTATACCCCTCGATGCTACGGATCTCGGAATATAATACGCTCGGCTGTAAAAAAGTCTCTACCTTGGTATATAATTACTTTTTTTTCACTGCTAGCTTTAAAACATACCATTATTTATCATTATTCAGCCCATGAAATCTATTTTCTTCACATATAATATATTATATTAATATTAATAGCAATAATAATTTTTTCTCTCCTAGTAGGAGTAAATTTTATAAACAATTGATTTCTGTCACTTTAGATGTTTTAGTTCTTTGTTCAATTTTTACTAATTAAACCCAAGATAACAGATTTAAATAATGTTTTAATTATTAAATATAATTAATTATAATTATTACCAATTAATACAAACAATAATTAGCTAAATATTTTGAAAAAATAAAAATAAAAAAAAAACTAAATTTTTAAACGTCTGTTCAAAGTATTTATTTGAGCAAATGTCATTGATTAAGGCTACTTGATTTTTATGAAAATTTCAAGAAATATCATTTATGTTAATTTATTTTATTATTTGAATAAAAATACTTAAATAGTGCTAGTAGTAAAAAAACTAATATATAAACTACGGTAGAGAAGACTAGTAGCCTCGCAGTCTTAGATCCCTTCCTGCTACGCAGCTTGGGATTTAATACGCTCGGCCATAAAAAATGTCTTCTCTACCTTGGTATATAATTACTATTAATAAATATAGGCATTCTTGTGCGAATTTTGTTGATAAATTTTAGCTCATAAGAAATTATTACACTTTTTAAAATTTAAATACAAATATTATGAAGCGGAAAGTATAAAAATAAAAGTTTTAGATGGTAGATATACAAACCACTACAAATAGTGGTGTTAGTACGTAATGTCGCTATTTAAGGCGCATTAGGAAAACCCTGCTTTTCGTAATAATAGAATGCAAACTGGAAAACTTACAAAGCACTTTCTTGTTTACGTAAATAAGAAAAATTAATTTTAAAGTTTTAAACAACAATTCTTGGGCACTATCACAGATTATTTTGCCTACATCAATATAATTTGTATAAAGAACTAGGTTACAAAATTTTAAAAGGTTATTTGTAAAATTAAATCAATACTGATTGCAATAAGATGTATATTTGCCCTTGCGTAGGTTTTTAAACTGGACGCTGAAACTTAGCATGCTATTTAAAAACTTAGAGCTGCTGCGGTTCAGAAAATTCTGAAACACCAAAATTTTCTTTCAGAGAATACCAAGGAACAAAAAAATCTACATTAACTGAGCTGCTGCGCAAACTTGCAAGTAGCAGGACTTAGGAGATATTACGAAGTTCTTACTACCTAGGCCTAAAATCGATGTTGTTAAGGATCAAACAACTTTACAACAAGCCGTGAAGATATGTAATGCTACGCATACCATTATATATTAGTCACAGTAAATGGTATATTGCATTTCCCAAATACTCAAAAAATAAATAATTTTCAAAAAAAATAACAAAAAACATTTAAAAAAAATCTTTTTTGAGAAACGAAAAATTATTAAAAAAAAAGATTTAAAAATAAAGTTTTCAAAAAAACTTAAAAATGTTTTTAAAATTTTTTTATCAAAATTTCTTTTTGCAAAAGGCGAAAAAAAAAATAAAAAAAAAGTCAAAAAAAAAATAAAAAAAAAATTTCAACATTTTTTATTTTTTTTTATTTATTTATTTATTATTATTATTATATTTTTTTTGTAGAATTAATCCTTATAACAAAAGTAATTTTTCCTGAAAAATTACGTTAATCGGAATTTTCTTTCAGCCTTTTTCGATTTTTAACCCCCCATAACTTTTTTGTTTTTGGGGAGATTACTTTCAAAACAATAGGGATCTTTCCCTCGTAGTACTTGATTTTTCCTGAAAATTTCAAGTCGATCGGATTATTCGTTCTTGAGTTGTCGTGTAAACCAAAACATTATATTAACGTAAAACATCAGACAGACAGATAGACAGACAGACGGATAGACAGACAGACGGATAGATGGACATTTGAAAAAAAAGTTGATTATTTTTTCATGAAACAAATTTATATCCAAGAATTTTTTGTCTAGGACGATTTTTGAATTTTTTTTTGAAAATTCGAAACTACCGTATATTATTCTAGCGCTATCGCTGTGAATAATATAAAAAGTAGCAACATTAAAGGTTAGCTCACTAAATAATTAACACTAAACTAAGAATATAAATAATGAAATTAAATGTAACAAACAAATCTGACATTTAATTGGTCAAATTCTTAATTAGTTTAGTGTTAATTATTGGGTAAATCAACCTTTTGATTACTTAGTTAAATCATTTGAAAGTTTTAAAAATGTTATAGAAGTAAGACAAGTTGTCATATCTGCAAAAATTTACTTTTTGAGATAAGCACACTGTTGTATTGCTTTACACCCCATGTGCATACTAAATAGAAATGTCCTATCTAAAACCCAAATCTTAAAAATGTTTGTCTTATGTGAAAAAATGTTCAATGTTTTCTAAATAAAATTGTCCTAAGTGATCTTTACTAGACGAATAAGTCAGGACTAGGACTAACTTTATAGATCTTAGTAATTTGATTGGATTTTTTAGATTATTTTGTCCTAACTTACTCAGACAGAACAAATGCATTTAGTACACTGATAAAACAGTTTATTTATGTGTACAAAATATTTGGTTGGATATGGCCAATTGAATTATTTGGTTGTGACAAATAAATTTTATTTCTGTCAAATAAACTATTTTGTCCCCATTAATAAATGATTTTGAGATTAAAATATTTATTTGCATGAACTAAATATTTATTTGACCCAAATAAAATTTTTTACCCGCAACCAAATAATTTAATTGTCCATATCCAAATAAATCAAAATTATCTTTTTTATCAGTGTATGACAATTTATTTTTCTGACAAAAAAAAAGTTATTTATGGTACTAGTGGGTAAATAAGATATTGTCCACGAGATAATGTTCCACCCACGACGGCCGTAGGCCGAGAGGGTCAATATTTTTATTCTATATTCAATATTCTACATCAATCTAATGACTATATTCCTTTTGCGAATAAAGTCTAAAAACGTTTTCTTAATTAGCGTGCAGAGTTGACTCTTGATACTGAAGACGACCAGCAGACCGAAACTGTTAGTCTATCTCGGTATAGTGCTAAAAAATATCAAATCTCATACCTGTGAATAACTTAATTTTAAATTTATTATTTTTTAAAAATATTCAAATATTTTATAAAACTAGAAATTATTGCCTTGGTGGGTTTTAGCGATATCAAACAACCTTATAGCTTCGGCTACAAGTAAAGAGCACTAAGTCCAAAAACATGGTTTTGAGATATTGACAAATTTAACTTTCCTTGTTGTTTTTTAATTTTTATAATAATTGTTTTTGGAAAAAAACTACCGCGTATTGCAATGACATGTTTGGACATAATGATGTCCCATTTGCAGTTAAATAAAGAAAAAATGAAGTAGTTTAATTCAACTAAATTTGAAAAAAGACATGGACTTAGTGCCTTTTACTTGTAGGCCCACGACATCGGCTTACAAGTAAAGAGCACTAAGTCAATAAAATAATATAAAAAACAACTATTTAAAATTAAAACCCTTCTATTAATTAAACGTATAACTATAAAGTAGAAAACAAGATGTTTACATACCTTTTCAAAAACTAGATTTTTAAAAGAAGGGTTTTGACTTTTTGATTGTTTAAAGAAAGTTTCCATTTGGGACTTTAATAAAATTAATTAGTATTAATTATATGCTTGCTATGCCAGAACTAAGACAGTTTTCAGAAGCCATCGGCTGTGGCGGAAAAGAAGCATCTCCTAAAGTCAATAATTATAATGAATCATTATTAATGATAAAACACTTCACGGTGCAATTCTAAGGGCTGTTTTCCGAACTTGCCGCGAACTTTAGTTTTTTTCTTATATTCTTGTTATTTATGTAGTAACCAAGGATTTAAGAGCAAAATTAAAATAATCTATCAGTTAAAATTTGAATGCGTTTGTCAGTACAATAAATAACGCGATATTCTATCATATAAATGATTCAAGCAATCATAGTTTTATAAATTAACTCTTTTTAGAAAGTCGTTTAGTGCAGAAACATTTGAAATAATCTTCAAGTAAAACGCACTAAGTGCACTAAGTGACTTAGTGCCTATTGCCAGATAAAATTTTAATCAAAATCAAATTGGTGCGTTTTGTATAGGTCCAAACTCCCTTTGCTGCCCACCTAGAAGTTAGTTCGGTTTACCTATACATAGATCATAAAAAATTAACTATTAAAATCCCATTTTTGCAAAAAAGTGACTTAGTGCCTTTTACTGGTAAGCCGACGATATTAACCTTAACGAAAATATTTAATGAATTTAAAAATCTTCGTCCATCGCCCGCTCAAATAAATGGTTTAAAAAAAATGCACCAAAAAATTTTTAGTGTTACGGAAAAATACAATTTAGTTTTAAAACGGATTTTAGACTGCAATTTGTAGTGTAATTATCATCGCAAATATAAAGGTAAATTAAAACAAGGCAATTCAATTACAAGTCAATAATTAAAAGCGTATTTTTCTCTATTATTAAGGCACGTTCTTTTATTTCTAAAACCGATTCTCTTCGATGGCCCTTATGTCCAATAAAAAGTGCTGCATTCAACTGATCCAGCCAATAAGAATTAAAACCTTTTTTAAAAAGGATCTAGAGGGTTATTGTCAGACACCCTTTTTGTTAACAACCGTATCTTCTTAATCTAACCCAGGTTAGTTACAACGTATTATTTTTCTGAAGACATTTTTATTGCGCTACTTTTTTATTATTTATAAATCGTCGAAAAAATCTAAAATTAAAGGATTAAAATCCGATGTTTAATAACACAGGCCCACAAAAAATAAACACATTACTTACGTACCTTTAACCAGAATTTAAAGCTCCCAATTCACAGTGGGCCAGAAATTAAAAAAAATTGACAAAACTCTGAATTTTTGTGTTATAATATTTTTGATACCGCTGATTTTATTGCGCTACTTTTTTATTATTTATAAATCGTCGAAAAAATCTAAAATTAAAGGATTAAAATCCGATGTTTAATAACACAGGCCCACAAATAATAAACACATTACTTACGTACCTTTAACCAGAATTTAAAGCTCCCAATTCATAGTGGGCCAGAAATTAAAAAAAATTGACAAAACTCTGAATTTTTGTGTTATAATATTTTTGATACCGCTGATTTTATTGCGCTACTTTTTTATTATTTATAAATCGTCGAAAAAATCTAAAATTAAAGGATAAAAATCCGATGTTTAATAACACAGGCCCACAAAAAATAAACACATTACTTACGTACCTTTAACCAGAATTTAAAGCTCCCAATTCACAGTGGGCCAGAAATTAAAAAAAATTGACAAAACTTTGAACATTTGTCTACTTATATTTTTGATATTGCTGATTTCGAATATCATAGTGAAAAATCTGAAAAAAAAATCCGCATTACTAGGGTGGAACATATTTTATTTTATATTTTCGATTTTGCTGAAATTTGGTAAGGGTGCTTTATTTAAGATCCTTTATATGAATCAATACCTAAAAGTTTAAAATTCGGTATAGAGAAGAAGTTAGGGTGGTTCTACTTTTAAGATGTTGTCGTAATTGATTTAAATTAGGCTTAATAATGAGGTTTATATTATTTATTTCTAACATCTACTCATAGTTAAGCCCCAGAATATGATATAGCCCATACAAATGTAAAAAATAAAAAAATAGGTAAATTCTTGTAATATTTTAAGTTTCAAGGTTATGCGCCATATTGCGACAAACACTTATTTTCTAGATAAAATTAGTGGCTTTTTTATCCCTATGTATGCTTAAGATTAATTAATTTTATTTTTAAAATATGTTTAACTCTACCAATAAGACAGTTTAACATAAGAACAGGAGAAAAAATAGTAATTGTCGAGTAAAAAAAAACACTTAAAAGGTTTTTTTTTATATGTTTTCTTTTCCCACACATGGTACTATCAAAATATGAAAAAAAGTTACCCCGTTGGGTTGGTTTATGAAAATATTTTGATATTTTTTAATTGAGAAATTCAACTACGCTATATATAATTTAAGATGTGTTTTTACGCGTTTTTTTTTTTTAATCGACAATTACTATTTTTTTTCCTGTTCTCAAGTTAAACTGTCTTATTGGTAGAGTAAAACATATTTTAAAAATAAAATTTATTGATTTTGTATCTAGAAAATTAGTGTTTGTCGCAATATGGCGCATAACGTTGAAATTTAAATTATTACAAGAATTGACCTATTTTTTTTATTTTTTACATTTGCATGGGCTTTATCATATTCAGGAGCTTAATTATGAATAGATGTTAGTAATAAATAATATAAACCTAATTATCAAGCTTAATTTAGATCAATTACGACAATATCTTAAAAGTCGAACCACCTTAACTTATTCTCTATACCGAATTTTGAACTGTTAGGTATTAATTCATATAAATGATCTTAAATGAAGCACCCATACCAAATTTCTGCAAAATCGAAAATACAAAATTAAAATATGTTCCACCCTAGTGGCGCGGATTTTTTTTTTTAATTTTTCACTATGATCTTCGGAATCAGCGGTATCAAAAATATAAGTACACAAAAATTCAGAGTTTTTTATTTCTGGCCCACTGTGCAATTTTTTTAACTGCAAAAAAGAATATTGGATGAGCTAGCTAGAGATCTTCAAAGATCTCAAAGCAAAGAACAAAATGTCTCTCAGTCAATTTCGTGCAATCTTTCCCTTCTTGCTCTCACCTTGGTAAACTTAACCGGTGCACCGGTTTAGTTTTACTATATTTATCTATTTTTGTTAATTTATTTTTTATTGTCTCTTGTGTATTTATTTGTTTATTTATTTGTGACTTGTCGTATATTATTTTATAATCTTGTGGACCAATAAATTACTTTACTTTACTTTATATAATTTGTTGGAAACAGGAAAAATGCATGCATTAGTTAATCGAACCCTTTTCAATATTTTCAATATGATCAAATATCATTTTCAATATTTATGACCCCTAGAAGTAATGTAGTCCTTAATTTTTAAACGATAGTAATTTTATTTGGTAAAAGAGCGAAGGTCCTCAGATCCCCACTATAATTAAAGAACATAATTTTATCGTTACACGGATATCCCCCTTAAATTAAATTAGCTGTCCATGTAATTGGTCAAATTAGGTAATCAAAATGCGTCCTTTAATGGATATCACAGTGTCTGGGAGTGAAGGTTTAGCCCAACTTTCGAATAACCCAAATATTATTTCGGAGCTCTATTATCCGAAAAGTTGAGATCATTTTAAGAAAAATTTTAAAAAAGTCTATTGGGCGGTTTTTTTAATTGGTAAAAATACAATATTTTTTTAAATATCTTGATTTTGGTCCTACCTATTGATTTTTTTTTAGATAGTATAATAGAGAGGGATTTTTTTTTCTAAAATTTAATTTTAATACATATTTTTGTAGTTGATGAACAAGCGACAAATGATTTTTTTGACGAAAATTTGTACCAAAAAATAGTGGACAAAAATTCTAACATTTTTCTATCTTTATCTTAATATAAAAAAAATTACAATAGGTTGGGAAAAAATCAAGATATATAAGAAAATGTAGGTTGGGAAAAAATCAAGATATATAAGAAAATGTAGTTTGTATATTTTTATTATAATTCTAAGAATTTTAAAAAATATGAATGAATGAATTAAAAAAAAAGCGCTGGATAGATTTTTTAAAAATTAGTCTTAAAATGATCCCAGTGCTTTGTAGAATAAAGTTATGAAATACAGGGTGTTCCGTGAGGAAAAGGAAATATTTTAAGGATGTGTTCTAGAGGTCAAAATAAAAAAAAAGTTCCATAAACATATGTCCAAAAACGACTCAAAAGGGATTGCAAAATTTCTATTTTTATTAATAACTTAGTAACCCTTTGTAGCATCGAGGTTTAGCATGTGATCTATGATTTATAAGGCCTATCAGCCAATGGTATATGCATGTCGTTACTTCAACCAGGGGCGTCCGTAACGGGGGGTCTTATCACTTTTTTGCCCCAAACTTCTTTTGCTTAACTTTTTTGTAGATTTATTTTTAGAATAATATTACTCAGCCAAGAAGACATAAAAAGGTACTCTTGTTGTAATACCGTAGGATTAACCGTTTTCGAGAAAAATAGAATTAAAGGCAAAACTACACCTTCGTAGAACCAAAAATTAAACACTAAAATGTTAAAAATCAAAATTTCAATAATGCAGGGTTTTGACTATTTAAAAATATTAGAGGCCATAACGTATACAGTAACTCTACACTATTGAAGTTTTGGTTTTCAATATTTTAGTGTTTAATTTTTCGTCCCCGAATCTTGTAATTTTGCCTTTAATTGTCTTTTTCTCAAAAACGGTGAAACCTAAAGTATTACAGCAAAAGGACTTTTTAAATGTATTTTTACCTGAGGAATAGTATTCTAATAATAAACCCACAAAAATTAAACAGAAAAAAGTTTGGGGCAAAAAAGTGATAAGACGAGTCATTTCGCACGCCCCTGGTTTAAGTAACTGCACGCAAATACCATTGACTGATAAGCCTTATTAACAATAGATTACTATGCAAAACCTTGTTGCTATAACACAAAGGGTTCCTAAGTTATTAATTAAAAATCGAATTTATGGAACCCCTTTGAAGGGACGTAGCTCCCTTACGATTGATTTTTGGACATATGTTTATGGGAACTTTTTTTCTTATTTTGACCTCTAGAATACATCCTTAAAATATTTCCCTTTCCTCACGCAACACCCTGTATTTGGGTCATTCGAAAGTTGAGCTAAATCTTTACTCCCAGACACCGTGATATACTTTCAATGCTTTTCTAACAAGACTTTCCCTTCCAAATGAATATACGTCTCTGATAAAATCATTTTACGATAGTTTCGTTATACTGGGTATAATAAACCCTTTTAGTGACTACCGCTCTTAATTGAATGGGTATTTAATATTTATGCATATGAAACTAGTGCGTAAGGGGTGTACCTACTAAAGTACTAAAGCCCCTAGATAGGTATTAGAATAATATTGCTGTAGCGCTTTAATAGAATGGAATTATGTATTGTTATGTCACAAAATACTATGTTAAATCAATATTAGGCAATGCCTAATAGGCATATACCTGTATCGCTAAATTGTTACTAAATGCAAAAAAAATATTTTACTGAAAAAAGAGTATAGGTTCAGAAAATCTTGCTTAAATGAAGGATAAAGTCAATTTTCTAACGTTTCTTCTTCAACATCTACTAATTCTTCTTCTTTTTCTTCTTATTCTCCATTTACTTATTTTTTTTCCTCTTCTACTTTTTCTTCGTTTTCTTTTTCTTTTTTCCTTCTTCTTTTTCTTCTTCTCCTTTTTCCCATTTTCTTTTTCTACTTTTTCTTAATTTTTGTTTTACTTCATTTTCTTCTCATTTCCCATTCTTTTTTTGTTTTTTTTTTCATTTTATTTCAGTTTATAAGGATGAATTAGCAAATGGTAATATACGCATTATATACAGGGTGTCTCAACGAAGCCGACTCGGTCGATATACTTGATGTGCCACCATGCATCTTGTTGGCCAATCACGGTAATGTATTCTTATGTACTATGCTTGTTATGTGAGCCTGTGGATATACACTAAGCTATGTCTTATGGTAATGCAAGCCTGTGGATAGCGCCAAAACCAATACATCATGGAGTCAACTCATTAACGGACTCAAGTTTTAGAGATGGTTCTCGTTAGGGTTCTTTTTCTTTTTCCTTCTTCTTTTTCTTTTTCTTTTTCTTTTTCTTTTTCTTCTTCTCCTTTTTCCCATTTTCTTTTTCTACTTTTTCTTAATTTTTGTTTTACTTTATTTTCTTCTCATTTCCCATTCTTTTTCTGTTTTTTTTTTTTCATTTTATTTCAGTTTATAAGGATGAATTAGCAAATAGTATAATACGCATTATATACAGGGTGTCTCAACGAAGCCGACTCGGTCGATATACTTGATGTGCCACCATGCATCTTGTTGGCCAATCACGGTAATGTATTCTTATGTACTATGCTTGTTATGTGAGCCTGTGGATATACACTAAGCTATGTCTTATGGTAATGCAAGCCTGTGGATAGCGCCAAAACCAATACATCATGGAGTCAACTCATTAACGGACTCAAGTTTTAGAGATGGTTCTCGTTAGCGTTCTTTTTCTTTTTCCTTCTTCTTTTTCTTTTTCTTCTTCTCCTTTTTCCCATTTTCTTTTTCTACTTTTTCTTAATTTTTGTTTTACTTAATTTTCTTCTCATTTCCCATTCTTTTTTTGTTTTTTTTTTTTCATTTTATTTCAGTTTATAAGGATGAATTAGCAAATGGTATAATACGCATTATATACAGGGTGTCTCAACGAAGCCGACTCGGTCGATATACTTGATGTGCCACCATGCATCTTGTTGGCCAATCACGGTAATGTATTCTTATGTACTATGCTTGTTATGTGAGCCTGTGGATATACACTAAGCTATGTCTTATGGTAATGCAAGCCTGTGGATAGCGCCAAAACCAATACATCATGGAGTCAACTCATTAACGGACTCAAGTTTTAGAGATAGTTCTCGTTAGCGTTCTTTTTCTTTTTCCTTCTTCTTTTTCTTTTTCTTCTTCTCCTTTTTCCCATTTTCTTTTTCTACTTTTTCTTAATTTTTGTTTTACTTAATTTTCTTCTCATTTCCCATTCTTTTTTTGTTTTTTTTTTCATTTTATTTCAGTTTATAAGGATGAATTAGCAAATGGTATAATACGCATTATATACAGGGTGTCTCAACGAAGCCGACTCGGTCGATATACTTGATGTGCCACCATGCATCTTGTTGGCCAATCACGGTAATGTATTCTTATGTACTATGCTTGTTATGTGAGCCTGTGGATATACACTAAGCTATGTCTTATGGTAATGCAAGCCTGTGGATAGCGCCAAAACCAATACATCATGGAGTCAACTCATTAACGGACTCAAGTTTTAGAGATGGTTCTCGTTAGCGTTGAGTACAAGTTGTTTTTTTTTTTTTTGTATAAATTATTTTAAAATAATTCATGAGCCCTAACGGAGTTACGGCCCTTTAAAATTGTAATAAAATTAAGGTTTTTAATTAATAACTCTGGTACCCTTTAAGCTAGTGCGACTAGCTTTTGCATGTATACTAGTATTAATAAGGGCAATAAGTCTATGTTAATTTATTTTACACACATTTTTGCCCCAAACTTTTTTAGGTGTATTTTTTTTGGATTCTTGTAAAAAATATAGATTTCTTGAGTAAAAATACATCAAAAATGTCTTATTATGTAACACTGTAGGAGCAACCGTTTTAAAAAAAATGCAATTAAGAGGAAGTAACATTTTGTGCCCCCAAAAACGTTTTTTAAAAGGCTATTGCTCCTTTAATATTAAATTTAGGTGTTTTGGTAAAGAATACTTTTTTGCTCAGTTTTAAATGAAGAATCACCCTGCAGCATTAAGATTTTATTGATGCTCTTATTTGTTTCCTATTCAATATGTCATCTTCGAAGGGCCGTAGCTCCCTTAGAGCTCATTTCCGGACCACCCTTTATAGAAACTTTTTTTTCATATTTTTGGATGTAGAACCACCTCTTAAATTCTGGCATGGCAGTTACTCATCACCCTGTATATCGACCGAGTCGGCTTCGTTGAGACACCCTGTATGCTATGTTGAGGAAATTGAGTTTATATATTTATAAGATTTAGTATGCGTGATTGCTAGGACTACCCCATAGGGTAATATTACTTTATCAAAGGAAAAAGTATTGGTATAGCGATAAAATAGGTACGTATAAAACTCCTAAAATTTATTGGTATGCCCTATCTTTATTAGAAAAATTTAAATTTTTTGTAAATAGAAAATATAAGGAAAATATTCTTATTTAAGTTCGTTATAAAAACATATATGCTATAGTAGTATACTGATGAACAATATTTGCGATAAAACAATGATTTGTGGTTTTTCTCCCCTAAATTCAACTTACTTTCGATAAAAAATAAGTATAAACTTCAGACATACATAATTTGATAAAAAAGCGAATATAATAAAAATCAGATTTCAAATATGGGGGCCGCATAATGAAATTTACAGTGCTAATAAAAATTTAACGCTGTTCATATTTAGGTCTATAGCATTGATCACAATTTCTTGTTCAGTTAGTGTAGGAAAAATTATTATGATGTATGAGAACGTTCAAGTATTACGTAACGCAAATTTTGATCATTTTGGACCCCCCCTGTAACGCTATTTTCCTATACCATTAATATGAGCATAACACTCCAAAATGACCCCCACCCCCCTACGAGCGTTACGTAATACTTGAGCGTTCCCTATGATTAGTATTTAATTTTGTTAGTTATACCAACATAATTTAATTCATAATATCTTTTGTTTTATTCATTATCCAACTACAAAAAATGGGTAGCCCACTGCCTTGTTGTCAGTTAACTTTGTTGTTTATAATATTTTTGGTATGTATAAAATTAATCAAAACTCCTAGAAAAGTAACATAATTTATAGAAAAGAACCTAAAATAGTATATTTCTAACCTACTAAGAAAATGAGGCCTAGGCCAAATTAGAATCTTGAGAGTTGTAATAGTTATTTGCGCTTCAAATAGAGGTCAGTGATTTTTTCTGTGTGAGGTGGTATTTTGTGGACCGAAGCGGAGCTGAGGTCCATAAACATGAACAAAGACAGAAAAAAAAACTTACCTACGGGTAGCACATTACCTTTTTCTCACAACCAAGGAGTTAAAATCGTATTTTATTAATAATATTTTTGACATTTATATGTTTGAAAATTCAAAAAATAATTTTTTCATTGAATCACTCTGTAAAATTAAGAATAGTAGTCTTGTGTCTAGGTGTCCCCCTTAGGTAAGTGTCGGACACTTCGTGTCCTTTAGCGATAAATCGCCTTTTCTGTCTAGTTACGGTTTTGTTTGTATTGATTTCATCTATAACTAAGTGTGCTCGATGTAGTACTTTCCCTTACTGTCGGCTTTTTGATTAAGTAATGTCAACTTACCTAATTGGTAGAAAATGTCATTTTCTTATGAGGTTAGAACAGTTTTTTATTTACAATCACAATAAAACATAAAATACTACGAAATTTTTTATGTTTCTCCCAATGACAATCATAGCGCGCCATCTACGAGATAAAATCTAAAGCCAAAAAAGGCCAGAAAAGAGCTCTTTTCTGAACGGTTAGAAAAAAGTTAACTTTTCTAACTTGTTAAAAAGTAAATAAAAATTATATACTTTTTATATGGTGCACAAAAAGGATAATATGCTGTAGGATTGTAAATAAATATGTATATGATTTGTATTTTGCCAAGATCTAGCAATAAAATTATTAAAATTGTCCTATATCACTCTTCTTCTTCTTGACGCTATTGCTAATTTATGAACGAACAATCAAAGTATTAATATGAATAAACATTTTATCGGTATAAAACAACAGCAACAGTGTAAGAACTACATTTACTACAAATCATCGCATCTTAGTAATTCTTCTTGTGGTTAAAAGTCAAGTGAAAAGATTTAAGAAATTTTTAAATTGGCCATATTATGAAATATTAATTTTAATTAAACCACTTTTTTTACTTTACTTACTTTACAAGAAGTTGTAAATATCTCAACAAACTTATTCACATAAAATATAAACTAGTTTTGCCACACCCATTGTGTATATTCTTAAAGGTCCGGGACCTTATAGCTATAGCTATAAAAAATCTAAATGATTTGTATGCAATGAGTTGCTGTTAGCGACTACGGATTTATTGAACTTCCTTTTTTCTTTTGAAAGTTTTTGCCCTAAGATTTTAGTACTATACTTGAGGAGTCCAACTTTCATAAGAAGTTATAGGACATTGACTCGATTTGTCTGGAGAAACAAAAATTTATTATTATTATTATCCCTTGGGCTTCCCTCAGGGACTTGTTAGGAACAAGTATAGGTGTGGCAATCCCGAGGTACCCCAGCCCCCAAGTCAAGGTAAGCTCGAGCCAAAGACTGCGCGACACTAGGGATGTACACTGTAAAAACTGCATGTAAAATAATGTAAAAATACATGAATTTACATAGTACGGAATAGTAAATTTACTATTCTGGACTATGCATAATTCTTGAATTTATGTAAAAGAATGTAAAATAATATAAAAGAATGTAAAAGAATGTAAAAGAATGTAAAAGAATGTAAAATAATATAAAAGAATGTAAAAGAATTGTAAAAGAATGTAAAAGAATGTAAAATAATGTAAAAAAATATATTTACATTGATTTACATATTTTTACATGATTTTAAAATGTCGGGCTATGTTATTTTAAGACGCGCGTGCGCTTTGGTAAATAACCAAGAAGGCGTCGCATCATGAGACGGACCGTTTAATATTGATATTGTTAGAGAGATAGCGACGCATCCTGCTAGGTTAAAGTGTTAAAAGTGTAAAAAAAGGTAAGTATTATTTATGTACGATATTAAAATGCTTTATTTGTGGCCTAAAATTTACGTTCATTATAAATTACGATCTTTATCAACCAATAGATCTTTAAAGAAAGATACAAGCAGTTTATACTAGTATTAAGGGTGCAAATCGTTTGGTTTATTAAACCAAATGAACTTTACGCTACGATATTTCAAAAAAACTTTTTTTTTCAAATTTCAAGTCCAAACCATTCTGGACTGGAGTGTAATATTGTTTTCCTACGAGCGTGCGGAAGATAACTCTTTCCGCACGCATATGCGTGTGGAAAGAAAGCCTTGTCCCTGCGCATAAATATTGTTTAATTTCTTACTTGTGTAGTGTTATTCTTGTTATATTTATTCATAATACTATAAAAATGTTTAAATTTCTTACCTGTTAATTGATTTTCTTGTTAAAAAATTATAAAAATAAGATTTATTTCGATTAATTTGATAAAATATAAAAGTATATTTTATGTAAACTCTGCTCGTAGGAAAAGTATTGTTCCTAACGCATGCGTAAAGAGGCTTTTCTGCACTTGTTAGGAAAATAGTTATTTTTGACACATTTGTCAATATAAGTTATACTACCGACTTCATGCAAAAACGGAGTATTACAAACAATTGTGTTTAACCCCCTATGAAAGATTTACTCTTCACTTGACGTAAGTTTGCAGGAACGCTTCATCCTGTTTTACGAACTGTAAAGTATCCTTATAATCAAGAACTGGAAGATTTAGAAAACAAATATATCCAGAAAAAATACAGCATTAACGTTGCTAAAATACCAAAAGTTATTTATATCCCCAAAAAGGGGAATATAAAGCAGACAAAAAACAGTGCTACTGAAATGATTTTATATCAAAACGTGGAATACCCCATATTTTATGAACGGAAGTTATTCTCTTAACTATTTTAAATTAAATATGACCAAAATTAAAATATTTTATGGAGTCGTTTAAAAAAAATCATATTTTAAATAAAGCTTGTAAAACAGTATTAGCAAAAATGTATTTTAATTTAATTTTAATTGTCATTGCGAAGACTAGTACTGCGCAGTACATTACCGCGATCTCCATTACCGCGACAAGCCATTACCGCGCATACCTTTACCGCGAAGACCATTACCGCGCAGTTCATTACCGCGAACGGTCTTTACCGCGTACACTCTAAATTTGTCCGTCAATCTTACAGTAGTTTTAACTTTAATAAATAAAGCAAATTTACAAGGTCAGAATGTGAATTTACAATATTTATTAAATTAACCTCAATATTACTGGGTTTAGTAAAATCTTAGCTCTTTTCCTGTCGGTATAATAATTTTGCATTAAAATTCATGCATGTGGTCCAAAAACCCAGCACTTTTATAGACAGTCCCGAAAATTACCATAATAATAGCAGTAAAATTACCAAAAAAAAATTTACATTTTTACAGATAACTGTGAATTTACAGTACTGATTTAAATTTACCACTTTCTTTGCTGGCAACAAATGACCTACTTTATTTGCTGTAAAATTACCATATTTGCATTTACAGTGTATGATTTTTACAGCGAAAGTCGTTATACATTTTTGGAACATAGACCCTTTAGAACTTACACTCTTCAATTGTACAATTAGATGTAACATAATTTAATAAAAAATAAATGTTTAATTTTAAGTACCTACTATTTATAAAGGAAATAGAATCTTCCATAACTAAAAAAGTTTTTTAATCAAAAACTTTAATAATTATTACTAAAATTAAGATTACCAGTTTAGTAAAACTTTGTTCATTTACCTAAGTAAAACGTTACGTTTAAATATTAAATATTTTGAATAAATTATACTATTTAATTGAAGTAGCTAAATATTTCTGTTACCTTTACAGCCACAATACCTGCACCATATAAAAAGTTTTTTGTCAATAACTATCTTTAATTTTGTAAATTTTCAAATAATATTGTCCTGTAATTGGTTTTTCTGTTGGGCAATAAAGATATTATTATTATTTTAAAAAATCTAGTGTGCATAAAAATTAACTAAAAAGTGCAATTTATAATTTGTCATTTGTCACTTTCCATGCTGGGAAAATGCCAATTTAAATTTTTTAGTGGGTAAAAATTACTCAAAAAATGACATATAAAATTTACCGCTTATCATCATGTCATGTGGAGAAAATAAAAAGCCAATTTAAATTTTCAAATATTTCGAAAAATTTTATGATAAATGGTTGAGCTTCTACACCTTTTCAAGTTGTAAATAGGAAAGTATAAATTGATATTCAGAATTTCAAGTTAAATTTCAGAAAGTATAAATTGTAATTCAGATTTGCAAGTTATATTTCAGAAAGTGTAAATTGTAATTCAGATTTTCAACCTATATTTCAGAAAGTGTAAATTGTAATTCAGATTTGCAATTTATATTTCAGAAAGTATAAATTAAATTTCAGAAAGTGTAAATTATATTTCAGAAAGCGTAAGTTTAAATTCAGAAAGTGAAAATTATATTTCAGAAATTATAACTTTATATTATTATTACAGAGTAAATTGTATTTCAGAAAGTGTAAATTGTATTTCAGAAAGTGTAAATTGTATTTCAGAAAGTGTAAATTAAATTTCAGAAATATTTATCTATTCATCAAACGTTATTTGTTAATTTATAATTTATACGTATGTAATATAATGAAGTGACCTAGCCATTTAGAAATTAAATTTGTTAAATTCTTAATTTTATGTAAAAATACATTTTTTTTTAATTTAAATTTATTGCTGTTCAATATTTAATACCGAATATATGTATAATACATAACTGCTACTTTTTTTAAATTTTGTTGAATAAAATAATACGTTCCGAAATAAAAATTAGGATTTCTGATTTACAAATTACCGCTTCCTAAAATTAATTTACACTTTCTGAAATTGAATTTACAGATCCAAATTTAAATAAAATAACACATTCTGAAAATTAATTTCTACTTTCTGAAATATAATTTACACTTTCTGAATTTCAACTTACGCTTTCTGAAATATATATTACAAATCTGAATTTCAATTTATACTTTCCGAAAGATAACTTGCAATTCTGAATTACAATTTACACTTTCTGAAATATAATTTAAAAATCTGAATTACAATTATACCTCCTGAAATTTGTTTTAAAAATCTGAATAACAAATTACACTGTCTGAAATTAATATCACGCTTTCTGATTTACAACTTGAAAAGGTGTAGTAGAGGTAAGTAAATTTTTCTTTGTGAGGTCGTGTTTATGGACCGAAGCGGAGCTGAGGTCCATAAACTCGACCGAAGACAGAAAAAAAACTTACCTACGAGTAGCGCATTACGTTATTCTCACTGCCAATGAGTTAGAATCTTATTTTATTAATAATATTTTTGACATTTATATGTGTTAGAATTCAAGAAATATTTTTTTTTATGGAATCACTCTATAAAATTAGAAATAGTAGTCTTGTGTCTAGACGTCCCCCTGCGGTAAATGTAAGTGTCCTTGTGCGGTAAATCGTTTTTCTGTCTTTAGTTACGATTTTGTTTGAATTGATTTCATCTATCACTAAGTGTGCTCAATATAGTACTTTCCATTACTGTCGACTTTTTGATTAAGTAATGTCAACTTACCTAGTTGATAGTGAGAAAAAGTCGTTTTCTCACTACCAACTAGGTAAGTTGACATTACTTAATCAAAAGAACCTAGTTGGTAGTGAGAAAAAGTTGTTTTCTCACTACCAACTAGGTAAGTTGACATTACTTAATCAAAAAGACTTAGTTGGTAGTGAGAAAAAGTTGTTTTCTCACTACACGGAAAAAAAAAATTATAGCTAGGAGCGCTATAACACACATACCAAGCAAATTATAATCGCTTATTATATAAATACAAGGCTTTCTCTTACAATTATGGCAGTCAGTGTAAAAATTTATATGAAATACTTTAATTGTTTAGTGAATAATAAAATATAACAAATAGTATGGCATTTATAGCTTAAATAGATTTAATTATTGTCCGTGCTAATAATTTTTATAATATAATAAAATTTCTGTAAATTTATAATAGTGCCTGTAATAAATATAATCGTGTCTGTAATATATATAATCGTTTCCAATTTATTTTTAACATTATTAGTTATTGTGTCCCTTATAATCTATAGCTTAAATCACTATAATTTGCCACTGTTACCAAATATCTTATAATGTATAGCGCAGAGCCCACTAATTTCTTTCCGTGTACCAACTAGGTAAGTTTACATTACTTAATCAAAAAGCCGACAGTAATGGAAAGTACTATATCGAGAACACTTAGTGATCACATCTATCGATAGATGAAATCAATACAAACAAAACCGTAACTAGACAGAAAATCGATTTACCGCTAAAGGACGCCAAGTATCCGACACTTATCTAAGGGGGACACCTAGACACAAAACTACTATTCTTAATTTTATAGAGTGATTCCATAAAAAAATGATTTGTTGAATTGTCAGACATATAAATGTGAAAAATATTATAAAAAAAATACGATTTTTCTCCTTGGTAGTGAGAAAAACGTAATGCGCTACTCGTAGATAAGTTTTTTTTTCTGTCTTCGGTCGTGTCTACGACCTTAAACAGAAAAATTCACTTACCTCTATATGGAGCGAAAAGAACTATTTTAATTGTTTAAAGGTTCTAAATACGAAGTTTTGGTAAATATTCGGACTTTTTTGTTTCCCATTTTTTAATTTTTTTTTTCGTCACTATTATACAAAAATTTAGACCCAAAAGCAAAATGAATGAGGATAGTTGTTATTATATTTTACCAGTCATTTTTTTTAACATGTTTCGTCAAAAAATCGGACCTGAAAATTGTGTTATATTGTGGCAAATAAAAAAATACACCAAAATACTCATGCTTTTTAATATTTCCTTTTATTTTTGAAAAACTAGCAAGTGTAATTATTTATTTTATTTTTTTGCATCAGAATATATTTTTTTTAGAAAAATAAACTAAAAAAAATAAATAAAATTGTTTTAATTTTTTTTGTTTAAGAAAAATGGAAAAAATAGGTTCAAAATTTATACCAAAACTTCGTATTTTGAAGCAAGAAAAACTAACTTTTTCATATATTTTTTTTTTATTTTGGAAATTTTAGCACATATTATGCCTATGTAAACATTTAAATTGGCATTTTCTCCACATGATAGAAGAAAAATGGTAAATTTTAAATGTCACTTTCGAGTTAATTTTGCTTTCCCATTTTGAAAATTTTCAAAATTTCGGAAAGCCTTTGCGTTTTTTTGTCGATATAAATCAGTTTCGAGCAAAAAAAAATTGTCGGTCGGTCGGTCGGTAGATCGGTCTGTCCGGGAAATCTTGTGCACGATAACTTAAAAACGCTTTAAGCTAGAGACTTGAAATTTGGCATACAGGTATGTTACCAAAAGTTCTCACTCGGGATTGTTTTTAGTGAACATTGGTGGGCAAGGGGGGCAAATGAGGAAAAATACATTTTTTTTACAAAAATTTGAAAATTGATATATGGGGGTTTTCAAGGTTGCTTAAATTGAATAATATTTTTTTTAACTCCACCCCCACGGGGTCGGGAGGTAAATATTTTTAAATATTTTCAATATTTTCGTGAAGATTGGTTTATAGGGGTTTTTGTGGTCGACGAATATAAATCTGATAATATTTTTTTTCCTAATTTCACCCCTGAGAGGTGAGGGGGTAGTTTTCGTGAAAACTGGTGTATTGGGGTTTCTGAGGTTGCTGAAAGTGAATCTGATAATAAAAATATTCTAAATCCACCCCCTAAGGGGTGAGGGGTAGTTTTCGTGAAAATTGATATATTGGGGTTTTTGAGGTTGTTGAAAGGAAATCTGATTATAAAAATTCTAACTTCACCCCCAAAGGGGCAGAGGGTAGTTTTCGTGAAAATTGGTATACTAAGGTTTTTATGGTTGCAGAAAGTGAATCTGATAATAAAAAAAATCTATTTTACGCGCGGAGGTGAAAATGGGAAAGATCTTTTACTGGGCAGTGTATTTATGCTGATCTAGTACAGCATAAATACACTGCCCAGTAAAAGATCTTTCCCATACGATTTTAATAAATATTTATTAATCAAAAACTTTTTATATGGTGCCGACTTTATGTTGGGCACTAAATATCTGAATGTGGGATGTTAATGGCATTGTGTCCATTTTCCTGAAAATGAAATCTCATCGCCATTAGCCCCTAAAGGGTTTAGTGTGTATCCATGCTAATTAAGAAAAACATTAATCATATCTGTAGAAAAGTTAGCTAAAAAAATTAATTATCTAGTTTAACAAATCAAAATCTTTAACAAGATAACGAAAAAGATATTGTTTTATTAGCAATATAAACAGAGGGTGGAAAAGAGTAAGTTAAAATCAACACTTATAAAGTGTTTTATGATGTAAAAAAATAGCCCATTTAGTAGGGTCGGCTTGGTTAGAAAATTATGTAGATGATTACTATAAACGCATAAAATTTCATTCTTCAGCTTTCAAGACGGGAACCATTTTCTCCCCAACATAAAATATTTTCAGCTAGCAAAACTTTTTGAGTGACTGAAATATATGCTTTCAGATATATACTCTTTCTTTGCAACCAACTTTTAGACAGTCGATTTAATGATTTACTCGAGTT
This sequence comes from Brachypterus glaber, assembly GCA_958510825.1. Taxonomy (NCBI): domain Eukaryota; kingdom Metazoa; phylum Arthropoda; class Insecta; order Coleoptera; family Kateretidae; genus Brachypterus; species Brachypterus glaber. Next base: position 21,937,999 of record OY294045.1, read on the forward strand.
TTTTGTTTTTTAGAGTCTAGAGTCACTCTATTTAGCGGCGGTTATGTCGGAAGTGCGTCGACAAAAGAACCATAGTTAATAACCCACTAAACAAAGCTTTTTTCCTTAAACAAATTCATTTTGATTTTAAGGTACACTTAGTTTTAAAAAAATAACTTTAAACCAGTCATTTTTTTATAAAATAAGTAATTATAAAAAAGAAAGCTTATTAAATTCTGAAAACAAACTTGAAAATGGTCATTGGCAAACAATAAAGTGTGTATAACAGTTTAAAAGTTAATAGTATATTACGCACCGAGTACGCGAACCTAGTTTTTAGTGCACGAGAGTGCACACGCAAAAATTGCCTTAAAATTAACGTCGTTTGGCGTTTTGTGTTTGACGTTCACTTATTTTCTGACTGCAGATATGTAAAATAAGCTGACTATCACTTTCGGACCACTGTCATGACAACTGGTGGAAAATAAGCACTAACTAACTAACTAACTAACTAGGTAGTAGGAAAATAGTATATTACGCACCGAATTGGCAAATTTAGTTGTGATAGTTTTTTAATCTTAGGTTTAAATATTTTGTATTTGCTCCTATTACACAGGCCAAAAAATTTTCAACATTTGGAAGTTGATTTGGATATGACAACTGATTTTGGGTAATTTAATTATGTTGATTTCGAATATAACTTCCGTTTTTGTCCATCACGTAAAGGTTTCGATCAACTGCACAGTGGTCCAAGAAAAAAAAACAAGGACAAAATTCTAAATGTTTGCATACGACTATTTTTGATACCGCTGATTTCGAATAAAATAACAAAAAAATAAAAAAAAAATTAAAAAAAATCCACGCCAGTAGGGTGGTTCAAAAGTTTATGTTTGTTGCGATCTTTCTAAAAATGTGCCAAATGGTTTCTTTTGATTATGTTAATGTAGACCAATCAATGTCTGTAACTTAAAAATTATACACTTCATGTTAAAGAATTATATTTTTGGCATGGCTGAAAAAAATTATACGTGATGAAAACAAAAAAATGCTTGTTTGGCAGTCAGTGAGTCTTAACTAACAAAAAACAAAAAAACATCCGATCACAAAATCCTTGTTGGCCTGTGTTACTAGTTAAAATAATTTATATTGTAGAATTTTATTATTTATATTATTGTTTATAAATTATAAACTGTATAGTTAAAACCAAGTTATAAATTAAAACTTATAGATTTTATCATTTTTTTTGTTCATTTTATTTGTTAAAATGTAAAAAATATGTAAAAAAAATAATTAGCATTAAATATAAATATTCATACCTATATACTATAGTAAAAAAGTATATTTTGTTTCGTTTTTGAAAAGTTACCTATTTTATATACAGGGGGTCCCGAAACTGTCCATCCTTAAAGGTACACATACTACATCAAAAAATATTAAAAAAAGTTTATATAAATGTATACTTGCAAATCGCTCCTAAGGGAGTTATAGCCTATTAAAGGGGATAACAAAAATGGGGTTTTTAATATATCTGGAGCCCTTTGAGCTAGACGGAAAAGGTTTTGCATGTGGTTTAGCATAATTAAGGTCAATTATTTTAACTTATTTTAGTTTGTAAATTTTACCGAAAGCCTAGGCGTTTTTTGCCCAAAACTGTTTCAGTGTAATTTTTTGCATTATTTTTACAAATTATGAATTCTTTAAGTAAAATGACATGAAAACATTTTCTTAAAATATTACCGTAAAAGCAACTGCTTTTAAAGAAAATCCATTTAAAAAAAAATACAGGACAGGCCCCTAAAAAGTGTTACTATTAAATAGTAACACATTTAAAATAAGAGTCCATAACTCACTTAATATTTATTTTTGGACCAAGGTGTAATAAACTTTTTTTCTTAGTTTTTAATGGGGAATCGCTATGCAGTGTCAAATTATTTTATTGGCGCTTTTTTTGGGTCCTACATTCAATGTGCCGTAACTTAATTAGAACCGATTTGCGGCCATATGCTTACATGACTTTTTCAAAATAGTTTTTGATATATTATGTGCCCCTTCAAGGATGATCGCGAGTTCTGGGACACCCTGTATAAAAAATAGTTTTTTTTTTACATACCTATATTCAAATAAAACAGCATAAACATATCTGAATCTAGGGATATAGGGCTCATATTTTTTGGGATTGCAATCAGCACTTTCAAATATCGTCGGTAGATAGAGTGACTCAATTACAGTCTATAAGCACTGACGTTTATTTAGTGATAATTTATATTTCTAGCAAATGAAGTCTAAAAACTTTTAGATTTTTGATCCTGAGAGTAAACACAGTTTGTATATAGTTTATTACAAACATTTTTCTACAATATATGTACGTAATTGTATCCAGTAAGATGAAATATAGAGACTGTAGTATTTTTAACAATTTTTATACAACAGGGACAAAAATGGCGTTTTATAAAAGTCATATCATATTTTGTGGACTAATATTTTTAGTTCGTGCTTTTCTTTAAAAATTTAGACTGGCTCAAAAATTTGAAAATAAGGTTTTAATAAATTATGGACGATGGCCCTCAGGCGACAAGGAATGCAACCTATAGCAAATGAGCCCTCACTGAGTACATAAAAAGTGTTCATGGGCACAAGTTCGTAGAATTAGTCCTTTTCCCTTAATTTTGCATATTGTTGAGTTTTCCACAAGGTTATTTACAGCCTTTTTCGCAGTTATTAAAAACATTAAGATTTAACTAACAAATGTTTTAAACCTAAAATAACCATTATTTTTAGTTTACTAAAACCACACTAAAAACGCCTACCTTAAAATCATCTCAACTTTTTTCATATAGCATCCCCTTATTTTTTTTTAATAATTCGTCACCCCAGTATTGGTTTGTCGTATCTCCAAAAATCCCATTTTCGGGAAATTGAGTTTTAAGACGTTTTTCTAAATATCTTATGCTGGATCAGTTTCAAATTTTTTTCTCACAAAGATTTGATAAAAATACTATCCAAACGTGTTTTATTTAATTAATTGAAGGTTTCATTTATTTTATATAAGAAAAGCCAGATTGGAGATACGACAATTTACGTTTTTTTTTTCAGTATTGGTTTGTCGTATCTCCAAAAAGAAACCAAAAAACAAATTAATTAGAATCGTAATGACATCATTTTATGTTTGGAAGAGTGCAGAAGGGTTATTAATGTTTTTAAATAAAGAACAAGCACAAAAATATCTAAAATTAAAAAAAAAATGAGGTTATGTTTAGGATGTTTTTTATATAATTAAAAATCAATATATAAGTATAATTAAACCAAGTTTACTTATATTTTTGTACAAGGCGTTATTAAATTGGATGGTTCACTAATTAACTTTTTCTGCGCAAAATCTAGGTTGGAAATCTGAGAAATTGTCGCATCTCTATAAAAATTCAATACAATGGCTTAAAAGCTTAAAAGTTACACATCAGTGATATGGGAACGTTCAAGTATTACGTAATGCAAATTTTGATCATTTTGGACCCATCCCCCTAGGAGCGTTACGTAATACTTGAACGTTCCCTATGACATTATTTAAAAGATATTTTAGTTTAAATTATAGCGCTTTTATTTTTTTATTGGTTTAATAGTTCTTAAATTATTCGAAAAAACAGGTAGGTACATTTAAAAACACTATTTTTTTGCCTTCGCTGCTGCAATTTAACTACTATTTTGATAAAAAGTAATTGTTAATTTAAACAAAACGATATTAAGTTGAAGTTTGACTAAAAGTTAGGGAAATAATTATTTTTTTGTAAACAAAATACCTAACTTATGTAAGAACTAAGATTCAGGTAAAAATTTTTGTTTGATTAACCTGTTTTCAAACTATTATTTTAATAATAACTACTACAATAGTGTAACTATTTATATTTTTTTTATTTAAGATAACATTTTTGATTATATGCTATCTTCTTCTTTTATAAATGGAGATACGACAAAACAATATTGAAATTCTAAAATATTTATTTTAGAAATTTAGGCATATATTGAAAAAATATTTGTTGGAAACTTAAGTACTTAACTGTAGATATACAAATATGTAAAATTCTCAAAATGTCCGAAAATGGAGATAAGATAAATCAATACTGGGCGAAGAATTGTGAAAGCTCTGATTTCATAATTAAATGAAATATTACTATTGATGTGTGAATGATAAAAACTTTTACCAGAAAAAAAAAAATATATATATATATATATATATGGAAAAATTTAAAAGTTCAAACCAATTTTATTGTCTTTTTTTCTGTCTCTCGGTCCACTTTTTTAAAAATCTTACAAGCAAAATAGTTAAATAATCATCTAAAAGAATTTAAATTTGAGGCCCTGGGGGGCTGCCGCTCGAAATAATTACATATATCATACTATAATTAAAAAAAAAGTTAATCTGTATAAAATTTAATGGTTTGTTTTAACTACTCCATAACAAAGTATATTTGATTCCATTTTAATAAACGTTGTTTTAATATTGTGCATTTTAAATATTTGAACTTTTCAAATTATTTATTCTGTTTGTTTATTTGCAATATATAGCTTAATTCAGTAAAATTAATTGTATAATATGATGATTAAACTGGTTTAAAAGTTTATTGTTTCTGCATTTCTCATTAGACGTGGTCCATTGAAATTCGACCAGCATAGGGCGCTCGGCTATTTTTAAATTCAATAATTTTTTGCCTGTTGTTTATCCTTTATATGTGTATATCCTCTAAAACCAATTTAATTTAATTAGATAGTAGATGGCTGGATTAGGGTTATTTATATTAAAAAACGTTTTTTTACTAAAACTACCGACGTTTCGTTGACTTTATTCCCACTTCTTCAAAAAGCACAAGTAAGTTACGTTTTCTACGTTTAAATTTAATACATTATGGGTATTCGAAATACAAGAAAATAAACAAATATATGTAGATAAGAAATTTCAAGTCGTGTACCAGTGCTGTACAAACGTATACTAAGTAAGTCCAAACTTTGAATTTATCCGATTTTTTCATGTTGGGAAACTTGATATTTCTTGATTCTTAAATAAGATATATAAGCGATATGGGACAAAGGCCAGTTTTTTAAAAAACTACCTTTTTTGTCTAAAATACTTTTTTCCCAAAAAAATTTAAAATGGGTTAAACTGGTATATCTAAAATTGAACATAAAATTCAATAAAATTACGATTTTTAAAATTCAATATTTTTTATAGGGCTTACTTAGGGGTTCGATTTTATTTGTGGAAAGGGCTATTATATATTATTATGTAATATAAGTAGGTTCTATACACTGTTAAAGTTTGAAATTAAAATATTGACTTATACATTTTTTATAGCACTTTAAACATATTACTTTTTGGAAAACCCTATTTTTGAGGCTCAATTATTCACTCATAGTATATTTTAAAAATCTGAAATTTTTACACATAAAAGCTCTATATATGAACATTCCAGAAAAAAAAAACAAGAATGTGTTTTGCCTTAAATTAAAATTATATCAAAAAACATATCACCGAAATTTATTCATTTTATTTTTGAATATATACCTTTTAAAGAATATTATCGTCTTATGTATCATAAAAAAGCCAAAAAAATAAACAAAAACCAACATAAAAGAGAAAAAAATGCAATAAACAACTTTATTTTAGGAAATAGGTGAAAGTTGTATCCAAATTTTGATGTAAATTTTATTAAAATGACGATATTTAAATAATAATATTTTTTAATAGGGTAGACTTGGGGAGGTGAAGGGGTTGCGAAGAGAGCTTTATTTACTGTATACAGTATACATACTGTTGGGCCTCCGAAATTTCTCAATGCTAACTAATTTTAAACATTTGAATTTTTACAGGTAAGGGAACGTTCAAGTATTACGTAACGCAAATTTTGATCTTTTAACAACCAAGAAATATTAAGTTTCCCAACATGCAAAAATCAGAAAAATTTAAATTTGGGAGAGTGGTCACCCCCCACTAAAAATAAATTTATTTGGAAGTGGTCGAGCGCCTAAATAATTGAAAATTGGTCGGTTTTCAATGAATTACGCCGTTATTAAAATATAATGGTTTTTATGTAATTAAATCTGTTAAAAGTTTTAGATATATTTTTTTTCATTTCATCATAATACAAAGTTTAAAACTTATGAGCAGTAGTCGGCGTAAAGTCAGTTATGACTCATCAACGTTGAAAATAAACACAAAAACATAAGCTTACGGAATAATTTTGCCGAATTAGGAGGTCACTAAATCAAAACATTTGACGAATAATTTGTTACAAACAAAAATATTGACTATACATATTAACTATACATTCGACATTCGATTTTTATCTTTTAAGAATACGAATGTTTTTAATTTTTATTTATCGATAACTATTTTTCCCACCTTACTCGTTTAAATGGAAGCATTAAAAAAAATCTAGATAAAAAGAAATAAAAATTTAAATATTTAAAGGCTCGCGTCAACGCTAGAGTAGACGCGGCGCCTATGCGAGTACTGGAAATTCGCCGAGTAGTGCTTATGAGCATAAGTATAGACAACAAGCTAATATTACGTATTGTTTTACCTGAATAAATTAAGTTTTAAAAGATACCATTGGGGGATGCCCGGAGGCTTCCTAGTTATAGAGATTATAAATTATATGTTACATATTTAGTATCCCTTTCTACGTAAAAAATACAAAACATTCCATACTCCACACCTAAAAGGGGCATAACTTTGCAACAGATTTAAATGACTCTTTTTGCATCCTGTAGTGGATCCATCCGGATGGTCCCATTTTAGTTTGATATTTTAATTAGTAAGTATTATGTACTCACCTAACTTTTAGATACTAATTAACTCGCCTCTTTTTTAATTTTGATCAATTAAGAATACTAATATATTAAAATTAAAATTGTATAAAGGATAATAAATTGTATTGTGTGCAACGAACTAACAACTCTTCTCTCTAGAATACGCATACCGTTAATATAAAGTATCGCCAACATCTCGGTTTGTTTGTAAACAAATAGTAGATATATTCAGGCCTGAGCAATAACAGTTACCAGTAACTGTTATTGTTGTCTCTGTTAGAACAAAGCTGTGCGAGTAAGACAGACAAATGTATATGTTGGCCACGTTTTTGTCAGTTTTTACAAATGAAATAGATAAAGATAAAGATAAAGATATGTTTATTGCTCCTTCGTTTTTATATGAAAAAATGTCCAGCAAACGTCAATTAAAAAATGAAATTATTAAATTATACCTAACATTAAACATTAATAGAATTTACATTACAGTTCAAAAATTCTTCAAGTGTGTAAAACGGGTTATTCGAAAAATAAAATAATGTTTTCTTTAAATTTCCGAGGGCACAGATCAGTAAAAGAACGAGGTAACTTATTGTATTTTGATTCCTAGATACCTGGGTCCCTTTTCAAATCCGGCCGTTTTATGCCTAGGTATGCTAAGAGCATGAGGTTGCCTAGTGTTAATAGAGTTTAGATCCCTATTTGCCACAAATTTTTCCTTATTTTGGTGAACAAAAAGTATCAAATTGTATAAGTACAGTGAATAAACCGTCATTATTTTGTTATCTATAAATAATTGTTTACAGTGACTTCTGTGTTTTGCACCACAGAGCGTTCTGACAATTTTCTTTTGAATAATGAAAATACGATCTAGAAGTGTCGAGCCCCCCCAGATAATTAGACCATATTCAATGTGGCTTTTTATGCTTGCATTGTAAAAAGACAGGAGAAGACTTCTGGAGAAGCTTTGTTTTAAATTATATAGTGCATAATGACAGCTGTTTAATTTTTTTGCAATATGGTTTACGTGGACATTCCACGCTACTTTTTCTTCTAGCGAAATTCCAAGTAGTTTAAAATCTGTTACTTGTGGTACTGACTTTTTGTCACAGTAAATAAGGATACTACTGTCATTGTTTAATTTATTAAATTTTAGGATTGCTGATTTTTTTGGGTTTAAAAAGAGAATTCTGCCTTGACCATGTGGCCATTAAATCTGTTAGAATTTTTAAAAGTTCCAAGAAGTCCTCCCTTGTACAGCATGATATTAATGAAGTATCGTCTGCATATTGGCAAAGCTTAAACCTCTTCTTAAACTTGTCGGGAATGCCATTTAATAAAAATTTTAAAAGGTCATTACTAAAAATTAAGAATAATAATGGGGAGAGAATTGCCCCTTGAGGTGTCCCTCTGCGGATATTTTTTGTGGACGATTTGATTTTAACATTTGCCCGCTCACCTATGTCTGAAGTTAGCTCTACGTATTGTTGCCTATTTTTGAGGTAGGAAATAAACCATTCAAGAGTTTTTCCCACTATACCATAGGATTCTAATTTTAAAATAATCAAATCAATGTCAAGGACATCAAGATATATAAAAAGGATTTGATTTTCGTAGTTGTCCCTACTACGATATGTGGCTCTGAAGAGTGCTAAAAAGCACGAAATCGATCAGTCACTTCGGAGGGACGACTGCGTTAATCAAACAAAAGTCGTTTTAAGGAATAGTAAAATTTTTCATAGACATCAAAAATGACTATTCTAGAGAGAAGAGTTATTAGTTCGTTGATTGTGTGTGTGTAATGCACATAAATTATTATAAATTCTTAGGCAATGTACATATATGTAGGTATTATTTTAGTAATATTTATTGTAATTATTTAGCCCAAAATTCCTTAATAAAACGATGGGACCCCTTAGTTAATGGACCACTAATAAATAGTTAGTGGTCTATTTAATTTAAATAAGAGGTCATATTGTTTTATTAAGGAATTTTGGGCTAAATGATATTTGTCATGTTATTTTTGTTTAAAAAAAATATTGCAAAATGATAAAATTAAATTATCAAAGCTGATTTGTTTGGTTTTATTCAATTAAATAAATAAATCCAAATAATTCAAAACTTCCATTAATATGGCAACAGCGCATCACTCAACACACGCAATTATTGTAGATATTTTTAATTCAGCAATAAGTGTCATTCTTTCTTAGTCTCTTTCTTGCGATGTTGTTATTCTGCGATTTTCTATGTAAGAATTCTCAATGAATAAAGTTAAAAAATGTATGTTCCGTGCACTTTTAAGAGCTGAAATCCTATTATTTTGTGCGTTTAGCCCAAAATTTGATACAGTAATTTATTATACATTGCGGTCCAAAAGTCACCCCCCCTTTAACTTTTGAACCAGTTGAGATATCGACTTCAAATTTGGAACTTTTAAATAAGACAACTTAAACTATCTTTTAGCATATATTTAATACTTTCAGCTCTTAAAATGTGGACAGGGGGGCATGAGGGGTCGTGTGATACATCATTTTAAAGATTATAAAATTCTCTATTTAAACTAACATTTTTAAATTTTTTAAAAATGTTTTTTAAGGTTTTTGATTTTTCAATTTTTTGTTCTAAAACATTCGATTTTTTAAGTTTTTTTTATAAATTTTTATTTATGTAAACTAAAATTAGTTTAAAAGTATAATTACACGACCCCCCTTTCCATTTAAAAAAATGTGCCCCCATGCCCCCTGACCACATTTTAAGAGCTGAAAATATTAAATATACGCTAAAAGATAGTTTAAGTTGTCTTATTTAAAAGTTCCAAATTTGAAGTCGATATCTCAACTGGTTCAAAAGTTAAGAGGGGGGGGGGTGACTTTTGGACCGCTCTGTATACATATATGTGTAATAATACGAATATGTTATATATAATCTAATCGTATTATTTTCAGTCAAAAAACTATTAAAACAGAGAGTAAAACAAAACAAAATAAAATCCACCTGCCTTTTAATAACAGTCAAAAGTGATATTTTTCCTACGTTCTAGTCCGTACGTCCTAATAAAAGTTGGTAACTGCCGGTTTTCCAATAGAGTAACCAAGTGCCTTACTGTAATAGTATTTACAACTTTACGTTTATTTGATTATTATTGAGAATGTCTGACTGGAATCTAAAGCTTACCATTGCACAGTAGCACAGACCACAAGAAACTTGGCATTCTTTTCCTATGTTATACATAATTATATAATTCTGTGGTTCTAAAAGGATTCTAAAAGGGTCAGTACCAGCATTTTCAAAATATTACATTAGAATTGACGTGAAAACTTTGCTATTGACAAATTGACATTGGCCCCTTTAGAACCAAGCTACAGAATTTTATCATTATATAATAAGTAATTTCTAAGTTTTCAGGCGATCACTTGATGTTACTATACAGGGTGTATTTGAAATAGCGTAGGAAATTTTAACAAGTGATTCTACATGATAAAATATGACAAAAAGTTCCTATAAACATATGTCTAAAAATGCGTCATAAGGGAGCTACGCCCCTTTGAAATTGGCTAAAAAAATCGGTTTTTATTTAATAACTCAGGAACCCTTTGAGATATATCAACGAGGTTTTTTCACGTCAACTAATCCTACCAAGGCCCGTTTTTATGTGTTATTTTCATGTACTTATTTCAACCAGGGCTGTGCGAAACGGGGGGGGGGGGGGGGGCTTATCAGTTTTTTGTCCCAAACTTTTTTCTGTGTAACTTTTTTGCAATTTTAATTTTGAAATATGATTCCTCAGGTGAAAATACATAAAAAAGGTACTCTTGTTGTAATACTGTAGGATTAACCGTTTTCGAGAAAAGTTCATTTGAAGGTGAAATTTCACGGTTCGAGGACGAAAAATTAAATACTAAAATGTCGAAAACCAAAATTTTAATGATTCTACATCAAAAACTAAGAAAAAAAGTTTCCATACATGTAGGTCGAAAAAACGCTTTTAAAGCTACCATAGCCCTTTAAAAATGGTGCATATTTAGGAGACCATAGCTCCATTAGGATTGATTTTTGGAAGTACCTGTATATGAGGTTTTTTTCTTAGTTTTTAATGTACATTCGCCTTGCATCATTAAAATTTTGGTTTTCAACATTTTAGTATTTAATTTTTCGTCCTCGAACCGTGGAATTTCACCTTCAAATGAATTTTTCTCGAAAACGGTTAATCCTACAGTATTACAACAAGAGTACCTTTTTTATGTATTTTGACCATAAAATTGCAAAAAAGTTACACAGAAAAAAGTTTGGGACAAAAAACTGATAAGCCCCCCCCGTTTCCCACACCCCTGGTTGAAATAAGTACATGAAAATAACAGATAAAAACGGGCCTTGATAGGATTAGTTGACGTGCAAAACCTCGTTAATATATCTCAAAGGGTTCCTGAGTTATTAAATAAAAACCGATTTTTTTAGCCACTTTCAAAGGGGCGTAGCTCCCTTATGACGCATTTTTAGACATATGTTTATAGGAACTTTTTGTCATATTTTTGATGTAGAATCATCTGTAGAATCATCTGTTAAAATTTCCGATGCTATTTCAAATACACTAGTTTAAAAAAACAACTTTCCGTACAAGATTCATACATATACACTGAACCAAAAATTAACGTGATATCAATAAAAATTAAAGTGATATCAATAAAATTACATTGATTTTGCACCGATGTACGTTTGTAATTGTGACAATAAAATTTTTATTATATGCAATGCTTAAAATTGGTCGTCTTAATATAAAATTTATTTAATAAAAAAAATTCGTTGTTACAATGAATTTATGCATAAAGGCAAGGAGTTTTAAGCATTGATACAATAAAGTGTTCATCGGTGCAAAATTATTTTCAGTGTAGTCTAATTCTACTCTATTACTACCACGACTAGAATCGGCGAGCTATAAGAACGAGAGAGTGACGTCATAAAATTAATGACTATATTGCGGACAATATTGTAAGCAGAGTAAACGGCTTTATTTCAACAAGCCTCTGTTGCCAAGGAAATCGTGCTGTTGCTAAGGGGTATGTTAACAACTTGTTTTGGCTCTCTGCGCATACCGTGTTTAATGACATCACTGACTTAAGCGTACCGACTTTACATACATACATAGTATGTATAATGTGTAATAATAATAATATAATATACAGAGTTAATTATACTTTTAAACTAATTTTAGTTGACATAAATAAAAATTTATAAAAAAAAACTTAAAAAATCGAATGTTTTAGCACAAAAAATTGAAAAATCAAAACCTTAAAAAACATTTTTAAAAAATTAAAAAATGTTAGTTTAAATAGAGAATTTTATTAGCTTTAAAATGATGTATTACACGACCCCCCTTTCCATTTAAAAAAATGTCCCCCTATGCCCCCCTGCCCACATTTTAAGAGCTGAAAATATCAAATATATGCTAAAAGATAGTATAAGTTGTCTTATTTAAGATTTCTAAATTTGAAGTCGATATCTCAACTCGTTCAAAAGTTAAAAGGGGGGGGGGGTGACTTTTGGACCGCACTGTATAATAATAATAATATGTATAATATGTAATAATTACATGTTTGTTTAACCTCGTACTACTTCCTAGTTAATTAAGCATCTCTTATGTCCAGGACGTGTGTAGTAGAGGGAACCACCGACTGACTTTCGAACCAGTTTATAGGGAGTATCAAATTTTAATTATAAAATTAACTAAAAAAGGCAATCACCTCATACACACCTGATATAGGAATTACCTATAGTACTTATTGTAGTGGCATAAAAAAATTGTTTTCCAACTAATTAATTCCTGTTTCCAGTTTTCGACTTCATTTTAGGTGCAATTTTTAAGGATTAATTCTGTGGCTTGGTTCTAAAAGGGCCAACGACAAAAAAATTTAACGGATACACTAAGTCAAACCTTGGCCGTTTTAGCAGTTGCTAAACTCGTAAAAAAGGCTCCAGATCAAAACATCAGTTAAAACTTCTAGTACCAATTATTTAAAAACTAAAAGAGATATTTAAGATCTATAAAAATCATGGGATAAATATGTTTTACTGTATTTTGTCATAAACTGGACGCCGTATTTGTGATAACCTTAAAATTAATAAATTTAATAGTTTTTCAGATATTTGCAATTTTAAATGTAAATATTTACATTTGTTATGCTTAAAATGTTAAATATATCGAAAATTATAGCTACCTATCAATTTTAGTCCAATGGCAAAAAAATAGGAATTATTTACTTTTCAGCATTCTAGCCATCAACAAAATATTTTAAAGCATCGCGACGCTTATACCATACGACGTCTAGTTTATGACAAAACATAGTCAAACATTATATTTATACCACGCTTTTACCTGAGAGTTTTAAGTTAAACACCCTGTATAATCGTGCACGCATGTTTTTTATCAAATGAAGTTGACAATTTTCAAACACTCCCTCTACTCGTTTGTTTGTCCGTCTATATATCACATTTTTTGTGCACCATAACATGCACGATAACGCAAGAACATAATGTACAATTGAGAAAATATTAGGAATTAAAAAAAAATAGACAAAAGTTTTACCTGATATCAAAAAAGTACTTTTAAACTGGAATAGTAATACCATTTTGTTATACAGTTGGATTAAAAAAAAAAAAACAAGATAGAAAATCCAGTTGTGTAAATTGAATAATGGTTTACAAACAATGCAGTTCTCAATGTTGGCAATATTTATCAAAATTATTTATAATTATTATAAAGTACATAATCAATAAATGATTTAATTTAATTAAGTACATAAGTAGAAATGCAGCAATTAAATGATTAAGAAAGCTATTGGGTTATTGGAAGCAGGATCTGAGCAAGTGGACTTGGCAAAGTTTAATGATTCAGAGAGTTTTGTTAAGATTGAAGAAAAAATGGATACAGGAGGAAACTGTTAAAAAGCTTGAAGGCTCGGGAAGAAGGAAGTGAAACAATTACTTATTTATTTAAAAGGACACCCTTTGCAAGACGCGGTGCAGGCTATAAACGATAAAAATTTTGTTGGATCGGACCACCGCCCACCGCCACATTGATAATTCCGTGATTGGAAATTTTTATGCAGCAAAAAACCTTTTTAAACGAAAATCATAATTTTCATAAATTATATATTTCATTACTAAGTAGTTCAAAGTTGTATTTCCTATAAGATTTACTAAATATTGTGTTTAAATGTTTTATATGATTAAATATTCTAAATGTTTTTCAGTTTATTATTTATTATATAAAACGGTAAACGACACCATGTCACAAAAACGTAATTTTTCAGGAGAGCAATTTTTCGATTATTTTTTAAAATTAAATACATGTTCTACGGGCTCTCCATTAATTTTGTAGAAAAGAAGGAATATTAACAAAAAAATAACCATCTTGGGGAGACTTCTTGCTTCTGCAGATGTGGACCTCTTTATTTGCTAGTTTTCTATTTTTTCCAGCTTTATATAATAGCAGTTACTGTTATTTAACATTATTCGCATTCACGCATTATCTGTAATAACTTATTAGAAACACCAATAAAAGAAAAATTGACAATATGTCAAATTATTCTAACCTCTTTCTTAAAATCTTAGTTAAACTATAAAATAATTAATAAAATTGACATTTTGACATATTTAAAACTTGCATTTTTTGTGGGTCCAACTGTCCATGAAGTTCATAGTGCGCTCAATCAAAACCGTTACATAGAAACTCCTATGACTTCTGCCTCATAACAGGAGATTTTGCTGACATTATATGCTTTCTAACGACCTTTATAATATCACGATCAACATCGTAAGTATTACTCCATACTCTCGTTTTTGGTAACATATAAACTCTTATTAAAATCTGAATGTTCTTTATTACTTTAATCAAAATCATAATTCTTATTTTATTTATTTGTAACATATTTATGAAAGCAACTTTTTTAAAATTAGGTTTCGTGTTTGTATCATAAAGAGACTATTACAATCCAGATAATATTCTTACTTTTCAATAAGAGAAGAGAGTAAAGTGAACAGAAAACTGATTTATATCTGTCGTCCATCTTTATGTTTAGAGGTCTAAAGCCTTTAAAAGACCTTACGCTTGGTATATCAAAACCAAACTTTAAAATTATGGTTTCTAGGGAATTTTTTATTGAAGAATTCTCAAAGTTTTTTTTTTATTTTTATTCTACTAGCTTTATGGTATATCAAAACCAAACTTTAAAATTATGGTTTCTAGGGTATTTTTTATTGAAGAATCCTCAAAGGGTTTTTTAATTTTTATTCTAGTAGAATTATGGGTTCAACAACCAGAAAAATTGTTTTTTTTTTGTATTTATTATTTACTAATATTTTTTTAAGGATTAAAATATCCACAACCACAACTTTTTTTGTCTTGAAATGCACGAGAACAATTTCCAAAATATTTTTGATATACCAGAATAAACTTTTTCAACGATTCCATGAACTAAAAAGGATATTGATGGATTAAGTATTTCGTATTTTTTAAAGTAGTACCGTTTTGGAGATATCAGTCCTGAAAGTAGTTCTAAGAAATAAAAATCGAAAAAAAACCTTTCTTTAAACATTTAAACATATATTCAAAAGAGAACCAAGTTATATGACATGTATAAAGGGTGTGTGAAACACTGGCATCCTATAGGAAGCCAATGTATTTTGGATTTTATAAGCATAAATAATTATTAATAATTTCTCAGAAAATTTTATTCTTGATAAAAATATAATATAAAATCTTAAATACGTCCATCGAAGTTTAAAAAATATATACCCTATAAGTACGGGGAAAACCAAGAAATATTAAGCTTGATCAAATATTGTTATTTATGAAAACACAAAATAGGTTTATCGGAAAGATTTGTTCCAAATACTATTTAAATGTTGGCTATAAGTTTTGGTTAAAAATAATGGTAAAATACCAAAACAGTAACGGGTGAAAATTGTACATAGACAACTTTTTTATTATAAATCTTTCGGAAATTTATATTATGATAAAAGTTTGGGAGTACGGATTATAAACTCTAAAATGCATCCTAAAAAAATGAAAGAAAATAATTTTGTATAAAGGGGAGATCACGAGGTGTGAAATGGGGGGAGGCTTGGCCGAGTGTGACGTCACACCAAAAATTTTATTGACCTACTCAAAATGACTTTTTTACAGTCTGATAAACAAAAAAATTTTAGAATAGTTCAAACTATCTATTCATATTTTAGCAGTCGGAATTGCTTCATGGTTTTATCATAAGATGGTAGCACTGACAAATTGTGAATTCGCAGTGTTATATTTCGCGATAAAAGTTGAATATCAAAGACAGTCATGTCGAATTTCGATTCTTTCTACAATATGATCTATGAAGCTTATGATAAAGCACATCCCGGGAAATCAAAACAAACTGCGCAAAATTGGATTTAATAAATTGTGGCTTAACCTCCAAAAAAAGTCCAAACCGTTGTTGAAGATACGGAACGAGGAATCAAAAATTTGCTTCAAGTTGATACGAAGAACAAGGCAATATTGGTTTACATCAAGAACAGCATCTACAAGCAAAATTCCAGCAGTAACTGCTCCTCTGCCACTGCAAGAACAAACAATTTTTTTAGTAATATTAGAGTGTCACGTCACATGGGGAAGTCAATACTTTGTGACAAACTACGACGTTTTTATGGACGACCCCCTAGATTCCAGAAGCGTTAAATTTATTAAAAATATTTTTTTGGCTTGTTTATATATCCATTTTTTTTTTAATTTTTAAAGGCTGAAAACGGTACCTACTACATAAAAAAAATGACAGATTTGGATTCAGGACGAAAAACTTTTTACTACTAAAAAACATTGCAATTTGTAAACTAGTGTTATGTAATTTCTACTGGTGAAATAGTCAGTAGTAATAAGTGCATGTTGAATTACCGATAATTTTTTTACTGTATTAAAAAAAATATTTTGCTTGGCAATAGTTTGAGTGCATTTTTCGTGTTACAAAATTCCGAGACCGCAGGTCGAGTAATTTTGACGAAAAATGCATGAAAACAATTTCCTTAAGCAAAATATATTTTTATATACAGTAAAAAAATTATGTATAAATTCAACTATTTCACAAACAAAATAAGGAAGTATATAATTTTACAATGTTTTATGTTGTTTCATATTTAAATTAAAAATTTAAGAAGTAAACAACAATATTACTTTACAACTATAATTAAAAATTTAAATCTCAAATTTGCCGCGCTTTTTAAATCCACGATGTTCACTTTTTCGCGAATAAAGTCTAAACTTTGCTCGAGGGATATTTTATGCTTGAGATTATTCCAATAAAATAGTTGTTATCACATATATTAGCATTTAACCCGCAAAAAAAAACAATTTCCCATCGGTTTCTAGTAACGTTTGGCAACGCTGTACTGGTACCAGCGCAGTCATTTGATGTTTTGATTTCCGTAATTCTTTACTGCAAATATATTTTTAATAAATAAGTGTTTAAATTAGTTTTTAGTGGCCTGTTTTTAATACCAAGATTCAATTAAATAAAATAAAATTAATGAATATCAGTGATATAAAGCTTTTAAGATGGAAAGTTCATAAAATATAATATATTATCTGAATTTAATTTGAAATGAAAAATAAGCATTTATATTGCTTATCAATAAAAATAAATCAACTAAAGGTAAGCTTCACAAATTGTAACGACATAAATCGTCACTTTGTAATATAGCAAGGGTTAATTAAACTATTCGTTTACTTACGTTATAATTTATGTTTGTTTTGTATATAAATGGTTACGTACGTACAGAGCTGTTTTGTATCTGGGACTATTTTGTAACAGGAACTGAATTCTAACCATATGAGTCTCTATTCCATAGTTCTACCTGAAAATAACATAAAGAAAACATAATTAGAATATGATTTTTAATAATAAAGAATCATATGACTTATTTCTCTATAGTGCATTTGTCTATGGACTTACCTGGTTTTTATATGTTTCAGAGTCTATTGAGGGTTGGATTTCACTGGCTTTCATTTGTAGCTTGTCTCTCTTGTGGAAAGTTGTGTATGATTATCCCTTCGGGATAATCCAGAATTTGTTGAAAATAGTTTGCTGGAACTGCTCACTTAGATTCAGTATTTTGTTTATACTTAGTTCACAGGATACTTAGTATTCTGTTCGTATTTTTATTAGTTTTGCTGATAAACAATAAGTATTGTTTATATTTGTTTCTTAGAGTAATATTTTGAGGTTAGATATCACTAATACAGATTTATTAGGAAACATTCTTTTAATTAGTTATTATTTTTGGTGTCGTTTCAGTTACCTTTATTAGGAATCCTATACGGTAAAACTGTAGTTGATAATGACTTGCATAGATGTCGCTAATAGTTCAGAAATAGGATTTTATTCACCTGAAGGGTTCATACCGGTTGATAAGGTCGATTTTCGCTCTTTCTTGATGAACTCTGTACAATGGTGGTCTCATTTTGACGAGTGTTTATTTTCTGTAATCATCGAAGTAATCCTTCATGTATTTTTATTTAAAGTTAGTGAAAATGAATATTTAAACAATGCGGAAGATATTATAACTGATATTTTATACAATTACGCATCGAAGACTTAGAATGAGACGTAAGTTAAGTTTTTCTGTTTCTTAGAATATTTCTGACATATAATTATTGTTTTAGCACCATCATTATTACCAGTAATTAAGCACCATAAAGCACCATTAATTAAGCACAATCACTAGACCATTAATTACTCACCATTTCTATACCATTAATATGGAATTATATTAATTTAAGTTGAAGTTTATTTTGGTATATTTGATATACAAGTTCTCCGCATGGAGTGATGTTTTGTTGGAACATGGTTCTGTAATTTTTGGCATAGATAAATTCTATGTAACCGTCTAGCAGACAATTTTATATTGGACATAATTTTCAAAAGCATATTTAATCCCGGACAACATTTTCAATCATACATTTTATCCTGGAAGATAATTTTTCCAAAGTAGATGGGACAGCCTATATTTTTTTTTTTTCATTTGAGAAATGAATTCATCAGCATAGGGGAGACTTGCACAGATGGAGACGATGGAATTCATACCTCATGGATTTTGCAGAAACCAGCTAAGTACTCATTCTGAAAACTTTTGAAAGCAATATTTCATATTTTTAAATTCTTTTATTTCAATATTCTTATAACTGTAAACTTTATCAGATCTGATATAGTATTGATTAATACTATATGCCCTTCTGGCTTTTGTTCATTTTTAGGTACTTATTTTTTTTAAAACATTTAATCTCATTTATTAATTATTAAATATCATACTTTTGATTAAATGATTTCTAATTTAAGCATGACTTTTATACACTGCAAGAAATGATTGTTGTTTACATACATTTCTTGGTGCTTGCTGAACTTCATGTTTTCTTTATACATTTAAGTCAATGATTTCTGAATTTAGTAATTTTTATTAAGATTTCTTTAATTATATCTTAATATAATTACACATATTTTTTATATATATTAATACATTACTTGATGTGCTTTCATTAAGTTTATTTATAATAAATTTCTCAAATGAATTATCTTATTTTATTTAGAGGTTATATTTTCTCAAACTGAAAAGCTTAAGTATTTACACTAGGTTGTTACTTACCTAAAGGAGTAAAAGCTAAAGTAACTGGCGCCCCTAACAACATTAATCAATTCTTTCTATTTTTCCCTTGCCCATACCCATTGCTCCGCTGTCAAAACTAGCCGTTGGCAGTGAACGTATTAATTACGGTACACTAATATTGGCGCCCAAGAACGTGGTATTTGGATAGATAGAACACTTGTTTTTTTTTAATTTTACTCCATTTTTCTCAGTGTATTTTTTATAAAAATCTAAAGCTTATTTTTTTCAGTGTAACTTAAAGTTCATTTTGAGAAAAACTACATATAACTGTTGAATAAAATATTTGTTGTTGAAAATTAAGTCAAATTAGAGTTAATCTGATAAGATATATCAGATATGTGTTTTTTATGTTTATTCTGAGTTTTATGGAATAACATGGAATAGAGAAATTTTGGCGTGGGTTCAGTTTTTCTAGAAATTATCTTTTATTCAATAGAAATAAATGGATAATAGGGTATTTATTTATGCGAAGGATATGAATAAATATTAGCTAATTTTGTAGTTTTGGAGACTATTTATAATTATTAATTTGTCCAATTGAGATAAATAATAATTTAGTATTTTTTTGACATATTTGGGAAATTTTCCAAAGTATGCAAAAACTTTGTTGAGCAGTGTACACAAAAAAAAAAAATAATAATTTGTGGTACAGTATAAATATTTTATTATAAAATAAATATTTTGAGTAAATTGAATTTAAATTTTGAAAATAATTATTCAAAATGGAAGATTTAGATAAAATGGAAATTAGATTTTTGACTGCAGAAATGGTAAATTATGAACTTCGTATAAGACATTTAACAGCAAAAAATAATAGAGTATCTAGAATTAAAGTTTTAGGTAGAGCCATAGCTAGGGAAGATCCTAAAGTAAAATATGTAGATCCGACTTTTAATTTTAACAGTGAAGTGGAAAATATTAATAGAATTTTAGATAGTATATCTTCAGAAATTGTAGAATATCATGGTGATTATAGTTTAGCTGATTTAAGAAAATTAAAAACTTATTTAGTACATGTAACAAATCGTCTGCAACGTTTTCCTGAAGTAGAAGAAAATAAAGTTAGACGTATTCAATTTTTAGAAATAACAAAAGCAACTTGTTTAGAAATAGAAGCAGATATTTTAGATCTTTATGAAAAATCTGGTAAAAATTCAGATCTTACTCAAGTAAATAATAATATTTCATTACATAATAGTACACAGTTTAGTCCTAATGTTTCTAGTAAAAAAGATAATGATTATTTAAAATCAGTACCAGTTTATAAATGGAATATTAATTTTGATGGAAAGTCTAATGTTTTAAATTTTATTGAGCAAGTTGAATATATGAAAATAAGTAGAAATGTTACAGACGAAATGTTATTTAAATCCGCATATGACTTATTCAAAGAACCAGCATTGTCATGGTTTCTCTCAATTAAAGATAATTTAAATTCGTGGTCTCAAATAATTCAAGCATTAAAAAAAGATTTTCTTCCAGCTAACATAGATGATAGAACATGGGATGATATCCGTTCTAGATATCAAAATCCCGATGAATCTATCGCAATTTTTATAGGTGCTATGGAAACCTTGTTTAAACGTTTAATTCATGCTGCAAGTTTATATACTAGACTTAAGACGATTAGAGAAAGAATATTACCACATTATTTTACACCATTATCACTTATAGAAATAAATGATTTAGAAGATTTAAAGGACAGTTGTAAAAGAATAGATGAAGCATATCAATTAAAACAAAAGAGCATAGCAGGTAAAAGTGTGGCAAAAAATAAAGCAGTTAATAAAGTAAATGTCCTAAGTTCGGATATAAATCAAAATTTTAGTAGTAAATGTAATTGTAGTCATAATACCACAGTGTCCAAACTTACCCCATCTTCCTCTACTCGTCAAAGTTCAGTATGTAATAGTAGTCAAGTTTCTCAAATTAGTCAAAGTACCAATCAAAGCTTTAATAATACACAGAATAGTAGTAATAGTAGTAATAATAAAAGTAGACAAGTAATTTGTTATAACTGTAACCAACCAAATCATATTTTTAGCAAATGTTTAGCTAAAAGAACAAAGTTTTGTTATAAATGTGGATATAAAGATGTAGTTTTTAAAAATTGCCCTTCCTGTACAAAAAACTAAATAGGAAAGTGGATGATTTTAGTCGGCATTCACTTAATAAAAAGGCTAAAAATAATAATGACAGTCAGATAAAAAAGGATAACAAAACTACTTTTTGTAAAAACATTTATTATAATAAAAATAATATCAATTCTTTACAAAAATCAAGTGTAACAGAAACAAATAAACGATTTTATTTGAATGAATGGAAAGATTGGTTGGATAAAGTTAAAAATTTTTATAAACCGTATAGTTTGTCTGTAATTAATAAAAATTCTTTTATTAAATTACCTAGAGATAACCGTCCATATATTAAAGTAAATATTTTTGATAAAAATATAACAGCTTTGATTGATACAGGTGCAAATTGTTCAGTGGCTGGTGGTCACGCGATTAAAATTTTAGAAAAATTTAATTTAAAAATTGATAAATGTCTTATACCGCATGTTACTACAGCTGATAAATCTAAACAGTTAGTAACTGGTGTTGTTTATTTACCTATTAAAGTAGATAATGAAGTTAAGATTTTACAAGTCTTGGTTGTTCCTTCTTTGGAAACAAATTTTATTTTTGGTGTGAATTTTTTACAATTGTTTTCTATGACTCTGGATTTTTCTGATGAATCTTGGAATAATAAAATTAATAATTTGAATGTGATCAGTAACAGTGATAGTCAGGATATAAATAAAGATAATTCAGTAGGCTTATGTGACTTGACAGACGAACAGAAAAAGATAGCAGATAAATTTGTTAGTTTATTTAAAGAATTATATAGCGAAAAAATAGGTAGAACAAATTTAATAGAACATGATATAGATACAGGAAATAATAAACCTTTTAAAATGCGTCAATATCCTTTGTCACCTTATTTAATAGAAATTTTACATAAAGAGTTAGATAAAATGTTAAAAGATGATATAGTTTCACCATCTTATTCTGATTTTAATTCACCAGTTTTATTAGTAAAAAAAGCTAATGGTACATACCGTTTTTGTTTTGATGGACGTAAATTAAATTCTATTACAAAAGGTGATTCACATCCTTTACCAAGGATAGACTCCATTTTAAGTTTATTAGGCGATGCAAAATATATATCAAGTATAGATTTAAAAAATGCTTTTTGGCAGATTCCACTTACAAAAACTGCTAAAGAAAAAACTGCATTTTCCGTACCTGGTAGGGGACTATTTGAATTTAATGTAATGTGTTATGGACTCAAAAATGGAACACAAAGTCAGCAAAGATTAATGGATAAACTTTTTCCTTTCTCCTTTTATCCAAATATATTTGTTTATATTGATGACATTATAATAGTATCAAAAACTTTTGAGGAACATATTAAATTACTTCAAATAGTACATGAAAAATTAAAATCTGCTAATCTTACAATAAATTTTGAAAAAAGTAATTTTTTTAGAAAATCACTTAAGTATTTAGGTTTTGTAATTGATAATTTTGGTTTAAGAACCGATCCGCAAAAAGTAGAAGCAATAATAAACTATCCTAGACCAACAAATAGTACAGAAATAAAACGATTTTTAGGTGTAGCTTCGTGGTATCGTAGATTTGTTAGGAATTTTTCAACAATTGTTAGCCCATTAAATTCACTTTTGAAGGGCAAAGGTAAAAAACAAGCCATTAGTTGGAATACTGATGCAGAAAAAGCTTTTTTATTGTTGAAGGAATCTTTAATAAATGCTCCAGCTTTAGCAAGTCCCAATTTTTCTTTACCATTTGTTATACAATGTGATGCTTCTTTAGTTGGCCTCGGTTCCATATTAACACAAACGCAAGATGGTCAAGAAAAAGTAATAGCTTATGCTAGTAGAGCTTTAACACGTAGTGAAATAAAATATTCTGTAGGTGAAAAGGAATGTTTAGCTGTTTTGTTTGCTATAGATAGGTTTAGACCATATATTGAAGGTGTTAAATTCACAGTAATTACAGATCATTCTTCATTAAAATATTTGAGTAATATGAAAGATCCCTCTGGTCGCTTGGCTAGATGGTCATTAAAATTACAGCAATATGATATGGATATTGTATATCGTAGAGGTAAATTAAATGTAGTAGCTGATGGGTTATCCAGAGCTTTTGATAGAATAGAACCAGAAAAATCAATTTTTCCAGATGTAAATTTAATTAATTTTAATGTAAATGATTATAATAGTGATAAATATTATATTCAGTTGAGGGAAAAAATTGGTAAGAGTCCAGATTCATATCCGCAATTTAAAGTTATTGATGATAATATTTATAAGTTCATACCGACCAAGACAAAAGTAAAAAGTAATATTATAGAGTGGAAATTGTTAGTGCCTCAAAAATGTCGTAAACAAGTTCTAAAAGAATGTCATGACGATGTATTAGCTTCTCATATGGGATTTTTTAAAACTTTTCATAGAATTTCAGAAACATATTTTTGGCCAAAAATGCGTAAAGATATTTTAAAATATGTAAGATGTTGTAATATTTGTCAATCACAAAAAGTTAGTAATTCTGCACGTTTTGGATTGATGGGTCGTGAAAAAGAAGTAAATTATCCGTGGCAAGTTATTTCATGCGATTTGCAGGGACCATTTCCCAGAAGTTCTAAAGGTTTTTGTTATTTTTTAGTTGTGTCAGACTGGTTTACAAAGTATACATTATTACATCCTTTAAGGGAAGCTACTGCAAATGCAATATGTAAATTCATTGAGAATGATGTTTTTTTAGTTTACGGAGTCTGTCAATTTTTAATTGTCGATAATGGAAAACAATTTGCTGGTAAAGTTTTTAAAAAATTAGCAGATGAATATAATGTACAGAAAATTTGGTTTAATGCACTTTACCATAGTCAAAATAATCCGACGGAAAGGCAACATCGCACAATTTCTACTGCTATAAGATCATATATAAAAGATAATCAAAAAGAATGGTGTAAAAATTTAGCAAAAATAGGTCTAGCTTTACGAACGTCTGTAAATGAAGTTACGGGGTATACGCCGGCATTTCTTAATTTTGGGAGGAATGTACCTATCACAGGAACTTATTATGGCAAAATGACATCAACTGATGGTGTTAAATTAGAACCTTGTGACAGAGACTCGTATAGCCAAGATTTGGGAAATCTTAAAGAGATTTTTGTTGATGTAAAGAAATATTTACATGAAGCTTATGAACGTAATAAGCGTACTTATGATTTGCGCAAGCGTGAAGTAAATTTTGATATAGGTGAAAAAGTTTGGAGACGAAACAAAGTACTCTCAGATGCTAGTAAAAGTTTTGCTGCAAAACTTGCTCCAAAGTACATACTTTGCAAAGTTGTTGCGAAAAAGTCAAAGTTAGTGTATATTTTGGAAAATGCAGATGGTCATAGAGGCGACTGGCATGTTAAAGATCTAAAGAAATATTTTGGATCGAATAGTGACATTTCAGTTGGCTAGATTTGATTAAATAAGAATATTTTCTTAGTATCATTCGGAATGATATTTAAAAAAATATCAATGTATTGAAAATATTTAAAGGGTACCCAAAACTTTTGTATATAGTAGTAAAAAAAATATATAAATATATTTTTTGTAGAAGAGAATTCTGGTGCACACAGTCAAGTCTTATTTCTATTTTTTTATCTTGATAAAACTTAGCTAAAAAGAAAAACAAAATTAATTATGACAATTACCTGATTATGACAATTACCTGATTATGACAATTACCTGTTTATGACACACACCGATAAAGTCCCAAAATTATGTTCTACATAAGAGTAGGCGGATGATACACGTAGTTATCAAGCTTAGCTATTGTTAATTATCAAGTAGTATTTCAAATGATTTACATAAAGTATTGTATTTTTTGTTGATTTATTAAATAAAATATAGTATATATTTTAGCTATTTAAGTTAAATAGTTTTAGAGTTTGGTATAAAAATATTTTTTGTATATTAAATATTTTTATTATTTTTGGAGGGGGCATGTGTAACGACATAAATCGTCACTTTGTAATATAGCAAGGGTTAATTAAACTATTCGTTTACTTACGTTATAATTTATGTTTGTTTTGTATATAAATGGTTACGTACGTACAGAGCTGTTTTGTATCTGGGACTATTTTGTAACAGGAACTGAATTCTAACCATATGAGTCTCTATTCCATAGTTCTACCTGAAAATAACATAAAGAAAACATAATTAGAATATGATTTTTAATAATAAAGAATCATATGACTTATTTCTCTATAGTGCATTTGTCTATGGACTTACCTGGTTTTTATATGTTTCAGAGTCTATTGAGGGTTGGATTTCACTGGCTTTCATTTGTAGCTTGTCTCTCTTGTGGAAAGTTGTGTATGATTATCCCTTCGGGATAATCCAGAATTTGTTGAAAATAGTTTGCTGGAACTGCTCACTTAGATTCAGTATTTTGTTTATACTTAGTTCACAGGATACTTAGTATTCTGTTCGTATTTTTATTAGTTTTGCTGATAAACAATAAGTATTGTTTATATTTGTTTCTTAGAGTAATATTTTGAGGTTAGATATCACTAATACAGATTTATTAGGAAACATTCTTTTAATTAGTTATTATTTTTGGTGTCGTTTCAGTTACCTTTATTAGGAATCCTATACGGTAAAACTGTAGTTGATAATGACTTGCATAGATGTCGCTAATAGTTCAGAAATAGGATTTTATTCACCTGAAGGGTTCATACCGGTTGATAAGGTCGATTTTCGCTCTTTCTTGATGAACTCTGTACAATGGTGGTCTCATTTTGACGAGTGTTTATTTTCTGTAATCATCGAAGTAATCCTTCATGTATTTTTATTTAAAGTTAGTGAAAATGAATATTTAAACAATGCGGAAGATATTATAACTGATATTTTATACAATTACGCATCGAAGACTTAGAATGAGACGTAAGTTAAGTTTTTCTGTTTCTTAGAATATTTCTGACATATAATTATTGTTTTAGCACCATCATTATTACCAGTAATTAAGCACCATAAAGCACCATTAATTAAGCACAATCACTAGACCATTAATTACTCACCATTTCTATACCATTAATATGGAATTATATTAATTTAAGTTGAAGTTTATTTTGGTATATTTGATATACAAGTTCTCCGCATGGAGTGATGTTTTGTTGGAACATGGTTCTGTAATTTTTGGCATAGATAAATTCTATGTAACCGTCTAGCAGACAATTTTATATTGGACATAATTTTCAAAAGCATATTTAATCCCGGACAACATTTTCAATCATACATTTTATCCTGGAAGATAATTTTTCCAAAGTAGATGGGACAGCCTATATTTTTTTTTTTTCATTTGAGAAATGAATTCATCAGCATAGGGGAGACTTGCACAGATGGAGACGATGGAATTCATACCTCATGGATTTTGCAGAAACCAGCTAAGTACTCATTCTGAAAACTTTTGAAAGCAATATTTCATATTTTTAAATTCTTTTATTTCAATATTCTTATAACTGTAAACTTTATCAGATCTGATATAGTATTGATTAATACTATATGCCCTTCTGGCTTTTGTTCATTTTTAGGTACTTATTTTTTTTAAAACATTTAATCTCATTTATTAATTATTAAATATCATACTTTTGATTAAATGATTTCTAATTTAAGCATGACTTTTATACACTGCAAGAAATGATTGTTGTTTACATACATTTCTTGGTGCTTGCTGAACTTCATGTTTTCTTTATACATTTAAGTCAATGATTTCTGAATTTAGTAATTTTTATTAAGATTTCTTTAATTATATCTTAATATAATTACACATATTTTTTATATATATTAATACATTACTTGATGTGCTTTCATTAAGTTTATTTATAATAAATTTCTCAAATGAATTATCTTATTTTATTTAGAGGTTATATTTTCTCAAACTGAAAAGCTTAAGTATTTACACTAGGTTGTTACTTACCTAAAGGAGTAAAAGCTAAAGTAACTGGCGCCCCTAACAACATTAATCAATTCTTTCTATTTTTCCCTTGCCCATACCCATTGCTCCGCTGTCAAAACTAGCCGTTGGCAGTGAACGTATTAATTACGGTACAAAATTAAAAACACATTTTGCAAAATGATAACATTTATCAAGATGTCAGTAACTGTCAGTTTCTTGTTTCCATAGTAACCAAGTGATAATTGCATTGTGCAAAAATTATCAGATTCATTTTGATCTGATTGGTCAAGAAACTAAAAATGCAAGGTTTTGATTCGCCTACAGATTGTTTGTGAAATAGTCCAATTAATTTTATACACTCATACGTTCTTATTGTTTTTTTGTTCGAATTTAATCTAGGTCTGACATGTTGTAAGTTTTAAATGAACGAGCCGAAATTCGGACCCACATCACGAATTTTCAGTTGTAGAATTAATGTTTCGTTCATTTTATTGCATTTATATAGGTTGTGAAAACCGAATAGGGGTATGTCCAATGGACAATGTCGATTAGGGGTGGTCAAATATTCACTTTTGTTTTAAATCGTTTAGCAAAACAACAAACGACAAAAGATGACTTTTAGGATGGTTATAAAAAGAAAATCTTTTTCTATTTTGCGACTCTTATAAGCTCATAATCACACGCATTTTGCGTGTTCGTATAGGCCCATAAGAGGTCTATATTTTTTTTTCTGTTGGGTTGGCAACATACAAAAGCCTATCTCTTGACGTTTTGCGTGCAAATGTCAATGTCGATTTAAAGTTTAATTTTTTACAAAATTTTGTGTTTGGGTTATTTTTTACCGTGTTAAAATTGTGGACTGGTTAATTGCAGTGAAAAAAGAAGAGACAACTGTAAAATATATCAAAATATCATTTGTTCTTAGAATTTTAAACATAGTGTAAACTGTAATGCCAACCCAAAACAAAAATCAGTCATCAATTTAAATGTAAGTTTTTTAAATTTTAGAGCAAAATAGAATAAATCAGTCATCAATTTAAATGTAAGTTTTTTAAATTTTAGAGCAAAATAGAAAAAATTGTATAAAGCACTCGTTCCATAACACGTTTTTAGAGCACTAGTACTTTAGAAAACTCACCGCAACCTGCTCGTTTTCTAAACCTGTACCCGTGCGCTAAAAACGTATGTTATGAAACTAGTACTTTGATATACTATTAGTTTTCCCCGAGACAGAGCCAAAGTAAGTTTTTATTAGACAGATTTTAGTTGCAAAATACTGACAATTATTTTCTTGTTTAAAATGATTTGGTACTGTCCTTCTTCCCAGGAAACCAGATGACGCGTCCATCGCAATATCTATGTCAGTTTTAGGTCATATTTATGACGTCATAAATACGGCGCATATCAGACGTCGCCGTCAGTTTTTCGTCAAATCTTTACGTCATCAAAATTGTATAGGTGGCGCCACATATTGTTTTCTACTACTAAAAAAAGTTTTAAATCCAATATATTGATTAAATACTGATGACTTTATAAAGTCTTTTTCTGGAACCACGTAAACTCTACAGCGCTATAGCGACTATAGTTAGCCTGCTAATTTGATGTACATTATCGAATTAGTATGGATTTTCTATGAAAATTCCTTTTAATAATAATAATAATAATAATAATAATAATAATAATAATAATAATAAACGACTTTATTTACTGGGCAAGAGTAGATATGTGGAGGAAGTAATGCATGAAATATATCTCATATTATAATATTGCCCTCTCTAAAATCAATCCACTTCGCCTCCAGCCTTTTGGGTTAATTTGGGCAAAATCCTAGTTTTTTCTGTCTAACGTCATGTTTCTGACGTTATTATAACGTCAGTAATATTACTTTCCTGAGCATTTACACGTTATTGGGACGACAGCAAGACGTCATAATATGACTTCATGTAGGTCAGTTAGTGCCGAATAGTTGACATCAAAAAGACGTGTCTTGGTTTCCTGGGTTACAAAGTAAACTTTTTACAAAAAAAATCGGTAATCAGCTGTTTGTAATATCTAGTATATCGTTTTCTATATTTTTTAAACCGCTCAGTCTGAACCTGAACGCAGATTTTTTCGATCACGTCAGGTTTTCGGGAACAATATCCACAAAAACGCAAAAAATAAGCATAAAAATTAATCGGTCATTATTTTACAACTGGTATCAAAAAAAAAGTTAAATGAAATATATTCTTTAGATTTTTTCTGTTTTTTATAGGGTTTTTAATGGTTTTTAGTTGTTTTTGTATGTTTTTTAATATAGGCATGACTTTGGAAAACGAGTGGGTGGGATTTAAATTCAGTAGATTAATAACACCAATACATGCAGGAATCCGAATCCGAAAGACGTTTTTGACGCGATTTTTGTTAATCTGATGCCTAACAGGAGAACGCCGTGCTTCTTTTGTATAAATTTAAAAATAAATTATTAATTATTCTTATTGCATTATAAGTTGTTTCATTAGGGATTATGAATTAAAAATAGTTATTTATGGTACTAGTGGGTAAAGTAAGATATTGCGCATGAGAAAATTAACCTGTTAATTTTCGAGAGGGCAATATCGGTTTACCCATGAGTGCCATACAAGGTTTTATTCAATAAATAGCTTAGGAATTCATATTTTTATTAAAAATTTTAATGACATTTACAAGAAAATAATTTGACAAGTGACAGTTGAGTGGGTAAAATAAATAATTATCCACTAAATAAAGTAAAAGCCACGCGGGGGTTATTATTGAGTTTATCTATTTAAAATAAAGCTGGTAATTGTATTATTATCATAATTGTATAACGACTGATACGAAACTTCTGATACTTCCTATTCATTTGGAACTAAATATTTAGTTACAAATGGATAGAAAGTTATGCTTCTATACAAATGTACTTTAATTTTTTCTAAAAACACTATATTTCTAAAGTCACGTACTTTAATATTTAAGAACGGACATAAAATACTGCGTGTTTTTAACAAAAATTAAATACAATTGTATAGGATAATAACCGATTTACTATCTATTTGTAACTGAATATTCAGCTTACTTTTTGGTGTTATTTTCGGGAAAAAATATATTATTTCTTCAATTTTCATAATGCTAAAAAAACTTTCTTCAGCAGGAGGTAGGTATCCATGGAAAGACCGAATAGTAAATGGGATAATGCCAGTTGTCACTTGATTTGTTTTTCCAAAGTCGATTCCTCCCCACTTGATTACACCCAAATTCAAAACAAATGGCTAAAATTTCCTTTCTAAAAGACCTTCTAATTTCAATACGAAAAAACAATGACAACAAATTACAGCTAGATAAATTTTATTTACTAGCATGTGAAGTACAACAACATGGCGCATTTTTAGGACTTTCAGCGTTTCTAAAATTTATACACTGAGAATATATTAGATTTAAAACTTTTTTTTGTTGATCGTTTCTTGAGGAATATTATTCCACTCCTCTGGCGCAACGATAATCAATTCTGTCAGGGGGGTTATTTCGGTTTTGTATAGCCGCTACAACATAACTCCATATATTTTCCATGAAATTTATGTCGAGGGAGTCGGCGGACCACTCTAATCTTTGAATATGTGCTTCACGTATGGCGGCACGTTGTACCTCCCTATCACGATGTGGATGGGTATTATCATCCATAAAGACAAAATTTATGCCAATATAATTTTGCAAGGGTTGGATAATACCTTCAATTATGTTTTCCCTGTAAATTTTGCCATTCATGTTCCCTGTTTAGGAATAAGCTCCGTCCGAAGATTTTACCCCTCCCAAAATATTACAGAACCTCCTTGATATGGAACGACCCCCTGTGCAAAAGCCAACAATTCCTGCCTAGGTGGAGCCTTCCAAACTCGAATACGTCCACTATCATTAACAACCCCAAATCTTCTTTCATCCGAAAAAAGCACGTTTCGCCACTGACCCAATAACCAATTTCTATGATTACGTGCCCATTGTAGGCAGGCGGCTCTCTGGCGGACTGTTAGTCTGGGTACTCTTAAAACTCTGGGATCTTAGGTTTGAAGAAAGAAGCCTTTGGGCAAGTGTAACTCTGGAAACCACTCTTCTGTACGTCTCTCGAAAGTGGTTTTGAATGCTTCTATTTAAGTGGAATGCTGCGGTGTCTACGCACAAAATTTTTTATCTAACGATCTTTTCTAGCATCTGTGATCCCAGGACGACCAGTTGCCCGTCGAGGTTAAATATTTCCAGTTTCCTGGTATAAATTCACAATTCTAATCAAGAAACTTCTCGGTATACCAAGCCTACCGGATATTTGATGATTTGATAGGCATTTTTCATGTAGGGCGACTATTCTAGGCCTATATATTGCGAATTCCAATTTTCGGGAATATTTACACAAATTATACACTTCAAGTGTTTATTAATACTAACCGGAATTTGTACACTTTTTACGAAAATCACATAAGAAATTATTTTAATTTGAAAAAATTGCCATTTAAAATATTAAAAGTAAAAACTTTACGTGTTACTTATGAATAATATTAATTTAAAAAAACAGTTTTTACACCAAAACGTTTTTTACTTTAAAGTAAAAGTATTGACCCTTACTTTCTTATTTTAATGTTTTCTTGATAAAATTATAATATTTCCCTTTATATTGTTGAAAAATAAGAATATATTAAAAGAATTCTTTTTAAAATAACCAGTTTTGTGTTCAATTCATTTACAAGTTTACAAATGATTTAAAAGGAAACATTTTTCAAATTACAATGAATATTTTTATTTTTATAGTGGCTTATAAAATTAAAAAATGTCTTTTTGAATTAACATAAAACACTGTCGGAGCAAAAACATATTGTTTTTTTTTAAATCATATGACTTTTGTTTGATTTTACAACGATTTTTCTCTGAGTGCATTGCATCAGCTGAGAGTTTTTATTTTTGGACAAAACATTATTAGATATAAAACAGCAAAACACTGCTCTTTAAAGTTTTAATACCTTTAACCAAAGGGGAACATGCATTTTGAAAATGTTTGGGAGTCCAAGACTTTTGACGATGTGTTTATAAAAAAACACTAGCAAAACATTTAATGTATACATTTTTCGGTCCTTGCATGAACCATGGTTTTAACAAACTTAAAATCTTAAACTTTACGAATTCCCATTCAATTGTAAATTTAATTTTTATTGTTTTTTATGGATATTACGCCATTTTGATTTATTTTAAAAAATTTGATTTATCTCGTAAATTTTCGATGGTAGGTACAACTATTTTTTATTTCATTATATTAAAGATTTACCCTGATACTACGTAAATATCTAACATTTAATTATATAATAATTGTATAATTTTATAATTCTATAAAAAAAAAATTTCAAAGCTTTTTATAGTGCACTTTTCTCTTTTTGTCCTCTATGGATGCTTATAACCATATCCGCAAAAACTTTTATATTTAATAACAGGAATTATTTATTTCCTTTTTTTCCAGTTGATGCTATTTTTTTCGCAGTATGTTCAAAAATATAAAAGGTAAAATCTTTTATTCTTCCATTACCTACCTTTTTCAATTGTTATATTTAATGAAATTCGTACACAGCTGTTTCGGCTTTGGTAACGAATCAGATCCAAAACCATTAACTAAATATCTCCATTCAGTCAAAAGCTTTGATTTACAGAAACGCGCGTAATTTATTTTTTGTTTGAGCTTTTTTTTTTAATTTTAGTTATTTCTCCTGCTATTCACTGTACTAATTTTCAATTTCAGGTATACAGGGTTATTTAGAAATAGGGTTATTAAAAAAAAACACATATAGGTGTTAGAGTGTTTTTTTTTTCAAACTAAAACCTAAAATATACTCAGTAAACGACTGCAGATTTTTTGCTAAGGGAAACACTCCTAAAATTAGTACGCCACTGGATAGATATTAAGAAACAGCGCTGTTGCCAAATTGATTTATTCCGTTTATGAAGATTTATTTCTTATTCATAAATTGAAGAAACATTCTGGCAGAATGATTCTGCTATTAATATTGGCTCACTACTAAATTAAATCTTTTGCACAAAAAAATAAATATTTATTCTGATATAACATATTTTTTTAAAAATGTTACTAGGTCTCACTAAAAAATATTTGGTTAATACAACGATACATTTCTTTGTCCATGACTCTACATTTAGGTATTCAAAAAAACTACTAAATTTTTAGGATATTCACTTTTTTACCCACTTATTAACTTTTAGACTTCACATCACCTTTTATTACAGTTAATAACACCCCTCGGAAAACCTTTATGCCGTAATTTTGTTAAAATTCAGCTAGACATTGTCATTCAAATAACAAATCTACTCATGAATTGTGTCTGAACAAAAACAGCCGTAAATACGTAAATATCTCCATGGCCGTGACATGTTTTTAATAAATTTTAAGTGAAGTTTTTCGTGTAAATAAATAAATTGAATTAAATTGATAATGTGTGTTGGCAATCAGTTATGTTTTATTAAAGTGGTGAATTTTAAGCAATGAAGTATTTAGTGTCATTTTTGAGTTAAAATTTGTTAATTATTTGTTTTGATTTGTTCGAGGGTATGTTGTGAATTTAATATTAAAGTGAAACTTTTTTTTGTATTTATTATAATAAAAGAAACCTCAGCTCTAATTACTGAAAAGCAAATTGTTTTTCAATCGTGGCAAATTTGTCAACCTGAAAAGCGACTCGCTTTAAGCGAGAGAAAAGTAATGTAATACCATAACCTCACGAGTAGCTCGGATAAGGGGTTTTTAAAATGATGTTTTAAATTTTTTGAATTCTTTTTAATTTTTGAAATCGATTTCTGGAACCGTCAGGAGTTCCTAGTTTTTAATGATCCTATTTCTGAATAACCCTGTATGTAGATGCCACACTGTATAATAACAAGATTGCAAAGGTTGCTTTATCCAGTAACACTTAACTAAGAATTTAACAAATGTGACAAATAAATCTGGCATTTCATAGGTAAATTCTGAGTTAGTTTATTGTTAATCTTTACATAATATGATATTTTATACCATTTTGGACCCTGTTCCACTTATTGTACGTAACCAAACAAATTTTTTCTCTGATTTACGTATTTTCATATAAGAAAAAATAAATATCCTTTAAGATATAATAGCTTCGAAGAAAAATGTGACAAAAGAGTAAAAAAATTGCGGTTACTTCTTTAGGCATATAAATACTTGATAAGATAGATATAATCTTCCTCTTCCATCGAATGGATGGTAAATAAGTGATTAACCATGAGAATAAAATATCCCATGAGAACTAAGAACATAGGGTACAATTGTTGAGACAGATAATAAAGATAAATATGGCTTTAAGGATCGTGTGATTTGTCAGAAATTGGATGATAAAAAATTAAATACTAAATAAAATGTTAATTTTTAAGTAACAGTTATATCTTTAGAGAAGGATTCATAGAATTAAAACCTGTAAAAAGTTTTAAGCAGACTTATCCATAAAATATACAATGATCAATAATCCAGATGACGTTAAAAACATCTTGTTCACCTATTCGGCAATAAAGATAAACTTCACGTAAGGATCACAAGTATATTTTAAAAGGCAGGTATAACTGCATCATTCTTCTCTATGTATACTAAACACAGACAAAAATAATTCATATAGTTAAAACGAAAAAACTTTTCAAGTAAACTTTGAAATAAATTAGATAATTATGGTAAATTATAATTAAGCATTTTATAAATTGACCAGTAATCTATCTATCCCACTCATATTTGGTAATAATCAATCATATTATAATAATAATAATAATAATAATTTTTACTACAAAATAATAAAATGATTAAAAATAAAAATAAAGCAAAACAAAATAATTATAATTTATAAATAAATAAAATGATTAGGTCACTTGTAAGAAACAAAGGCGTCGCCAAGTGGCGATTTGTGCAGAAACCCAAAAGCAGTCCGAAGATACAAACGCTTTTAGGAAAACATTAGGACTGGAGAGTAGCCGCTTCACAAAAGAGGCGAGCAACTTGCGTCTCAGAGCATCCAGGGTATCTATTCGGGCAGAGGCAAACATTTCCGAGGCACTACTATAGCGCGGTAGTCTATGGATAATAAGATATGCATCATTATAGCATACGCGAAGAGTTCGCCACGAGGCCACCGTATGATCAAGCCAAATTTCACCACAGTATGCGTTAGAACAAAATGTCCTGAAAAGAGAGAAAATATAGAATCCTTTTATTTTTAAACGATTTAACACATCTCTTTTATATCAGTAGTTTTAAAGGCCTAGTGTATTAGCCTTATAAAGAATTAATAGAGAGGCAAGAAACGAACAAATACTAGAAATAAACCAAATGAATCAATGCATATTATGTTATTTTTAAAAGAATAAATCGTTTTATTTAAAACTTGTTATGCATGTATACTTTTTAAACGATGTAAATTACTTAACACCTGTTTATTGTAAGCATTGTTCAATAGTCTATTATATAGATAAATGATGCATCTGGTTAAAGCATAAAAACAGTTTCAAGTACCCTTATCTAACATAAACTTTGTAATAGACAGTTAATTTGCTCTTTTATAAAATGATTAATAATCTTGATGATATCCTGAAGGAGGGCTGAAAACATCCTGTACACTTATTGGGATAATAAAGATAAACATCACGTAAGGATCATTGATCGTCATTAGCCACAAAGTAGTTGATGGAGAGGCAAGAAACGAACAGAGCTTTGCTCTATAACTAAGTGCAAACGGCGTCGGCGACACAACATTAAGCAGTTAATGCTTGTTAATGACGCGAGTTCGGACATAAATTAGCTATAAACGCAGGTACGCCGAAGCAAGGACTCGTTGCAACGTCGCGTCGCACGATAGAAAGGATCATAGCCGGCGTTAGACAATATTTCAAATGGCTATAGTAATTTATTGATAGGGATAAAATAGTTTATTGGATTAGAGAATGGATTTTCTATGAATGGGATGGTCTGTCTTCTGTGGATGAATCAAATGGCTTTATACCACACTAAAGTGAATGTTATAATGTTATAAACTGTTTTGTTAAATCTGGCATTTCATAGGTAAATTCTGAGTTAGTTTATTGTTAACCTTTACATAATACGATATTTTATACCAACTTGGACCAACGAACTAATAACTCTTCTTTCTAGAATACGTATACCGTTAAAATAAAGTATCGCCAACATCTCGGTTTGTTTGTAAACAAATAGTAGGTATAATCAGGCCTGAACAATAACAATTACCAGTAACTGGTATTGTTGTCTCTCTTAGAACAAAGATGTGCGAGTAAGACAGACGAATGTTTATGTTGCCGACGTTTTTGTCAGTTTTTACGAATGAAATGCCTATTCCAGAGAGAAGAGTTATTAGTTCGTTGACTTGGACCCTGTTCCACTAATTGTACAAAACTTGTAGCGTATTTTGTTTATAATTAAGACAATTATTATTGTATTTGGTTAATTTAGCACTTATATAAAGGATAATTTTAAATTGTTTAAAAAGTGTTATAAACAACGTTTTCCTAAAACGCATTGTTTTCAAGATATTGGCGTTTAAAGCAGTAAAAGGTTTTTTTAGCATATCTTACGTATTTATAACCCGATTTCAAAAAATATTTTAAATAAAAGCTCTTTTTAAGCCCTATAAAAAATGTTATATACAGTTTTTTGCTAAAATATAATCTTTTAAAGATACATAATTTAAAATCAAACAAAACACCTAGTCTAAAATTTGCAAACTAGATGGCTCTAGTGTACAATAGTGCCGATGTTTCAACAGGGTGCTTGCAACGTTTCATCTAGTTTTTTATATATTTTTAACTAGGTGTATACTCAATCTTATGATCGTAGGAATTCATTATAAAAGTAAGCTGCATGGGAGGATTGGTGTACTGGTCTATCGCGTCTGTACATAACAAGTCTACTAGCCAACTAGCGTGAGTTCGATTCTCATTGGCGCCGATTTGTCTTTTTCAGTTAATTAATAATTGAAATTTGGCGATGGCGTAAGTGAAGCGGACACTCCCTATAAAAACTAGTTCAAAAGTCAGTATAAGCCACTCTACTACTAGCCCACACAAGTCCTGGACTTAGGGGGTGCTTAATTAAGTACAATAATACGAGGTTTGGCAAATATGTAATGTAATATAATGTAATGAGATAGGACAACTCATTTAAAATTCAACGGTCTCAAAAACTTTTGTTTACGTTTACGTTTTGTTTACTTGTATAAGTATGCAAACTTATGGAATCAAAATTATAATAAAAAATGATTAAAATATCATTATAATGACATAAGCAAATATGCGACAAAACCTTGAACAATAAAAAAAGGTGGTGCTTAATTTTTGATTTAAAAATGTTAAGGCCCACCGTGTGTGACCAAAGTACTCAAACCATATCTATTTAAACGAGACAACATTTCATTTCATTATCAAAAAGTGAAATTATTTGAATATGCTTGGGTCTGAGTCCTATTTCAAAATTGGCACTATGTAATAATTATTATAATATTATAATTGATGTTGTTAAATACAGTCTAAGAAAATTATTTATGCAATTCGTTTGCGAAAATTTCTCTAAAGTACACATATTCATGCTCGTGTGCTGAAGACTTAAAGCGCTTACTTATTTCATAATATCTGCATAGGATTTGTTATTAAAAAATGTTATTTTTTAATAAAGCAATATGTATTTTTTAATGGTATACAAACTGTTAGGTTATAGCATCCTACAGTGCGCCGCGTAGCTAGCAAAGCTCGCAGAGCTCCACCCAGCCGACTAATTCACATTTTAACTAACTTTCTTTCGGGGGGTCGGTAAATGGTCTATCGGCAATTACGTGCTGATTTAGGAGGGCAGCCCACATGGGTCCCTGTTGCCGAGCTTATTAGCATTATCCTGGAATTACGTCTACTTTACGCAGACACTAAATGTCATCGTTTAAAGCTATAACAACATATCTTGGAAACAGCCCTCTCTACTAACCAACCACTATTTTATTCATAACACTTGATACGAAAAAGCTGCCTTTTTAACATGGGTAACTTTATGCTGGGCACCCTATATTATAGAGGGACCTCTTCGTATTTAAGGTGAAAGGTGTACTAAATTTATAAACTTTATTTTTTGCATAATAAGTTTAGCTAAAAAATAAAAATATATTTTATCCACGGCCGTGATTAATAGGCCTATTAATCACGGGTCTGTAAAAATAAATCGTATAAAATTTAAAACGACCATGGATAAAGTATTCTACTCGCATATTATAGCTATTAATCATTCGGGTGATTAGATCACTCGCCTTTCGGCTCGTGTCCCAAAATTCACACTCATTGATTAATAGCAATTATTATACGCTCATTAAATAATATACTATTATGGGTGTTAAACCCGTTACTGAAATCGACCTTAAATTTAATTTTTTTTCTTGCGTTTTTAGGTTTATAATGTCATGAAATATCAAGAAAGTGTGAAAAAGTGTCTGTCTGTTTGTCTGTCTGTTTGTAAACAATATTTCCATTTTGCGTAAATTTAATCATATTCCAAAAAAAACTAAATTCAAAAGCTATATTCGATAAGTAATTTTCACAAATATTTTTATAATTTGCGTGTGAAAACCTAATAAAATCACCAATTTAGTATATTAAAGTACTAGTTTCATAACATACGTTTTTAGCGCAGGAGTACAAGTTTAGAAATCGAGCCGCTTGCGGCGAGTTTTCTAAAGTACTAGTGCGCTAAAAACGTGTTATGAAACGAGTGCTTTATACAATTTTTTCTATTTTTCTCTAAAATTAAAAAAAACTTACATTTAAATTGATGACTGATTTAGGGGTTTTGTTTTGGATTGGCATTACAGTTCACACCATGTTTAAAATTCTAAGAACAAATGATATTTTGATATATCTTATAGTCATCTCTTCTCTTTTTTACTGCAATTAACCAAGCCACAATTTTAACATGGTAAAAATAAACCAAACACAAAATTTTGTAGAAAATTCAACTTTAAAGCGACATTGACATTTGCACGGAAAACGTCAAGCGATAGGCCAGGTCTGTTGCCAACCCAAAAGAACAAAAAGTACAGACCTCTTAAGGGCCTATAAGAACACGCAAGATGCGTGTGATTATGAGCTTATAAGAGTCGTAAAATTAAAAAAATGTATTAATTTTATTATACCCTATGCAAAAAAAAAATAAAAAATATGTAATTTCTAAAGTTACGATTTTTGTGTTTTTCAGTGGTCCAAGGATCCTTTAAAAATGCAGAAAATATCAAAATAAAAATTTGGGAAAAAATGGTGATTATTATTGATTATTGGTGAATATAAAACGTTTTAGACATATATCGTGCCAAAATTTTAAATTACATGAATGCGTTTTTTTTTTATTTTCAAATATTGTTAAACTTAGGAAAAATTGATCTCTGGGGCCACCCAAAGATATTATTTTAGACATAAAAAATAGGGTACGTTTTCGAGGACATAAGTACCCGGTGATCATCAATTTAGCAATTCCGCGTGGGCCTACTGTTCACCGATCCTAATTTGTGTATAAACTAACTAACTACATGTAGTTAGTTAAATCATTTAAGGTGGTTAAGCCAATAATTGCCATGTTAAGACATTTTATTTTTTACTGCACTCAAGTTTCTTGTTATCACCTGAAACTTTACTACCTACATAAACAAGAAACATATCTTTATTCTAATGGGTAAAAAATATACAAACTGCAGGAGCTTCAAAAAAATTACTATTGATTTTTAAAAAATATTGCATACTAACAATATTAGGAACCCATGTCTAAAATATTGTGAGAGTACTGGCATAATAGTAAAGAAAAAAAACTCGTAAAAAAATTTAAAAACTTAAGAAAATATTGTGGCACAATAAAAATTTCAGTCTTTTTTAGGTACAATTTGGGCATTTAAATAAAAATTTGTCGTTTTTAGTAAGCCCCACTTCATGTATCTATCGATTACAAACTTTCATAGGCCTGGCGATTCACTTTAAATAAAAAGCAGAACCAATATTTAGAACTCTCTGATTTTTTCGTTATTTTATTTTCTTGTTGTTTATTGTTTTTGTCATTTTTGACATGGCAATATTAGGAACACAGCTACTTAGACAACAATCTGAAAAAAATACCTTTTCGCTTCTTTATTTAGTGAAACAGAATTTTGACCAAGAAAGTGCATATTTGCGCCTACCTTATTACGTTCTTGCCCTGCAATAATCGATACTACCCAGCTTGCGATAGTCAGCACAATTTTACAAGTTTTTATAGTGGAAGAACACGAAACATGAACTGCATTTTTGTGTTTTGTGTTTTGTGTTTGCCATTACCAACTACACTGCCGCGCATTAAATTCCGGACACCTAAAAAATTGACATTTTTTAAATTCAAATATTTTGAAAACTAATTAATGGATTTGACTGATTCTTTTTTTGTTTTGAAGCTTAAACATTCTCTACTTTTGTTTGTTTTAAGAATGATTATAATAATGTACAACTATGTTTCTTAACCCATCTTCTAGGACTTGCATGGTACGCCACTGCAACTGTTTATCAAATTATTAAAGCCTTTCTTATTGCCGCGGTTTTAATGAATATTTTCTTTTTTATTTTTTTTACTATTTTACTTCTGTTTTAGGAGATATCAGGATTTTCCTGAAAGTTGTCATTTTTTCAGTCAACTCAAAAAGTACTAAATCAGCAGAGCTTTGTATTCTTCTTCTTCTACGCTCATGTCTTTTACTACTTCTTCTACAGTTTCTTCATCCCGGGGCAACTTTTTATTGCCGTCTGACGGAGGCTTAACGGTGATTTCGCAGAACTGCCGCCGGACGGAGTGGCCCTATTTTTTCTTCTACTCAAGTTTTTCAAACCCAATTTATGTTTTTGATAAACTTGATTAGAAGAGAAACGTAACTCGGTTAAGCTTCAAATTTAAAGCACAGCATCAATCAAATTCATGTGGTACTTTTTAATTTAACTGAAAAAATGACAAATTTCAGGAAAATCCTGATATCTCCTAAACCAGAAGTAAAAATGTAAAAAAATATATTCATTAAAACTGCGGCAATAAGAAAGACTTTAATAATTTGATAAACAGTTGCAGTGGCGTACCATGCAAGTACCAGAAGATGGGGTAAAAAACATAGTTGTACATTATTTGTTGCTGTTAATACGAAAAAAAACATTAATCATTCTTAGGTCAAACAAAAGTAGAGAATGTTTAAGCTTCAAAACAAAAAAGAATCAGTCAAATCCATTAATTAGTTTTCGAAATATTTGAATTTAAAAAATATCAATTTTTTAGGTGTCCGGAATTTAATGCGCAGCAGTGTATATAGAGATACATTATATTTACATGAATCTTTTTGATATAACAGATATACTGGCAGTGCCTTCTATGACACAGAGGACGAACTAACAAGTTTAAGAGGTGGTGACAATATCAGGAGCATGGCAATAACTGGCTCACCCACCTTATTATCAAATAAATGTATTTCACTATAAAAATGTACTTTGAAACCAACGAACTAACAACTCTTCTCTCTAGAATACGCATACCGTTAATATAAAGTATCGCCAACGGTTTGTTTGTAAACAAATAGTATTCAGTTATTCAGGCCTGAACAATAATAGTTACCAGTAACTGTTATTGTTGTCTCTGTTAGAACAAAGCTGTGCGAGTAAGACAGACAAATGTATATGTTGGCTATGTTTTTTTCAGTTTTTACAAATCAAATGCCTATTCTAGAGAGAAGAGTTATTAGTTCGTTGTATGAAACACGAAGCAATGTCAAAATTTCACTTCTTGCTCTTTTTAGGATTATAAATATTTTTGTTTTACAACCCTCAACCTTTTTGATACAAAATTTATTAGAAACTTGCGACAAGCTTCGAACAAGAAAAAATTGTGTTTCTTCAGTCTAATTATATTAACAAGTCGTAAAGATTTGTAATGCTCCGCATTCCATAGTATACTTACTATTCACAGGTTATTGCATTTTTTCAAATATTTAAAAGT
Source organism: Brachypterus glaber (assembly GCA_958510825.1). Taxonomy (NCBI): domain Eukaryota; kingdom Metazoa; phylum Arthropoda; class Insecta; order Coleoptera; family Kateretidae; genus Brachypterus; species Brachypterus glaber. Next base: position 21,980,560 of record OY294045.1, read on the forward strand.
AAGCTAAAATTATTTAAAACGCAAAATAAAATATTGCTGCCAACAAAGAAATGATTGTCCTGTAGGCTCGGTTCAAAAATAAAGCTTTTTTCAAAAGATTCCAAATTTTTTTTTTATTTTTTCTAATAAAAACTAGAAAAAAAATCGACTTTTTTAAGTTTTTTTTTCTTTTTAAAAATAATTCATTCATTGCTTATTTTTCCATGAAACATATCGTCGCCTTGCATACAAAGGGGCATATCTTAAAATTTCGGTTTTAAACTTTTTGAAAAACTTGGAAACTTAACTGAAATTTTATAATAACAAATTGTTTTAATGATAGATACTCACACAGATCTAAAGTTAAAGCCAGAAATTTCAAACAGTTTTCTCACAGCAAGAGCTTCTCTTGGGCCAAAATTTTAAAATGTTTTTCGTGTAAAATACAGATTTTTGAGATACCTCCCTTTGTATTCAAGGCGACGATATTTGTGTCCAAAATCTTTTTTGGCGATTTTGAGAAATTCAAAGCTACCGTATTTTACTATTCTAGTGCTTGTGCGCTGTGAATAGTATGATAAGCTTGTAATACAAAAAAAAAGCCTTCGAGCAATTACTAAGCATTGTGTAAGGTAGGACCAATATTATAAAATTTATTAGGGCAATAAGCATCAGACCCAAGATATATTTTTTAACTTTAGAACTTTTTATCCAGTAAGATATTAATTCAACAAAATTTATTTGATTTCTTTGTTTTTTTTACAGGCTTTATTCTAAAAGCTTTATATGATACTTTAGCAAAAACCTTTAAATATAACTAACGCTGATAGCTACTTAGTTTAATTTACTTTATTAAGATCGGTTTCACATTTGCAATACCCTATTAATAAAATAACTGCTGCCAACAAAATAATACTTTCCCCTATATGCCTTAGTTCATTAAAATCAAAAACGAAAAAAAAAAACCAAAAAACAAAAAAAAAATTAAAAATAGTTTTTAAGTTTTTCAAACATAAAAAAATTTTTTCATAAAGTAAAAAATTAAAATTGAAAAAATTTTTTTTGAAAAAAAATATTTTTATCCCATTTTACCCCCTTACCTAAATCCGATTTTTACCAAAAACTATCCCAGCCTAGAACTTTGGATAATCAATCTATGGTCCAAATCTGAAGTCGTTAGCTCCAAGCGTTCTTAAGTTATGGTGGTCACAAATATTCGGGACAGACAGACAGACAGACAGACAGACAGACCGACAGACAGACCAACAGAATTTTTTTTTGACGGAAATCATATTTTTTGAATAAAAAACGTCGAGAAACGTAAAACAAAGCAATAAAAATGTTTCGAAATATTTTTACTAACGCAAGGCTTTCCTCGGGGAAAGTAATATAATATATACCCATCAAACATTGGTTCGTTGTCCGCCCGTTGGCAAACCCACATTGGGCTTACATACTAAGGAGGCATCAGCCGCTCTAAAGCCGCATACGACGGGCTAATGTTGGAAAAACTTACATTAGCCTCCCGAAGGGCGCTTGAAAGCCATCTATAATTTCGATCGTAAAATCGTACATTGATCAATCTAAGGCCGCAGTCTTATGAACCAACGTACGTTGGCCAAATTAAGGCCAATAATAAATTTCCAACTTGAAAATTGAAAAAAATTTCGTTGGCCTTCAAGCGGCCAATGTAGGACCAATGCAGTTTTGCCAACATTGGCCCGTCGTATGCGGCTTAGGGCGGCTGATGTCTCGTAAGTATGTAGGCCCAATGTAGATTTTCCAACATTGGTCCAATGCAGGAAACATTGGCATTCCAATGTTTGGCCAACGGGTGGCCAACGAACCAATGTTTTCTGGGTATTTTTTGTTTTATTTTTACTTATTTTATAAAATAAAATAATAAGTTTTAACTTCAACGTAAAATAAGATTTTGTATGAATTTTAAGAAAAGTAAAGCAATATTATTTTAATATAAAAGCTGGATTGGATTTTAAGTAAGTAAAAGTACCTATATTCAATCGAGTCGTATTTTTCCTGTAAGACAAATACAATATTTTGGCAGAAAGACCTCGGACGTTAGCCTGTTGAATTTCTAATAAATATTATTATTATTATTATTACAATATTTTCCAAACTTTTATATAAGCGATTCGTGATTTTAGGAAAACTATCATATAAAAACATTATCTAGTGCGAAAACAACAATTAAAAAATTATAAAATAAAATAAAATAAGGGAAACATATAATCAGACTTCTTGGTTCACACTCCAGGCTGGCGAAAGTTAGCGAATTTCGTACATTTTATTTTTAAGTGGCAGCAGAAAAATAATGATGCCTGATATTCAGTGTACATTTTTGTTTATTTGCCTTTAGGTGCATTAAGAATGGAAAAGTTACCGTTCTCTAACAGAATTTTTCTTTCAATCCGCCAATTTTTTCATGTTGTGGCGCCACTTGTCTGATACTCATAATACACAAAATAAAGTTGCACATCTAGTTTTGGTTCAATCTGTGATTGTCATTCCTAACCTAACAATGTTATAGTTTTTATTTGTTTAACATATCTATTTATTTATTGGTAAGAATTGTTTTTTGAACCTTTAATATTTATTTATGTATCCTTTTTACTAAAATACTACTTTAATTTTTAGTCTGATGATGTAGCTTTATGCTTACCAAACTGCAGTCACAAATATTTTAATAAAAATTGTGAAGTCTGATTATATGTTTCCCTTATTTTATTTTATATATTATAACTTAACTATAAGAAGCGTAGCATTAAAAATGGAGAGTTTTTCAGAATGGATAATTAAAAAATTATTATAAATAAGAAATGAATATTTACTAATTTTATTTATAACTATTTATAATAATATGAAAAATAATTTTTAAACAAGAATAAAGTTATAGAGAGTTATTCTTTTAAACGGTACACTCATCTAACTTTTGAAAGGACTACAATATAAACTTCAAATTTAAAATGTGTATATCACACAATATATCATTTGCGATATTTTAATTTTTTTTATTCGGTAAGACGGCACCAGGGGGGCAGTAGGCGACAGTATTTTAAATGGCATAATTTTAAAGAGCTTAAAATTTTATATAAATAAAAAAAATAAAAATTTAAATTTAATTTTTTTTAAAAGTTGTTTAGAAAACTTTTTTCGGGTCCCAAGTAACTGTATAATACTCCTGTATTGTAAATCTACGAGGAATGTAATAAGGAATGACTTTTCACTTTAATAAAATTAGAGTTAGTTTTTAAATAAGTATTAAACTTTACACATAATTCAGAAAAGTGTGCTTTTTTTCGGAATATCGGCAAGACACTCTAAGCCGCCAATAATGTGTATATTAAAAATCAGTTTTAAAAGGTTCCTTTCATAAAGTAACAGATTATATCTTTAGAACTTTTTATCTAAACTAAGGCCACTTGGATAAAAAAAATAATAGAAGATTTATTGACAGAAGAAAATGTACTCTATGCATTATCTAGAATGCTCCATAAATTATCTGGAAAAGCATACATTATCAATAAGTAATCGCTTTAAAACCCAAATTGTCCTTTAAGAATCTGAAATTCACATAAAAGAAAATATGTGTTGGATTTAATGGAAGAAAGCTAAGTATAAAATTAAAGATTCCATATTCTGACAATGAAATGATTTTAATATAATTACACAGACTTACAAAAGATATAAAACTCTTTTATTTGCAACTGTATGTATGTAATGTAATACATACATTACATGTATTAATAAAGTTTGGGAAGTACGTGATTTCTTGTCCCACTGTTTTCCGCGCCTGGATCTGACCTGTAATATAAAATAGGGACCAGTAAACTAATTATTACTGGTCTGCAATTTAAATCATTAATATCCTCTAGATGGCGCCACCGATTAAAATGTCATTATTATTGCTTATAGCAAGATGGCTGAACTGCTGTCATGATAAACACGAATATAATCTAATACATTTCATTTAAAAAACTTAAATGTACAGTTTTAATCAACGTTTTTTACTTTTGAGACTGAGGAGAATAATAAATATTATTAACGGTGCCTTGTGAGCTATCAACAAATGTTTTTTGTGATTGTTTATTTGGGTTACGCGTATGTGGAACTTCAGTTTTATATGATTGTGTTTTTCTTGTGAAATGCAGGAAAGCATTTGTGGTAAATATGAATAGAACTAAAAAACTAAGTATTATAGTATTATTTTCTTCATTTGAATTTAAACATCTAGGTTTAAAAAAAAAATAATAATACTTTATTTTTAAATAAAAACAGTTGCGAATAAAATAGTATACAGGTCTCCCAGAAAATGATACTTTTCCGAGTCGACCTGTAATCTAGTATTACTATTGACCAGATTATACTTATTACGTATTATTGGGTGCTAAAAACAAAAATGATTGTAAAAAAGTTCTCTGGCGTAAATAAGTGGACATGTTATCAAAAAATGTATATTTAAGTTTACTGAGAAAGTCCAAATTTATCGGTTTTTGAGATCGGATCATTTAAAATTGACCAATCTAAGAAGTACTATCTACTGTATATTATAAATATGTTTAATGACTATATTAAAAATTTAAGAGTAGAATATTAAAATATATAAAATATCAAAAACTACACTGTGAAAAATGGGGTGTACAATTAGAGTGTAATATTAAGATTCAATTGTAAAATTCCTATAATAAACCGCATTTTTTACTATTTTGTTGAAAATTTAACTGAATATTTTTTACTCTTTATACACGGTGTATTTGAAATAGGGTCGGAAATTTTAACAGATGATTCTACATCATAAAATATGACAAAAAGTTCCTATAAACATATGTCTAAAAATGAGTCATAAGGGAGCTACGCCCCTTTGAAAGTGGCTAAAAAAATCGGTTTTTATTTAATAACGAAGGAACTCTTTGAGATATATCAACGAGGTTTTGCACGTCAACTAATTCTACCAAGGCCCATTTTTATGTGTTATTTTCTTGAACTTATTTCAACCAGGGGTGTGCGAAACGGGGGGGCCTTATCAGTTTTTTGTCCCAAACTTTTTTCTGTGTAACTTTTTTGCAATTTTATTTTTGAAATATGATTTTTCAGGTCAAAATACATAAAAAAGGTACTCTTGTTGTAATATTGTAGGATTAACCGTTTTCGAGAAAAATTCATTTGAAGGTGAAATTCCACGGTTCGAGGACGAAAAATTAAATACTAAAATGTTGAAAACCAAAATTTTAATTTTAAACGATAAAAAAATATATCTTTTCAAAATATAAATTTATTGTCTATTAAACAAACATTACAGCGACAATTGTTTCGACTTTTTTAACATAAAGTCATTTTCAAGCTATAAATAATGAAAATTAGGTTGAACATGGTACAATGGCGATTTCTCCCGTTAGATTAGACAGGGACAAAAGTTCTACCCAAAAAGGATAGAAGACATACATACACTCCCACTTCCACCCAACCAAACAAATTCTGTATTTGTTCTTTGTTGAACAAATACAATATTTACTTGGCCGGGCGAAAAGTGTAACTATATTATTTTTATTAAAGGAATTACTGGCGCCATCTAATTTTAGTAGAATTATCTTATTCTAAAGATTCACATTAGCTATGTTCGTTCGTGCCGCTCAGTGCTACACTTTCCGGCCAACCAAATAAATACTGTATTTGTTGTATGAAAAACAAATACAGTATTTATTTGGTTGGCTGGAAAGTGTAGCACAAATGAGATAGAGATAGGGTAGACGTCTTTTGTTTCATAATTCTAGTTGTAGAGAGCTCCATTCCTTTTAGAAAAACTTACTTTTTAAACTTTTAAAAAGTAAGTTTTTCTAAAATAATGAAAATTAGGTTGAAAATGACTTTATGTTAAAAAAAGTCGAAACAATTGTCGTTGTTTAATAGACAATAAATTTATATTTTGGAGATAAATTTTTTTCTATGGTTTATTTATATCAACTCCAAAATGAGTAAGGATCAAGAATTTCTTAATATTGTAGTAATTAAAAAAAAAAAAAAATTTAAAATAACCCTTTAACTTTACGATGACACATACTATTAACGTTTTATCCTAAAATCAAAATTAATTACAAAGCTAGTTTAAAATTACTTTAAATACTGCGAATATTTTATACAGTGCAATACTAAATTTTAGTTATAAACTACATATATTTATTTTATAAATAAAATTTTTATACGTAATCAGCACGTCTCATAAAATCACCGTTTTTGGCAGCTGATCAAAGCGGAATTTTCTTTGTAGCCAATTTTATAGTAATTTTTATTTTCAACCACACTATTTTATAATGGTATAGATTTACTTTACATACATGCATTGAGGTCAATCTCAACGAAGAATACCTACTTTAGTTGTAGTCAATTTATCTTTCCCAGAAAGCTGACATACTCACAGTGGTGTTACAACAAGGTTTAAGGAGACTTCAAAATAACCCTTTTTTAAGTTAATAATTTACCAATAATTTAGAGATAGATCTGCGATTATTTTAATGTATCTATGCATTTTTAAGAACTAAGAATTTAATTTTTTTAACAACAAAATATACAGAGTGCCCGTTTTTCGACCTCAAGCATGGGTATCTTGGTTATTATAAGAGATTTAAGATCGCTTAAATTAGAAAAAAGTTGCAAATTTTTATGCTGAGCAATAATCTAAAAGAAAATTTGACCTGACATTTTTTGTTTTTTAATTATCGCAAAAAAAAATAAAAATCCCGAGTTTTGTGTTTATTTTTTTGGGCGAAAACCGACAAAGCTAGAAGTTTTTAATTGAAACATTGTTAAGGTACTTTTTTGCAAAAAATCTAAATCTGTTATCATATTTTCCATGTCATTTTAGATGCAAGAGTAACACTTAACTTCATTTTTTCTATGTATTTTAAGTTTTATAACCCTTGCACTTAAAATGCCATGGATAACAGATTTAGATTCCTTGCAAAAAGTACGTTAACAATGTTTCAGTTAAAAACGTCTAGCTTTCTCGGTTTTGCTCAAAAAATAAAAACCAAACTCGGGAACATGCGCAACTTTTTTCTAATTTAACCGATCTTGTATCTCCTATAATAACCGAGATACCCCTGCTTAAGGTCAAAAAACGGGCACCCTGTATATATCAGATATAAAAAAAAATAGATGGCAGATTTTATGTAAAAAATAAAAAGTTTTCGCAAAAAAAATGAACCGACTTCTATGTCTTTAAAAAGTAAAAAATAAAAAATACTTAAATCGGTGCCAATTTCACAATTTCCTAAATCAATTACTAACAATTATTTTGTTATTATTTTATTATTGTTTGCTGTGAAATTGGCACCGACTTAAGTATTTTTTATTTTTTACATTTTAGAGACATAGAAGTCGGTTCATTTTTTTTGCGAAGAGTTTTTATTTTTTTCTTTTAAGAGTCACAGAACTTGTAGATTTGTAACGCCATCTAAGTTAAATTATAGTTGTCCTTCCATCTCGGCAAGCTGCTGACGTCACAACGTCATTATTTTAAAGATAAATTTCTAAAAATAAAAGTAATATTTTTATTTCAGCGTCCAAGAGTCCAAACAACCTTATTTTAAACGAAATACTAAACAAAATATTGTAAATTTTAAGCGTTAAGTAATAATCAAATAACGCCTTATGGTAAAATCACAAAATTTATCATTTTCTCTTGGTATTTTAATATTACAGGTCCAGAGAATCAAGTTTAGTGGCATTTAAAAGATTTTCAGTGTGCCGTAATATTTGAGTGACCCCTTAATCAAGTTATCCGGCTTATCCGAGTTATCCGATATTTCTCTAAAAATTTGGTTATTAGTAGACCAAATTAGGCCGTTTTTAAGTGAAATTGCGTTAAAATGATTAGATTTATCTTAATTATCTGGCTTACCCGGAATTATCCGTCAAATTGAAACGGGACCACCTCATGAATGCCCTCTTTAAGTTGCAAAAAGTTTTATCAAATTCTGTTCATTCGTTTCAAAGTTATGCGGGAACAAACATTTAAAAAAAAAACAAAGTCACACGTCGAATTGATAACCTCCTCCTTTTTGGAATTCGGTTAGTAAGAAAAAAAAAGGTTCGTGAACTATTGTGCTAAATCGCTTTCTAAGGAAGCTAGGGCACTTTTAACTCCTTCTGCTCCAAATATCGACGTATGGATATTTTTAGGTATAGCACAATTTGCCACAGTATTTACAGATAGATATTCTTATACGGGATTTTCGATAAAAATTTCTGGTATATCGCTATATCTTGAAAAACCGGCTGGAGCGGAAGGGGTTAAAAAACTCATTTAGAATGTTTATCTCTTTATTCTCTTCAAAAGTTTGTTTCTTATTTTTTTACGTAAAATTTTTTAATATCTCTATCGTAATAAAAAAAGTTTTGAAAAATATAGGGTTATTTTGATTTGCACTAAATATTGTTTTTAATCCACTGTGTACTTTAAACGTAGTAAATAAATTTAACCAAGAGAGCCTTCTAGAAATCCAATAATATAAACTGGATGCAGTGTTTCAGTAAAATGCCAATAAATCTGAAATATGGAAAAGAGCAATATTTGTTTAGAGTATACTTACTATTTTTGTTATATTCAAAAAAGTATACCTATAGAAAATATAATACATGTAGTAATATTCAAAGACTTTTAGAGATCAAAAAAAAAAAGACTTAAAAAATACTGCATTGCAAGCCAATATAGTCAACGGTCAAATATACAATTGTAAATTTAGTATTTTCCGTGAACAGAAATCGTAAATCCATAGCAGCTTGTTAACGTGTAAAATAAAAAAATACACACTTTCTCCCAAACTTTAACTTTATTCCAAGATGGAGCTCTGTATAGTAGTGCCTATTTTTATTGTGTTTTATTATCTGATTATAAAAGATAAAAAACTTGTAGTCGCGTTAAAATTTTTATACTTGGCCGTTCTAGGTGAGATTTATATATATGGTTGTACCCATATATTTTACGTTATCAGACCAGTTTATGTTCTAGATGATGGATTTTTGTAAAGGGTTCTTCTAAAGAAAGGCTTGGACCTTAAAGAACCACTTAAAATAAAATCAGAGATTAATTTTTGGGAGATATGCTTAAAATTTATTATTGTTTGTAGCGTTCACTGTATAAATAACTATTTTATGTTACGAACTAAGATGCTTTACTTTTCTATCTACAAATCAATTTTACAGCAGGTACGTAATTTTCTTTTCTAATAAAACGCCATTTAATCCTTACAAACATAAAATAAATACTCTAATCCATGTTAAAATATTTCCTCTAAAGTAAATGTTTTACTTTTACGACCGTAAAAAGTGTTCAAGTAATATAATGAGCAATAAAAGGATATTTTCAATGGAGGTTGTTTAGAAATATATACTTTTACGGTAAGTAAATAGGTTAATAAAATACTCCTTTGGTTAATTAATTTCAAATCCAAATAATTTAATAGCATGACAATAAAAAAAATTATTATATACGAGGGTAATTTATTATTTTTACAAAAAACATTTGGAATTTATAAATTTTTTTTTGACGGAAATCATATTTTTTGGATAAAAAACATCTAAAAACGTAATAAAAGCAATAAACATTTGTTGAATTTTTTTTACTAACGCAAGACTTTCTTTACTTGGGGAAAGTAAAATCGCATTTTTTAGCAATTTAGCAATTTTTGAAAAAACAACTTGTTTAAAAATTAAAAAATATATGGCCATATAAAAGATTTAATTGCTTTAAAACGATGTATTACATGACACCCCTTTTTATTTAAAAAATTCTCCCTGACGACATTTTAAAAGCTAAAATATCAATATTTAAAGTCGCTGTTTTCACTCGTTCAAAAGTTAAGAGGGGGGTGACTTTTGGAACTAACTGTATACGTATAATAGGTAACGTATCTCTTCAAACGAAAAAGTTATAGACGGCTCATTAAAATATACACACTTACACGGTTCACCTGGGCGATTTTAAATAAAAATTTTGTGGACCCCTACATTTTTTGGACTAAAACATAACTGATGACATCAGAAATCAATTCCCATTTGAAAGAAAATCGTAAAAGATACACTTTTTAGACAGATAAAAAAACGTTTTTTTGAGTAATAAGGTGAGTCAAAAAATCGCGATTTTCAAAATCAAAAACGCTCTCTGGCTTAAAAGTTGCTCCTTAGTAAAAAACAGTGGCCACTCAAAAATGAGCCAAATCGATAAATGTTTAGAGGTAGCTCAAAGCGCTCAAACTTAAAAAAAAAATCGGTACCTGTTTTTCGGATAAAAACTGATACCGATAAAAATTGATGAAATTTTGGAGGGTATCTTTGGTAATATTTAGAAACAATACTAAATGTAAGAACTAAAACAATTATATCCCCCTCCCCTTTAGTTAGAACATGAAAAAATCGCCAATTATTTGAAGATTTTGCGAAAATTTAATTTTTGCAAGTTTTTAAAAGTGCATAAAAAATAGTTTTAAATAAGAAATCTGCAAAATTATATATTAGTATATAAGCATATATACATGTTAACCTACATGATTATACAGAAAACATAATTTTTTCCTCAAGTTGAGTAAAAAAAATTAATTTCGATTAGAAACCGAGTGGATTTTCTTTTTTTTGCCTAAAACTTTTTTCGGTGTACTTTTTTTTGATTTTTTGGTTGGGATACTTTTTTATGTAAAAATACACAAAAAAGTTTCTGTGGTTTAACATCGCAGGTTTAACCGTTTTAAAAATAAATGCATTTAAAAGTAAATTTTTACGCATGAAGAACAAAAAATAAAATAATTAAAAAATATAAAGCAAAAAACTAATATTTTAGTAATAAGTGGTTATTTAACATTAAAAATATAGAAAAAGTTTATATGCACCTTGGTAAAAAAATCATTCCTAAGGAAGTTGTCCTTTTATATATGCCCATTTTCAATAAATTTTCGCAAAATCTTCAAATAATTGGCGATTTTTTTATGTGCTAACTTAAGGGCAGGGGAAATATAATTTTTTCAGTTTTCTCACAATTAGTATTGTTTCTAAATATTACCAAAGAAACCATCCAAAATTTCCTTAATTTTATATACAATCACTTTTTATCCGAAAAACAGGTACCGATATTTTTCAAAGTTTTTTGAGTGGCCACAGTTTTTTACTAAGTAGCAACTTTTGAGCCAGAGAGCGTTTTCGATTTCGCAAATCGAAATTTTTTGACACACCCTATTACTCAAAAAAACGTTTTTTTAACTTTCTAAAAAAGTGTATCTTTTACGATTTTCTTTCAAATGGAAATTGATTTCTGATATCATCAGTTATGTTTTAGTCCAAAAAATGTAGGGGCCACGAAATTTTTATTTAAAATCGCCCAGGTGAACCGTGCTTAGTATATGAATACCCGTAAACATCTTAAAAGTAATGAAAGTTGTTTTATGAGCTAGGTTTATTAAGTCAACTTTTAGATGTCCTCTCGTAAAAGTCCAAATTATTTAATAGCACGAGAGTAACGTGTCTTTGGAGCAAATACCAAAGCAAATGTTTTAATTGCCCTAAACTCAGCATAAATTTGAACCTACTCGACAGAAAGATATCCAAACAGCTTAATTTCTTGGGCTGGGCGTTAACGATTTAGACAGTAGGCCTGTAAAGGACGAATATAAATTTATGTTCAATTACCGAGTAGGTGCTGAATTTTTATTAGGGTGATACAAGCTTTTTAAACAATAAAATTAATAATAGAAAATTTTGGAAGCTTCAGAAACTTATTTAAGTAAAAGATGATTATACAGCCACACAAAAAAGAAAAAAGGTCAAATACCCTTTTCAGAACCATTATATTCCTATGTAAGGACAGAAATTTTTAATTTTGGACAAATCTTTTTTTTGTGGATATAAGTGGGGTCACAGAAACTAAAAAAAAGGTAAAAAGATTTTTTCTGGAACATTGTATTCCTATGTATTTTGAGGCGCTGAGCCCGAATTTAAATTCAAAACAGTACCTCATTGGATTAGTTTTGGAGATTACCTCAAAAAATCTTATTTTCATACACAAAATATGTTTTATTAGGTTATTATGGTGCTATTTTGACCTCAAATTTTGATTCAGAACCTCAAAATACATATGAATATTAATTTATTATTCCATCAATCTATTTTCTAATCACCGTACAGAGTAATATTGGTAGACTGACAGTTTCGGGCTGCTGGCCCTCTTTAGTACCAAGAGTCATCTCTGATTTAGAAAACAGTCCCTGATCTTACTCGCAAAAGAAGTAATGTCACCAGATTGATTGATTGATTGCGAGTAAGGTCAGAGACTGTTTTCTTAATCAGCGTACAGATATGACTCTTGGTACTAAAGAGGGCAAGCAGCCCAAAACTGTCAGTCTACCAATATCACTCTGTACGATGATTATAAAATAGATTGATGGAATAATAAATACCACAATATCCACAGTTGGATATTCGTATACGGGATTTTCCATATAAATTTGAATCTGATATAGGGACCTATACCTTGAAAAACCGGCTGGAGCGGAAGGTATTAAATTTTTTGATAACAATAGTTTTCTATTTTTTGTGTGCCTGTTTTCAATGCTAATAAATTAATCTAATCTATTAATAAATTTGCCTAACCTAGTTAGTTGATAGTTAGCTAGCCAACACTTTATTCTTGCAATGGAAATCTAATGTTACGTTAAAAAAGCATTTATTTTGGTCCTATAACCTATAATTACAACCACTTCAAATAATTTGATTAAGGACATATAAAAAATGGAAAATCTAATGTTAAACTTTGGTAGTGATTGTTATAATTTTTGGCAACCATTGCTGTTTTTAAGCAAGGAGATCATATTTACAAATTGCATGGGTGACGTATAAAATTAAAAACCTGTAAATAAAACAAAAATAAAGCAATATGACCGATAAGTTTCTTTAAAATTTCTGTTCTTGGAATGCTCCTTTGTAATTTATATAGGTCGTGGAAAACACTCAGTATGAAGCAAAAACCTTATTGTACATTTACACAAAGATCTGGTAGACGTTTTTCAGTATGTCATGTAGATGTATACATAGTTTTATTTGTTTAAATTATTGTGTAATGTTAATTTTACCAATAATTAGTTATACATAATATTATATTGCTTGACATACGATTTTAAAGCTACCGAAAGAATGCGAGTAAAATGGGAAAGCAATATACTTTAATATAAAATCTAACTGGCACACGTTCACTTTGAATTCGCTTAATTGAAGCGTTTTTTGCTCCTACCTCTCCCTTTCGTCGTAGCTTTATTGCCGTGTGTCAGACTATATGTAATGTGTCCAAATAAAAATTATCATTTTAAATTTAATGTGTCCAAATAAAAATTATCATTTTAAATTTACAATACAACTTTTGCCTTGAAAAAGTTTAAATCTCAAACTAAACCTCGGCCTTTGTGCATTGAAAAAACGGATTCCTTGAACCAAGGACACATGTCTTTGTATATGTTTAAAGCCATATTCTCTTGTTTCAAGGCTGGCATTTTCTTGAAACAAGAGAATATGGCTTTGAACATATCCAAAGACACGTGTCCTTGGTTCAAGGAACCCGTTTTTTCTATGTGTGCAATAAAGTTTTTGCTTCATACCGAGTGTTTTTCACAACCTAAATAAAGCAAAATATTTAGATTAAAAATTAAAAAAATATTTTAATTGTAAAGCTTTATTCGAAAATAAACAATTACAGAAATAATTTCGAAAATGTCAAAAAACTTTTTTTCCAACTATTTTTCTATGGTTATTTGAAAACTAAAATCTTATGGAAGTCATAAATGAATTCCAACCTGTCTAAAAATGATGTGTACCGAATTTCAGGTCGATTTCTCAACGATAACACCGCATTGACCCCTAAAAAAAGGGGCACATAACATTTTATATAGAGGATAGAAACTAAACGGTCCTATCGAAAAAATTCAAGGACCAAAAAATATTTTTTTTTTTATATAATGAAAAAATATATATTTAAGTTTTATTCGTTGAATTTTTTAATGGGACGTACCGTTAGGCTTTTAAACCCTTGAAACTATTTTTTGTGTTACCTAGGTACTTGTACCTTGGTTGGACAATTTGGAACAAGATTAGGGTCATCCCAAAGAGCCAGTTTTTTAAGAACCACCCTACTTTATCTAATTATAGAATTTTAGATATTTTCATATTTGCAAATATTAATTAATTCTGAATTGTTATTGAAAACATGCACCGCAATCATCCAATATTGTGTATTAAAATCTGTGCCCGAATTTAAGCTACATGATGAATTTAATATTATGATAGGTTATTACAAACATTTATTGATTGTTTTATAAATTTATCGAAGTGGAACAAGGTGACAAAATAACTAATAAGCCGTAAAGATATATACAGCTTTGTATTCCATAATATAGAGGAACGTCGCCTAATTTCGGATACTATTTACAATTTATTCTATATTTAATAGGCGGTATTGCTTTTTTTTATATATTTTTTATATAATAACATACAACTTATTATAGCGAATCGTGATTTATTATGAAAACATTTTTATTACAGTTTTTTTTTTCAAAACAAAACGGTTAAAAAAAACTTTGCAAAATTTTGTGCACAATTTTGTGTATTTGAAAAAGGGTTCCTAATTTCGGACATTTATTATTTTTTTTCAAGAGTAGATCTGGATCCCATTCCATATGTTTTTTTTGTTATTTCTTGACATTTAAGAAGTAATTTAAGTTTTTTACGAAATACTATAGGAGCCATAGTTTTAGATTCCCAATTTCGGATATCTTAGTATCTTGAGTAATTTTCTCTTTTTCAGAATTGTGTATCTTAGTTTGTTGCATCATAATAATAATAATTCATGGTTGATTATCCTAAATAAAAATTAACTTTCGGATATCCGAATACACAAAAATGCACTGTCCGAAATTAGGAAACTTTCTGCTTTTTAGATTAGAAATTTGTAAAATATTTATGTTTTCAAATTGCTTAATTATGACTAGTGGATTAACTTAACCAGTATCTCAACTTATCCAATATATAAAACAAACTCTTATAACGATTATTTATAAAATAAACTGAGCACAGAACTGCTATTTGCAATTTAAACGATTTTTGCTGTCATTTGACGGAAAGAAGCTCTACCGTTATCATTTTACAGGACGGATTTAGTTTGACTTTTGGCTTAACATAGAAGTAGGTTTCTGTTTACCTCTGCAGATAGCATCTTAGATACACTACTATCTGAAATTGGAAACCATCCGAAATTAGGCGTCTTTCCTCTATATTTCACAGAAAACTTAAATACCTTGAATCGCAGAGCATCAATTTAAAGTTTGACACATGTGCACCGTTTTAAATAAAATTTCTCGTATTTTTTACTATGGACATAATAAAAAAGATTTATGGCCTCCATTATAAAAACTCAAGGTTTTTAATTTACATTGAGCAATGTGAATAAAATTTAGCAAAAGCTTTTTCTCAAAATGTTTAAGTAAAAGCTAGTTTGGGTACCTTAAACATTATGTTATGTAGCTTTGTACTTAAACCTTCAAAAAAAAGCTTATCCTAAATTTTTATTTGCATTTCCCATTGTACCAAACGATATCTTTTGCTTAAAATTATAGTAAAAGATTTCGCTTAATTTTTATTCACACTGCTTATTATTTATAATTATTAATATCGTTACGATGTTTTGCAAAAGCATTCTCGATATGTCCTTTTGTAAGAAAGTTAATTCTCTGACGAGCATTTAAGTCTGCAACTAGCACCTCATTTATTATGTAACTTTCTAAACATATTATGTAATATTATATTACATTAGGGTGGACCTTATATTTTTTATAATCTTAAATTTTTTATTTAGGTATAACTAGAAAATTTTGAAGGTATGAGTGATCCAACTTCTCCAAGTGTCCTAACTGGGCTCCATAAATTCGTAAAATTACCCATAAATCGTAAAAAATCTTTGAGAATTATCTGGAATTTTTGTGAAAAAACAAAAGGAGGTAAGCGCCAAATAAGGGTTCCTCAAAGTGGCTTATGTAGAGTTATTTGGCACTAAGCTCATTTTGTTTTACTTAAATCAGTTAATTATTTTAAATAACACAGGTTTGCGAAAAAATATATTTTTTGTTCTAAGATTCTAACCCATCAATAAGGAAATGATGGGTTAGAATCTTAGTATAGAGATTTTTTTCAACGATTTTTTACAATTTATGGGTAACTTATTAGGACCCTTGGAGAAGTTTGATCACTCATATTTTCAGAATTTTCTACACCTAAATAAAAATTACAAGATTGTAAAAAAATATAAGGTCCACCCTAATATTACATGTTTTAATGGTATAATATAAATTCAACTAGCTGTCTATATTTATTAAACATTCTTGAATGTTTTTCTGTTTCTGAGATGCTTTAAAAAAATAATATTTAATAATGTTTTTGACAATGTATCAAAAATATATTTCTATTACTTAGGCTTTATGTTAATATTTTTTTTAAGTATACATTTATATGCGCTTTATTATTTTCATTTATATTTTTTCTATACCAGGTGTTTTTCAAAGGTGGCTCGCCCCTATAACTTTTTTATTCTTAGAGATAAAAGAATAAAATTCACAGGATTTGTAAGCCCATATTTTAAATTATATCATATAATGTAAGTTTTTTTTTCACTTTCGGTTTAACCGGAAATTACCCATACTTTAGATTTTTTTTACATATTTGTATTCTCCATTAAATTATGTGTCTTATCCTAAGTTTTTCTCAAAGTTTGACAGCTTAGGTCATTTTTTAAATATTTTTTTTTTTAGACATTTTTCATCTGGAAAGTCACTAAATCTATTCATTTTGGGTAAATTATGGGTAGAAAAATACAATTTATTAAAAAAATTGTTTACTTTCGATTTTACACAAAAATTAAACTTGGAAAAACAAATTTTTGCTTCAAGTCAAATTTTTGCTTAATAACGTCTATGGCTCGTCAATATGATTAGAAACATAATTTTTTCCTCTTTACACCATGATACCAAACATTTAATATTAATTTTTTATAATCTCTTTAAAATAAAAGAAGTTTATAAAAATAATAATTATTATAATGCGATAGCACGCTTATGTTCTCATGCGGCTTGTTTGGCGGCATCATTAAAGACGTGCAACGCGTATATTATTTTAATAACTTATATTATTTTAAAAAGATTATGAAAATCTCAGTTGGTTCAAAACTTACGAAGGGGGTTGACTTTTGGATCCCTATATATATTTTTTTACTTGCTGCTTTTACCGCTATTTCATTCGCATTACCTTATTTAATACCGCTTAAATTTATTTACTATTATTTTATTATATTAGATATTAGGGAAATTTCATTGAGCAAATAGTATTTCTACAGTTTATTTTATTTTTTATTATTTTTTTATTAATTAGTTTATTTATGATATATTTTTATATTTTTAATTTGTTTACACGGAAAGAAATTAGTGGGCTCTGCGCTATACATTATAAGATATTTAGTAACAGTGGCAAATTATAGTGATTTAAGCTATAGATTATAAGGGACACAATAACTAATAATGTTAAAAATAAATTGGAAACGATTATATTTATTAGAGACACGATTATATTTATTACAGGCACTATTATAAGTTTACAGAAATTTTATTATATTATAAAAATTATTAGCACGGACAATAATTAAATATATTTAAGCTATATATGCCATACTATTTGTTATATTTTATTATTCACTAAACAATTAAAGTATTTCATATAAATTTTTACACTGACTGCCATAATTGTAAGAGAAAGCCTTGTATTTATATAATAAGCGATTATAATTTGCTTGGTATGTGTGTTATAGCGCTCCTAGCTATAATTTTTTTTTCCGTGTACTTAGGTTTAGTTAGTTAGTATTTTTAGTTAGTAGTTAGCATTTCTTTAATAGCATGGTCAAATGCTAGACATTTTTGTGCCTAAAGCATATTTATTAAAACATATGTATTTATTTCTTAATGAATATTATTCTTAATATTATTATTATTACCATGTGTAAAATTTAAAATGATGGCGCTCAAACACTGCGTTTAGAAGACATAATTTTCTCAATGTTCTACTTTATGTTAAAAATAAATTCTAAGAGTGATTTAAAACTTATTATTTTAAATATTATATAATATATACTCTATGGGCAAGTTTTTTAAAGCACGATTAATGTTTCTGTCAGTGTAATCAAAACATTGGATGTTAGATAAATTTTAACCTCCACTGACAACCATAAGAAATATTTCTTATGTTATAATTTTAATATTACTTCAAGTAAGGTATTTTTTTACTCTATTTTGTAAAACATCATGTTATATTTTCTTTACATTAAACACATGTTTTAAATATATAATAATATAACAAAATATATGGATTTCTA
Source organism: Brachypterus glaber (assembly GCA_958510825.1). Classification (NCBI taxonomy): domain Eukaryota; kingdom Metazoa; phylum Arthropoda; class Insecta; order Coleoptera; family Kateretidae; genus Brachypterus; species Brachypterus glaber. The sequence goes on from OY294045.1 coordinate 21,998,996, forward strand.
TTCTATTCTATCTCTAAAACGTAGTTTAAAACAGAAACAATCAAGTTCATAAATCAAAAAGTTCAAAAATCAAGTTACCTAGTTTAGGAACTAAAGTAAACATATCAAGTCAATATAATTGCAAAAGTATATAACGCAACATCATAAAAATAAACTTCCATTCAAATGGTTTAAGTCCCTACGTTCCACTCTAATACTCAAGTCGCTATGGTCATATTGAATTTTTTATCGTAGTTGTTTGAAAGTTGTTCCCGTTATGAAGGTCCTTAAGGAGCGGGCACCTGAGCTTTGCCTTCGCACCAAATCGCTTAACTTGCCGAAAATATAACACATAAACCTCATTATAAGGTATATTCCTATTTTTATCTGTTGGATACTGTAAGCTAACGCACTTTTGTCGCCTTCTTAATGTAAGAAGCTTGTATAAACTGATGCTTAAATTTAAAATTTAAAATATAAGGATATTGTGTCATATCTCCAAAAAAGGTAAGTAAGATTAAACATTTAAAGTAAAAAAAATACCAAAAGCTTCAGCTATAAATGATAATTATGGATATAATCTTAAAACTAGCGCTCAAGCCTGAATGTTTTTTGACGACGCGAAGCGACTTACACTGCCCTCATTACTACAACAACAGTAACTACAAATGATAGTCTTTAACCTCTCAACAAATGACGTCTATATGACATTTTTTGTTTAAAAAGTTTAGTTTTTAACTTAAAAGAAATAAAATAACGGGTGCACCACCCGTAAAAAAACAATTTACGATCAGTTTCTAATAAAGTTTGGCAACGCTGTACTGGTAACAGCGCAGTCATTTGATGTTTTGATTTCCGTCATTTAAAAGAAGTAAATTATTTACTTCTTTACTGTAAATATATTTTTAATAAATCAGTGTTTAAATTAGTTTTGAGTGGCCTGTTTTTAATAGCAATTAAATAAATTAAAATTTATGAATATCAGTGAGTCAAAGATGGAAAGTGCATAAAATATAATATATGATCTGAAATTAATTAAGGTTTATACCTACCTAGAATGTTTTGGTAATAAAATAAGCATTTGTATTGCTTATCAATAAAAACAAATCAACTAAAGGTAAGCTTCACAAATTAAAAACACTTTTTTCAAAAACATAACATTTATTAAGATGTCAGTAACTGTCAGTTTCTTGTTTCCACAGTAACCAAGTGATAATAATTGCACATGTGCAAAAATTATCAGATTCGATTTGTCTGGTTGGTCAAGAAACTAAAAATGCAAGGATTTGATTGGCTTATATATTGTTTGTGAAATAGTCATGTAAAATACCTTAAAAACATTAAAAAATGTATGTACTAGAACTAAGTAGGTTATAGAAAAAACTGTAACTTGTTTGGTGAATTTATAAAAATTAAAATAAAATAAAATTGGATATACTTATTCACGTTCGGACTTTTTGTATTCTTTTGTAAAAATGTATTTTTATAGTATTTATAGAAAAAAACATTTATTATAGATAATTAAAAATAAAAAGTAAACAAAATGTTTAAATACAAGAAAAATCCTGAAAAGTTTTTAAAATGCGACGACAAGGTAAATTAAAGCAAAACGTATTATAACCTAAATACATATATTTTGTTTATTCTACTTTATATAATTTATTGTGGACTATTTTAAATATTTTGTCACACATATACCAAAACAGTAATACGCACGAACTGTTTAATATCACGAATTAATCAAAAACGTACTTCCCCTTTATTCACTGAATTCATTAAGCTGAATTTAATTTTGAATTAATTTGATATATTTAATTAGATGTTTATTATTATTTTGGACTAGTTTTTAAATTCACTGAAATAACGACCTTAGAATAAAATTAAAACAATAACATTTAAGATTTAAAATAAAAGATAAAAAAATGCTTTAAAGGGGTGATTAACTTTTTGGGAAAAGGTTTTTATAGAATTGAAATCAATTAGCAAGGGAGGGTATCGTATTTTGGGCTAAACCGCCTCCAACGATAAGACTTTACATGCTTATAGATACATAAAAAATAAATACTTGGCCAAAATTTCCGCCCTTTTTACATCCCGGAACATACTTTAAATAGTTATTGTAACTACGAATTTTGACATATGTGAATGCACGATTTGGCAACATAACCTAACGAAACTTCAAGTGTCGAGTGTCATGTCGTCAAAATAAAAATAACTTAGCATATTGACTACTACAGTGGGGCCAAAGGAAAGGGTCTGTGTTGTGTTCACTGCTCTTGACTATAAAATTAAAATATTTTGTTGTGTTTTATTAGTTTTTAGGGATTTAAAATGCTGTAACTCAATGTTATTTATGAAGTTATTTTTTAAGTATTTATACTAAAATAACATTGTAAGCAAACAAACAGTTTCAACGATAAGCCAAAGCATGCAGTTCAGTGGGACAGTGTCCAGACAAGTAATTTAATGTGGCTTTCAACGTATTAAACAAGTTTATTTCCATTATATGATTTAAAACTAGATTATGAAAAAGTTACACATAGACTTTTAACTTAAATAAATATATTTAATTAATATTGTACAGTGTTTTTATTATACATTCTACCTAAATGTACTTACTTTTTTTTCAATATAATAAAGAGTCACATTTATCACAAGAATAATGCGTTGTTGTCGGGTTTACGATAAAAAATAATTCCTAAAGAGTTTTTATTTTTTTTTATTTGTTCTTTATTAACAAATAAACTTAGTACACAGTTTTTTAACATTTCTTTTCATCATTTTGCACATTTTTTGACAAAAACATATTTTTCTCATTTATCCCAAAACTCACATTTAAAACGATATCCTTCTTTAAAGTTGGACTAGAAGTAGAAGATATATCTTTGTCTCCCAGTCGCTAAAACAGGATTTTATCGTCATTAGAAATACAAACTATCGCGAGTTCTATTCATAAATTAAAATTCCTAAAATGATTTTTTCAAAGGAAGCAACTGGATAAGAAAGAATTCATGCCTCCAGGGATATCTAGCTCATTTCATTCATAAGCAAATGTCAAAAAACATTCATGCTCGTGCGCTAATGTCTTAATCGCTCACTCATTGAATAATATACTATTTCAGTACGAGACGTCTTTTATTTTAAAGGAATACATTATTATCGTAGAAATATTTTTATTATTTCTTGTTACACCAAAGCACTCTACACCAAAAACCAACCCCCTGAATAAATTTTATTAAACGAAGTAAATCATACAGCCTATGACGTAGATATAATATTGTTGTGGTCTACGATTGTCAATACCACTACAGCAAATCTATTTATGACGCAATTTTAAAATAATCATTGTTCGATTCAATTATATTTTATCAAATAATAATTGCAGGCTAAAATCGCATATTCAAACCGCAAGGACCACAACTAGTTATTGTGCTTGATGCAAAAATGGTTTACGGGACAAAAGTCTGTGAAAATATACAGGGTGTTCCATTTAAAAATTGAAACTTCGATTAATTTTCGGCGAAACCGGAAGTGCCAAAAAAAATTCTAAAAGGCCCAGTTTATCGGACTTTATCTAAAGACAAAAAAACTTTAAAAAAATAAAATTGAATTTCCGAAAAACTAAATTTATCTTTCAAAAGAGCTAAAAAAAATATGTATATTATTTTTTTCTGGATACCCTTGGAATATACGCATAATTTTTTTAAACAATGAAAACTTTTTTTATGGCTGTAATTACGCTTAAAATGAAGCAATGTAGTGAATTTTTTGAATTTAAAGAAAAGAAAAAGATTTTTTTTTTGAGGTTGTCCATTTACTATGCCTTTATACCGTGCCGTGTTAAAAAAATCCTTTTGCCTCAAAATTAGTAAAACTAAAGAATCATAAATTTTTGCTGTGAGCGACCTCTACTTTTTTTCAAAAATTATGAAAAAGATACTCTTACACCAATTTTTTCATTTTAAAACTTTGGTGGGTCACCCTAATGCATATTCTACCCTGATAAAGTAAAGGGCAGTAAGTGATATTGGTCAATAGCAGCGTTTTCAAAATATTACATCAGGGTTGACGTGAAAACGCCGCTATATGACAATGTCACTTACTGCCTTTTACTATATTGGTGTTAACATTTCTAACACGAAGCACTTAAAATTGATGTAGGGCCACTTCTAGAAGCTTCCCGTTAAAAAAATTAAAAAACAATATGAAGCCAGTTAAATACAGAATGTTTTAATTCTCATTACGTAAAAAAATCATCTTTTAAAAATTTGACAGTAATTTTTTTTTTCACCTAAAAAAACTGGAGATCGATATTTAAAACAATTTAATAACATCTTAGAGACACATTATAAGTAACCCGAATTTTATTAAAAAATATTTATAAATGCAAGATTTACAGAAAAAGCGTTTTTTTTTTTCTAAAATCTGTGCGGTCGTAGCCCAAATGTAAAAAAAGGTTTGGAATCAGGGGAGAAAATGCTTCAAGATAGTTTGTCAGAAAAAAAGTCTATTTTCGTTGTGGGACAGTGTTATTTGTATTTGTGAAAAATTTATTCTTATTTAGCCCTGAATATAAATTTTTGTATTATACAGAGTGTTTACTAAGTACGGTACGTGAGTTCAGGGTGTAATTCCTTACCCAAAAATAGAAAAAAAGTTTCTATAAACATATGTCCTAAAACGACTCATAAGGGAGCTACGCCCGTTCAAATGGGGCTCCAAAAATTCTATTTTTATTTAATAATTAGCAACGAGGTATTGCATGTGATCTATCTCTAATAAGGCCTATCATAATGGTATTTGCATGTAGGTACTTTAACCAGGGGCGTTCGAAATGGGGCGGCCTTATCAATTTTTTGGCAAAAACTTTTTTCTAAGTAACTTTTTTGTGGATTTATTATCAGAATAGTATTCCTCAGGTAAAGATACATAAAAAAGGTACCTTGTTGTAATACAATAGGGTTAAGCGTTTTCAAGAAAATTTCATTTTAACGTGAAATTTCACATATCGAAGACAAAAATAAAATACTAAAATTTTGAAAACCAAAATTTCAATAACGCAGGATGAAAGTACATTCAAAACTAAGAAAAAAATTTACATACAGGGGCAAAAAAGTGATAAGGCCCCCTCATTTCGGATGTCCGGAAGCGTCACTGGTTAAAGTAACTACATGCAAATACCATTGGCTGATAGGCCTTATTAGAGATAGATCACATCCAATACCTAGTTGCTATAACACAAAGAGTTCCTAAGTTATTAAATAAAAATTGAATGTTTGGAACCCGATATGGGGCGTAGCTCCCTTACGAGTCGTTTTAGGACATATGTTTATAGGAACTCTTTCTTATTTTTGGGTAAGGAATTATACTCTGACGTAACATAGTAAACACCCTGTAATTAACCTGCCATACTTTTATAGAAATTTATATTTTTATTAAAGCATAAGCCGCTGACATTAAAAATAGTGCTATAATAAAGTTTCACTTAATAAACTATTAGATTTTTTTATTCATAACGTAAAATATATTACTGTCACATTAAATCTAATGGTTTAAATAAAAAAGCCATCATACTGTGTTAAAAAATTTATATTAATGATAACTGTAATATAATTAATTAATAAATACTCTGATTAATAGATGGTTTGCCCAGTCATTGCCCCTGAACTAGGAACCTAATACTCTGACCAATAAAATGTCAGAATTATTTCACCCACTTCATTGGTTAAATTCTTAGTGTTAATGATTGGGTAAATCGACCTTAAATTTACTATTTTATTTTTATTAAAATTTATTTATTAATAGTTAAATTATACTTTTATTTCACACTTAAAAGAAAAGTTGGCTAGCACTTCTAGGTTATGCAATAAAGGAAAAATTATGTGTTTCTCATTAACAAAAACAGTAAAAATGAAAAAAAAAGTCATTAGGGATAAAGAGTTTGATTTTATGAGCTTGAGGATATCTAGATATTTCAATAAGCCTTGTGTTTTAGTTTGTTATTCAAGTAGCTATAAAAATGCTAAACGTATTCAACGTCTTAGCATGATATCATAGCCTCCTTAGATATAAACGCATAAAAATAAACACTTATTTGTAACTAACGAGATGTTTATGCTAACAACATCTTGATACAATTTTATTATTTTTTTTTAATTTCGAAAGTGTTTTTTTTTTTAAACAAAACTCTTTCCTCATTGTCCCATTTTTAAGAAATTTTAATTCAAAATTTTAATTTAAAAGTTTTTATGTTTAAATGCACGAGGTTTACTCTTAATAATATTACACTGACAAAAAGGATTTATTTGGATATGGCCAATTAAGTTATTTGGTTGAGAGTAACAAATTTTATTTGGGTCATAAATATTTAGTTCATCTAAACAAATATTTAAAGTTCAAAATGATTTATTAATGGGAACAAAATATTTTTTTGACAGAAATAACATTTATTTGTCACAACCAAATAATTTAATTGGCCATATCCAACCAAATATTTAGTTGGAACAAATAAACTGTTTTATCAGTGTATAATCTGTATACGTATTAAAATTATTTTATTAGTTATTTCTTTTATTAATAATGATGTTCTGCAAAAACAGTTTAATATATTATATTTAAACCATTATCATGCAGTACGTTTAACCTTCGATTAGATATTGTTAAGCACACTGATAAAACAGTTTATTTATGTCAACTAAATATTTGGGTGGATATGGCCAATTCAATTATTTGGTTGTGACAAATAAATTTTATTTCTGTAAAATAAACTATTTTGTTCCCATTAATAAATCATATTCAAATTTATATATTTGTTTACATGGACTAAAGACTTAAATAAAATTTGTTACTCACAACCAAATAATTTAATTGGCCATATCCAAATAAACCCTTTTATTAGTGCATATAAACCGATAAATGTGGCAAAACGCATGCACATCCTCTAGACGCTTACATATGCAGGCGGGTGGCTGTTGTATATATTATACCTAATTAAAAATTAAACACAGGGTATACCTTTAAGGTCGATTCAGGCATAATTATCACTAACTTCATTAAACTAAATTAAGAAATTAATAAAATTAACAAACATAACCTCAAATTTTCCGGGGTATGCAATAATAAGGTAACTGTCATAATAAGCATGTGTAAATACGACTGAATAAATAAAACAAAAACAAATATCTATTGCATAGGACGATTATTACTATGTTGGCAGTTGGGTCTAAAAATCGTGTTTTAAAACCAACTATCTCCAAAAGTAACTTTTATTTTCTTATTTCTACTGTCTTTTTCCTTAACACTGAAAATGTACGAATTTTAAAATACAAAGGTGTCGCCATCTTCATTTTTATTTTGATACTTGGATGATGTTTGTTTATAACATTTTGCACAAAAGTTAGTGTAGTTCAGAAATTCTTCTCTATGGTTTATTTTAAGATTGTATCATTATTTTATGGTATATTTTATCTTTTATCTTAATTGTTGCAACCACGAAAAATTTATTATAGAATTTGAGGTTATGTTCCTTAATCTTTTTAATTTCTAAATTTCTTAATTCAGTTTAGTGAAGTTCGTGATAATTATGCCTGAATCGACCTTAAGAAAATTAATGAAAAAAACTCCCCTATTAACTTAGAGAATTAAATATAAAACAAATATGCAGTGAACAATATAATTAAAAAATAAATAGATATTATACGTTTATAACTACGAGTTAATGTCTAAAAGTTATTTATTATTAAATTAGAACCATTTCATGGCCATTTCATAAATATATCAATAATAATTTTAAAATAATTCATTTGTTTTTCCTAACATATTTAATGAAATTTAATATTAAAAATTTAAATATTATGATTTATCAAATTACTTGCACACCGTAAAAAAAGAACACAATTTTTTTAATTTAATGTATACACGAAATATATCATGCTTTCAGGCTATAAAAATAATGTTAAAATAAAATGTTAAATTTATTTCTCAATTCAAAGATATTTCTAATCTTGGATAAGTTTTAAAAATTAAATTAAAATTTACATGCTAAATAACTAACTTACGCTCAAATATACTGCCGTGCTAAGCACAGAAGTGGTAACTTGTATTTTGGGCATTTTAAAATATTAACAGTTTTTAATTTTCAATATTTTCAGTCACTAAAGATTATATTTCAAGTCAGAAAAAATCAAATTTGATTTGAATCAGAAAGACAAAAGGTTATATTAGTTGTTAATGTTATAAAAATGTTAATTATTGGATAATTAAATAGTAAAATACTAGGTAAAATAGAAATTTTTAAACTTACCACTTTAAATTTATTATTTTTAACTTGTAATACTACACGATAAAAATAAATTACATTAGATTACATAGTCCGTAAATGGTAATATATTGCCATAGACCGGAATGGTAAAAATTACATAGTCCAGAATGGTAATATTTTGCATAGACCGGAACGCTAAAAATTACATAGTCCAGAATGGTAATATTTTGCATAGACCGGAACGCTAAAAATTACATAGTCCAGAATGGTTTGGATTTTTTAACATAGAGACTTGAAATTTGAAAAAAAATATTTACTACTTAGAAAATCTTTGTTATAAATTACAAGTCTCTGTGTCAAAGCTTTTTTGAAATATCGTAGCGTAAAGTTCATTTGGTTTAATAAACCAAACGATTTGCACCCTTAATAGGAGTATAAACTGCTTACATCTTTCTTTAAATATCTATTGGTTGATAAAGATCGTAATTTATAATGAATGTAAATTTTAGGCCACAAATAAAGCATTTAAATATCGTACATAAATAATATTTACCTTTTTTTACACTTTTAACACTTTAACCTAGCAGCATGCGTCGATATCTCTCTAACAATAACAATATTAAACGGTCCGTCTTATGATGCGGCGCCTTCTTGGTTATTGTCCAAAGCGCAGGCGCGTCTTTAAATAACATAGCCCGACATTGTAAAATCATGTAAAAATATATAAATCAATGTAAATATATTTTTTTACATTATTTTACATTCTTTTACATTCTTTTACATTCTTTTACATTCTTTTACATTCTTTTACATTATTTTACATTATTTTACATAAATTCATGAATTATGCATAGTCCAGAATAGTAAATTTACTTTTCCGTACTATGTAAATTCATGTATTTTTACATTATTTTACATACAGTTTTTACAGTGTAAGGAGATTTAATGTATCTTATAAATTCTTGAACAAAATGGAGAAAAAAAATGTTTATTAGCGAATATTATATCATTTTACGTACCTTGATCTTCTTTTGTTATAAAAATATTTATTGAGATAAATTATTTTAAATAAATATTCACTTTTTTGCCTAAAACTTTTTTAATGGTAGATTTTTTAGCATTTTCTTAATTAAATATAATTTTTTAATTAAAATTACATAAAAAGGTACTCTTCATGCAACAACGTAGGGCCAACCATTAACGAGAAAAATTGAGTTAAAGAGAAAATGTTACGTTGTGAGTATCCAAAATAGGAACTAAAAAATGCGCCAATTAAATTTTAAGTACAGCAGGGCGATTTTATATTCAAAACTATAAACAAAAATTCCCGTACACAAATATCCACAAACCGCTTATAAGGGAGCTAGGATCCCTTAAAAAGTGTTATTCTTTAAGAGACTGCAGTACTCTTAAAACTGATTTTCGAACACAGATATATCGAGCTTTTTCCACAGTTTTTAATGTAGAATAACCCTGCAGCATTTAAATTTTTATGGTTTAGTTTCTATTTTGGATTCCTATTTTGGATTCTCACAACGTGAGATTTGGCCCTATGGCGTTACATAAAGAGTAAACTTTTTCGGTATTTTTAATTAAAGAATTATATTTTATTGAGAAAATGTAAAAAAATCTACAGTTAAAAAATTTAGAGACAAAAAAGTGACATCACTCCTTATTTTGCATGTCCCTGAAAGTTACCAAATTCAAAATTATATAAAGGATAGCCTTTATCAATGTTAAGGCCGAGGGGTTGACCGCGTCTGAAATTTGTACAAAAGAGTTCCTTTTTGCAAAGAGTTCCTCGGAGTTCCTCCGGAGTTCCTCGGAGTTCCTCCAGAGTTCCTTGGGAGTTCCTCCTGTGTTCCTCGGTAATTTTTTGGCAAATAAGCCGTAGAAATTACCGCTGTGCAAGCACTACTGCCAATAAGGCACCCTCAAAAAAAAGCTTTGTCCCTGACGGTTTCAACTTAGCGCCCCTACAAAAAAAGAAGTTGGCGCCCAAAAAAATACCTTCATAAAAAAAGCTTTGTCTCTAGCGGTTTCTACCAAACTTAGCGCCCCTTCAAATAAAAAATGGCGCCCCGATTTACCTTCACGAGAAAAAAAGAAAAAAGCTTTGTACCTGACAGTTTCTACCAAACTTGGCGCCTCTTCAACACAAAAATTGGTGCCCCAAGATTACCTTCAAGAAAAAAAAGCTTTGTCCCTGGCGGTTTCTACCAAACTTGGCGCCCCCAAGATTGCCTTCAGGAAAAAAAGCTTTGTCCCTGACGGTTTGTTTCTGACCGCGTCTGAAATTTGTACAAAAAAGTTCCTTTTTGGACAAAGAGTTCCTCAATTTTGAAAAGAGTTCCTCCATTTTGTAAAGAGTTTCTCCAGAGTTCCTCCTTTTTGCAAAGAGTTCCTCGGAGTTCCTCCAGAGTTCCTCCTGAGTTCCTCCTGAGTTCCTCCAGAGTTCCTCCTGAGTTCCTTTGGCTTGTACAAAAGATTTCCTCGCGGTCAGCCCCTCGGTTAAGGCATGTGCAAAAAAATTACTGTAGTTCATGGGGTTCCAGAGATATTAAATAAAAACTACTTTTCAGATGCACCCTTAGGAGGGTCGTAGCTTCCTTAGGAATAAAAATCGACCTACCACTTTTGTGTTTTTTTTCTCTTAGAATTAAGTCTAATATACCGGGTGTTTCAGGAAGGTGATTCATTTCCCTTAACTTTTCTACTTTTTTAGGTAGGGTCTTGAAATTTTGTATAATTTAAGAAATTTTTCGGAACTTCCGGTTTCACCGGAAATGAATCGAACTTTTCATTTTTAAATGAAACACCCTGTATATTTTTACATATTTGATTTCGAAATCAATTCTAAGAACAAGCATGTGTCACTTGTCAAATTTTGAGAGGTCATGTCATTTTTAGTTAAATATTTGTGTTTTTTAAACATTAAAATGTTCTATTGATGTGTGTTATCAAAATGTTCGCAAGAAAATTCTCTTTCATTTTAACCTAATGAGCCACCCTCTTTCCATTTGAAAAAAATGACTTATTGACCAAAGTATGATTTTCGAACATTTAGAGTTTTGGGAAAAAAATCAAAATAGTATTTTTCTGAAGATACTAGACCAACAATTAAGGGAATAAGCTTATTTAAGGCACTCTAGATTTAAAATAAAAATTTAAATAAAAAATAACATCACCTGTCAAAAATTGACAAATGGCACATGTTTGTTCTCATAATTGATTTTTAAATCGATATATGTAAAAATATAGTCGATTAATTTCCGGTGAAACCGGAAGTGCCAAAAAATGTTCAAGCATGTCAAAAAGTCCTAAATTATACATAATATAGCTCCTGTTAATTTCATGATCCTACATAAAAAAGTAAAAAGTTAAGGGGGGGTGAACCACCTTCCTGAAACACCCGGTATACTCACAAAATTTGAATATAACGACACGGAACACCTTGTATACTGAATGATTTTGTACATATGAAATTCTAAGCAACTTGAAAGTTAAACAAGTTAAACAAATTGTATTCCACAACTAGATAGTGTTTAAATACAAGATAGAACAGTTACATTAACACAGCATATTTTTTTCTGGAACAAGAAAACAATTGCTTAAAAAAATATTTCATTTTGTAAAAAACAGTCAATTTTTGCTTCTTTGTATTAATTAATTATTATTGGAATTATTAATTGTAGTTTTTATATGTTATTAGTTATATGTACTATGCACTCTAAAAACCTGTCCAGCAATTATTGCAGGCGATTTATTGCCAGCAGTAAATTTAAAGCCTAACTGTATTTTTAAATAACGGTTGTAAAAATACCTTAATTTTAAGTAAATTTAAAACATTTGACTGTATTTCCCTCGTGTTTTTACAGCTTTTTTTACAGTTGTTCTTTGTTTTTTAATGTTACTGTGAATTTGACCTTACAAGCACTTCCTGTAAGGGGTATTACAACCTAACCTGTGGATTAATAAAAAATTTACAAATAACATGAAAAATTAAGCATTATTACATTTATTTGTAAATTTGCTTATATGAGATAGTATAATTCAGTATTTTTTCACACGGATAACTACTTTAAATTTACTATCACTTTTTACAGCGTTTACCATAAAATCCAGGCTGACGCACCTTGTAAAATATCGTTAAAAACTCTTCCGGACCTGTCAGTGGTTGGTACGACACTATAACTAAACATTTATAAGGCAGTTTCTTGTACTATTTTATCACCAGAATTCAAATCTGTTCGTAGAATTGGCCTATCATTTTTCATTTTCGAGAAATTCGGTTCTATAACTTTATATCGAAGGTCCCGAACGACATTAAATAAATAAAATAAATAAATAAATATTTGGTGCTGTTTTTAAATACGCGTAAAAAACTCAGAAAACCAGATAATTCATTCTAAGCGAGCTTAAATAAAAGATTGTATATTGTGCTTCATACAGGAACTTAAATATACCTAGTATTAGTTAATTAAATTAAATTTTCGATCAAAAATTATTGTCAAAAGTGTTGTGCAAAGTACCAAGTGATATTGGTAGAATGTAGTTTGGCGCTTCTGACCCTCGTCAAGGTTTATCTCAGAACTTTCTACTTTCATTGGACACTGCATTTAAAACTGTTCAAAAAATTGAAATATTTAACATTATGAGCACATTTACTAGAAGAAGGTGTTCTTAAGCACACCATAGTAATATATTAAACATCAAGTGTTAAGTACAATATAGAAGCTTCAATTTAAACTAGTTTAGCATGTATTTTCTGGTCTCTTACTTTTGATAAGCTTATTCAAAAAGAATTTTTAACGTACTTTGACAAAATGTGGCAGCTTCGATTTTATGGTAAACGGCTATATACTCTCCAGGCATGTGGCTACAATGTGGCTTGTTCCGTTTTTTTCGTATTTCTAGTTTAACCTATATTTTTTGGGGGTCACCGTGTAAAATAAAATAATCAAATTTAAATGCCAAAAGCTTTTACCACTTACCAGTTAACGTTTTTCTCCCTTCATATGATTTCTGTTAGGTAGCTACCGTAAAAACATCTGGGGGCTTCAAGTATACATCAATTTGGCCATTAAATTAATATTTCATACTTGTTGCTTACCTGAAAAGGAAAGAAAAATAAAAGGTGAAACAAGGGTATTTATTGAGGCTGACAAAAAGTTTAAAAAGACTCATATTTAAAATATCTAGAAATGTTTAAATACAAAAAATATTTACTATGTATATTAAATATTTTTTGATTAACTCTTTATAATTATAATAAAAAAAAATTGATCTGTAGGTAATATTATATAATTACATTTAAATTCACTTTATACAACTATAAGACCGATTTTAGGGAACGTTCAAGTATTACGTAACGTAAATTGTACCAAAATTCATACACTTCATACCCCGATTCTCGCGTTATTTAAGGCTCTAGCGATTTCATATTTTGGCTACCCCCCCTAACACACCCCCTATTAGGGGGGTAGCCAAAATATGGAATCTCTGTAATAATAACGCGAGAACCCGGGGTATGCAGTGTATGAATTTTTATACAATTTGCGTTACGTAATACTTGAAGGTTTCCTTAAGGTGAAAACTAAAAGCCAAATTATTTCCCAAAATATGTACCTAAGGGAACTTTCAAGTATTACGTAAGGCAAAATTTGGCCATTTTTGACCCCCCCCCATGTAACGCGGCGTAACATTTTCAAGACCCCCCCCCCTCCTATTTGTTACGTAACCCTTTTTTTTTTCAAAAAGTAAAGAAATTGAAAGGAAATTTTGCTTTAAGGTTTAAACAGGTTTTTAACCAGTTATTGCTTCTGCGTTTTAACCAAAAACCGGTCCAAAATAATTTCCGCAACCGGTTATTGCCCATGGTTTTCCATCTCTATTTTTTTGATGTTGTTGTTTAGAAGATTTAGTGGACGCCGTGTGCAATAGAATTTGCAACGAATCCGTATCTTAGGCCTAGATCACTGTTAAAAAAGTGATCAAATAATTATTTTATAAGCTTATAATTATTTAAGTGTTTAAATTGATAGAGGAAAAGCTAAGTATATTTGTTATGATGCCAGCCCAAAATTTGACATTTTGGGACTTGATGTTAAACCTTTAAAAAATAGCAAAAATAGAACTGAAGAAGTTCAAAATAAAAAAGATATTTGTTTGCTGGTAAACCTAACTCAAAGAGCGTGACAAATGTCACCTAAATCAGGTTTTATATAAGTCATATAATATGAGCAAAAACACAAAGTACTTTAAAAAATGATGCCATATATATATATATATATAAAATTATTTAGATAATCTTTAATTCAAGTAAATAATGATAACAAAAGTTCTTAAAATGTTACTTTTTAGATTAATGTTATTAAGTATGGATCCTGCTGAAGATTGTAAAGCCAATATCCTCCAAGAACTAACCTCTACGATTTTGCTGAAGGCAGCAAATTAAAATATAGGTCTTCAGCTACCAATATCAACTTTTAGTTTACTTTGAGGATCTCATGCAAGATTTATTAAAAGTGTGCTGAGTTGATTTACACCCGTAAAATTCTCTTTTTGTAAGTTCTGTAATTTACCTCCAAATCTATTTAATTGTTGACAAACTAATAAATAACTGTTGTTATAATAAACAAAACTAGTCAGCGCATAAAAAAGTTTTCCATTTAACATTTTAATACTTAAGATTTTTCAAAAATAAATTCAGAGCAATGTAAAACTTCATAACATAATAAATTGCATTAAATTTAAATTTTAAATTTATAAAAATATGTGGACCCCTTCAGAAAAGGACCCATATAGTAGCTTACAGTTTACAAAAAATAAACGATTTTACTGGAGGCTAAAATTTACATTTTTTTGCGTTTTATGATAGTTTAGTAGATGCTCTATCCGATAGTGCATAGTTTATAAACTAGGCATAAATGCCTTTTTAATACTAGATTTGGAACACTGTCAGGGCCAACTGAAGTTTTATTTGTAATTTTCGTTATTTTGTTAAAATCGTCCATAACAGATATTTGTTGAAGATAAATATTGAGTTGGAATCAGAAGTTTATATTATAATCTTGATCTTTGTGATCACTATAAACAGAAGAAAAATATTCTGCAAATAAATTTGCTATATCTTGAGAATTAGATGTAGTTTTGTTGTCAAAACTTTGGGTTTGGAGTTTTTTTCATATCATTATAAAAGACCAACATTTATTAGGATTCAGTTTGAGATCGACATCCATTTTATCAACATAATTTTTATAGCAGCTTTTTCAAAGAAAAATACTTTATAATCTTCACTTAATTTGGTTTCTTGAAATTGTTTATGAGCTATCTTTTTTTTTAAGAATTATTATTTTTTAATTCGGATGAGAACCAAACTGGAAAACTGCCAGATTTAAATTTTGTCTTGGGTGTAAATAGAGAAATTTAAAATATAATAAAAGCGGGTAACTGCCTGATTACAATCACAATTTTTAAAAATATCTTGCAAATTAAAAGAAGAAAAATAGTTATTAAAACCAATATAATCAGAATTTTTAAAATCGTAATATTCTTCCAAAATATTAAACAGAGTATTCACACAGTTGAAAAGCAGTGGAAAAGTATAAGCAATATTATGATGAGAATTAGGTAATAGTAAATCCATCGTACGGGAAGTCTTAATATCACTGTTATTGTATAAAAAGTCTAAAAATACATCCCTATCATTGGGAATATCATTCACCTGATTCATGTTGAGGTAGTTAAAAGAGTCGAAGTTGTGGTATAAACGTTATTAATTCTTGATTTTCGCAACACAACACTAGTTAAGCTATAAATAGGATTTTCTTAAATCCACTTTTTATAAGTTAGAGCTTTGAAAGCGCCCCAAAAAAAAGTTATGGATGGATATGAAAAGTCCAAACTAGTTTTAAATGTTGAGGAACATATCTGGGATATCTTTATATAACTCCATACTGACAATAAGGGCCCTTTATTGGTGGGAGTGCACATATATTGTATGACTGTGATTTTATCCAAAGCTGTAGCAAGCCATTTTAAGAAAGTGCGATGCCTTCCACTGAAGTTATTTATTGTTTAAACTGAAATGCAATAAGAATAAGTTTTTCCACTATATTTCTGGAAAGCTCCAGTTACGCCCCGAAAAGAGCCACGTATATTTTTGCAAGACGTTGTGCTTTTAGGGGATCAAATAAATTTTCACTTTATAGTAAACGGAACGTTTAAGAAAATATATTAAGCAGTTATTAAAATTATATTTCTCTTTTGAGTTATTCATAGCAGAGATTATTAACAAACATTTCCAGTCATAAAAAAACTGGGTGGCTAACATCTCTACTCTTAATTTTCCCACTCCATAACATTCTTACTTTATAACAACCCTACTCCGTAACATCCTTACTCCATAACATCTCTACTCCCCAACGACTCTACTCCGCACTATATGCACTCAATTAGCCACTTTATAAAAAATGAGTGGTTCGCGGAACAAGGAACTCTCTCCTTCTATATAATTTTATATTTTTCCTAGAAATTGCTGGTCTATATGTAAAATTCTAAAATAATCGCAAATGTGTTATTTTAATACCCTTTTAAAATTGTGCACACAAGTACATAAATCAAAATGTATTTTTACTATTTTAGATTATAGTGTTAAAATAAAGCCCAATTATTTTTTGTTTTGCAAAAATTCAAAAAAGGCTTTAAACTTACTTTTTCAAAATATACCATATTACCCCAAATAATAATTAAATATTTTACTAGACAGTTTTATATATTTTTCTTCTTAATTTAATTCGTATCTTTAACAGTTTAGCTGCCTAGCTAATTTTTTAAAATTGTCCGTCTGCGCAATTTTTTTTACTTGCAACAAAATAGTGTTACAATGTTAATCTGTATATATATTTTTTCTTCTGAACGCTTTTTTAGCAAAAATAAAAGACATTTCTATTCAGAAAAGTAATTAATTTTCTCACTTTTTGACCAATATGTATAGTTTGACGCACGGATCTGTGGCTACGGGAAATATGTTTGAAATGTGTGTGCAAGTGGGAGGCCTGTTATAAACAAGCACGCTTTATAACGCTCTTGACGGAAAGAAGAGAGCTTGAATGATAGCTCCCCCTTCCGTCGGAGACTTTCTTTCATGCGGAGAACTATAAATGATATTTTATAAATTCGATTGACTGTAGTGTTCAACAGGGCCAGAGCGCACATGTGCTACGGTGGAATCTTTATAATGTCGGCCATAACAGTTTTAACTGAGAGACGCCGAGCGGTCATGAGTGACCGCTCTGGCCTGGTGGGATATTACTTGTCGGCCATCAGTGACCGCTCTGGCCGCTAAAGTGTTAAAAATATCTTAACGGTCGTTCACCACCATAAATTATATGAGCGGGAAAGTCTTTTTATCTCCTCGTATGTAGTGAATTTTTTAATTAAGATATAAAGTTTACACAGAGCTTTTAATACATGACAAAAATTACACACTAACGTTATATGCATTAATCTTTAGTTTAACTTACCACAATACCTGGTTTCGTTTAGACAACATATAATTTTAAAAAAAATAGTAAAAAAACTAGCGTGACTTATGAACTTAATCTAAATTGGACTTCAACCTTAAATTACTTTTTTTTATAAAAATTCAAATGTTTTATTAAAATATCTTAAATGAGTATCATTATAGAGTGACTTGCATTAACAGCTATTATAACTGACGTATTCACAAAATAATACATAAATACCTTTGTATTTTGCATTTTACTTATTTTACCATTTTAATTTGTTTTTGTGGATAATATGCAAAAGTAATATGCAAAATACGACAGTACTTTTTTGTGACTGTGTCAAAATAGCTGTGAAATTAGCTTTAAATTAGAACCATAACATAAAAAAATATGATTCTTTTTAACATTTTAATACAAAATAAGTAATTTAAGTACTAGATAATAAGATAATAATTATAAATATACAGGGTGATCAATAACTGGCATGCCAAAATTTAAGAGGTGATTCTAAATCCAAAAATATCAAAAAAAGTTCCTATAAAGGTTGGTCCGGAAATTATCCCTAAAGGAGCTACGGCGCTTTAAAATTGTAATAAAAATAAGGTTTTTAATTAATAATTCTGGTATCCTTTAATCTAGAGCCCAGAGCTTTTGCATATATACTAGTATTAATAAGGGCAATAAGTTTATCTTAATTCATTTTTTTTGGTGAAGAATCCTTTTTTGCTCAGTTTTAAATGGAGAATCACCCTGCAGCATAAAAAATTTTATTAGTGCTTTTTTTTTGTTCCCCATTCAATATGTCATATTCGAAGGACCGTAGCTCCCTTAGGGCTCATTTCCGGACCAACCTTTATAGAAACTTTTTTTATATTTTTGGATGTAGAATTACCTCGTAAATTTTGGCAAAGCATCCTGTATATATATATTTTTTTTTTGAGACTTTATTTTTTATAACACATTATTTTTAAAAGCTCGCCTTTTAACGCTTGATTAAAAAGTTTGTAAAAAAATTATGAACTTTTTTTGACATGAAAAGCTTCATCTATCTTACCCTCAATTTATACATTTTTATAAAAGTTTAAATTTTCGTCTTTTGTAATTATAGGATAAATAAAGAAATGTCAATTAGATTAAAATCGGGTATTCAGTTCGACTTTGGCTTGATTACAAAAGTTTTTCCATGGTATGATTGTAATGCTAATAATGACAGCATCTGAATATCACTATTATGAGTCATAATTTATGACTGGTCCAATGAAAAATAAAGTAAGCATGGTTATTTATTGGTATCTAAGATAAATAATTTCACTAGTTTTAGGCTGGGTTTATCAAAGTGCAGCTAAATTTAGCTGACACGTAATAACCATAGCAACTCCAACTAAAATCCAGAATTTGCTCTTAACTGAGACTTTATCTCTTAGATAAAGTTTTAACTGTACACTGATAAACTGGGCTTTAGTTAAAAAACTTCAAAGTTTA
This sequence comes from Brachypterus glaber, assembly GCA_958510825.1. Classification (NCBI taxonomy): domain Eukaryota; kingdom Metazoa; phylum Arthropoda; class Insecta; order Coleoptera; family Kateretidae; genus Brachypterus; species Brachypterus glaber. Next base: position 22,018,229 of record OY294045.1, read on the forward strand.
TATCGCAGTTATTGTCAAAGATATAAATTTACGTTTAACTGTATCTAATAAAAAACATAGCAAACCTTAAACTGAAAAATTTTAGGCTGACGTCACTTTAGCGACATATTTTGTCCAATGGATTCAAAACTTGTATAATCGTTAGTACCTAATTATACCTAATTGTACCCCAAAGTTCGCAACTGGTACCTCGACCGTTTGACAATTATTCTATGTTAATGCTATTCGAGGTTATAATTTTAAATATCAGAGTACGAATAAAATAGAAGGACTTTGTTAACTTTAACTACATCTAGTTTTAGTACCTAAAAGATAAATACATTACCTAAGTTTTAGTACCCAAGGGTACAGAGTTTCAGCTTAGTATAACTTGATTTGCAAAAGTTAAAAGGTAAAAGAAACTTTGTGTGGCTCAAATGGCGCCTCAAAACTCTTCACATGGAATAACTGACAAACAGTTCACGCCACGGTACGCTTTGTGGTAGAATTAGGAACTTATTAAAAGGTACCTACTAATTATTGTAAAAGTTGCAAATCGATCGGAGAAAAATGTGTGACTGGGGTGACGTCAGCAAATTTTAGTTGTATGTTTAAATATCTTTTTCTGTGGTAGCGCCTTCGCCAAAATTATGAAATTAATTAAAATCATCCTACCTAAGTACTAGGTATCGTGAAATGGTATTGATAGTACAGTAAACTCAGATGAAAAATCATCATAATCGTATGAAACAGGGGGTTATCGGAGAATCTTAAATCCGAATTTTCGTATTGCTATGTGGTGGCTTCCGGTCGCCATATTGGAAAACGCGAATTGCTACATATCTCCGAAACTATTGATTTCAGCGGAAAAGTTTGAAGGACCAAAGTTGTAGATAATTATATTATCTTTTATTTTCATACATATTTTTTTCTGTGTTGGAAATATTTTTGAGGTTATGGGTATTTCAATTTCTTTTTTTTTTTCACTTATTTCCTTTTTTCTCGTTTCCGGAAGAAGTTAAGTACATGCAACCTCTCATAAAAAATAAAATACGTGTAATTTTCAACATTTTGATATATCCTTTAAGATTGTGCGGTAAAGCAGTCCAAAGTTATAGCTCCGCAAAGTCAGCGTTGACGTTCACCTCTCAAATCTTTGCCGAATATATCAATATGACATTTTTTGAACGAGAGGTTGTAAAAACTTAAAATTCAGTATGTGTGAGTACAATGACAAACGAACATTAACAAAACCAAAAAACTAAATGGCGGACCTATCAAAATTACATTTTTAGATAGGGAGGTCTCCACAAATTCAGCAAGTATAATATACAATTGTATTCGCAAGACTTTTTATTATTATTTATTGCTATTTCCATTGAACGCAGCTAATGTGTATCCTGTATGTTGTTAATATTTAAATAAAACGTTAGATAAATATAAAAGTATGGTGCCATCACTGCTATCTGTTCACTTGCTCGCAAAACACAAATCGCCACAAATGGAAAATCGCCACAGTAACGTGCATTCAAAATTCCACGGACCTAAACCACTTTATAAACCTTTAGACGGTTAAATAAGAATTGAAAGTCTATAAAATATATACTGCACGTTTGTCGGTTAATAACCAAAAAATCTATGTAAGAAAGTTATTTGTCTGACGTTAAAAACAAATGGACAAAAAACAGTAAATAGTACCTTTTCATCCTTTTTGGGAATCACCAGCACTGTGTATCTTGATTGTTAGATATATATATATATATATATATATATATATATATATATATATATATATACAGAGCGGTCCAAAAGTCACCCTCCCCCCCCTCTTAACTTTTGAACCAGTTGAGATATCGACTTCAAATTTGGAACTTTTAAATAAGACAACAAACTATCTTTTAGCATATATTTAATACTTTCAGCTCTTAAAATGTGGGCAAGGGGCATGAGTATTAATGTCAAAATTCCTATAAAAAAAAAATAATTTTTTTAAAATGCCTAATTTCATCATAAAAAAATGTTAATTATACTTTTAAACTAATTTTAGTTGACATAAATAAAAATTTATAAAAAAAACTTAAAAAATCGAATGTTTTAGCACAAAAAACTGAAAAATCAAAACCTTAAAAAACATCTTTAAAAAAATTAAAAATGTTATTTTAAATAGAGAATTTTATAAGCTTTAAAATGATGTATTACACGACCCACCTTTCCATTTAAAAAAAATGTCCCCCCATGCTCCCCTGCCCACATTTTAAGAGCTGAAAATATCAAATATATGCTAAAAGATAGTTTAAGTTGTCTTATTTAAGACTTCTAAATTTGAAGTCGATATCTCAACTCGTTCAAAAGTTAAGAGGGGGGGTGACTTTTGGACCGCTCTGCATATAAAAAAAAAATATACAGGATACACAGTGCTGATGATTCCCAAAAAAGATGAAATTGTACTATTCACTGTTTCCTGTCCATTTGATTTTAAGGTCAGATAGATAATTATTTGTTAAATAAAATTTTATCTATTTACCACCAATTTATTGATTTTTAATAAATATGTTTTTTCATAGTTATATATTTGGGACTATTATGTATATATTTGGGACTATTATATATCATTATTATTATTATTAAAATAACCATTTATCCTAAATAGCCTCTTAAATAGCTAATGTTGGGAAACTGATTATATTTTTTAAAAATATTTAGGTAGGTACTATAAATAAAAATATAATTACATGTAATAGATTAATATTAAATACATAGTAAATTTGTCCGATTTTTTTTGATGTAGGAGTTTAAGATAAATAGTTTATTACATACTGAGGTGGAAAATGTTTTATTTCCCAAAGGAAAAATTAAAATTTCCGCCGACTTTTGTATAATATTTTATTCACAATTTTTACCATTTTATTAAATATTGTATATTTTATGGTCCACGACAAAACTGACACCATCTTAAATTTATAAACACTGGTAAAGTTAGTTACACATTTTTGCTTTATCAATGCATGTATAGATAGAAAATAAAATAAGAAATAATTTTTATATACATACAGATAATAAGACAATTACCAGCTTTATTTTAAATAGATAAACTCAATAATAACCCCCGCGTGACTTTTACTTTATTGAGTGGATAATTATTTATTTTACCCACTCAACTGTCACTTGTCAAATTATTTTCTTGTAAATGTTATTAAAATTTTTAATAAAAATATGAATTCCTAAGCTATTTATTGGATAAAACCTTGTATGGCACTCATGGGTAAACCGATATTCCCCTCTCGAAAATTAACCTGCTTGGCTGACGCCTCGCAGGTTAATTTTCTCATGGGCAATATCTTACTTTACCCACTCGTACCATAAATAACTATTATTTAATAAGTAATAATATGAAAATATGGTCTTTCAAACTTTTTAGGTAGCAGAAGTTAACAATAACTGATTTTACAACTTTTACGTATATATGTAATAAGGTTATTTTTAAATGATTGTGAATAAAACATATTTTTCTAAGACCAGTTATGCATAATTCCTCATATTTCACGTGTTCACTATATGTACATCTCGTCAAACTTTAAAAGAAAAAGTATTCGGAGGAAGAAAGATAGGAGGTACGCGTACTGTACCGTAATTAATACGTTCACTGCCAACGGCTAGTTTTGACAGCGGAGCAATGGGTATGGGCAAGGGAAAAATAGAAAGAATTGATTAATGTTGTTAGGGGCGCCAGTTACTTTAGCTTTTACTCCTTTAGGTAAGTAACAACCTAGTGTAAATACTTAAGCTTTTCAGTTTGAGAAAATATAACCTTTAAATAAAATAAGATCATTCATTTGAGAAATTTATTATAAATAAACTTAATGAAAGCACATCAAGTAATGTATTAATATATATAAAAAATATGTGTAATTATATTAAGATATAATTAAAGAAATCTTAATAAAAATTACTAAATTCAGAAATCATTCGACTTAAATGTATAAAGAAAACATGAAGTTCAGCAAGCACCAAGAAATGTATGTAAACAGCAATCATTTCTTGCAGTGTATAAAAGTCATGCTTAAATTAGAAATCATTTAATCAAAGTATGATATTTAATAATTAATAAATGAGATTAAATGTTTTAAAAAAATAAGTACCTAAAAATGAACAAAAGCCAGAAGGGCATATTGTATTAAACAATACTATATCAGATCTGATAAAGTTTACAGTTATAAGAATATTGAAATAAAAGAATTTTAAATATGAAATATTGCTTTCAAAAGTAATCAGAATGAGTACTTAGCTGGTTTCTGCAAAATCCATGAGGTATGAATTCCATCGTCTCCATCTGTACAAGTCTCCCCTATGCTGATGAATTCATTTCTCAAATGAAAGAAGAAAAAAATAAGCTGTCCCATCTACTTTGGAAAAATCATCTTCCAGGATAAAATGTACGATTGAAAATGTTGTCCGGGATAAAATATGCTTTTGAAAATTATGTCCAATATAAAATTGTCTGCTAGACGGTTACATAGAATTTATCTATGCCGAAAATTACAGAACCATGTTCCAACAGAACATCACTCCATGCGGAGAACTTGTATATCAAATATACCAAAATAAACTTCAACTTAAATTAATATAATTCCATATTAATGGTATAGAAATGGTAATTAATTAATGGTAATTAATTAATGGTGCTAAAACAATAATTATATCTCAGAAATATTCTAAGAAACAGAAAAACGTAACTTACATGTCATACTAAGTCTTCGATGTCCATCGAAACGTTATAAATGCGTAATTGTAGAAAATAACAGTTACAATATCTTCCGCATTGTTTAAATATTCATTTTCACTAACTTTAAATAAAAATACATGAAGGATTACTTCGATGATTACAGAAAATAAACACTCGTTAATATGACACCACCATTGTAACAGAGTTGCTTCAAGAAGAACGAAAATCGACCTTCTTGACCGGTATGAACCCTTCAGGTAAAAAATCCTATTTCTGAACTATTAGCGACATCTATGTAAGTCATTATCAACTACAGTTTTACCGTATAGGATTCCTAATAAAGGTAACGGCAACGACACCAAAAATAATAACCAAAAAGAATATTTCCTAATAAATCCGTATTAGTGATATCTAACCTCAAAATATTACTCTAAGAAACAAATATAAACAATACTTATTGTTTATCAGCAAAACTAATAAAAATACGAACAGAATACTAAGTGTCCTGTGAACTAAGTATAAACAAAATACTGAATCTAAGTGAGCAGTTCCAGCAAACTATTTTCAACAAATTCTGGTTTATCCCGAAGGAATAAGCATACACAACTTTCCAGGAGAGACAAGCTACAGATGAAAGCCAGTGAAATCCAACCCTCAATAGACTCTGAAACATATAAAAACCAGGTAAGTCCATAGACAAATGTATTATAGAGAAATAAGTCATATGATTCTTTATTATTAAAAATCATATTCTGATTATGTTTTCTTTATGTTATTTTCAGGTAGAACTATGGAATAGAGACTTATATGGTTAGAATTCAGTTCCTGCTACAAAATAGTCCCAGATACAAAATAGTTCTGTACGTACGTAACTATTTATATACAAAATAAACACAAATTATAACGTAAGTAAACGAATAGTTTAATTAACCCTTGCTATATTACAAAGTGACGATTTATATCGTTACAGTACCTCTAAGTGGTGAATTTAGCCGCTGTCTAATGTGCACAAGGGAGGCGTGTCCATATTCAAAAGCTCACATCTCATCCTAAGTTTGACAAGCTGTACTCGTGTGATATTTTCATATAACACGAGTATATAGACTGCATGATGTACTTTCCGTACAAGTATACATAGCGATTTCCATGGAAGTAGTATAGTTTTAAAATATCAATGTTTTATTTACTAAATTTTTATGATTTTCTTAATGAAAAAGGCATGGTCGTAGGAAAAATAGCGTACACAATTCGTCGCTTTTTCAATGTACTCGAGTGATTTTTTACTCGGCAGTTGCCACTAAAAACTAGGTTCGCGAACTCGTTGCGTAATATACTAATTTCGTACGACCTAGTGTACACGAAATAAAGAAAAATGCATGTTCACTATATATCCTCGTTAAGATATTTTTCTATCGCACGAGTAGATAGTGCATATTTGAATGAAATGACAACTATGCACACTCATTTATCCAAACGATTACACAAAGCATTCATTTTGACAAAAGTCATTTGACGTTTATAAAATGTTGAAATGTCAAAATTACAAAACGGTAATTCTTTAAAATATACATTTTTTAAGAGTCTACTGTAGATCGAACGAAAAATGTTGTTCGCAACTCGTTTGCGACAAGTCCTTAGTGCACTCGAATGATTTTTTGACTTCGCTTTGCGTCGTCAAAAAAACTTCATTCTCGTGCACTAAGGACTAAAGTCGCTTACTCGTTACGAAAACTACTATTTCATACGACTTAGTGTACACGAAATAAAGAAAAATGCATGTTCACTATATATCCTTTAGGATATATTTCTATCGCACGAGTCCATAGTGCATATTTGAATGAAATGACAACTCTGCATACTCATTTATCCAAACGAGTACACATAGCTTTGATTTTGACAAAAGTGGTTTGACGTTTATAAAAGTTTGAAATGTCAAAATTAAACACAGGTAATTCTTTAAAATATGCATTTTTAAAGAGTCTAGACTGTAGATCGAACGAAAAATTAATGAATTTTTGACTTCGCTTCGCGTCGTTGAAAAAACTTCATTCTCGTGCACTAAGGACTAAAGTCGCTTACTCGTTCGAAAACTACTATTTCCTTCGACCTAGTTAGTACATAGTGTTCAGCTGATTTTACATATCTGCTATCAAAGAATGAGTAAACGTCAAACACATAGACTCAAATTGACAAATTAATTTAGATGTTTAGGAAAAATAGTATACGCACCTCGACGCAAAGCCTTTTCAGTGCACTCTCGTGGATAATATACTAATAAAAGTCGGAAAGTTAAAAAGTAATTTTTCTAGACCCACCAACTTTATCTTCACATAACAGTATTTATCCAATACATACAGATAATGAGACAATTACCAGCTTTATTTTAAATAGATAAACTCAATAATAACCTCCACGTGGCTTTTACTTTATTGAGTGGATAATTATTTATTTTACCTACTAAACTGTCACTTGTCAAATTATTTTCTTGTAAATGTGATTAAAATTTTTAATAAAAATATGAATTTCTAAGCTGCCCTCTCGAAAATTAACATGCTTGGCTGACGCCTAGTTTGGACAGGTTAATTTTCTCATGCGCGATATCTTACTTTACCCACTAGTACCATAAATAAATATTTTTTATCGCAAGACTTACCCGTATATTGTAATAGGGGAAAATATAACCGACAACCAGCTATATTAAAAAAAAAACAAATACCGTGCATATTAAAATCTAATAATATATAATTTGCCTTGTACTGCAAATAAACTTTATAATATAAATTTATATTTATCTAATCTGACTTGTAACACGACTAACTTCATAATTTAATGGCGATTAATAAAGAATTATTATTATGTTAATAAAGTTTATAACGTGGGGGACTGATAAGAAAGTGCATAAAAAAGCCATTATAATAAATACCTCGGGGCTAAATTATTTAAAGCAGTATGAAAACAAGGAAAACTCGTGAAAAACAGCAATTTATTAAACGGATCAAAAGTATTAAAGTGTTTCACAAAAGATGATTTAATTTTATACAGTGTAGAATTATTATCCGAATTTTAAGATGCACCATGAAAACATGTTCTGTGTCTGTCGTTTATTTTTAAAGATCAAAATCTGCCCAAAGTAGAAAAATGGGCATTCTATGGCAGAATAAAAACAAATATCTGAATCTGAATCACTAGAGGTAAGGTGAATCAAAGGTGTGGAAACTTTCACTACACTTAACCCTACCCCCCGAAAAAAATTTATTGCTTTTTTTACGATTCTGGACGTTTTATATCCAAAAAATATGATTTCCGTCAAAAAAAAAATCTGTCTGTCGGTCGGTCGGTCGGTCGGTCGTTTTGTCGGACCAGCAGTCTGTGTCCGGGAAATTTGGGACCACGATAACTCAAGCACGCTTCGGGCTAAATACTTCATTTCGACTCTATAATATAAAATAGTTTTTTCCTCTGTCAAGAATAGTTTTCCTTTAAGTAATAAAAGTTGACAGAGGAAAAAAGCCGGGGGTTGCGTTGTTTTAGGCCAACCGGTTGGACTAAACATCTAAACAACGCAAAAATTGTATTAAAATTAACTTTATTAATTTGATGTTTTGTGTTTGACGTTCACTTGTTTTCTAAGAACAGATATGTAAAATCAGCTGACTATCACTTTCCCCCCGTTGTTATGGCAACGGGTGGAAAATTAGCACTAGCTCCTAACTAGGTCCAAATATGTAAACAGAAGTTTTATCAAGTGGTGCAACCTATAAAACAAGCCAATGACCTTATACAGCAATTTTACAGATTTCTAACGTCACTAAGTATAAGTTTTAACTAAAAAATAAGTTGTTATGTTTTATTATTGGTCTCGGTATGAACCATATATTTGTTATTTTTTTTATTTTTAGAAATAAACAAACATGTTTGGTTTTGTTTTTATTTTATTCACAAACTACCGCTGTTTACAGACGAGGCGATAGTTTCGCCATATATGAGGTATAACCGGAAGTCGAAACAAGTTAAATACGAACTCATTTTTAACCTTGGTTAAACAAGAAAAGCTTTACTTTATAAGAATAAATTATAGATTTTGCACCTTTTTATAATGCATATAAAGGACTGTTTTCTGTATGCTTGTGAATAAATTGATTTTACAACTTTTACGTATACAAATGATTGTGAATAAAAGTTGTTACAGTAGTAGTAACAGAACAACATTATGTTTTACTGTAGCACTATAGGATATATCAGATTCAATTGAAGTATTCAATTTAACTTTGATATATAAGTACGGCCTTTAAATTACTTAGGGCAACAATATATTGTAGTACTTACATAAAAAATGCTGTAAACTTAGAAGTTATATCTGTTGTAAAAGTTATACATAACTGCTACATTGTTGCAGTGTGACAGCAGTGTAACGATAGTACAATAAAAACTCTTAAGAGACTTGTTTCGAGCATGTTATAGTAGCTAACTTAACTAATAATATGTTGACAAATTTGAAATTTTAAGTGTAAAATTTTAGCAGAATCAGTATCTGATACTTAAATAATAATTAATCTAAGTAGCTTAAAAAAAAATAAAAAAAGGCGTAAACATAAATTTCGTCTTAAAAATTCAGCACAGAAAAAATGAATAGTTTGATTCACTAAAATAAAAACTATGTATTAATAGGGGATATACAAACAGGACCTGTTATGTAATATAGTCGCCTTGCATACAAAGAGGCGTATCTCAAAAATATGTATTTTACAGGAAAAACATTTTAAAATTGTTATTATAAAATTTCAGTTAAGTTTCCCAGTTTTTCAAAAAATTTAAAATATTTGAGATACGCCCCTTTGTATGCAAGGCAACGATATATCATATTATGATAATAGTCTAATATTAGATAATAAGCATCTAGTAATAAATTTCTATGGAACTTCTACATGATCATTGAAAATTTGTACATATTTTTTAAAAATCGCTTAAAAACGACTATAAACAAATTTTTGATGCCTTTATTTATTTCGAATAGCTTTTGTTTTAAATCAGCATTTTATTTTACCAGTCTAATTAAATCAAGAAGGTACTTTATATTTTTATTTAATTCAAGAGGTTTTTACAACCGGTTGAATAACCGGAAAAAAAAACCTCAGTTAGACTTATTCACAACTCAAATAACCAGGTCTTTTTATTAGTCCTCGTTTAAAACTTCCATATTTTATATTTTTATAAATGAATAACTCGGGGAAACAAGGGACATAAGCCCTGTTTATCTTATTAAAAAAAACGGCTTACTGGTTTGGTAAAAGCCTAAAGTCAGTTTTTTTTAGGGAGGATTTCAGCAAATAATGATGTGTTAAATATACATTTTTGCATTCTTTTGGTGGAAAACCACCAAAAGAACATAGTTCCGTGAACGAACCATGAGAGAGTTGTAGATAAATAATGTTTCCAATTAAGAACTTTGATACCCTTTCATGAAAGCAATAGCAACGAGGTTTTGCATGTTTAATAGCTTTAATAAGTTATTTTTTCCCCAAACCTATGTGTATTTTTTTTTTGTAATAAATATAAATTCCTCGAGTTAAAATACATAAAAAATGTCATATAGCGTAACACTGTAAGAGCACCCGTTTTCAAAAAACATGCAATTAAAAATGTTACTTTTTAAAAGACTTTTTCCTTTAGTATAAAATTTAGGTGTTTTGGTGAAGAGTGCTTTTTTGCTTAGTTGTAAAAGAAGAATTGCCTTGAAGTACATAGAAAAAACGGATTCCTTGAACCAAGGACACGTGTCTTTGTATATGTTCAAAGCCATATTCTCTTGTTTCAAGGCTGGCATTTTTTTGAACCAAACTCAATGTCCTTGAATGACGAGCACGGGTTATGGAATAAAAATCCGCGCTCTTTATTCAAGGACAATGACTTTGGTTCAAGAAAATGCCAGCCTTGAAACAAGAGAATATGGCTTTGAACATATCCAAAGACACGTGTCCTTGGTTCAAGGAATCCGTTTTTTCTATGTATTAAAATGTTATTGGTGCTTTTTTATTTCCCCATTCACTAGGTCCATCTTCGAAGGGTCGTAGCTCCTTAGGGCTTATTTCCGGACATATATTCCTTTGTTGATTTTTCATATTTTGTGATGTAGAATCATCCCCTTTATTTAATGCCAGAACACTGAAAACACCGTGTACAATAACGAAAAATATGTTCTTTTTTTCAATGTGTCTTATGATTTTCTTGTTTTGATTTAAAACTAATATTTGAATTAAAAGGGCTCAGGGAAATATGGGTATAATTCTGTCGTTCACATTAAAACTTTTGCGATTAGTGCCTTTTTTGACTAAATAGACTTAATATTTTAATTTGTGAATACGATTTTTTAAGCACGGTAACACCATCTCTCGCCATTCTTCAACAATACATTTTGCGACGATATACGAGAAAAATATCTTGATTTCTTTGAAAATGTAGCTTATGACCCTTGTTCCTCCAAAGCTTTCAATTGTTAAAAAATACAAACTTCAAGTACCTTTTTAAACTGTCGTCGTTAAATTAACATATAAATGAAAACTTTTTGAATATTGTTGAATATTTAGAGTTGATTTTAATATTTATTTTACAATAATTTTAAATATGCAATTAGTTTCTAATAGGTATACAATTTTGCCATTATAATAAAATAAAACGGCGTGGTTCTTGGGCAGACCGGATTTTTATTAAAAGCTGTTTCTTGGTAGGAATTAGTCTTAATTTGGAATCTCGATATTTGGCATGAATGTTTTTTACCAACATTAAAAAGAAACGTGTTTCTGAAATTTTCAATATTCGACCCTTAAAAAAAACTTGATTGCGGGGTTAATATAAAATCGATTAAGTAGCATCACCATGTTCAAAACAACATCTAGCGCCGCAGGCAATTTTTTTATAAATCTTAAAGTATGGTATTTTTCAGAATTTTATATGCAATTATTTTATAGAATATATTAATTAATATTGTGAAGTCAGACTATTGGTAATCCAGTTAAGTACCGCAGGCGATTTTTTTTAAATATTCAAGTTCAGGTATACTAACATCAACAATTTAAAAAGAAAAATATTAATAAAACTTCAAATAGCCAGAGGAAACCTCTAAAAAAATAACTCATTATCTTTAGAGCCGCCAGGCAAAATTTTTCATTCAGGTTTTGCATTTTTAAGATACAGAACCTGTACTTGGTTGCAAATTATACTGGTAGACAAAAAAACATATGCCTCCATTTTGTCTGATATATCATTTTCGATGTACTTTTTGATGCTGAACACGAATTTGACCTCCATTTGTTAAGTTTGGTTCGGGATTCTGAGATAAATGCTACTTTGTTTTTTGAAAAAAAAAGTTAAATATCGTTGTTTTCGGCCCTAAAAAAATGTTTTTCCAGAAATATTATACGTCTATAAGATGTAGTTTTTTTGCAGATTTTAAAAATATTTTGTTTTTTTTAGATATCTTTAACGGTTTTCGAGAAAGTTCAAAAACTTAAAAAAAGTTAAACGTTTTTTAAATATTACTAAAGATTTTAATTTGTTTTATAGCTTAATTTGTTCATTTTTTAATATTCATTAATTATCTGAAAACGGATTTGAGATTAAAATTTTCTGTCCTGAGATATAAGGGAAAAACCACACCCTTGTTTCGAAAAAACATGCTTTTCTCATGCTTTTTTAAAAAGTAATGAGTACAATAATAAAAACATTTGGACCAAAGTCCAAACCAAACCTAGTGCCGCCAGCCAAATTTTTCATTCTGGTTTTGCATTTTTAAGATACAGAACCTGTACCTGGTTGCAAATTACACTGGTCGACAAAAAAACATATGCCTCCATTTTGTCTGATATGTCATTTTCGATGTACTTTTTGATGTTGAACACGAATTTGACCTCCATTTGTTAAGTTTGGTTCGGGATTTTTTTGAAAAAAAAAGTTAAATATCGTTGTTTTCGGCCCTAAACAAATGTTTTTCCAGAAATATTATACGTCTATAAGATGTAGTTTTTTTGCAGATTTTAAAAATATTTTGTTTTTTTTTAGATATCTTTAACGGTTTTCGAGAAAGTTCAAAAAACTTAAAAACAGTTAAACTTTTTTTAAATGCCTATTTCTCAGTTATTACTAAAGATTTTAATTTGTTTTATAGCTTAATTTGTTCATTTTTTAATACTCATTAATTATGTGAAAACGGATTTGAGATTAAAATTTTCTCTCCTGAGATATAAGGGAAAAACCACACCCTTCTTTCGGAAAACATGCTTTTCTCATGCTTTTTTAAAAAGTAATGAGTACAATTATAAAAACATTTGGACCAAAGTCCAAACCAAACCTAGTGCCGCCAGCCAAATTTTTCATTCTGGTTTCGCATTTTTAAGATACAGGACCTGTACCTGGTTGCAAATTACACTGGTGGACAAAAAAACACATGGCTCCATTTTGTCTGATATATCATTTTCGATGTACTTTTTGATGCTGAACACGAATTTGACCTTCATTTGTTAAGTTTGGTTCGAGATTCTGAGATAAATGCTACTTTGCTTTTTTAAAAAAAAGAGTTAAATATCGTTGTTTTTGGCCCTAAAAAAATGTTTTTCCACAAACATTATACATCTATAAGATGTAGTTTTTTTGCAGATTTTAAAAATATTTTGTTTTTTTAGATATCTTTAACGGTTTTCGAGAAAAGTTCAAAAAACTTAAAAAAAAAACATTTTTTAAATGCCTATTTCTCAGTTATTACTAAAGATTTTAATTTGTTTTATAGCTTAATTTGTTCATTTTTTAATATTCATTAATTATGTGAAAACGAATTTGAGATTAAAATTTTTTGTCCTGAGAATGAAAACATGATCAAAAAAAATTTTAAATAAAACCACCCCTAACTTCGTTTTAAAATATTACCCCTTACGAAAAAAAAACTAAAAAAGACAAAATACACTAAAATAAAGCTAATCCGATGTTAGTTAATGACCAGAAAGCCCTTATAGATTTAATCCCATTTATTTCAAGTATTAATACAGACTTTGTTAATAAGCCTAATCCTTTTGTTAATTTTTTGTAATTATCCTTTCAATTAAGCCCTTAGTTAAGCTTTTTTCTAGAATATAAAGTGAAAGAATTTCTGTGTAACCTTCACATGTAGTTTTTCATTTGAAAGTAAAGTAATTATTTTCATTTATGAGTTTTTTTTTAATTATTTTTTTTATTATTATTTTTTACTTTTTTTGTCTGCATAATTTAGTATTGGTAGGGTGTGGTTTTTCCCTTATATCTAAGGACATAAATTTTCAATCTCAAATCCATTTTCACATAACTAATGAGCATTAAAAAATAAACAAATTAAGATATTAAACAAATTAATATCTTAAGCAATAACTGAGAAATAGCCATTTAAAAATCGTTTAAGTTTTTTGAACTTTTCTCAAAAATCGTTAAAGCTATCTAAAAAACAAAATATTGTTAAAATCTGCGTAATAAACTGCATCTTATAAATGTATAATGTTTGTGGAAAAAAAAATTTTAGGGCCGAAAACAACGATATTTAACTTTTTTTTTTCAAAAAAGCAGTAGTATTTATTTCAAAATCTCGAACCAAACTTAACAAATGGAGGTCAAATTCGTGTTCAGCATCAAAAAGTACATCGAAAATGATATATCAGACCAAATGGAGGCATATGTTTTTTTTTTGTCGAACCGTGTTATTGAACATAATTTATTAATTAAAATTGTTGCCTTTTTGTTAACCATTTTAGCGCCGCAGGCGAGAGTTTTTGAATTTTTAATGACACGTAGTTTCTAAACACCTTAGAATTAAAAAAAATTGTTTTAAAAAAAAAATAATTAAAAATTATGGACGGACTCGGTCGGTAATCATGTTATGGTTCCGCATGGTTTTATAAATAATTTTTCAATCACCTCAGAATTTTCAAACCAAATTATAATTAATTTTAATAGTATATTAAAGTACAAGTTTCATAACATACGTTTTTAGCGCACGAGTACAAGTTTAGAAACGAGCCACTTGCGGGGAGTTTTCTAAAGTACTAGTGCGCTAAAAACGAGTGCTTTATAGAATTTTTTCTATTTTGCTCTAAAATTTAAAAAAACTTACATTTAAATTGATAACTGATTTAGGGATTTTTGTTTTGGATTGGCATTACAGTTTACACCATGTTTAAAATTCTAAGAACAAATGATATTTTGATATATTTTATAGTCATCTCTTCTCTTTTTTACTGCAATTAACCAAGCCACAATTTTAACATGGTAAAAATAACCTAAACACAAAATTTTGTAAAAAATTCAACTTTAAAGCGACATTGACATTTGCACGGAAAACGTCAAGCGATAGGCCAGGTCTGTTGCCAACCCAAAAGAACAAAAAGTACAGACCTCTTATGGGCCTATAAGAACACACAAAATGCGTGTAATTATGACCTTATAAGAGTTGCGTTCCGTAACCATTTCCAGCACCGCAGGCAATTTGTTAAGAAATCTGAAAGACCAAACACTTTAAAATTGTTAAAAACAAAATAATATGTATCTGAAAAGCTAGAGGAGGAGATAAGGCCCCCTGTCTCCCTCGGGGCGCACATGCATACAGAATGATGTTATAAAATTAGTAAAAAATCTCTTATTGCATGTTTGCACGTGTTTCATTTCATGAATTCATTCCGACGAAACTTTGACGTTTCGAGAAGAATATAGTTAGATTGTATGTACCAGCATACAGTATAACAAAATGTATTTCGTTGTTTTTGCCAGATTGCTTAGATCAAAAGTATTGTAGCCTTTAACAAAGCTTTGTTATGGTTTTTAATCATCGTTGCGACGGTTAAATTGGAAACATCCTGCCTTTCTTCATATTTGTACGATGGCGGTATGTTAATTAGATTACTCGGTGTAGACGGACCCAATTAAGTTAACGATAATTTTAAATAGACGATAAATAATTAATTATAATTAACTATTTACAGCATGAGAACTATAATCATTTGTAAATTGTTACCAAAACACAAAAATTTTCAAGCATTTGGGGATTAAATAAAGTGAGTTTGGACTTTAAAACCAGCCCAAGTTTAACGTTTGAGCATTGTTTAAGCCTTAAAGATGGTTAATCTTTTTTTATTAATTTTTAACTTCAACATGCTTGACTTTTCATAAGCAGATTTTCAAAGAAAGAAAAAAACAAAGAAAGACAGAAAAACATTCTGTTTATTTTTGGTATGTTCTTTTCTTCTTCCTTTAATTTAATTAAAATAAATATTCAAAAATAGCAAGAAATAACTAATGGAGCTCTCTACAACTAGAATTATGAAACAAAAGACGTCTACCCTATCTCTATCTCATTTGTGCTACACTTTCCAGCCAACCAAATAAATACTGTATTTGTTTTTTATACAACAAATACAGTATTTATTTGGTTGGCCGGAAAGTGTAGCACTGAGCGGCACGAACGAACACAGCTAATGTGAATCTGTAGAATAAGATAATTCTACTAAAATTTAGAAGGCGCCAGTAATTTTTTTAATAAAAATATAGTAACACATTTCGCCCGGCCAAGTAAATATTGTATTTGTTTAACAAAGAACAAATACAGAATTTGTTTGGTTGGGTGGAAGTGGGAGTGTATGTATGTCTTCTATCCTTTTTGGGTAGAACTTTTGTCCCTGTCTAATCTAACGGGAGAAATCGCCATTAAGGGTAATTTTTTTTGGTTTCGTTTTTTTAACGTGTTTTTACTTTACATGTTTTCATGTTTTGTTTTTTGCGTATGTTCAAGTAAATAAAAACGTACTCCTTGCTAAATATTCTGATTTAATCTAAACATTTTTTCATATATTAGCAATAAAAATTCTTTAACAAAAATACAAATCTTTGACACTAATTCTTTATTCAAAGGGTTTAGTCCAGTCAAATACTAAATTTAAATTGCAATAAATGTACACGGGCTGATATTTTAAAGGGTAGTAGTGGACGGTAAGAGAATACTGTTAGTTTTTCACCGGGTGGTTTGCCTCAGGGGTGTCCGCTATCTGGAGTTTTAAGGCTGAGTTGGTTAATATGCATCTTACGATAAAAATGCATACAAGCAATTTTGTTAAGGTGGAAATTTCCAACAATTTTTGTTTGGATGATTTTTTTTTAAATATATTAATAATCGAGTTAATTTAAAAATAGACATATTGCAGGTGAAATTGTTTTTTCCACTTTTTGGCCAAATTATTCGTCTGAAGTCCAAACTTTTAGCTATTGAAATTCTCTATAAGTTTCATATATTATAAATTTTCATAGGTACTTTGGTACGGTTACAGAGGATGCAACTCGACTTTCACCGCCCACTGTAACCGTTACAAAATACGTTACTGAAAATTCATAATGTATAAAACTTATAGAGAATTTCAAGAACTACAAGTTTGCTCATAACCACTTTTATCCTCCGATGAATAATTTGGCTGAAAAATCGAAAAGACCAATTTTACCCCCAACATGATGCATATTTAGCGAGATAACCGCACTCACCCCTAAAATTCAAGATAGCGGACACCTCTTACGCAAATCACCCGATGAAAAACTAAAAGGAGTGTTCTGTTACTATCCACTACTACTGTTTATAATATCAGCCCGTGTACATTTATTGAAATTTGAACATAGGAATTTCTCGTTATTTTTCTGGACTATAATTCTTTATTCAAAATGTTATGTATTTTCCTAATTACTAACAATTTTTCTATAATTTATATAATTAAACTGCATATTTCCATACATTTTGACGTGTGAAAAATAGTGGTGTACATACAGTGCGGTCCAAAAGTCACCCCCCCCCCTCTTAACTTTTGAACGAGTTGAGATATAGATATCAAATTTAGAACTCTTAAATAAGACAACTTAAACTATCTTTAAGCATATATTTGATACTTTTATCTCTTAAAATGTGGGCAGGGGGGCATGGGGGGGATTTTTTTTTAAATGGAAAGCGGAGTCGTGTGATACATCATTTTACAGCCTTTAAAATTCTCTATATAACCATACATTTTTAATTTTTTTAAACATGTTTTTTAAGGTTTTGATTTTTAATTTTTTTGTAGTAGTAGAAAAGTATAATTTACTTTTTTTCATTATGAAATTAGGC
Organism: Brachypterus glaber; assembly: GCA_958510825.1. Taxonomy (NCBI): domain Eukaryota; kingdom Metazoa; phylum Arthropoda; class Insecta; order Coleoptera; family Kateretidae; genus Brachypterus; species Brachypterus glaber. The sequence continues at coordinate 22,036,078 of OY294045.1, forward strand.
ATTTTTAAAAAATTGTTTGGATTTTTTTGAGAAATTTTGACAAAAATACCCATTTTCAACCCTATTTTAAACCCAAAACAAAATGATTAAAAAAAATAAAAAATATACAGTTAAATGGAGAATTTTATAAGCTTTAAAATGATGTATCACACGACCCACCTTTCCATTTAAAAAAATGTCGCCCCATACTCCCCTGTCCACATTTTAAGAGCTGAAAGTATTAAATATATGCTAAAAGATACTATAAGTTGTCTTATTTAAAAGTTCCAAATTTGAAGTCGATATCTCAACTGGTTCAAAAGTTAAGAGGGGGGGGGGGTGACTTTTGGACCGCTCTGTATAATACAATAAATGTGGATCGTGTATATTCTTGGCGTGTTACACGATACCAGTGCACAAACTGTTAAACATCTAACTTGTTCCTATTCAAAAAACAAGTTAAACGCTTACATAACCTTATTCTTATACAAATAGAATTATACATATCGATACCCCCAAGCAACAAAGCCGTAACTCATATATTGTCATTTTTCACGACAGCTAAATTTCTAAAATATTTTTTTTTTGTTATTTAAGGGTGGGTAAATGATTGAAGTGGAAAAGGAAGTCATGTGATACATCGTTTAAAAGCTTATAAAAATCTCTATTTAACTGTTTAAGTATTTATTGTTTATTTACTGTTCGTTTCTGATAATATTCAATTTTAGAATTTCTTACTTTAGCGATTTTAAGTAAACTTTTGCCTAAAGTGGACTGTGGAGAAACCTGAGTAGTACCACCATGTGTGTCTTTTTTCAAGGCGTTTACCTATGAGTATAACTCAAAATGGGTCTAACTTGAGTTACATCCTTGTTGCTTGGGAGTGTCGATATCAAGGCCTTTATATCACAGGGTATTAGGGTGAACCACGAAAATTTCAAATTGAAAAATTTGGAGGTCTCACCCCTTAAGTTTATTCATTGTGGTAAGAGTATCATCCCTAAATTTTTTCAGAATTTTTGAGAAATGTCGCTTACAGCTATTTTTTAAAAAGATATGTTTCTTTAGCGTACAGCTATTTTTTAAAAAGATATGTTTCTTAAGCTTTTTTATTTTTTTTAAGGCCGAAGGATTTTTTATTTAAATTTTTATCCGGCTTACTTGGCATTATCCAAACGGGACCACCTCATAAATGCCCTCCTTAAGTTGCAAAAAATTTTATTCAATTCCGTTCGTCCGTTCCAAAGTTATGCGGGATCAAACATTAAAAAAAAACAAAATCTGTAAAAAAACATTTTGTTTATAAAAATATATTTTGTCTAGGTATATTTAAATGTTTTAAATGTAAAAAGACATTTTGTTAAAAATGATTAAAAACTAAAAGGAGTGTTCTGTTACTATCCACTACTACCGTTTATAATATCAGCCCGTGTACATTTATTGCAATTTAACATAGAAATTTTACGTTATTTGACTGGACTATAATTCTTTATTCAAAGGGTTATTTATTTTCGTAATTACTAACAATTTTTCTATAAAATTTATATACACTTCTGCTCAAAAATATCGGCCCACCTAAAAAAATACACATTTTCAAATGCTAATAACTCCAAAACTATTCAATAGATTTATTTGACCTTTTTTTTATTTTAAAGCTTGAACTTTTAGCTCTTAATTACTGAAATAAAAATTATCAAAAATCTTTTTTTAAACCGGCAGCAATGAAAATTACACAGCTATGTTTTTTTACTGCTTCTTTCGATATGCGCACGGTTTGCCACTGCATATTTTTTTACAATTTAATTAATTGATTTTATAGGCCAATTAAATGGGAGTAATTTCTTTTTTAACTTTTTAATTTTCCTTTTCTCGTTTAGGAGATATACGGTTTTTTCTGAAAATAAACATTTTTGCAAATAACAAAAAAACTACACAGTGGATTTAATTGATTTATTTTTTAATTTGAAGCTTAAGTCCTTAACTTTTATTTATTTAATTTAAGTTTCTGGTGCAAACATGTTTAAACTGGGTTTACATTGCTTAAATAGTCATGTTTTTTTTACCCAATCTTTTTTGATGCAATTTAACCACAAACTCAAATGTTTCCATAAGTTTTAAAACTTATTCTAAAAGCCACACTTATTGTGACTGATTCCTTCTTTTATTTTTTATCATAAGTCTTCTCATTTAGGAGAAATTAAAGTTTTTCGGAAAAAGTGACTTTTTAATCAGTGGGCTAGTGCCACCCCTGTAAAACTGTATATGACGGAAAAGCGTCGATAGAAAATAAAGATCTATTGCACTTCTATAACTTTAGCTTAAATAAATACATTTAATTGACACGTTTTCTGCGTTAGCAACTTTTTGGTTCCCAGCTCAGACTGCGTTTTGAGGCATATATGTCGATATATATATATGCTCTCGTAATATTTAACTGTTGAGCAACATAACGCTGACTGTGCCCTTCTTGTAGCAGAGCTACAGCTTGGGCAGCTACTTCCGGACTTGTTTCCATTTAAATAATACAATTAAATAAAATTTTAACGAGTTAAAAAAGTATTGTCACATAAGTGACAAGTCTTGTCAATCATAAAAAAGTTAGTTACAGGGGTGGCACTAGCCCACCACTTAAAAAGTCCTTATTTACCAAAAAAACATAATTTCTCCTAAATGAGAAGACTTATGATAAAAAATAAAAGACGGAATCAGTCACAATAAGTGTGGCTATTAGAATAAGTTTTAAAACTTATGGAAAGATTTGAGTTTGTGTTTAAATTGCAACAAAAAAGATCGAGTAAAAAAAACATGACTATTTAAGCAATGTAAACTCAGTTTAAACATGTTTCCAACAGAAACCTAAATTAAATAAATAAAAGTTTACGATTTAAGCTTCAAATTAAAAAAAAAATCAATTAAATCCATTGCGTAGTTTTTTTGTTACTTGCAAAAATGTAAATTTTTAGAAAAAACCTTATATCTCCTAAACGAGAAAAGGAAAATTAAAAAATTTAAAAAGAGATTACTTCCATTTAATTAGGCTATAAAATCAATTAATTAAATTGTAAAAAAATATGCAGTGGCGAACCATGCGCATATCGAAAGGTGCAGTAAAAAAACATAGCTGTGCACTTTTCATTGCTGCCGGTATAAAAAAAGATGTTTGATAATTTTTATTCCAGTAAGTAAGAGCTAAAAGTTCAAGCTTCAAAATAAAAAAAAAGATCGAATAAATCCATTAAATAGTTTTGGAGATATTTGCATTCAAAAATGTGTATTTTTTTAGGTGGGCCGATATTTTTGAGCAGAAGTGTAATTAAACTGCATATTTCCATGCATTTTGACGTGTGAAAAATACGTTACAGTGGTGTACATATAATACAATAAATGTGGCTAGTGTATATTCTTGGCGTGTTACACGATACCAGTGCACAAACTGTTAAACATCTAACTTGTTCCTATTCAAAAAACAAGTTAAACGCTTACATAACCTTATTCTTTTACAAATAGAATTATTTTTAATAAGGAGGATAATAATACATATCAAGGCCTTTAAATCACAGGCTATAAGAGTGAACCACCAAAATTTTAAATTGAAAAATTTGGAGGTCTCGCCCCTTAAATTTGTTCATCCCTAAATTTTTTCAGAATTTTTGAGAAATGTCGCTTACAGCTATTTTTTAAAAAGATATGTTTCTTTAGCGTACAGCTATTTTTTAAAAAGATATGTTTCTTTACCTTTTTTATTTTTTTTAAGGCCGAAGGACTTTTTATTCAAATTTTTATCCGGCTTACCCGGCATTATCCAAACGGGACCACCTCATAAATCCCTCTTTAAGTTGCAAAAAGTTTTATACAATTCCGTTCGTCGGTTCCAAAGTTATGCGGTATTAAACATTAAAAAAAAATAAAAAACAAAATCTGTAAAAAAAACATTTTGTTTATAAAAACATATTTTGTCTAGGTATATTTAAATGTTTTAAATGTAAAAAGACATTTTGTTGAAAATGATTAAAAACTAAAAGGAGTGTTCTGTTACTATCCACTACTACCGTTTATAATATCAGCCCGTGTACATTTATTGCAATTTAACATAGAAATTTTTCGTTATTTGACTGGACTATAATTCTTTATTTAAAGGGTTATATATTTTCGTAATTACTAACAATTTTTCTATAAAATTTATATAATTAAACTGCATATTTCCATGCATTTTGACGTGTGAAAAATACGTTACAGTGGTGTACATATAATACAATAAATGTGGCTCGTGTATATTCTTGGCGTGTTACACGATACCAGTGCACAAACTGTTAAACATCTAACTTGTTCCTATTCAAAAAACAAGTTAAACGCTTACATAACCTTATTCTTATACAAATAGAATTATTTTTAATAAGGAGGATAATAATACATATCAAGGCCTTCAAATCACAGGGTATTAGGGTGAACCACCAAAATTTCAAATTGAAAAATTTGGCGGTCTAACCCCTTAAATTTGTTCATTGAGGTAAGAGTATCATCCCTGATTTTTAAAAAAATCTAGATGTCGCTTACAGCTATTTTTTAAAAAAAATATGTTTCTTTAGCTTATAGCTATTTTTTAAAAAGATATGTTTCTTTAGCTTTTTTATTTTTTTTAAGGCCGAAGGATTTTTTATTTAAATTTTTATCCGGCTTACTCGGCATTATCCAAACGGGACCACCTCATAAATGCCCTCTTTAAGTTGCAAAAAGTTTTATTCAATTCCGTTCGTCCGTTCCAAAGTTATGCTGTATCAAACATTAAAAAAAAACAAAATCTGTAAAAAACATTTTGTTTATAAATTGTTTATATATTTTGTCTAGGTATATTTAAATGTTTTAACTTGTCTATAAAATAGTTATTTTTGTATTAGGAGCGCAAAATTACTGATTTCTGCTTGAGCGTGGAATTTACTGATCGAGGCTTCTAGCCGAGATCAGCAATCACGCGAAAGTAGAAATCACATTTTGCGCTCGTAATAAAAACAACATTTTTACGATCTAAAATAAATAAATAAATAAATAAATTTTCAGTTCATAACCTAACAAGGACGCAGCACTTACAACTTTCTGCAAATCTAGTGGTTTAGAAGTACATCCTCATCAGACAAATATTTAGCACACGAAATTGAAATTTGATTTTAAATAAATAAGAATTTTATATTAAAAAAATAGCGTATATAACTGACAGCTGTTTTACGATTACGACATACCGGACCGGTATTACCGGCTGCATACACTCGGAGCGCAAAATTCAATTTTGCGTTTGCTGTCATGGCAACGAGCAGAAAAGTAAAATGCTAAGAAATAGGTTATTTTTTGGTCTTAAAACTTCATTTGTTTTCGTAGAAATGTTTACTTTTCTATTAAATCGTAGAAAAAAATATTTTAAGTGGTCTGTCTATATAATAAAATGTTTGGCATTAGAATATTGCAAAGGAGTCCATTATCTTGTAAAACCCTCGATGATATTTAATATTCTTTAAAACACGCTCAGTAAAATAAAAATAGGAAACTTCTGTTTAAATTACTCAAGACATGTAATTATAACTAAGTCTTATTTTAAGGTTTAAAATTACAAACTTTTTAAAATAACCGGCAAAAAAAACTAAACTTAAAGTTTCGATTACATTTAAAACAACTATTTGTAAAAGACTGAAGTTTATACCATGTGAAAATGGACCGTTTAAATGCAGACAGAGAAAGATTATGTGTCAGGTCTTTGATCAAAGCGACATTTTTACTATTTAGGATGCCAATTCAAAAGCTGATAAAAACGACATTTTACAGGCATTTATTTAAATTAAAAATGCTCTGATCATGCTTTTCCTATATAATTTACACGGACCTGCGATGAATTTGTTTTTGGAAATCCTTACCTCAAATACGAAAAACGCAACCCATATTCACTCGGTTGTTTGTCAGTTTGTCTGTCACAGCCCTTTATCCCAGAAATTATATGACATAGGAATCCGAATTAATGTATCTACACAGTTGTCCCCAAGTATGCTTGGGTTAGAAAACAAATACAAAAAGAATTAAAGTTAAATTCTTGTAGTAATCGATTAGAGATAATATATTCACCAAAGATGAATCTAGAAAATTTGCTTTTGGAAGAAAATAGTAACTCTTCTTTCTTTACACAAATGGCTAATAGAAAACTAGTCGAGCGTACTTCGCTAGTATCTTTGACGTAGATTCTAAATGACCTTTCAAAATTAAGCTAACTTTTTTCGTTACGGAGAAAAACGTACAGAAATAAATCAAACATTTGAACTTAGAGTACTTTCTCCCTGATGTCAACCATTATCTTTTTTCTTACTCACACTCATAATGCTGTCTCTGTCACATGCGCCATTTAACGCTATTTTTTAATCGTAAGACCGTTAAAATTAGTATTTACTAGGAACTTTTTGCTGTAGCTGATGATATATCCAAATCTGGCAATTGTAATTTCGCGCAAAAAATGGGATACCAACCAAATTAGTCACTCGCGTAGAATTCAAACCTTATTTCTTTTTAAAAGCCATTGGTAAAAATACAGACACAAGAGAGAGTTTATCTTTTCCTTGAAATTTTTTTGGCATTATAGCGACTTATAAAAAAATTAGGAATAAGTTCAACGAACATTTTTCTTTCGTTCAACGGTTCTTCAATTTTGTTTGTTTGTTTTTTGAAAAAATACTTTCCATTTAAAACCACCCATAAAGGATGGAAAGGAAATACACATAGAAAGTTTGAAGTAAAAATGTGTTAAGCCTCAGTGAGGCTGCCTCACACATTTTGTCTGTCTAGAGATGCCTCCGGATAAATTCAAAAAAATAAATTAACATAAACTAATTGCCCTTATTAATACTAGTATACATGCAAAACCTCCTCGCTCTAGTTTAAAGGCATCAGAGTTATTAATTAAACACCTTATTTTTATTATAATTGAAGGGCCGTAGGTCCCTTAGAACTCATTTCCGGACTAACAATTATATGATCTTTTTTTTATATTTTTGGATGAAGCCACCTCTTAAATTTTGGCATTCCAGTTAGTGATCACCCTGTATAGGTAGGTTTGTTAGGGTAGGTGGGTAGCTTTGTTGGTTCCGCGGGTGTAGCGTGTAAAGTATGTACCTACACTGTAGATTTTTTTCTTCTGAAATTTAAATACGGCTATCGGTACCAGAATTTGAACAGAAGTTGTACAATTTTGACTTTATTTTAAAATGATATTTTAATTTTAAATCGTAAATTAAAGGGTAAATTTAAACATTCAGTTAAATTTGCCAAAAAACAGTAAAATATTTGGTATAATCATGTTATCCTTATAATTTAATATTATTTTCAGTGTACACCACGAACCCAGTGCTCTACTATAGTAGAGTATACTTATGTTTTGTAATATTCTCTCTTATAATAAGGTATAATTTAAATTAACACTTGAACAATAGTTTCTTTAAACCATTATAGACATTAAAAGCATCCAAAATGTCTGGCAAATGCGTTATTTGTGAAAGGAACAAGAGAGCCTGTTTACAAAACCACACCTGTGTCTCACAAATGCTCACTGCCACTTTGTCTGTTTACGAAAATTTTGCATAATTTCGTTGAGTCTTATTATTCTAACTCATGCAAATATTTTCCAAATTGAATTCCAATGCTACCTTCATTTGAAGGATTTACTTTAAAAAGAGCAAAGTGATCCTATTCAATTGTACTAAAAAAAATCTGCAATGTAGTATGTTTATACGTATTTTTGTGTGCTGAAAATGACTAACATTGATAAAGTTCGCCGACCTCATAACCTTTTCAACTATTTAATTTTATGAGTTACCTGAAGGCACTTTTTATCAGAGTCAAGAACTATTTAACATATCCAAAATTCAACCAAATCGGACCGAAATGACTTTTCCAGTGCACCGCGGTTTTCAAAATTTTCACAATGCTCTAGCACCTATTAATTTTTGGGAGTTATGCCCTCACAAGCTTTTGATCACACAATGCGTTGGTTTAGTCACATACAGACCATGAAAAACGTATTTGATTAGTGTTAGTGATAAGGTATCACTGATTAATCTTAAAAAAGTTTTAGATTCAATCAAAACCACAGCCTTAACCTCTTCAGTACCAGATCTTGAAAAAAAAATATTTATAACTTAGTTTTTTTTTTCGTCATATTTTATCAAACATATATTTTTCCTAAATAAATATTAAAAAAAAAATAACAGTGGTGTAGAAATTTTGTAGATTCTAAGGTACTGAAAAAAATTTAAAATGTTTTCAATATTTCCTTGAAAGTTGGTATATATGGGTTTTGAGGTCGCTAAATCTGAATCTAATATTAAAAAAATTCTTCATTACTAAGCGAGGGAAAAATAGCTTTTTTAAATATTTTCATAAAAATTGGTATATAGGTGTTTTTGAGGTCGTTCAAACTGAATCTTATAATAAAATTTTTCCAATTTCACCCCCTGAGGGGTGTGAGTAGTTTTTGTGAAAATTTTTATATTGGGGTTTTAAAGGTTTCTGAAACTCCACCCCTACACTGAAAGAAATTACATTGAAAAGGTGTAAAAAAATACACTCTATAAATGTGTAAATTTTACACTTTTATATAAATGTACATCAACATTGATGTGACACTACACACGTGAGGTGATTTTGACCTAGAGTGTGTATTTTTACATCTTCTGCAGCAATACACTCGGAGCTCAAGAAAGTGTATTTTTATAAACATACCTTTAGCAATAATACACCCGAAGTATAAAAATCACACTTCTGATGTACAAGCCAGTCAATCGCGGGCGTTAAGCTAGTCACGTGACTCGAGAAGCCAGAATTCCTGCTTCATCGAGTCTGGTGGCTGTCGACCATTATAATTGTTTACGTTTGTAAGAGCGTGCGTATAATTTTGTGTGTGCTAGATTTTTCAAAGAAATAATTGGTAAGTGTTGATTAAAAGTAAATATTTAAAAAGTATGATTAATACAATATCCTTAAAACATACATTTTATAATATTTTACTTATTTAGGCGGTACCACTGGCCTGCAAATTTTGAGTTGTTAAGACTTGTGTATGTTTTCTGTTTCTATTTTATATTGGTACTTTTTGTAGCGCTGATTACGAATATACGTTTTATTTATCTGTTGCGTAGTTTTTCCATAAAACACTATTCCTAAATATAAAAATAACAAAATGGTTATTCTATTTTTTTTTAATAAATTGAAGGGTTTTAGGTAAAAAGTATATTTACGCGTTTTTGTAAACTGGATGTAAAAATATAATACACACCGCATTTATATTAACGCTTCGAGTGTAAATTTACATCAGCAGCAGCTGCAAGTAAATTACCCATGCACGTGGATGTAAAAATTTATCTCAGTGTAAGAGGTGGGGGGTAGTTTCCGCGAAAATTGGTATATTTTAAAGGTTGCTAAAAGTGAATCTGATAATAAAAAATCCATTTAACGCGCGGAGGTGAAAAAGCGATGGGAGTGTTTTCCAAAGTCGAACTAAAAGTGAATAACGGTGGACCCTGTATATACTATTTTTAAAACCAGCTAATTGTTTTAAAAATATATAAATCGCTATCAAGTTTGATATTTTTTTGTTATACTTTCAAGAAAACTTTTTTAAATTAAATTATTCAATTGTAAAATTATACAAAGTACAGTTTCTCAAACAGTATATTAAACTTATTAGAATGCTAATAGATTTTTGTGAAAACCAAAATAAAGTTTTCTACTTTATGAAAATGCAAAAACTATACTAAGACTTATTTTTATGTAAATTTGACGTAGGAGGAAGGTAAGTTTCCTAAGTTTAAAGTAATATAAAGATACTTTTTTCTACTCTTAAGATTCTTTATTTCAAGTTGCTTTTTACTCTTTTCGAGAGAAAAGCGAAAATATTAATAACTTAAAACCTATATCAAGTCTTTTCTATTGTCAACAGTATTAAAAGATATTGTATACTAAGGAATATTTTAAAGCGTATTTCATTATACATTTGTTCTTATGTATAATGAAAGTGTACTTTTTATATAGCTTTTCCTTTAATTTAGTGATAGTAATAACAGTTAATCAAATACAATTTGTTACAGTAAAACATTACATTCTGTTATTTTTAGTGTAACATTAGGATGGTCCAATTTTTTCTTTTAATCTTTTTAATTTGTGCTGGTTAGAACGTCCTTAGAGTAACTAATTCTATAGACAACCCTAAAGGGTACTTTTGGGGCCCTAAAAGCCCTTAAATTATCCATAAAATTCGTATAAAAACAGCCCAAGTGTTTGTAATTTTATAAAGTTAGTTACTTATCCGTTAACCCATGGTACCGTTAGGTGTCGGGTTTTGTTTTGCCTTTGCAAAACTTTTCCCTATATTTCTATCCTCCATGAATTACGCCTTAATTATTGCCTATTGTAGTATCTCCTTATTCATGGTTGCCAAACTCCAATCTTTCGGTATTTTCTTTTCTTTCCATGCCAAATTTGTAATTTTATAAAATTTTAGTCTAGTAGTAGAGGGAACCACCGGCTTATACTGACTTTCGAACCAGTTTTTATAGGGAGTGTCCGCTTCACTTACGCCTTCGCCAAATTTCAATTATTAATTAACTGAAAAATGCAAATCGGCGCCAGTGAGAATCGAACTCACGCTAGTTGGCTAGTACACTTGTCATTTACATACGCGGTAGACCACTACACCAATCCTCCCAAATAGTTTTTTTTATTTTTGATGTGTTTTTTAAATTCATTTTTATTGGCCAGTGCACAGCAGTGGTTGGGAGCTCGTTTAACTATCATAATTTATAATGCATTATAATGCGAAATGTGGTTGTGTAACAATTGCTTATGTCCATTGATTTAAATTTAAATATTATAATTTAAAAGAATTTCTGCATCATTATAAAAATATTAGGTGCTTTCAAGCACTAGAAACAAATTATATTTTTCTATTTTGCGACTCTTATAAGCTCATAATCACACGCATTTTGCGTGTTCTTATAGGCCCATAAGAGGTCTCTACTTTTTTTTCTTTTGGGTTGGCAACAGACAAAAGTCTATCTCTTGACGTTTGCCGTGCAATTGTGAACGTCGGTTTATAGTTTAATTTTCTACAAAATTTTGTGTTTGGGTTATGTTTTACCGTGTTAAAATTGTGACTTGGTTACTTGCAGTGGAAAAAAGAAGTAATGACTATAAAATATATCAAAATAATATTCGTTCTTAGAATTTGTAAACATGACAAAAACTGTAATGCCAACCCGAAACAAAAATCTCTAAATCAGTCATCAATTTAAATGTAAGTTTTTTAAAATTTTAGAGCAAAATAGAAAAAATTGTATAGAGCACTCGTTTCATAACACGTTTTTAGCGCACTAATACTTTAGAAAATTCACCGCAAGCGGCTCGTTTTCTAAACTTGTACTTAGTGTTGCCGCCTAAGGCCTATCGTCTCGCTATCGTCTCATTATCGCTGAACAGAACGATAGCGAGAGGTGGAAAAATATCGTATCGTTGTAACGATAACGAGAGGCCTCTCGCCCATAACGAGACCGAAGCGAGAGCGATAACTATCGTACAGTCAGAGACAGTCGAATGTTGAAGCCACCTAAAATCAGATAAAAATATTGCTTCAAAATTATCCTATTTTTATATCAGATATAAAAATATGAACTCCTGGCAGTTGCACTAAGTACCTAATTAGGCTTATAGTAACTATGGTAGTATCTGACTAATACGAGGGGTAATTTAAAAGAAGGCAAAAAGGCCAGCGCTGCTGTTAGTAGGACCTGAGTGCTAAAAATCGATTTTAATAGTCTTTATATATTTTGCTTTCCCATTTTTACTTTCTTATAAAGAAAATATTGTGAAAACAAACATTTTGTCCCTTTCCCCAAACCGATTTTGTTCAAAAACGAACTTGTCGAAGATAATATAAAAAAACATCTGCATACCAAATTTCAAGTCGCTAGCTCAAAGCGTTCCTAAGTTATCGTGGATACAGACAAACCGACGAACAGACAGATAGATAGACAGATAGACAGACATACCGACAGACAACTAAACAGACAGACAGACAGTCAGACAGACAGACCGACAGACAGACGGATATATTTTTTTTGCTTATTTTGATTTTTCTCTACGTTTCAGGAAAAAAATAAGATGATTTAGGTAAAAAAATATATATAACATATATCACAATACTTTCTTTGTGAGAAAGTAAAAATGGGAAAGCAAAATATATAAAGACTATTAAAATTGATTTTTAGCACTCAAATCCTACTAACAGCAGCTCTGGCCTTTTTGCCTTCTTTTAAATTACCCCTTGTAAGATACTACCGTACTTACTATAAGCCTAATTAGGTACTTAGTGCAACTGCCAGGAGTTCATATTTTTATATCTGCTATAAAAATAGGACAGTGTTGAAGCAATTACTGCTTGCGATAAGATTTAAAAAGATAAAAGCCTTTTATAATGCTCACATATGATGGGACGTATAGCGTAGTGGCTAGCGCGTATGCATAGCAAGTCTACTAGCGTGAGTTCGATTCTCACTGGCGCCGATTTGCCTTTTTCAGTTAATTAATAATTGAAATTTGGCAAATGCGATAAGTGAAACGGACACTCCCTAGAAACTGGTTCGAAAGTCAGTATAAGCCGGTGGTTCCCTCTACTACTAGCCCACACAAGTCCTGGACTAAGGGGATGCTTAATTAAGTAGAATAGTACGAGGTTAAACAAATAAACAAACAAACAAATAAACATATGTGCAGCAAAATATCCTTTTATGAAGATATATGCATTTTAGTAATTTTTGACATATTCTTTTTGACATTTGAGTCAAATTCATTTAACTAATATTAGATGGCTGAAATATTCAACTTTTACGCAGGGACGATAAGTATCGTTATCGCGAGAGGTAGGCGAGAGGTAGGCGATAACGAGAGGCCTCTCGTTATCGTTTGTGCGAGACGATAATTTTTGAAATATCGCATCGTAGTTGCGATACGAGAGGTATTTATTGGCGATAACTATCGCTTTAGGCGGCAACACTACTTGTACTCGTGCGCTAAAAACGTATGTTATGAAACTAGTACTTACGTTAGTTACGTTTAATAATAATATGAAAAAAAAAACATTATAAAAAACTTTATTAAATATTATTCGGAATAAAATAAACAAATATGGTAAGCAATCTTATAAAAATCTTCCTTAGGCGAAATATCGCATACCTATAATAAAATCCCAAATAAACAATGTTTCCCTTTTCATATTAAAAACATTTTCTTTTTGTCTTTTTGTTTTCTGAATTTAATCTAAAATAAAAACAAACATAACAATAAATATATATGCATGTTTAATTTAGGTAGTAACTTAATAAATTTTGCTTATAACAAAGGCCTGTATCAAATATGCTATTTGGGAGTTTATAGGTACTTCCCCTAGCACGCTAATAACTTTTTCTTCCAAGATTTTTTCTCATTCCATCATTTTTTTAGAGAGAAGTTTACTGTATCCTTATTTACTTTTGATTTCCCATTTTGAAATTTTTCAAAATTTCGGAAAGCTTTGTATTTGTGTAAAAAATTTTAACATTTTTTTTGTATATTTTTGTGTTTTATAACGTTTAAACGTCATAAAACACAAAAAAACGTCGAATTGATAACCTTCTCCTTTTTGAAAGTCGTTTGAAAATCACAGAATTTACACTGATAAAAGGGTTTTATTTGGACATGGCCAATTCAATTATTTGGTTGTGAGTAGAAATTTTATTTGAGTCAAATAAATATTTAGTTCACGTAAACAAACATTTAAATTTCAAAATGATTTATTAATGGGAACAAAATAGTTTGACAGAAATAAAATTTATTTGTCACAACCAAATAATTTATTTGGCCATATCCAACCAAATATTCAGTTTATGAAAATAAACTGTTTCATCGGTGTAGAGGGATGCATCCTGATGAAAAAATAAATGTTTTATTACCAAAAGTTATACGCCGCAAGTAGTATAAAACAAATAGGACAGAAACCCATGATTTGTATTTGATGGTTAAAGTAATGTCATCATTTTATTGTACTCTCTATAGCCTTCGTGCTGGAAGAGTTTTATAGGACGGTTTTTAAGTTTTCGAAATTTTCATGGAGCCATACTTTGATTAATAAAATTAATTAATGATTATGATTAAGGTTTAAATAAACCATAGAAAAAATGTTATCTCTCCAAAATATAAATTTATTGTCTATTAAACAAACATTACAGCGACAATTGTTTCGACTTTTTTAAGGAGGGTTTGTAGTGAATTTTTTTTGGAAAAAAATCCAAAATGATCAAAATTTGCGTTGCGTAATACTTGAACGTTTCCTAACCTTGAGTCGAAAAATTACCTACGCAAGCAAAAAAAGTCATCGTGTTCACGCCGCCATTTTGAAAAAAGTGCCGATGTAATTCTTGATCCTTACTCATATTGGAGTTGATTTAAATAAACCATAGAAAAAATGTTATCTCTCCAAAATATAAATTTATTGTCTATTAAACAAACATTAGGGAGCGTTCAAGTATTACGTAACGCAATATTTACCAAAATTCATACACTTCCTACCTCGGTTCTCGCGTTATTCAAGGCTGTAGAGATTTTATATTTTGGCTACCCCCCCCCCCCTCCAACACACCCCCTATTAGGGGGGTAGCCAAAATATGAAATCTCTATAATATATAATAACGCGAGAACCGGGGTATGAAGTGTATGAATTTTGGTACAATTTGCGTTACGTAATACTTGAACGTTCCCTTACAGCGACAATTGTTTCGACTTTTTTAACATAAAGTAATTTTCAAGCTACAAATAATGAAAAATTAGGTTGAAAATAGTACAATTTCTTTTAGAAAAACTTTTTAAATTTATAAACAAATTAACTTATAAAATCTTGAAAATTTAAACAAAAAGGAGACTATAAGTTAAAATAAAATAAATTAATGAAATCTAAAATTTCAAATTGAATAAAAATCTGGGACATCTATCATAAACTAATCTAAACTATATTTCAAACAGACTAAAGGAATTAACTTTAAACTGCAAAAAAGTAGTTAAACATAAAAAAAAAGATTGATTTATATTTAACTTGGTAATTGGAATAAAATTGGAAAGGTGGCTGCAAATTCATATCCAAAACTCAAAAACAAACCGAAATAGAACAATATTTTGGAAATGTTATTAAACAAAAATATTTATTCCAAAGATTAATGCTCTGTAAGGGGAATAAATATGTTTGTTTAACATTATTTAAATCAACTCCAATATGAGTAAGGATCAAGAATTTCTTAATTTGATTTAGGTTTAAATACACTGACCAGTAAATAAGCTCTCACTTTTTTCACCTTCGCGCGTGAAATGGATTGTTTGTTATTAGATTCAGTTTTAGCAACCTCAAAAACCCCAATATATTAATTTTCATGAAAACTACCCCACCCCTCAGGGGGCGGATTTAGAAAAAAAATTATTCGAAGAATCAATTTTAGCGACCTCAAAAACCCCAATACACCAATTTTCAAGAAAAAGGGTTTTTGAAAAAAAAAATTGAATGAACTAAACAACAACTATAATTAAAATTTTAAATCTCTAATTTTCCGCCCTTTTTAAAACCACGATGTTCACTTGTTCGCGAATGTTTGCAAGTCTAAACTTTGCTTGAGGGATATTTTATGCTTGAGATTATTCCAATAAAATAGTTGTTATATATTTTAGCATTTAAATAAAAATCATTGCTGTTTTTTTAAAAAGTTTAGTTTTCAACTAAAAAGAAATAAAATAACGGTTGTTTCCACCCGTAAAAAAACAATTTGCGATCGGTTTATAATAAAGTTTGGCAACGCTGTACTGGTACCAGCGCAGTCATTTGATGTTTTGATTTCCGCCATTTAAAAGAAGTAAATTATTAACTTCTTTACTGTAAATATATTTTTAATAAATAAGTGTTTAAATTAGTTTTGAGTGGCCTGTTTTTAATACCAAGATTCAAATAAAAAATAAATAAATTAAAATTTATGAATATCAGTGATTTAAAGCGTTTAATGGAAAGTGCATAAAATATAATATATTATCTGAAATTAATTAGGGTTTATACCTAGGATGTTTTGGTAATAAAATAAGCATTTATATTGCTTATCAATAAAAATAAATTAACTAAAGGTAAGCTTCACAAAATAAAAACACATTTTGCAAAAATATAACATTTATTAAGATATCAGTAACTGTCAGTTTCTTGCTTCCATAGTAACCAAGTGATAATTGCACATGTGCAAAAATTATCAGATTCATTTTGATCTGATTGGTCAAGAAACTAAAAATGCAACGTTTTGTTTGCCTATATATTGTTTGTGAAATAGTTATACTAAATGAGTTTGTTCTATCTGAGAAAGGACAAAATGATCTAAAAAATTAAATCAAATTACTAAGATCTGTAAAGTTAGTTCTAGTCCTGACTTATTCGTCTAGAAAAGACTAGTTAGGATAATTCTATTTAGAAAATATTGAAAATTTTCCACTTATGACAAACATATGATAATATATCTTAGGTTATTTTTTTAATTAGGTTTTAAATAGGACATTTAATTTTAGTAGGCACATGGGGCTAGTGTAACGCAATACGTGTGCTTATCTCAAAAAGTGAATTTTTGTAGATAGGACAACTTGTCTTAGCGGGGCAGTATAGTTGATGATACATTTATACAAAAAAAAACTTAAAAAGTTGGAAATTACAACATTATAATATAATGTATTATATAAAAAAAGGAAATTAGAAAGCTTTGATGCTTTGTATAAAAAAGGGATTTAATTTAAATCTTTTTTTTTTATTCAGAAGGTGGTAATTCAATTAATAGTTCTAATTTATACATTTTATTTTGTTTTAATTATTTATTTCCTTAAAAAAAAATAATTAAAAAAAAATGTAAGATTAGTCACCTTCAGTAGAAGGTAAGTTTCCGAAAAATAAAATATATAAAAAATACCTTTATTAAAAACAAACAATAAGAATAACAAAAATAGCTTAAAATTGTTAGGAGAATAAAGGGTATTTTAATTTTCACAAAAATCAAAAATCCAGATCTTTATTTTGGTTTCTTTTGAACTCATATTATTGCAGCATAGGCCCATAATTTGCAGCTAAAGCATTAAAACCATACCTTATTATATTTACCAATATTCCCGCATATTAGACACTCCTTTTCATTCGAAACATCTTTATCGATATTATGTATGTATATTATAGTATAGCATTTGGTATTCGTCATCTTATCCGCCTATACTGATATTATTTAAATAATTATTATTATTTTAAAACAATATTAATTTGAAAGCTAATTTTAATTTAAGGTATTTAAAATATAATAGTGTTACAAGTGTATAAATTTTTTATATAAATTTCAGGCCAATACTCACTCATAAAATGTTATTCACTAAAAATAGTACACTCGAAATGATAACGTATCACTCATTTAAACCAACATGGCTTCTACGTCGACCAACTTCGGTTTGAAAGGAATAACACTAGCGCTCTTCCTTGGCGCTCTAGTCAGGTAGTTACCACAGACTGTAACTTTTGCTCCATCTGTCAACGCTCGCTTTTATAGACGATTCGTCAACTTTCCCAATTCGTCATCTTAGGGCCCCTTCCCCTACCTTATACGCCATCGACTTTGAAGAGTATACTATGGAATACGAAGGATTGACTATCTTAACAGTTGTTTTATTATACCAAACATCATTAAAACAGATTTACCGGGTTTGTGACTTTATTTACTCTTTTATTACAAATCAAATGCGGCTTTGCGATCGAATATGCATTTTATGGTCTAGTCAAACTATTCCAATTTTCCACTCCAGATTGCCAAATAATAGACCATTTTGTCCTTTATTGAGCGATATAAATTTATTTTTATCCCATTCCGTCGTTGAATAGTGTATACGGATTTTAAATTGAAATGCTTTTTATTTTTTAAAGTTGAATAAACACATACAAATCGTCGGCCTAAAGTAAAATACCTAGTGTATTATACTAGTTACATAAAAAAATCCCATTTGTCCACTTCCGGTTACTCGAATACATAAAGATAAGCTTATTTTTAAATACGTACACTTAAACAATAACTATTAAATAAACTCGGCGCATAATTCATCTGAGTAATAAATTGGATCTAGGCAGCTATGATTAGTGGTTTAAAAATAAAAACTTTTCGCAAAAAAAATGAAACGACTTCGATGTCTCTAAAAAGTAAAAAATAAAAATACTTAAGTCGGTGCCAATTTCACCAGTCCCTAAAAATTAGTTACTTACAATTATTTTTTTATTATTTTATTATTGTTTGCTGTAAAATTGGCACCGACTTAAGTTTTTTTACTTTTCACTTTTTAGAGACATTGAAGTTGGTTCATTTTTTTTGTGAAAAGTTTTTATTTTTTACTTTTTAGAGACACAGTAGATTTGTAACGCCATCTAAGCTAAATTACAGGTTTCCTTTCATTTCGGCAAGCTGCTGACGTCACAACGCACTATTAGTGCGTTGGGACGTCATTATGTTAAAGATAAATTTCTTAAAAAGAAAAGTAATATTTTTATTTCAGCGCCCAAGAGTCCAACCAACCTTATTTTAAACGAAATACTAAAGAAAGTCTTGTTAAACTTTAAGCGTTAAGTAATAATCAAAGAACGCCTTTTGGTAAAATCATAACATTTACCATTTTCTCTTGTTATTTTAATATTACAGGTCCAGAGAATCAAGTTTGGACTTATTTATATTTAAAAGAATTTCAGTGTGACGTGATATTTAAGTTAACCCTTAATCAAGTTATCTTATATCCAAATTATCCGTTATTTCTCTAAAAATTTGGCTGGTAGTAGAACCAAATTAGGCCGTTTTTAAGTGAAATTACGTTAAAATGATTGGATTTATCTTAATTATCCGGCTTACCCGGCATTTTCCGAGCGTCAAATTAAAACGGGACCTCATAAATGCCCTCTCTAAGTTACAAAAAGTTTCATTAAATTTCGTTCATTCGTTCCAAAGTTATGCGGGAACAAACATAAAAACAAAGTAACACGTCGAATTGATAACCTCCTCCTTTTTTTTGGAAGTCAGATAATGACTCTTAATGATATTTTTATTGTGTATTTTGATTTTGACAATTTTTGACATTTAGATGTCAAAAATCTGTCAAATGAAATGATTAGAAAATTTTAGTTTCAAATTTCTCACTCAAAACAGTTAAATAATGTAATAGTGCAAATGGAAATTAAAGAATGGTTACACTTAAAAGATTATATGGTCAGAAATACTTGCAGGACAATTTTCTAATGTACTAGTACGCTAAAAACGTGTTATGAAACGAGTGCTTTATACAATTTTTTCTATTTTGCTCTAAAATTTAAAAAAACTTACATTTAAATTGATGACTGATTTAGGGATTTTTGTTTTGGATTGGCATGACAGTTTACACCATGTTTAAAATTCTAAGAACAAATGATATTTTGATATATTTTATAGTCATCTCTTCTCTTTTTTACTGCAATTAACCAAGCCACAATTTTAACATGGTAAAAATAACCTAAACACAAAATTTTGTAGAAAATTCAACTTTAAAGCGACAGTGACATTTGCACGGAAAACGTCAAGCGATAGGATAGGTCTGTTGCCAACCCAAAAGAACAAAAAGTACAGACCTCATATGGGCCTATAAGAACAGGCAAAATGCGTGTGATTATGACCGTATAAGAGTCACAAAATAGAAAAAAGTTATAATAAACGCAAGATGATCATGAATAATTTGAACAATTTGAATAATTTGACATATTGTCAGTTTTTCTTTAAGTTTATTAGTAGTCTCTAATAAGTTATTACAGATAATGCGTGAATGCGAATAATGTTAAATAACAGTAACTGCTGTTATATGAAGCTGGAAGAAATAGAAAACTAGCAAATATAGAGGTTCCAGAATTGCAGAAGCAGGAAGTCTCCCCAAGATGGTTATTTTTATGTCAATATTCCTTTTTTTTACAAAATGAATGGAGAGCCCCTAGAACATGCATTTAATGTTAAAAAAAGACTCGAAAACTTGCTCTCCTGAAAAATTACGTTTTTGTGACATGGTGTCGTTTACCTCCGGGGTCCAGATATAATAAATAATAAACTGAAAAAACATTTAGAATATTTAATCATATAAAACATTTAAACACAATATTAAGTAAGTAAATCTTATGGGAAATAAAAATTTGAACTCCTTAGTAATGAAATATATAATTTATGATTATTATGAATTTCGTTTAAAAAAGGTTTTTTTTTTTGCTGCATAATTTCCAATCTTGGAATTATCGATGCGGAGGCGGGCGGTGGTTTTCGACCCAGCAAAATTTTTATCGTTTATAGCCTGCACCGCGTCTCGTAAAGGGTGCTCTCTTAAATAATTAAGTAACTTTTCACTTACCTGTTCCCGAGCCTGCACGCCTTTTAACCGTTTCTTCCTGTATTAATTTTTTCTTCAATCTTAACAAAACTCTCCGAATCATTAAACTTTGCCGAGTCAACTTGCTCACATCCTGCTTCCAATAACCCAATAGTTTGAGCTTTCTTAACCATTTAATTGATGCATTTATAATTATGTACTTAATTAAATTAAATCCTTTATTGATTATCTACTTTATAATAATTATAAATAATGTTGACAAATATTGTCAACATTGACAACTGCATTGTTTGTAAACAATTATTCAATTTACACAACTAGATTTTCTATCTTGTTTTTTTTCTGATCCAACTGTATTTAGAAAATAGTTATTTTCTTAACTAGTGTATTAAGTAGCATTTTATCCACGCCTGACGGCCTCGTGGGCTGATATTCTTAAGTGGATAAAATCACTTAATACACGAGATGAGAATTTAATTTTATCCAACACCTTTTATTTTTAAATTAAAATCTATAATTTTGCAAAAAATTATGTCAAAAATATTAAGATTAAGTTTTCTTAATACTAAAATAATAGGTAGCCTTGGCCTAAGTATGCCTATTAAAAATAAACAACTGCTAGTTTTACATTTCTTACAAACGTCAAAATGGACGCGGTGATGACAGAATTTTTAATAAAAACAGTACCGTAATTTCACACAACAATAGTCCAGATTCACATAACTATGGTCCAGCTTCACACCTATATTCCATAACCAGCGTATTTAAAAAAAAACTGAAAACGTGTTGCTGTATATCCCATATACACCAACTTTCACAAGAAATTGTAAACATTTAAAAATAATTATCCCCTGCCCCCTGGGGGCCTTGGACTATAGTTGTGTGGCCGGACTATAGTTGTGTGAAATTACGGTTTTTTATTTAAAAACTAAAGAATAATTTGGGGTTTTCTTTAATTTTTATGGTTTAGTTAACGTGCTTCTATTTATAGAATAGTTATAATACTTAATTAATAGGGTATGTAACTAATTTCGGGTGAGATCAAAAGCTGTACGTAAAAGAGTGGGTGAAAAATTTTTTAGTCACTAGTGGAAAAAAACTCACTTTTGACATTTAAAATAGTGCTCAAAACAAGTGTTTCTGTGAAGGTGTTGGATAATAGTTATTTATGGTACTAGTGGGTAAAGTAGGATATTGAGAAAATTAACCTGCGAGGCGTTTTACCCATAAGTGCCATAGAAGGGTTTATAAATAGCTTAGGAATTCATATTTTTATTAAAAATTTTAATGACATTTACAAGAAAAAAAATTGACAAGTGACAGTTGAGTGGGTAAAATAAATAATTATCCACTCAATAAAGTAAAAGCCACGCGGGGGTTATTATTGAGTTTATCTATTTAAAATAAAGCTGGTAATTGTCTCATTATCTGTATGTATTGAATAAATGTTATTTTATTAATTTATTTATTTGTTAGGGAAACAGTCTCATTGGCTATGCTTACTGTTGTAATTAATAACAACAATAATAATAATAATAATAATAATAATAATAATAACAATAATAAAAAAATGTTTTTTTTTTAAATCTTCTAGTGTGCGTTTCTCAAAGATTTAGAAATTATTCACCCTAATCATTATTCTCCTGTTGCCTTCGTATTGAAGTTTGTTAAGGAAAAACACTAAAATAAAGTGACCAACAACTAAAGGACTAAGTTGTTAGTAAACTACGCACAATGTATAAAGTTTTCGAGGAAACATCGTGCCATTTGCAATTAGGCTACGGTAGAATCTTGAACAGGATGGGCCCATAACCCTTAAAAATTATTGTTATGGGCAAATATTAAAGCGGTTTTATCAAGATGGTTTGACTTTCTGAAAGTTTTTTACCCGATAATTTTAAACAAAACTCGGTATGCATTGAAAAAATTGAAATAAATTCAGTGTGTGTAAATATTAAGTTTTATCCACGGCCGTGATTAATAGGCCTATTAATCACGGGTCTGTAAAAATAAATCGTTTAAAATTTAAAATGACCCTGGATAAAGTATAGTATTCTACTCGCGTATAAAAGCTATTAATCAATGAGGCTGAATTTTGGGACACGAGCCGAAAGTCGACTGATCTAATCACCCGATTAGGTCACTCGCCTTTCAGTTCGTGTCCCAAAATTCACCCTCATTGATTAATAGCAATTATTATACGCTCATTGAATAATATACTATTAATGATACAGTTTTAAGCAAATAAAAACATATAGTCAATCTGGGTCAAGTTAAAATAAAATGAGCTGCTCAATAAAAGATTTATTGAATTATTATATTTTTAATAAATTAATTGAAAAAAATATATATATTTATATACATATAATGTATTTTTAAGTAATTATGATTAAAACAAAAACATTTGGACCAGTGTAACTAAAAAAATAATAATAATAAAAAATTAAAATACATGCAATGTGTAAAAAATAACTATGCCAGATTAGAAGGTGTAACATACATGCCGTATGGGTGTTATTATTATATTTGTTCGTGACGAACTCAACAGTTCGTAATTAGTTTTGGAGTTAGACCGTTAGAGCCTTTAGATGACGATATACATTGTATAGTATATAATAATAATAATAATAATATAATATATCTATAAGATTTTATCTTCATATTTTCAATGTGTTAACAGGCGCGACTTCGCCATATTTTAAAATAATTGGAAATACAACCTCTTTAGGGACATAGGCACATATGTGTACAGTTAAAAATAAATTCCGCAAAATTGCATTCACAAAATTCTTTGACTCTTAGTGGCTATAGCTGTTGCCATTTGCTTTGTTTCCAATCACAAGCGACATCCAATGGCTAAGATTTTACAATAAAAAGCATTTTTAACTTTTGCTACTAAATTAATTTAAACAAAAAATTCGTTCCTGAAGGGGTTGAACTTTTTGAACTTGGCAAGACTCGGATCAGGGATGGCCTGCACGGGGCTGGAACCTATATTGAGTGTTACAAGGAAGCAGGTAAAGACCGCTCTCGATGAGTGAGCTTATACCAAGCTAAAGGAGCAATGGAGGGCGGTCGACGGTTGCCGTCAAGCTAAGGACTTCCTGGCTGGTCCAAGCAAATCAAAAACCGACTGGTTTCTGCAAAAATGAAGAACTGCACTCAGACAACTTGTAGGAGTCCTCACGGGCCACTGCAAGCTAAGGAAGCACCTGGCAACTATGCGGATTCTAGAGAATCCGCTATGCCCAGACTGCGGAGAGGATGAAACATCCTCTTATTACTTAGCCGAGTGTGTCAGATACGACAGGATCAGGTTGCAAGTCTTTAAAACTCAAAGACTCAACCAAGAGGAACTAAGAGATTTCCCCTGGGCCAATATCCTGACCTTAATTGAAAGGACGGGTAGGTTAAAAGAGGAATCAAATTAGGAAATGGCCGGGATTGCCTGGGGTGACAAAAAGGGCCAGAAATGGCCTAGCTTTGGCCAACCCAAAAATTTACTACTACTTAGGTGCGTATTTCTTAAAAACATTACAATTATTTTTTCGCAGATTTGAATGCACGAAACCTTGTAAACTTGTTATATGAGATCTTTTCTGGCCTGGTATGGTAAAGACCAACATACTACTATAGTATTTCCTAATATGGTATATATTTTTTAAATATGGCGCTAAGTATGTCACGAAGTACGATTCACACTGGAGCATTTTGTTTGTTTTGTATTGTATTACATGTCAACATACCCAAGCAAAACTTTTATATTCTTTGCCTTATATATCAATTATTTTGAATAAACCAAACCAATAAATACTTCTCATTTTACGTAATTTGTACAATTTTTATTAGAATCTGTGTTAATTTGTTTTTATAATAAAAAGCATAATAAGATAAGATAATTTATTGCGTTTAAAAAATAGGAAAAACAATTTAAGGCAGAAAAAGTCCAAATGATTTTTTCACTTTCAGGCCTAACTTAATAACTAAAGCTGTGTAAACACCTGAATGCGTAGTAGTTTCTAATGCACAACCCCCAAATACGGACACTCCAATACAATGTCGTTTACTCTTAAAATAATTTGCTTCTCATAAACTGAGAAGTTGTGTCTCACATAGTTTTTCGCAGTATTTTATATTTATATTTTGTTTTGTTTACATTCTTGATATGAAAAAAATTGATACCTCAAGTTTTCACTAAAAACACTTGTATACAAACTATATCTGCACAAACTAAATTTTCTTATAAAACCGGTCTTATTTTGGCACACTTCAAAATTTGCTTATAAAATCCAACGTTTTTACGATTGCGTAAATTGAACCTTGCCATTTGGCTTATCACGCTTGCGCATTTTGCGTTGCTATTGATACTTAAGGATTGTTTAAAAGTGGGGAGGTCTTAAAAAATATATATTTTTTAAACCTTTATATACCTTTATTGGAAATAGTATAGCCAGCTAAAAAACGATTTAAGGGTAAATGCATTTTCTCTTTAAATTATATATTTTTTATTTATAGATTTTAAAAGTAAATGAAACGTTTGCTAAAAATGCTATTACCCCGATTTTATTTCGAAAATTAATTACAATCAAAATGCCCTTTTTAACTGGTTTATTTTATTGTAGTTCGTTACGATTTTTCAGATCGAAGATAAAAATAATTACCTAGCTAATCAAAAAGGAAACCTTGATTTAATTTCCTCATAAAATTTGGGATTAGAGATAAACCTACGCTGTATTGCTGTACAAATTAAAATTTACAATACTCATCACTGATGAGTCATTAGATATTTTTATTATAACATGTAATAGTATATTATATAACAAGAGTTGCTACTGGGAAATTACGCACGCATGGAAAAGTTACGCACGAAAATGTGTTTATTTGCTTTGTTTTAACTTGTTTTGTTTGTTTGTTTGTTTAACCTCATACTATTCTACTTTATTAAGCTTCCCCCACGTTCAGGACTTGTGTGGGCTAGTAGTAGAGGGAACCACCGGCTTATACTGACTTTCGAACCAGTTTATAGGGAGTATCCGTTTCACTTATCGCCTTCGCCAAATTTCAATTATTAATTAACTGAAAAAGGCAAATCGGCGCCAGTGAGAATCGAACTCACGCTAGTAGACTTGCTATGTGCACGCGCTAGCCACTACGCTATACCTCCCACTACAGAAGAATATGGCAAACACAAACCGAACATCAAACAAACATAACCAAAAATATTTTTTAAACATAAAATCTGAAAGATCTTGCATACCAAAAAAAAGTCCTCTCCGTTTACATGGGGAAATAAGTTCGGTTAATCGTAAGTCTTAAATAATCCGCAATTAATCCGCCTTAAATCTTCATGATGTTAAAAATTTAAAAGAATGCCTATTTTTACTAGACATTTTGTCTCTGATCTCCCCTAAACATATAATATTAATACAGTTTTCTATAGTTACGATTATACAGAGCGGTCCAAAAGTCACCCCCCCCCCCTCTTAACTTTTGAACCAGTTGAGATATCTACTTCAAATTTGGAACTTTTAATTAAGACAACTTAAACTATCTTTTAGCATACATTTAATACTTTCAGCTCTTAAAATGTGGGCAGGGGGGCATGGGGCATATTTTTTTAAATGGAAAGGGGGTCCGTGTAAGTAAGCTTAAAAAATTCTCCATTTAACTCCATATTTTTAAATTAAAAAAAAAATGGGTTTAAAATGAGGTTGAAAATGGGTATTAATGTCAAAATTCCTGTAAAAAAAAACAAATAATTTTTTAAAAATGCCCAATTTCACTATAAAAAAATGTTAATTATACTTTTAAACTAATTTTAGTTGACATAAATAAAAATTTATAAAAAAAAACTTAAAAAATCGAATGTTTTAGCACAAGAAATTGAAAAATCAAAACCTTAAAGAACCTTTTTAAAAAATTTAAAAGCATAAATTTAAATAGAGAATTTTATAAGCTTTAAAATGATGTATCACACGACCCCCCTTTCCATTTAAAAAAATGTCCCCCCATGCCCCCCTGTCCACATTTTAAGAGCTGAAAATATCAAATATATGCTAAAAGATAGTTTAAGTTGTCTTATTTAAGAGTTCTAAATTTGAAGTCGATATCTCAACTCGTTCAAAAGTTAAAAGGGGGGGTGACTTTTGGAGCGCAGTGTATACATATACACTATATATGTAGACAAATGAAGACTACACGACAAAAACGCTAATGGTCACAATGCGAATAAGGTCGACTTCCACCTAAAACTTCGTGCTTATTTATGTGAAAGTCGACCTTAATCGCATTGTGACCATTAGCGTTTTTGTCGTGTAGTCTTTAAACCAAATGAATGGGAGGATTGGTGTAGTGGACTACCGCGTCGTACTTGACGAGTTTACTACCCAAAATAGCGTTAGTTCGATTCTCACCGGCACCGATTTGCCTTTTTCAGTTAATTAATAACTGAAATTTGGCGAAGGCGTAGTGAAGCGGACACTCCCTATAAATTGGTTCGAAAGTCAATTAAAGCCGGTGGTTCCCTCTACTACTAGCCTACATAAGTCCTGGACTTAGGGGATGCTTAATTAAGTAGAATAGTACGAGGTTAAACAAAAATGTAAATATAAACGTAAATGTATCCGGTTTTCGTCTGCTATGTAGACTTCTTAAAGTTTTCGGAAATATTAATAACTAGTTCAATAAAAGTTCTTAAAGTTCGGATTATTTTAGAAAAACTGGAAGTTACACTTCGAAAGTTTTCTCAAGGAATCACATGCGTATCTCTTTAAATTAAAAAATAAACACACTTTATAATGATTATGTGGATGGAAGAGTTGGTTTTCACATAAAATGTATTACTACTACTACACCTTTTCAAGTTGTAAATAGGAAAGTGTAAATTGATATTCAAA
This sequence comes from Brachypterus glaber, assembly GCA_958510825.1. Lineage (NCBI taxonomy): Eukaryota > Metazoa > Arthropoda > Insecta > Coleoptera > Kateretidae > Brachypterus > Brachypterus glaber. The sequence goes on from OY294045.1 coordinate 22,063,431, forward strand.
ATTTCAAGTTAAATTTCAGAAAGTATAAATTGTTATTCAGATTTCCAAGTTAATTTCAGAAAGTGTAAATTGTAATTCAGATTTTCAACTTATATTTCAGAAAGTGTAAATTGTAATTCAGATTTGCAATTTATATTTCAGAAAGTATAAATTAAATTTCAGAAAGTGTAAATTATATTTCAGAAAGCGTAAGTTGAAATTCAGAAAGTATAAATTATATTTCAGAAATTATTACTTTATATTATTATTACAGAGTAAATTGTATTTCAGAAAGTGTAAATTGTATTTTAGAAAGTGTAAATTAAATTAAATTTATGTAAAAAATTCATTTTTTTTTAATTTATTGCTGTTCAATATTTAATACCGAATATATGTATAATACATAACTGCTACTTTTTTTAAATTTTGTTGAATAAAATAATAGGTTCCGAAATAAAAATTATGATTTCTGATTTACCGTTTCCTAAAATTAATTTACACTTTCTGAAATTGAATTTACAGATCCAAATTTAAATAAAATAACAGATTCTGAAAATTTATTTCTACTTTCTGAAATATAATTTACACTTTCTGAATTTCAACTTACGCTTTCTGAAATATATATTACAAATCTGAATTTCAATTTATACTTTCTGAAATATAACTTGCAAAACTGAATTACAATTTACACTTTCTGAAATATAGTTTAAAAATCTGAATTACAATTTATACTTCCTGAAATTTATTTTAAAAATCTGAATAACAAATTACACTGTCTGAAATTAATATCACACTTTCTGATTTACAACTAACAAATAACCCGAAATCAATTTTACAAATGCACATCCTAATCCGCGTTCTCGTCTGTTTTGTAGACTCCCAAAAGTTACCAGGAATATTAATAACCAGTTTAATAAAAGTTCTGAAAGTTATGATTATTTTTGGAAAAACCGGAAGTTACATGTTATTTTTTTTTCTCCAAAATAAAAATAAAATCCTGATAAATGAAAATAAAAGAGATACTTTTTACATAAAATGTAGTCCTACCAGTACAATGATTGTAGTAGCTAGAATAATCGACAAAATTATAATAATATCTACTTTTATCTGCGATTTTTTTCCTCCAACTTTCCCTAGATATCTAATATTATTTCCTATTTTTATTATTACATAGACAAATCACCTGACATAATTTTAACACATGCAAATCATAATCCGTGTTCTTGTCTACTTCTAAAAGTTTCTGGAAATATTAATAACTAGTTTAATAAAAGTCCTTAAAGAGCGAATTATTTTTGAAAAACCGGAGGTTACAGGATGAAACTTTTATTAAGGATGCACATGCGTATCTCATCAAATTAAAAAAAAAGATCAACGCATTATCATTATTTATCATAATAAAATGGGCATGGAAAAATTACTTTTTACATAAAATGTGGTACTACTATATAGTATAGTAACTATACTACCAGTACAATGACTGGAATAGTCGATAAAATTATAATAATGTCTACTTTTTCCTGCGTATTTTGTGTCTAATGTCCCCTAGATATGTAATATTATTTTCTATTTTTACGATTGTATAGAAATATAACCCGACATCATTTTTACAAATGCACATCATAATCTGCGTTCTCGTCTGCTTTGTAGACTCCTAAAAGTTTCCGGGAATATTAATAACCAGTTCAATAAAAGTTCTCAAAGTAAATTTCCGCTACCGTTAGCCATTATATTTATTACTCAATATTTCCTCCTTTCGAATGACTATCGGAACTCGTTATATTAATATATTTATCTTTCGAAATCCTTTTTGCCTTTTCAGAAGGAGAGATTTAGGCCAATTGTTTTCTAGATGAAAACCATATCTTATTATAGACTTTCTATAGCGAGAGAGTATTAAACTCGAATGTATCTATGACCTTTTATTCTAATAAATGTAAAAGTACTATGGGTATTTCTGTACGAATCCATACCACCTTGGTGATTGAATGTCACGGATTTTCGTTAAACTTTTTTTATATTATCACCACTCTAATACTAAAAGCCCTATGCAAAAAAAAGAATTTAAAAAAAAATTTTGGCTGAGATATGATTTTTTTTAAATTTTGTAATTTTTCAATTTTTGACGATAAAGAAAACAGCTTTATTTTCAATTTATTACTATAAGTCTGACAATTTTAATCCAAATTTGATGAAATTTGGTGCACCCATGTAAACTTAGATGACAATCTTAAATTTTTTATAATTTTTTTTAATAGTGGGTTTCTGCTCTTCTTCTTCTTCTTCAAAAATATTTTTTTACATTTTTTTATAACTATGTTTAACCCGATTTTTCGTAAAGTGCCCCCCCTACGATTTTTCTCAAATTTTGGTCAAATGTACTTCTAAGTGTCCTTTTTTCAATGACGTAAAATTTATTCTGGGCAAATTAGGTTTACTATATATTTTAACCATTTTAAATTTTTACGACAATGAGGAACTGTGCTGGAAATAGCTGTTTTACAAAAAAGGCACATATTTTTTTTATATGTTTTTAATAGTTTAGGTCAAATGCTTCATTTTAAGACAAAAGCAAAATAATTAATTGTTGGTTTTTTTCAAAAAAGGCTTAAGTCCACAATTTTATTACTTTTTTTTTCTATGTATTATGTAGGCGTTTTTTTTCTGGTGTAAACGTTAAATACTAAGTCTTTAACATCAAAAACTATTTTTATTTTTTTTTTAACACAATATATTTTTTGGTTTTGTTTTTGATCTTAAAAATGCCTGAAAGTTGGTAAACTGTCAGAGTAAGAAACTTTTTTTTTGTTATAAATCTTTTTTTAATTCGCAGCTCAGAGAAAAGTTTTCTATGCCGGGGATAAGTCCTTAATAAAAATTAATTTAAAAATATTAATTTATTTAACATACTAATTCTTTATTTACAATTTATTTATGTCTTATTATTTAACTTTAATTATTATACAAAGCTTATCAAAATCTTTTAAATTTTTGTGAAGCGCATCCATCGCTAAAATATAATAAAAAAAATTTATTTGCTTGTATTCCAAAGTGACATTGTTCGGTTAGAACTGTTAAGTTAAAAGTGACAATTTTGTTAACAGTTTGTCTTTTGTTTTACTTCGGCGTTCCCTTTTGGAAAATTGTATAGCGGTTGTGCTTGAAAAAACTAAAACAAAATTTTGTTGGCCCCTTATGGAAAATTGTCAGATAACTGACAGAACCAAATTAAAACTAATTTTACCTATTACTTTTACCTTTTTGTGTTAAATTGTGTTTAGAAGCGAAAAAAAAATAGCGTATGATCCAAGGACGAGGAATATATCTCAATCTCTGCATGCGACCGAGCAACATTATTTTTCGTCCTTGGATCATACGCATTTTTTTTTCTCTTATAAACATATTTTTAACAAGAAATAAATAATAATGTCATATTAAAAACATGGCAGGCCAGCATCTTGTCGTATATAACTGGCAGTTGTTTTACGATTGATAGGCCGCGGCATGCCGGTTGCCTACACTGTGCGCGCGAAAAAATGTACTTTCCGGCACGCTGCCATGGTAACGTGCGGGAAAGTAAAAAGCTAAGAAATAGGATATTTTGCGGTCAGATGAATTAAATATCAAATTAATTCTGATATAGCTTTTGAGTATAGTGAACGAATATTTATTGGGTTGATTTTAGAAATCGAGAACAATGTATATATTTATAATTTCAATGAGCACGAAAATGTTTATTCCTTTTTAGAGAACCCAACAGTTATAAATATATATGAGAATCACATAGTAGGCTTAGTTAGGTTAAACAAAAAAGATGGTACATATCATTTAAATAAAAAAAATTCAAAAGATTTTAATAAAAAAAAAACTTTGTATAATAAATTAAAGTTAAATAATAAGACATAAATAAATTGTAAATAAAAAATTAGTATGTTAAATAAATTAATATTTTTTAAATTATTTTTTTTAAGGATTTATCCCCGGCATAGAAAACTTTTCTCTGAGCTGGGAATTAAAAAAAGATTTATAACAAAAAAAAAAGTGTCTTACTCTGACAGTTTACCAACTTTCAGGCATTTTTAAGATCAAAAACAAAACAAAAAAACATATTGTGTTAAAAAAAAAATAAAAATACGTTTTGGTGTTAAAGACTTAGTATTTAACGTAAACTAATGTTTACACCAGAAAAAAAACGCCTAAATAATACATAGAAAAAAAAAGTAATAAAATTGTGGACTTACGCCTTTTTTGAAAAAAACCAACAATTAATTATTTTGCTTTTGTCTTAAAATGAAGCATTTGACCTAAACTATTAAAAACATATAAAAAAATATGTGCCTTTTTTTGTAAAACAGCTATTTCCAGCACAGTTCCTCATTGTCGTAAAAATTTAAAATGGCTAAAATATATAGTAAACCTAATTTGCCCAGAATAAATTTTACGTCATTGAAAAAAGGACACTTAGAAGTACATTTGACCAAAATTTAAGAAAAATCGTAGGGGGGGCACTTTACGAAAAATCGGGTTAAACATAGTTATAAAAAAACGTAAAAAAATATTTTTGAAGAAGAAGAAGAAGAGCAGAAACCCACTATTAAAAAAAATTATAAAAAATTCAAGATTGTCATCTAAGTTTACATGGTTGCACCAAATTTCATCAAATTTGGATTAAAATTGTCAGACTTATAGTAATAAATTGAAAATAAAGTTGTTTTCTTTATCGTCAAAAATTGAAAAATTACAAAATTTTAAAAAAATCATATCTCAGCCAAAAAATTTTTTTAAATTCTTTTTTTTGCATAAGGCTTTTAGTATTATAGTGGTGATAATATAAAAAAAGTTTAACGAAAATCCGTGACATTCAATCACCAAGGTGGTATGGATTCGTACAGAAATACCCCTATACAATATGCCAAAATTTAAGAGGTGATTCTATATCCAAAAATATGAAAAATTGCTCCTATAAAGGTTGGTCCGGAAATGAGTCCTAAGGAAACTACGGCTTTAACTCTTAATCTTAATTTTAACTGAATAAGTAAAATTAAATATACTTAGTTATTTATAATTATAAAAAATGCAAAATTATTGGGCCCAACATTAATTTTTGAGTGGCAGTTAACGTTTAGTTTCAAAGAAGTTTAAATGGAGGCAACTCGTCTATAGTTACAAGATTCATCAATAATTCGAAAGTTAAAAGCAATATCAAGTAACTTAGAGTAATCTAAGTCTTAAAACTTTCCTATACGATCTTAATATTAATTAATAAAGTAATATCCTCAAGCTATCACATTTGATTAGTATAAGTACACAAGAATAGGGTACTTGACATTTTTTGAGCAGGTAAACCTGATAAAAATATATTTTTGATTGTCATACTAAAAGTACATTAGTCCGCTACTCATTTTCTTAAGAAAAAGTGCCAGTTTCGTACAAATGTACCGAAAATAAAACAAAAGACGTATTGGGACATATATTGTGTGTGTGACATGACCGAAACTACTTCTTTGCTAGTCTCGCCTATTGCTTTCCCATTTTGAAAATTTTCAAAATTTCGGAAAGCATTGTATTCGTGCAGAAAATTTAAAATTTTTTTTGCGTATTTTTGCGTTTTGACGTTTTATGTCGATATAAATCAACTTCAAGCAAAAAAAAAATTGTAGGTCGAACGGTCGGTCGTGCTGTCCGGGAAATTTTGTAAGCACGATAACTTAAGAACACTTTAAGGTAGAGAGTTGAAATTTGGCATACAGGTATGTTACCAAAAGTTCTCGCTCGGGATTGTTATTTGTAAACATTGGGGTGGGGCAAGGGAGGCAAATGGGGAAAAATACATTTTTTTTACAAATTTGAAAGTTGCTGTATAGGGGTTTTTACGGTTTGAATCTGATGAAAAAAAAAATTCTAACTTCACCCCCGAGGGGATGAGGGGGTAAATATTTTTAAACTTTTTCAATTCGTCAAAGTTGGTATATAGGGGTTTTTGGGGTCGACGAATCTGAATGTGATAATATTTTTTTTCTAATTTAACCCCCTAAGATAGCTAAAAGTGAATCTGATAATAAAAAAATTCTAACTCCATCCCCTGAGGGGCGGGGGGGATAGTTTTCGTGAAAATTGGTATTTTAGAGTTTTTGAGGTTGCTGAAATTAAATATGAAAATAAAAAAAAATCCAACCCCACCCCCTGCGGGTGGGGGGGTCATTTTCGTGAAAATTAGGATATTGTGGTTTTTGAGGTTTCTGAAATTGAATTAGAAAACAAAAAAATTCTTACTCCACCCCCTAAGGGGCGGGGGGTAGTTTTCTTAAAAAAATATATATTGGGGGTTTGAGATCGATAGAACTAAATTTTAAAATAATTTTTTCCAAATATCCCCTTTAGGGGTGGGGAGTAGTTTTCGTGAAAATTGGTATATTGGTTAAGGTTGCTGAAAGTGAATCTGATAATAAAAAATCAATTTCACGCGCGGAGGTGAAAATGGGAAAGCTCTTTACTGGGCAGTGTATTTTTAACAAAGCTCGTGCAGTACAGAATCTGATGTTCTTTCGGCCCTTGGCATAGAAATAATTATTTGACTGTTGCTTGGTGTATTGTTTAACTATTTTGAAAGATTAGCTAATATATTTCAAATGATTTGTCAAAATTATACAAAAAAAAAGAAAAAATTAATAATAAAGTAAAAAAATATATTATTTCCTCGATTATTTCCTTGGCTTTATTTTCTGTTTCTAATAGGCTAAAAACATACGATTTCGTTCCCTCTTTGACAATTTAATTAAATAATATCATAAATTTGGAACACGGAATGAAAAGGAAGATAGGAAAGTTTTTGGTAGACCTAACTTTGCTTTTGTAGTAAATTAATGAATTTTCATAAAAAACAATCCAGTTTACTTATGCATTGTATACGTATTTTAATTAAACTAAATGCTGCGAATGCTTTTTTGACAAATAGTTACCTAAATAATCTAATAATTAAATCTGGACTCGTCTTCTATAATAAAAAAACAAGCCGTGAAGATATGTAATGTTGGGTATTCCATTATATACTATTTACAGTAAATGGTATTTTCCCATTTAGGGAAAGTTCAAGTATCACGTAACGCAAAATGTACCAAAATTCATACACTTGATACACCGGTTCTCGCGTTATTCAAGGCTGTAGAGATGTCATATTTTGGCTACCCCCCTAACACACCCCCTATTAGGGGGGGGGTAAGCCAAAAAATGAAATCTAAATTTTTTTTAAGGGTTATTTGTAAGAAACACTCGGAAATGAAGCAAATAAAAACTTTATTGCATTACATAATCATGCCTATCTCTATAATATATAATAACGCGAAAACCGGGATATGAAGCGAATGAATTTTGGTACAATTTGCGTTACGTAATAATTAAACGTTCCCTTACTTAAAAAAATAGTATAGTACGCACCGAGTACACGAACCTAGTTTTTAGTGCACTCGATGTGCGTTGAAATGGTTTGCGTCGAGGAGTTTTCGTTTTCTAATAGGCTAAAAACATACGATTTCGTTCCCTCTTTGACAATTTAATTAAATAATATCATAAATTTGGAACACGGAATGAAAAGGAAGATAGGAAAGTTTTTGGTAAACCTAACTTTGCTTTTGTAGTAAATTAATGAATTTTCATAAAAAACAATCCAGTTTACTTATGCATTGTATACGTATTTTAATTAAACTAAATGCTGCGAATGCTTTTTTGACAAATAGTTACCTAAATAATCTAATAATTAAATCTGGACTCGTCTTCTATAATAAAAAAACAAGCCGTGAAGATATGTAATGTTGGGTATTCCATTATATACTATTTACAGTAAATGGTATTTTCCCATTTAGGGAAAGTTAAAGTTTCACGTAACGCAAAATGTACCAAAATTCATACACTTGATACACCGGTTCTCGCGTTATTCAAGGCTATAGAGATGTCATATTTTGGCTACCCCCCTAACAGACCCCCTATTAGGGGGGGTAAGCCAAAAAATGAAATCTAATTTTTTTTTAAGGGTTATTTGTAAGAAACACTCGGAAATGAAGCAAATAAAAACTTTATTGCATTACATAATCATGCCTATCTCTATAATATATAATAACGCGAAAACCGGGATATGAAGCGAATGAATTTTGGTACAATTTGCGTTACGTAATAATTAAACGTTCCCTTACTTAAAAAAATAGTATAGTACGCACCGAGTACACGAACCTAGTTTTTAGTGCACTCGATGTGCGTTGAAATGGTTTGCGTCGAGGAGTTTTCGTTTTCTAATAGGCTAAAAACATACGATTTCTTTCCCTCTTTGACAATTTAATTAAATAATATCATAAATTTGGAACACGAAAGATAGGAAAGTTTTTGGTAAACCTAACTTTGCTTTTGTAGTAAATTAATGAATTTTCATAAAAAACAATCCAGTTTACTTATGCATTGTATACGTATTTTAATTGAACTAAATGCTGCGAATGCTTTTTTGACAAATAGTTACCTAAATAATCTAATAATTAAATCTGGACTTGTCTTCTATACTAAAAAAACAAGCCGTGAAGATATGTAATGTTGGGTATTCCATTATATACTATTTACAGTAAATGGTATTTTCCCATTTAGGGAAAGTTCAAGTATCACGTAACGCAAAATGTACCAAAATTCATACACTTCATACCCCGGTTCTCGCGTTATTCAAGGCTATAGAGATGTCATATTTTGGCTACCCCCCTAACAGACCCCCTATTAGGGGGGGTAAGCCAAAAAATGAAATCTAAATTTTTTTTAAGGGTTATTTGTGAGAAACACTCGGAAATGAAGCAAATAAAAACTTTATTGCATTACATAATCATGCCTATCTCTATAATATATAATAACGCGAAAACCGGGATATGAAGCGAATGAATTTTGGTACAATTTGCGTTACGTAATAATAAAACGTTCCCTTACTTAAAAAAATAGTATAGTACGCACCGAGTACGCGAACCTAGTTTTTAGTGCACGATGTGCGTTGTAATGGTTTGCGTCGAGGTGCGTACATTATTCTTCCTACGATCTAACACCTAAACAACAAAAAAACGCAAAAATTAAAAAACAAGCCAGTTTACTTATACACTGTATACGTATTTTAATTAAACTAAATGCTGCGAATGCTTTTTTGACAAATAGTTACCTAAATAATCTAATATTTAAATCTGGACTTTGACTTCTATAATATAAAATAAGCCATGAAGATATGTAATGCTGGGTTTGGACATTATATACTATTTACAGTAAATGGTATATTGCATTTTCCCATTTAGGGAAAGTTCAAGTATCACGTAACGCAAAATCTACCAAAATTCATACACTTCATACCTCGGTTCTCGCGTTATTTAAGGCTGTAGAGATGTCATATTTTGGATACCCTCCCTAACACACCCCCTATTAGAGGAGGGTAGCCAAAATATGAAATCTCTATAATATATAATAACGCAAAAACCGGGGTATGAAGCGTATGAATTTTGGTACAATTTGCGATACGTAATACTTGAAGGTTCCTTTACTTAAAAAAATAGTATATTACGTAGCTAGTATGCGAACCTAGTTTTTAGTGAACCAGTACGTTTTTTTTAAGAGGCGCAGCCGGGTAAAAAAAGCACTCGATGTGCACTGAAATGGTTTGCGTCGAGGTGCGTACACTTCCTACGACCTAACACCTAAACAACAAAAAAACGCAAAAATTATCTTAAAAATTGTTTGTCAATTTGAGGCTTGGGGTTGAATTTTACTAATTTTCTTACAGCAGATATGTAAAATCAGCTGATCGTCACTCACAAAACAAAAAAATATTTCAAAAAATTTCACATTTTTTTATTTATTTTTTCTCGGTAGAATTGTTCTTTATAATAAAAGTTTTTTTTTTTCGTTAATTGGAATTTTCTTTCAGATTTTTTTGATTTTTTTTTAAGAAACCCCCTCATAAGTTTTTTTTTGTGGGATTACTTTCAAAAACAATAGCCCTCGTAGAACCTGGTTTTTCCTGAAAATTTCAAGTGGATCGGATTATTCCTTCTCGATTTATCGTGTTTACAAAAATCGTGACATCAGACGGATAGCCGGACATTTGAAAAAAAAAGTTGCTTATTTTTTCATGTTTATGACGATTTTTGATTTTTTTTGAAAATTCGAAACTACCGTATATATTATTTTAGCGCAGGCGCTGTGAATAATATAATAATAGGGAAAATACCACAAAACTTTATGTTAAAATTTGGAATTACTTTTTGTGCTTTGTGATTCTAAATCATTAAGTAATTTTTAAACAGAATATGACCCTGCACAAAAAAAACACCTAGTTTGTCAAATTTAAAAAATTTTTACATAAGAATCCGAAAAAAAAAGAAATACGTGTGTGAATATGACACACTAGGTGGAATCTTTGTGCAGGGTTACATATAACAAAATTAGAATTTATTTTAATTACACTTATATAAATTATATAATATAATATTATAGTTTGTTTGTTTGTTTGTTTGTTTGTTTAACCTCGTACTATTCTGCTTAATTAAGCATCCCCTAAGTCCAGGACTTGTGTGGGCTAGTAGTAGTACTTCGAATATTTTTTTACAAATACTTTGCTTACCTATAGGTGTAAATCTGTTGCTTGGTTCTAAAAGGGCCAATGTCAAAATGTCAATAGCAAAGTTTTACGTCTAGGGAGTACGCCTTCGCCAAATTTCAATTATTAATTAACTGAAAAAGGCAATCGGCGCCAGTGAGGTTTGAACTCACGATCAACTCAGTGTCAATGCTATATCGATGCCTTAGACCGCTGGATAATCTCCCATATACCTTTTCGCTCTACCACACACATATATATCTGGACAATGCGATCAATTGTTTAAGTCAGTATAACAGTGATACTAACTTAAAAATACTATTACTTAAATAATAAAAAAGTCGCCCCAGAATTGCATCAAAGTATCGTAAAATAGAACATTTTGTCCCGAGTTGCAAGAGACTTGTGCAATTAGGTCAATCTTAAATAAATAAATAAATAAATAACTTTCATAGATAATGACACATAATATGATTTAAAATAAACCTATACGACTATCGTGAACATGAAACTGGTCAACGCAAAAGACATAAATATACATAAAAAAATGCTATGTTAACACATATTCCTGCATACAATATGGTTCAATATCTATTAGTAAGGCTTCTACCTTAGATTTGAAGGATTTAAGATTATTCAAAGCTCTTATGTCTTCGGGTAACTTATTGAAGACAGATATACAGGCATACAGACAACCCTTTTCGAATTGCGCCAGCCTATGACGAGGGATGTTAAAATAAATATTTCTATTTAGATTACACCGGTATTGTTCAAATAACGATTTATTTTTAAACATAACTCATATAAATACAAACCCGTTAGAGTTAGAATTTCATTATTTCGAAAAAAGCCTCGACAAGAATCCCTGTATCTCAAGCCCAGAATCGTGCGCATTGTTCGATTCTGCACTTTAAACAACTCCTGCACACGGGCATTCTGTCCCCAGAAAATAATACCGTATCTTAAAACTGACTCAAAGTTTGAGTAAGCATGCGCATAAGTTGCATGAAACTTGCATAGTATATACTGGAATTTACATTGTAACCTTTATTTGTAAATTTACACACGAGAAATCATTGAACACTGCATGAAAAACATTTTATTTACTTTTTTAAAGCTTTTAACATTGACAAATAGCTTCAATAAAAAGATAAAAATCGTAATAACCATTTATGGGAGTATTTTCCCATTAATTTATTTGGACCCACCTATCTTTTATGAAAGGCCATTAACGTTTCAATTTACAAAGTTCTCATAAGTGAATATCTCAATCAATCTGGCTGGATAACTCCAGGGAATAATTTCTGTTCTGTTTTCTCGGGAGTCGCTCTATCTAGCGGTGTTTTGGGGACTCGTCGCGGCCCACTATATTGCCGAATAGAAAGAAAGTGTTTTTTAGTGAATTAAATCTTAAATGGTTTACTACACATAAATAACAATTTTTCAAAATTGAGTTTTAACATTGAAAGGTTCTGGGCAAAAAGGGTAAAATTTAAAATAATTAACCCCCAATTCGTACGCCCCTGAATAAATGCATTGTTCTTAAACAATATTTACAGGACCACTTTTAAATATTTTTTTGTTCATATATATTAATTGAGGAGCATTTCCAATATAAACAATTGGATAAGTTTAATTGATTTTATAAAATAAAATTTTAAGCCTACCTGGAATAATGCTTATTTTTCCACATAAAAATGCCTGTAACTTTTTTTTGTTTTATTTTAGCTATCTAATATTTAAAGATTTTAAGAACTGTGTATATTAGAATATTCTAGTGTATAAATTTTATATGCGCACTAATGCGTGAGCAATTATTTTTAAATCTTATCATATAAAATATCAAAAATTTGTATTTTTTCCAACAAAAATGCTCATAACTTCATTTTGGCTAATTTTGGCTATCTTATATTTATGACTTCTGTTCTTAAAAAAACCAGACCTGAAAGTAAAAATAAAAAAGTCTTGAAAAATATTTTGCGGAGATCGTGTACGTAGCTTTATTCTTCCATACAAAAATAAAAATAAAAAATAAAAAAATAAACTGCCCAAGTAAAAGAGCTGTCCCATCTTCGCGCGTGAAATGGATTTTTGTTATCCGATTCAATTTCAGCAACCTCAAAAACCCCAATATACCAACTTTCACGAAAACTACCCCCCGCCCCCTAGGGGGTGGATTTAGAAAAAAACTATTTTAATATTTAGTTTTAGCGACCTCAACAAGCCCAATATGTCAATTTTCAATAAAACTACCCCCGCCCTTCGAGAGGATGGAATTAGAATTTTTTTTATCACTTTCAACAACCTCAAAAATAATATACAAATTTTCACGAGAACTACCCTCCGCCCCTCAGTGAATGGTTCTTCCACCCACCGACAATTTTATTTTTTGCTCAAAATAGATTTAGATCGACACAAAACGTCATAAAACGCAAAAATAAGCAAAAATTAATTTGAATTTTTGCACGAATATCCCAAATTCCCAAAATTTTGAAAATTTTCAAAATGGGAAAGCAAAAATTTTAAAGTTTTTAAAATGGGAAAGCAAAATAGCCAGCCGCCACGGTGCGCCGCTAGATAAAGTGACTCGTTTCCTCGTAGTCCTTAAGAGGGTGACATAGGGCAAGTAAATACACGTATCAAGTTTGATGAGATTAATTACTGATGTATCCTATCTTGTGTCACTCATACCAGCTATTTTAAACTACACGCAGAATAATTTTATTTGGTTCTCAATCATATTTCTAGCAACAGTTGCTAAAATAAATCAATTAATCAATACCAAACAGTTTAGAACTTGAAACTGTCAATCTTCCAATATCACTCTGTACGATGATTAGAAAATAGGTTGATGGAATAATAAAATAGATAATACAAAGTTTTAATATTTATTATTAATTTTTTACGTTTTACAATAATTCTTATGCGTTTAGGAATATGTCACATAATCCTAACTGTTTTTATTTTGTAATTATTGATAAAGTGTTTTCTGTGTAAAAAATATGCCAATATATTAGAAAATAATTATTATATGGTTAGAATCAAATACCAAATACACTGCCCAGTAAAAAAGCTTTCCCATTTTTCACCTGCGCGCTTGAAATTGATTTTTTATTGTCGCTGATAATAAAAAATCCATTTTACGCGCGGAGGTGAAAAATAGGAAAGCTTTTTTACTGGGCAGTGTGTTTGCATATATTTGCTAGAACACTTTTGCGCATTCGTATGTACTATTAAACAGTTCTGCGCATAAATATTTTTTACCGAACACTCCTGCGCATGGTATATTTGTAAATGTTTGGCATAACTTTTTGCGCATTTGTAAGCTTTATTAAACATTTCTGCATAAATATGTTACACCAAACAGTTCTGCGCATTGTAGATTTGTATGTGTTTGCCAGAATACTTTTTCTCATTTTTATGTATTATAAAAAACTTTTGCGCATAAATATGTACGACCAAACAATGCTGCGCATAGTATATTTGAATATGTTTACCAGAAAAATTTTGCGCATTCCTATGTATTATTAAAAACTTCTGTCAAAACAATTTTGCGCATTTGTATATACTATTAAATAAATCTGCGCCTAAATATGTTCCACTAAACACTTCTGCACATGGTATATTTTATATGTTTGGTAGAAAACTTTTGCACATTCGCATGTATTATTAAACCCTTCTACCAAACCCTACTGCGCATCGGTATAGTTGTATATTTTTGCCAGAAAAATTTTGCGCATTAGAATTTTTCATTATCAGATTTAGTTACCTCCAAAACCCATATATACCAATTTTCACTAGACTATTGTCCCCCCCCCCCCCCCTAAAAACCCCTATATAGCAATTTTCAAATTTGTGTAAAAAAAAATATTTTTCCCCATTTGCCACCCTTGCTGCACCCCAAAATTCACCAAAAATCCCGAGCGAGCACTTTTTATAACATACCTGTATGCAAAATTTCAATTCTCTAGCTTAAAGCGTTCTTAAGTTATCATGCACACAAAATGTCCCGGACAGACCGATCGACTGATCGACTGACAATTTTGTTTTGCTCTAATTTGATTTATATCGGCATAAAACGTCATAAAACAAAAAAATACGCAAAAAAAATGACAATTTTTGCACGAATACAAGGCTTTCCGAAATTTTTAAAAATTTTAAAATGGGAAAGCAAAATTTACGTCTCAACTGCCAAAGGGTCATACTTCAAACAAGTAATGCAATTTTTTTGAACCAAAACTATCCGTTAGAAATATTGGTTTACTGAGGAGAGTATTGGATGTTTTGCAACACAGGTATCACAAATACTTCATATTATATTTTTTTTTCTCTCTGTGTAAATGTATTTACTCATGACGTGTATGAAGCTCTTAAATATCGTTACGAATTAATGGCACATTCGCATCATATACACGTCAGAGCTTTGCATATGACAGTTTAACAAGCTCTAGGTCTCTTGAATGCAACGTCATCACTATTCATCCAAATTGCATTGTGTACAAAGTGTCATTGTTTTAGTCACCACATTTCATCAAAATTTTTGGAATACACATATCGCCAAAATTCTTGGCCCCAATTAATTTGAAACGTAAACAAAAATTATTCTAATTTATATTATGTTATTTAGGTTACAATATAAAAACAACAGTTCTTATAAAATTTAATTGTTATTGTTTCAATTGTTATCATGGGTATCATTTTTCTATCGATAACTACAATAAAATAAATTTATGTGGCGTAAAATTTTCATTAGTTGCGCCTAAAAGTAAATTATTTTATAGAAAATCGCCATTTTAAAATGGGTGCAACCCAAGGAATCGAAGTAAGTTGAATTGAGAATATAATTTATATATATGTAGTATTCTGTACTGATAAGTGAAAATACCTTACCCCTACGATGTTTTTTTTACCCCTCTTTTCTCTAATCTAAAATCGTGCTTATTGTTTGCTTTTTAATTTGTGGATTAATACGTTATAATTAAGAGGCATGTGTATTAAATATAAATTATATTCTCTCCCTAAATATCAATTCGTGATACTAGGTTATGTACAGGTGCTTTTTTTTTTCAAATTTTACTCATATTAATCCCAATTATTGAAAAATGCAACTCCTGCTAAAGCAGTCGTTGAATTTTCGTCATTGGGATTAATATTTGTAAAATTTATGTAAAAAAACACCGATACCTAACCTAGTATCACTTATGATATTACCCCTGAAAATACTGAATTTAACACGTGTAATGACACTGGTAGTAGGTAAAATACATAAAAATTATCAATGGTTATCTCTACAACCAATAGGTTCAAGTTTTTCTGTAGAAAATTATCATATCGAAAAAGCTAGTTTTTTGTTATTATATTCTCTCCCTAAATATCAATTCGTGATACTAGGTTATGTACCGGTGTTTTGTTTTTTTAAATTTCGCACGTGTAATGACACTGGTAGTAGGTAAAATACATAAATATTATCAATAGTTACCTCTACAATCAATAGGTTCAAGTTTTTCTGTAGAAAATTATCATATCGAAAAAGCTAGTTTTTTGTTATTCAAAAAATTTTCCCAAAACACTGGAAAATACGAGGCGCACTTAAATTTTGTTAGAAATTTGCTAATATTTCTCAATAGAATTTCCCTGGCATCAAAAATTTTGATCTCTGTAGCACAAATAAAGTCTCTAAATAATAGATGTAATATGTTTAATGTTAACGTGTATTAAAATGGCCTCTTTGCTAATATGGCCTGGGGTCGTCCAATTTTCGTTGGCCCAAATCAAAATTGCTTATTGCAGAGCATTCAGAATATATTTTAAGAACTTTTTAATTTTGTTACTGTAATTTCAATGTGCATTTTTGTTTTTTATTGTTTCCGTGAAGCTATAAAAAAAGCTGTTATATAGTTGTTATATAGAAATATTTATACTTTTATAAAGTATATTTTATAGCGCAGTACGAAAAGATTTAACAAAACGGTTTTATAATGCTTTTGTAAAGTTTTTCTAAGATTTGCCAAAATGTTTATAAAATAATTTTATTATGTTTCCAAAAGCTTTTACAAAATACTAACCAAAACTGAAATGTTTTATAAAGTGGTACCAATTTTACATTTATTGCTGTCTTATAAACATTTTGAAAACGTTTCTGGGAGTAATTTTTGTTTTATAATTTTTGTGTCGGAAGCGATTTGGCTACTATTATAAAATATAAAAATGCTAGTTGTTATAACAACTTGCTATTTTAAATAAAACATTTATAAAATTTAACCCATGCAATAATAAATTATTACTTGACATTTTGTCATTTTTACAGTAACGCTTCTATACTAATGAGAAAACTTGTCGGTGTACATATCGTGATACTAGTAACTACTAGAGTGACCTTATAGTAAATATAACTTTTATTTAAGTATGTATTTAAACAGGATGTATATCATATATACTATATCATATCACATGTATCGTGGGGTGCCAAATCGAAATCGCGAAAAGTGTACGATTTAGCCTACGAAAAAAATTTAAAATGAGCTAAGGAAGGTTTAAGTTTATTTCAAAAGGGTTTTATTGGCCTATTTTAATTAAAAAAGTATACTTTATTACTGAATAAATTAAATTCAAAAATTAATATTTAAAAAAATATATATAGGATGCTTGAAGAAAAAATACTATGTTTCACTCAGAGGAAAAGTTTTTGTTTAGTTTTTAATTTTTTAATTTAAATATGAAACAACATTAAAGATGGTAAAATTATATACTTCCTTATTTGTTTGTGAAATAGTCTTTCAAAATATCATTCGTGCATGTTGAATTATACATAATTTTTTTACTGTATATAAAAAAAAACATTTTGCTTAAGGAAATTGTTTTCGTGCATGTTTCGTCAAAATTCCTCGACCTGCGGTCACTTTTCCTCTTAGTAAAATAATATACTATTCTATATACTATTTTTTGCCTAAAGGAAAAAATATATTTATTATGTATATACTTTGTTTAAAAACTTTAAGTTTTACCACAATTCAACCAAGTCTACTTATATGGCAAAAAGTTTGCGTTTCTTGAATTGGAAACCCCATTGCGAGTAGGTATTATATACGACGCTTTAAATATGCATTAGATTAAAGAAAATTTATGTTTTAGCATTTATATTAATATAAATTTTATTTTTAAAAAACCTTTTACAAGTTTACCCGTTTTATATACTATTGAAAGAGTACAGGTAAATAACACGTTATATTTGTTTGGTTTGGTTCATTTCACCACGTGATAGCTAACTGGCGCTTAACAAGTTAACTAAAGTAAGGGTGTACGTCAAGTCTCCTTTGGTGGACTACAAAAAAATTACGGGGGTACTTCGTTCTCTGCTCTGTTTAAGGTTTAGAATCAGTCTTGGTTCCTAACTTATTAAATTAAAACCGATTATTCAATCCTATTTTGAAGGAGCGCATATATTTATAGGAACTTTTCTTCACATTTTTTATTGTAGAATTTCTGGTTTAAAGAAATTTATCATTTAAGAATGATCATATATAAGATTTCCATAAAAAAAGATAATATTATTTTACAAAACACGCTAAATGAAGATGCTTAAAAAACATGAGGCCCGCGGCTTATAAAAAACGTAAAGGAGGATGTCAGGAAACAGCAATTTTTGGCCTCGCTGCGGAACTTTTCTGACCTTTACAAAATCATCGTTTGGGACAACAATATCTATAAAATGTATCCAAAAATAAAATCCACCCCTTAACCCCTTTCCCTAACCTTATTTTTTTAAATAGTACCCCTATATTTTTTTATTGTATTGTATAGACCTTGAGCTTGCAAATACAGTGGTATATTGCTATTTTTAAGTAGAGAAGTGGTAAAAAATATTTAAAGACCACCCCCTGATTTCAAATATATTGGGCAGCGATTTCATCGAAAACTAAAAAAGGTAATCAATTTCTGCAAAAAAAAAATAAATACAACATTATCTATAAAAAGTAGCCCAAAATTAACTCAGAAATCACCCCCAACTTTATTTTTTCAAATGGCCGGACGGAGTGACCCTATTATTTCTTCTACTCAAGTTTTTCAAACCCAATTTATGTTTTTGATAAACTTGATTAGAAGAAAAACGTAACTCGGTTAAGCTTCAAATTTAAAGCACAGCATCAATCAAATTCATGTAGTACTTTTTAAGTTAACTGAAAAAATGACAACTTTCAGGAAAATCCTGATATCTCCTAAACCAGAAGTAAAAATGTAAAAAAATTAAAAAAGAAAATATTTATTAAAACTGCGGCAATAAGAAAGACTTTAATAATTTGATAAACAGTTGCAGTGGCGTACCATGCAAGTCCTAGAAGATGGGGTAAAAAACATAGTTGTACATTATTTGTTGCTGTTAATACGAAAAAAAAAATCTTAAAACAAACAAAAGTAAAGAATTTTTAAGCTTTAAAACAAAAAAAGAATCAGTCAAATCCATTAATTAGTTTTCAAAATATTTGAATTTAAAAAATGTCAATTTTTTAGGTGTGCGGCAGTGTAATAACAAATATTATACATATTATGTCACATACTAAATATTTAATATTTAGTTCGTTAATTACTTATTTGCAAGTGCACGTTAATAGTATGTACTAGGATAAACAGACATTTGAGACTAATTTGCGATTATTCTGGATTTATAGAAAGAAGCCTTTTTTAGCAAAAAAAGATCTAGAAGAAAAAAAATTTTTATCCAACACCTTCACAGAAACACTTATTTTGAGCACTATTTTAAATGTCAAAAGTGATTTTTTTTCCACTAGTGACTAAAAAATTTTTGACCCACTCTTTTACGTACAGCTTTTGATCTCACCCAAAATTAGTTACATACCCTATTAATTAAGTATTATAACTATTCTATAAATAGAAGCACGTTAACTAAACCATAAAAATTAAAGAAAACCCCAAATTATTCTTTAGTTTTTGAATAAAATACTGTTTTTATTAAAAATTCTGTCATTACCGCGTCCATTTTGACGTTTGTAAGAAATGTAAAACTAGCAATTGTTTATTTTTAATAGGCATACTTAGGCCATGGCTACCTATTATTTTAGTATTAAGAAAACTTAATCTTAATATTTTTGACATAATTTTTCGCAAAATTATAGATTTTTATTTAAAAGTAAAAGATGCTGGATAAAATTAAATTCTCAACTCGTGTATTAAGTGATTTTATCCACTTAATACACTAGTTAAGAAAATAACTATTTTTCTCTTAACAGTACCTTATTATTAAGTTACTAATAGAGTGAATACAAATAATGCTGAGTAGGTTTATTGGGTAGCAGTGTTATTGAAGAGTAAGAATGTTAAAATGTAGAGTAGAGAAGTTAAGAGTATATATATTAGTCCGCCTGTAGAACCCACATAAACGTTTTGTAAAATAGGGTTATTTATCTACAATATTTTAACGTGCGGAGAAGAGATATTAATTTTGAACTCTATTCAGTAACCTCGGGAAATCAGTTATCAATAAAATTTCGTTTTAAGGCAGAAGCCTCGAGTGCAGTAAATAGTTAAAGTTCGATTGAAACTATCCAGTCTTCTACTTATTTTAATTACGCGAGTAATTAACAGTTTTCATTAAATTTTCGATATTAGATTTTCAATTTTAATTACATTTTCAAATTGTAGTATACCCGTTCTAATATTTAACAAAATGCTAAAAACATTTTCCCATTTAAACTCGTTGGTGTCTTAGTGTGTTGGTGGTTGGTCGGTTAAGGCGTATGACAAAGACAATGTAAGAACTGATCGAGTAGCCCTATTTATGTTTGGGTCAGGACTAAAATCCTAAGTTAGTAAAAAGTTATAATACTTGCAAAATGAAGGTCATCAAAAACTGCTTGAATCCTGAGATTCCATAATTTTTTGTATGCACTTTAATCTCGATTTTGATGAAAAAAATAATAGTTATTTTCTTAACTGGTGTATTAAGTGGATAAAATCACTTAATACGCGAGTTGAGAATTTAATTTTATCCAACTCCTTTTATTTTTAAATAAAAATCTATAATTTTGCGAAAAATTATGTCAAAAATATTAAGATTAAGTTTTCTTAATACTAAAATAATAGGTAGCCATGGCCTAAGTATGCCTATTAAAAATAAACATTTCTTATTTACATTTCTTATAAACGTCAAAATGGACGCGGTGATGACAGAATTTTTAATAAAAACAGTATTTTATTCAAAAACTAAAGAATAATTTGGGGTTTTCTTTAATTTTTATGGATTAGTTAACGTGCTTCTATTTATAGAATAGTTATAATACTTAATTAATAGGGTATGTAACCAAGTTTGAGTAAGATCAAAAGCTGTACGTAAAAGAGTGGGTGAAAAATTTTTTAGTTACTAGTGGAAAAAAACTCACTTTTGACATTTAAAATAGTGCTCAAAATAAGTGTTTCTGTGAAGGTGTTGGATAAATGGTTTTTACTTTATTTATAAATAGAAATGTGTAGTTTCAATCAGAAAAACGACCTCATTAAATCTGGCATAAAAATCGATATATTTTATTTAGTAGATGAAGAACTGAATACGACGAAAGTTAATTTAATAAGGTATTTTAATTCAATGTCAATTCAGCAGAAAATGAGATTTGATGAAAATATGAATGAAAATAATATGATTTGATTTGTTGAGCATTTTAGTGATTGGACTGACAAGCATGAAAAGCGACAGGAAAAATCCAGAGTATTCCGTAAGAAGTAAATTTCAATTTAATATGTCACTGATAATTTTGCAATGTGAGAAGCCATTGGAAAATTAATGTATTGAGGAAATTAAATGTTTCTTTTATTTATTTTTTTTTTAAATTAAACTGGCCTATATGAAATAAGTCAACGGACGAAAATTCAATTATAAATCAAATGAGCTGTAGAATTCCTGGTTTTAAAGGACAAAAACTTCAAAAATCATTATAATGAAACAGAAAATCTAAACAAACCTATCCAAAAAGTCCAAAAAAGAAAGAATGCCATGCTATGGATAATGTTTTTTTGGAAGATGTGGTAGTAGTAATGGTGGAGAGGTCTACCCTGATAACTAGACTACATGGTCCTTTAAAACTACTCATTTTAGGACTTCCTACCCCGGTAATTTTAAGTATTTTTAATTCTACTACAACGAGGATTTTTGGTGTTATAGAGTTCTTATATTGACAGTTCTGTGACAGAACTTCTTACCACAGAATGTTAATTATTTGAAGACACTTTACTGTCCTAGTAAGAAATAAAAGACTGGTTCCTTTTATCTTCTATATATAGGTATACCTGGAACAGAATGTGTCATTCCAGTATTAATTTTCAATTTATTTAGGACACAAAAAGTCCAGAAATAACTATAGTTTTAACATTTAATAGGATCAATTGATTCAGTTGACCAATAAATAATAGTATATTATGCACTGTAAATGCAAATATGGTAATTTTACAGCAAATAAAGTAAGTCATATGTTGCCAGCAACAAAAGTGGTTAATTTAAATCAGTTCTGTAAATTCATAGTTATCTGTAAAAATGTGAATTTTTACCTGTGATTTCACAGTAATTTAAGCATCGAATTTAATGTGTATTTCAAGCAGTATTACGGGCTCTTGTAATTTTCGGTAAAAAGTTCCGGCTTTTTGGACCACACGCATGAATTTTAATGCAAAATTATTGTACCGACAGGAAAAGAGCTGAGATTTTACTAAACCCAGTAATATTGAGGTTAATTTAATAAATATTGTAAATTCACATTCTGACATTGTAAATTTGCTTTAATTATTACAGTTAAAACTACTGTAAGATTGACGGACAAATTTAGAGTGAGATCCATAGAGGTATTTACCTCGAGAAAAATTACCTCGAACACCCTTACTAAAAACTAAAAATAATAAGTAAAATTAGTTTTAATTTCGTTATGTCACTTATCTGACAACTTTCCATAAGGGACCGCAAAAGTACTTTACAACACTTGGTTCTCGAACCAAGAGTTTGATATTTGCGACTTAAAGCTAATCTTACAGTGTGCAATTGTAGTGATATACAAGTTTGTACCAAGACGAAATCAAATGAGCTAAAAACAAAAGTAATAGTTACATTTTATTGCAAATTTGCATTTTGGAAAATTGCATAATATATAACTTTAACATTAGTATTATTTCAATGTTATACTTTTTCTCACTAGACATCGCATTCAAGAAAACTTTTGGAATTTTGTTCATTTAATTGTATAGTTTAACTTTGCATAATAAATCCATTGTAAAGGAGCACTGGAATATCAAGGATTTAATTTATTTTAATAAAGAGTGCATTAAACAAAACTGTTTAGTTACAAAGTTTTTATACATTATATTACAGAACGTACCAAATGGACGCGTTTGAAGTTCTAGCAGGATTTATGGAATTGTTTTCAACTACACTGAGATAAATTTTTACATCCACGTGCATGGGTAATTTACTTGCAGCTGCTGTTGATGTAAATTTACACTCTAAGCGTTAATTTAAATGCGGTGTGTATTATATTTTTACATCCAGTGTGTAAAGTTTACACCAACGCGTAAATATACTTTTTACCTAAAACCCTTCAATTTATTAAAAAAAAATAGAATAACCATTTTGTTATTTTTCTATTTATGAATAGTGTTTTATGGAAAAACTACGCAACAGAAAAATAAAACGTATATTCGTAATCAGCGCTACAAAAAGTACCAATATAAAATAGAAACAGAAAACATACACAAGTCTTAACAACTCAAAATTTGCAGGCCAGTGGTACCACGTAAATAAGTAAAATATTAAAAAATGTATGTTTTAAGGATATTGTATTAATCACACTTTTTAAATATTTACTTTTAATCAACACTTACCAATTATTTCTTTGAAAAATCTAGCACACACAAAATTATACGTACGCTCTTACAAACGTAAACAATTATAATGGTCGACAAGAGACTCGATGAAGCAGGAATTCTGGCTTCTCGAGTCACGTGACTAGCTTAACGCCCGCGATTGGCTGGCTTGTACATCAGAAGTGTGATTTTTACACTTCGGGTGTATTGTTGCTAAAGGTATGTTTATAAAAATACACTTTCTTGAGCTCCGAGTGTATTGTTGCAGAAGGTATGGATGTAAAAATACACACTCTAGGTCAAAATCACCTCACCTGTGTAGTGTCACATCAATGTTGATGTACATTTATATAAAGGTGTAAAATTTACACATTTATAGAGTGTATTTTTTAACACCTTTTTAATGTAATTTCTTTCAGTGTAGATAAAACATTCATTCTTTTGCGATAAATTTAATTAAATTATCTTGTAGGTACGATTTTTCTCTGATTTTTTTTATAACATGACGCTATTAGAATCGATTTTATTTTATTTATACAAAGTGTCTCAAGTCAAAAAACAAAAAAAATACCCACCCTCACTAAAAAATTAGATGTGTTTGGGTTAACCAAATTGTATTTTTGCCCTTACTACATTTCTATCTGCAGCCATCACAAAAATAGTTGTTCCGTAAAGTCCTGTCAAAAAATAAGCAATTCATATGTTGAAATTACAATAAATGCAAACGGGCTTTAATTTTAAAGGGTATTAGTGGATGGTAACACTCAGGAGTGTTCTGTTACCATCCACTACTACCCTTTAAAATATCAGCCTGTAAGAGGGTATTAGTGGATAGTAATAGACAACTCAGAAGTGTTCTGTTACCATCCACTACTACTCTTTAAAATATCAGCTCGTGTGCATTTATTGCAATTTCAGGACTGTTATTTTTTCTCCGGATGATTTGCGTAAGGAGTCTCCGCTATCTTGAGTTTTTGGGGTGAGTGCGGTTATTCCGCTAATATGCATATTATGATAAAAATGCAAATATTACCAATTTTGTTAAAGAGCAAAATTTCAACAATTTTTGTAAGGATAATTTTTCTATTATATTAATAACAATTGAGTTTGGACTTTTCAAAAATAGCCATGTTGGAGATGAAATGTATTTTTCGCACTCGGACACCCCTTACGCAAATCATCCGGTGAAAAAACAACCGGAGTGTTCTATTACCATCCACTAATACCCTTTAAAATATCAGCTCGTGTTCATTTATTGCAATTTACATTTATTATTTGATTGGACTAGTATTTAACTACACTAGGCAACACGGTTTCTTGCCCCGATTGGAGTCATGTGTTTTTTTAACTAATTTTGTGTCGCTGAAACCGAATGTGGCCTCAGAATATTTCTATTACCTAAGTTTTCTGAGAAAAATAAGATAAAAATGTTAAAAAATCATTATTTTATCCCTCTTTTGTTCTAAAATCATGGGAGACAAAAATATTCCAAGGACAAATTTGGATTCGGCGACTTAATATTAGTTAAAAAATACCCAACTTAAAACATAGAAACTTTAAATTCATAAGTAGAATAAATAAGGATATTATGAAAAAAAAAATATAAAAAAAATGGATAATGTGACAAAACTAAGTAGGGGTGGAGGGTAAGAAGAAGGGTTCATAAGGGGACAAGCTTATCGCCACGTACTCATGCTAAAAATTGTCAAAAATCATTACTAGGTCCAAAATGAACTAAAAAAATGTTACGTATTATGGTTCTTATGTAATAAAGTAACATTTTTATGATGAAGAACCATTAAAAAACAAAAAAAAATACACAATATTTTGTTTTATAAATTATTTTTAAATTGGCATAATTGCATGTACTAAAATTTAAAAAATAAGACGTGCTGAATTTTTTCTAAGGTCAAATTTGAATTCTGCGCCTTTAAATTGATTAGAAAAATATATTTTTTAGGCTAGAGAAAAAGTTTACACTGTGTACTTTAATTTTATATCTTTTTCATTTATTTACTTTTTAGGAACAAACTAATAAAAAAATAATTGTATAAATATTTTTGTAAAGAATCTTATAATCTACAAATTAAGTTCTATAAAGTTTTTAAAATAATTTGATAGTTTTGCCACAAATGAGCAATTAAGTAAACTCTGCACTTTCATTTTAACCTTTTTATTTTTTTTCGCGTACTTACTCTGACAGTAGGTTCTTGACATATAGATTTTTGAATTCCTCGTATTTTTTTAAATATACACTAAAATTTTCAAAATTCTACTCTTTTTTTTAAAGATTTTGAAAAAAAAGTCATTATTACCTGAACTTATATCTCAAAAATTTTAGGTGCTGGAAATTTTCTAAGGTCAGATTCGGATTCTACGCCCTCGAATTAGTAAGAAAAATTTACTTTCCGATCGGGGCAAAAAAAAAAGTTGCGATTTGTTGCCTAGTGCTATTGATCTAGTCGCCCCAAACATATCTTTAGTCAGTGCTTCAGTAGCCACCATATGTGCAGTTTCAAATTTTAGTAATTCGTCGTATCAGAATAACAAGGTTTCAACTAACATTTTTTCAGGTTTTCACTTTTTTGCATTTTCGAATAGAGCTTTTTACTGCCTTTTTAAAAAATAAAAATATAATGCACATAGCCCATTTTATTTACAATCCAACCATGTTCTATCTGAATTTTTTGAGATTTTTTTAAAGCAACGAGATTCTAAGTGGTGGCCCATAAAATACGTCTCGCAAATTGACCAAAATTCATACACTTCATACACCGTTTCTGGCGTTATTAAAGGATGTAGAGATTTAATGTTTTGGCTAACCCCCCCCCCCCCCCAATAGGGGAGGGGGTTAGGGGGGTAGCCAAAATATAACATCTCTACAGCCTTTAATAATGCGAGAAACGGGGTATGAAGTGTATGAATTTTGGTTAATTTGTGTGACGTATTTTATGGACTCCTAACTGATAATAAAGTTTAATTTGAATTTGTTACTTGAAAATCAGGTACCTCATTAATGAAAATTAGTTTAAGTCATAATGATTAATAATAATTTATGCAAAATATTGCATTTATGTACAAATTATTTAAAAAAACAGCAAAAAACATGTGAATTTAATGAAAAACGGTTCTAACTCAGTTAGAACATTGTTGTACTACTACTTTCCATAGAGTTTTGGGTTATCAAAGTTCCAACTGATTATTTATTTTAGCTAATATTTAAAATACCAACAAAATATGTATTATGGGTAATAATTTATCCTAATATAAGTCCATCACAGCATAATACACCACATAATTATGAAATTTAAGGGAAGTTTCATGATTTTAAAGTTTTGATTGATCATAAACTAAATCTATAATTTATACAGTTGAAACCTCGTTGTTCTCACACGACGAATTATATCAGACAACCCGCTACTGATATTGATTCCGGAACTAGCGATATGTCCTTGATTAAAATAAGGGGAGCATAGGAGAAGATTTTTTAAACGGAAAGGGGTGTCGTTTAATACCTCATTTTAAAACAAAGAAAAATCTCTATGAGACCATATATATGTTTAATTTTTTTTAAATCTTTTTTAAATGTTGTTTTAAATTGTTTTGCTAAAATATAAATAAGTTTTTTTTTTGAAATTTTAAAATTAGTCTAAAGTATAACATACGTTTTTGAATAATTAATTTCATAATTATTTTAAAAAAAATGTTTGATTTGTTTTAATAGATTTTGACAAAAATTCCTATTTACAACCCTATTTTAACCCCTCAAAAAAATTGTAAAAAAAATTAATAACACATAATCAAATAGAGAGTTTAATGAGCTTTAAAATGATGTATCACACGACTCCCTTTCTATTAAAAAAATCCCCGTATGCTCCCCTATACTCACATTGTAAACGATAAATATATCAAATATATTCAAAAAGATTATTAAAGTTCTCTTATTTAATAGTTTCAAATTTTAATTCGGTATCCCAACTCGTTCAAAATTTAAGAGGGGTTGGGTGACCACGGTTCACCTGGGCGATTTTAAATAAAAATTTCGTGGACTCCTACATTTTTTGGACTAA
This sequence comes from Brachypterus glaber, assembly GCA_958510825.1. Lineage (NCBI taxonomy): Eukaryota > Metazoa > Arthropoda > Insecta > Coleoptera > Kateretidae > Brachypterus > Brachypterus glaber. The sequence goes on from OY294045.1 coordinate 22,090,938, forward strand.
AACATAACTGATGACATAAGAAATCAATTCCCATTTAAAAGAAAATCGTAAAAGATACACTTTTTTAGACAGATAAAAAAACGTTTTTTTGAGTAATAGGGTGTGTCAAAAAATCTTTATTTTCAAAATCAAAAACGCTCTCTGGCTTAAAAGTTGCTCCTTAGTAAAAAACAGTGGCCAATGTTTAGAGGTAGCAAATCACTCAAACTTTAAAAAAAATCGGTACCTGTTTTTTAGATAAAAACTTATACCGATAAAAATTGAGGAAATTTTGGAGGGTTTCTTTGGTAATATTTAGAAACAATACTAAATGTAAGAACTAAAAGAATTATATCCCCCTCCCCTTAAGTTAGAACATGAAAAAATCGCCAATTATTGAAGATTTCGCGAAAATTTTATTTTTGCAAGTTTTTAAAAGTGCATAAAAATAGATTTAAATAAAAAATCTGCAAAACTGTATATTAGTATATAAGCATATTTACATGTTAACCTACATGACTATACAGAAAACATAATTTTTTTCCTCAAGCTGAGTAAATAAATTAATTTCGATTAGAAACCGGGTGGATTTTCTGTTTTTTGCCTAAAACTTTTTTCGGTGTACTTTTTTTTTGATTTTTTGGTTGGAATACTTTTTTATGTAAAAATACACAAAAAAGTTTCTGTGGTTTAACATCGCAGGTTTAACCGTTTTAAAGATAAATGCATTTAAAAGTAAATTTTTACGCATGAAGAAGCAAAAATATAAAAATTAAAAAATATAAAGCAAAAAACAAATATTTTAGTGATGAGTGGTTATTTAACATTAAAAACATAGAAAAAGTTTATATGCAACTTGGTCAAAAAATCATTCCTAAGGAAGTTATGTCCTCTTAAATATGCCCACTTTCAATAAATTTTCGCAAAATCTTCAAATAATTGGCGATTTTTTTATGTTCTAACTTAAGGGGAGGGGAAATATAATTTTTTTAGTTTTCTCACAATTAGTATTGTTTCTAAATATTACCAAAGAAACCCTCCAAAATTTCCTTAATTTTATATACAAACACTTTTTATCCGAAGTTTGGGTTTGAGTGCTTTGAGCTACCTCTAAACATTAATCGATTTGGCTCATTTTTGAGTGGCCACAGTTTTTTACTAAGGAGCAACTTTTGAGCCAGAGAGCGTTTTCGATTTAGCAAATCGGAATTTTTTGACGCACCCTATTACTCAAAAAAACGTTTTTTTATCTTTCTAAAAAAGTGTATCTTTTACGATTTTCTTTCAAATGGAAATTGATTTCTTATATCATCAGGTATGTTTTAGTCAAAAAAATGTAGGGGTCCACGAAATTTTTATTTAAAATCGCCCAGGTGAACCGTGTGACTTTTGGATTTTGGAACGCCCTCTCTGTATATTCCATTTTGTAACACTCTCCCTAAACCAATTTGACGAATAACTTTTATTTTGCTGATGTCTGGTGATTTATAATACATTAGATATAATTCATACATTAAATTTGATTACATTATAGGTGATAAAGTAAATTTACATTACAATTCGAGTGATCGTCTTCGATAGTAATCGATCATTTGTGACAAATATATTCTAGAAAAAATGCACTAACTTTGAGTGGAATATTATTTATTTATGTTATTACAGAATAACACAGATCCATTATTGGAAATTATATTTTCATAATAAAGTAAATGAAATATTATTTTATTTAAGTAAGTAGTAATTATAATTAGACATAATGTTCCATTTTTATGTTTCCTTAATCAAATTAAAAAATTATTACGTGAAAGTGCCAACGTTTCGAGTACCTACTGTATTACTTTTTACTTAAGGGGTTGTTCTGATTTTCAAAAATTTTTTTTTGCTTTTTTGATACTTCTTGATATTAATATATGTGTAGAATGTGCTCCTAAAATATTTTGACAAAATCCATCTTTTTTTAAAAGTTATACTTATACAGGGTGTACAATAAGTTTTCCGGCAAACTTCCTTTAAGGGATTTATAGTTCCTATAACTACTCATAAGGGAGTTATGTCCCTTCAATAGGGGTTCCAAAAATTTGTTTTTTATTTATTAACTCAGGAACCCTTTTCATTATATCATGCATGTTCCTTTTTTATGTATCTTTACCTGAGGAATACTATACTGAGGAATAAATCCACAAAAAAAGTTATACAGAAAAAAGAGGGGCAAAAAAATGTTAAGCCCCATTTCGGACGCCCCTGGTTAAAGTAACTATATGCACGTAACATCGGCTGATGGGCCTTATTAAAAATATATCACATGCAATACCTCGTTGATATAACGCACAGGGTTCCTGAGTTATTAAATAAAAATCGAATTTTTAAACCCCTTTTGAGGGGGCGTAGCTCCCTTACGAGTCGTTTTAGGACGTATGTTTAGAACTTTATTCAGAATTTTGTTCTATACATCCCTTATGTAAAGTTTGGCGGGTAAGTTATGGGACACCCTGTATATGTATTTCTAAACTACATGACATCATCCCTTAAGTTTTTTGTTTTAATCTCACTACAAATTCCTTAAACATTCCAGCGAATTTTTATCCTTAATGCGGTTTTATTTAATAAAAATTCTTTAAATATTTTAGTAATCTGTTTGTAATTTTTTTTTAAACGTATATTGAAAAATAACCTAATGATATATACCGGGTGTTACAAGACCAAGCTACACCACTTTTTCTTTATTTTAAAAGTTAGAGATTTCAAATTTGAAACATCTCTTATTGCCATAAAACATCAACTTTAAACATAAAAAGTACATTTATGTCACTTCCGGTTTAACCTGAAATGACATCAACTTTCGATTTTAAAAAGAGTAATGAACAATGAACAAATTTAAGGGGTGAGACCTAAAAATTTTTCAATTTTGGTGGGTCACCCTATTTACCAAATTAACGACTATAAAAGTCAAATAGAGTAACTGAATTCAATATACCAAACCACTATCTAGCTACATATCAAAAAGGCTCCTATTACTCGTATACACAACTTTACAATAAGTTTCCACGATATATAAAACTTTTAAATATTAATTATTATAATTAGATTATAATCTTAAAGTATTTAGGAAGAAACTTTTTGATTATATCTGTGAAATCGAATAGTATACTTTAGAAGAATTTTTTCTTATTATTAATATTATTTTTATTTTTTTTTTATCACAGGTTTCCCCGGTATTTACTTCCAACGGTTAACGGGGCATCACAGGCCAACGTTACTATCGGTGGCTAAAACATGACGTATCGTTCTACAGGGTGATAATATTACCGTCTTCTGCGCAAAAGCTATTATTTTTCTAGAGACCTCAATCCTATCTAAGATATCAGGTAGGTTTCAGGTAGGTTTTTGTCCACTAGTCCGTTACAATATATCACAATAGGATAAATAAATACTTTTTGTAACTCATAAATATGTTTCACTTCCTCTTCCAGTTCTTGATATTTTCCTATCTTCCTTCTCCTTGCCTCTCCCACGTTATTATCCTTTGGTATCTCTATTATGTGTGCCACCTTTTTACGTTTATCAAGTACAAATAAGTCTGGTTTATTAAACTGTTCTGGGTGGTCTGTGGCCATTGGAAAGTCCCACAGTACTTTAAAGTTTTCATTTTCTATAACGGACGCAGGTAAGTAATAATAATAATAATAATCTTTATTAACCCATCAGATTAATCCATTTACAGGGCAAAAAAAATATATAAACATATATATATATATATATATACAATTATATACACAATCTTAACTAAAGTATACACTATGTAATCTACTTCATAGATTTTCTGTGTATAGAATTGAATTTAAAGAACAAATATTAATATCAGATGAGTTACTTAAATTATTATAATTGCTACACATGATATTTAAAGGTGATTTAAGTAGAACGTTGGTTCGACTAAAGTTGCATATAAATGTTTCTTCATGACGTGATACTAATCTGGGAATTTTAAAGTTTATTTGACCAAGTAGGTCTGAACAGTCCACTTGATTGTGTAGAAGCTTGTAAAGAAAACTAAGAGAGAAGTTTACTCTTCGTGTGTAGAGAGAAAGCATATTAAATCTATTAAGTAACACAGAGTGATCATATCCTTGCTCGGGATAGGTACCCTCACGTTTATAAAATAAAATTTTTAAAAACTGACGATTAACAGCTTCTAAAGCATCAATGTGAACATTATAAATAGGGTACCAAACAAGAGAAGCATATTCCAGTCTGGACCTAACATAAGCAAAAAAAAGCGATTTCAGACATAGAGTATTATTAAAAGATTTAGAATTACGTATGATAAATCCCAACATTCTTGAGGCAGAAGAGCATACCTGCGTTATATGTTTAGAAAAGGATAGTGAGGGATAAAAAGTTACTCCAAGGTCCTTCATTTCATGACATCTCTCCAAGTTGACACCATTAATGCTGTATTGAAAGTCAGTAATATTAAGCTTAGTTGTAAAGGATATATATTTGCACTTTTTAATATTGAGGTTTAATTTATTGCGTTCACACCATTTAGCCAAGTTGTTAATTTGACTTTGCAAAAATATACAGTCATTAATGGTGTTAATGATTACGTAAAATTTAAAGTGGTCAGCAAACAGAAGTTTATCGCAGTCTATATATCCAGGCAAGTCGTTTATAAAAATAAGGAAAAATAGGGGCCCCAAATTGGAACCCTGTGGAACACCAGATGTAGGAACAAAAGCAAAAGAGAAATAACCGTTATAAAAAACTATAAGTTTTCGATCAAACAAATATGTAAGTATTTGTAACACGGTGTTTCATTGACTAACAGGCCTTTTCTCTTACCGATTTCCTGGTGGATGATCCCAGCAACTTTATTATGCCGGTCTAGGTAAAGTACGAGCAACCTGATGTTAAGTGTTGAATGGTTTCAGAAGCTTTGTTACACAGTCTACAATTTTCAACAGGTATTTTCTCTTTTAAAATATATTTTTTATAGCCCCTTGTGGAAATAACCTGGTATTGTATGGCTAAGGCGAAACCCTCCTTTCTTTTAATATAGGTTGGAGAAAGCCGGATCTATATCTCTACTGTATAACTCACCAGCAAATCTTCCATGTAGTACCTTAGTGGCCCATTCTTCCTTTAGCTTATCTTATATTACACTAAAATTAATGGGTTCTTGGTTGGCAATATTTAGTGGGGTGTACTTTTCATTAACTTTAACTACCGCTTTACATGGTTCACCTGGGCGATTTTAAATAAAAACTTCGTGGACCCCTACATTTTTTGGACTAAAACATACCTGATGACATAAGAAATCAATTTCCATTTGAAAGAAAATCGTAAAAGATACACTCTTTTAGAAAGATAAAAAAACGTTTTTTTGAGTAATAGGGTGTGTCAAAAAATTCCGATTTTCGAAATCGAAAACACTCTCTAGCTCAAAAGTTGCTCCTTAGTAAAAAACGGTAGAAAAATATCGGTACCTGTTTTTCGGATAAAAAATGATTATATATAAAATTAAGGAAATTTTGGAGGGTTTCTTTGATAATATTTAGAAACGATACTAATTGTGAAAAGCTAAAAAAATTATATCCCCCCTCCCCTTAAGTAAGAACATAAAAAAACGCTATTTGAAGATTTCGCTATTTTTTTTTTAAATAGGGCATATTTAAAAGGACATAACTCCCTTAGGAATGATTTTTTGACCAAGGTGCATATAAATTTTTTCTATGTTTTTAATGTTAAATAACCACCCATTACTAAAATATTTGTTTTTGGCTTTATATTTTTTTATTATTTTTATTTTTGGTTCTTCATGCGTAAAAATTTACCTTTAAATGCATTTATCTTTAAAACGGTTAAACCTGCGATGTTAAACCACAGAAAGTTTTTTGTGTATTTTTACATAAAAAAGTATATTCCAACCAGAAAAAAACAAAAAAAAAGTACACCGAAAAAAGTTTTAGGCAAAAAACAGAAAATCCACCCGGTTTCGAATCGAAATTAATTTTTTTTACTCAACTTGCGGAAAAGAATTATGTCTTCTGTATAGTCATGTAGGTCAACATGTATATATGCTTATTTACTAATATATAATTTTGCAGATTTTTTATTTAAAACTATTTTTTATGCACTTTTAAAAACTTGCAAAAATAAAATTTTCGCGAAATTTTCAAATAATTGCCGATATTTTCATGTTCTAGTTCTAACTTAAGGGGAGGGGGGATATAATATTTTTAGTTCTTACATTTAGTATTGTTTTTAAATATTACCAAAAAAAATCCTCCAACATTTCCTCAATTTTTATCGGTATCAGTTTTTATCTGAAAAACAGGTACCGATTTTTTTTTTAAAGTTTGAGTGCTTTGAACTACCTCTAAACATTAATCGATTTGGCTCATTTCTTAGTGGCCACTATTTTTTTTCTAAGGGGCAACTTTTAAGCCAGAGAGCGTTTTTGATTTTGAAAATCGCGACTTTTTTAACACACCCTATAACTCAAAAAAACGTTTTTTATCTGTCTAAAAAAGTGTATCTTTTACGATTTTCTTTCAAATGGGAATTGATTTCTTATGTCATCAGGTATGTTTTAGTCCAAAAAATGTAGGGGTCCACGAAATTTTTATTTAAAATCGCCCAGGTGAACCGTGTTTATGTAATGGCTGGTCTTGAGCAATGAAGTATTTCTTCAGGAGGTCATCTTGGATTCTTAGGTTTTGCAAACCTTGGCCACCATCCTGTCTGGGTATGAACAACCTAGCAGTGGATGCTCTAGGGTGGTAAGATCTAAACTTTGTCATGAGTACCCTTATTATTATTAATTTATACATTTATTATTATTATTATTATTATTATTATTATTATTATTATTATTATTATTATTATTATTATTATTATTATTATTATTATTATTATTATTATTATTATTATTATTATTATTATTATTATTATTATTATTATTATTATTATTATTATTATTATTATTATTATTATTATTATTATTATTATTATTATTATTATTATTATTATTATTATTATTATTATTATTATTATTATTATTATTATTATTATTATTATTATTATTATTATTATTATTATTATTATTATTATTATTATTATTATTATTATTATTATTACTATTATTAAACTAAAAGCATCTTCATAGCTTGTTTATAAAATAAATATTTTAAAACATAACTATGCTAAATATTTAAATGTTTTATGAAAGATGTAGTTAAAAAAAAAATATTTTTTTAAAATTTAATTGTAAATTAGCAATTTTAACAGTATTATTCAAAGTAAAAAAAAATTAAATTGTAAATATTTTCTTTTCATTACTTTGTTTCTTTAAAGTTCAAAGCAAATATTTTCTTGTACGAAAAAAAATTATACACTTTAATGAATAAATTCATTAACGTGTTTAATTTAAAATTAAAACAATCAAAACAGCTTTGGAACTCGATTTATAATTAATTTTAAGGTTATTATCATCAAGCAACTAAAATATTTTGAAAAGACCTTATTAGAATTTACATCAAACAAAATAAAATTAATAATGTATTTTTATACGCCTCTTAGCATTCTTTAAATTATACAATTTTATTTTTTATTTTTTTTTTTAAATACATACATTTATTTAGTATTTAAGAGGATATCCTAGAGCACTAGATAGGTAGGTTTGTTAGGGTAGGTGGGTAGTTTGAGTGGTTTGAGTGGTGCGTAAACTACCTACCTACCCTAACAAACCTGCCTATCCAGTGCTCTAGGATATAAAGAAAAGATTTGTATTACAAATATTAAGTTTTGTTTAACATTTCTTATTATTTTAATTTTTTACGAGAGGGAAAGCACTACAAAACATTTGTACATTAACTTCCGACAAGATTTTGGTTTGACTTTCAAGATTTTCGATATAAAAATCAAAGTTTTTCGATAAGATATCTGAGAAAGGGTGTCCTAGATATTACAGATCAATCGGTTTTTGCCGTTATTATTAAAGCTATTAAAATAAAATTTATGTCAGTCAAAATGCATCCAACAAGCTATATGTACCTAAATAAAAAAATATACTAGCTTTTATTTAAAACAATTTTTATAAAGTATTTAATAGTTATTTATATACCAAGGGACTAAACTGGCTGTTTTAGTCCCGCTGCATTAGTGTTTCCTGAGCGAGCTTAGCGAGCGAGGGAAACAGAAATGCAAGGGACTAAAACAGCCAAGTTTAGTCCTGAGGTATATACACTATTTTTTGCAGGACCAAACATAATTTAGTTAGGTAGATAAAATTAAAATTAAAAACCACGCGTCTAAAATCGGTTGTTTTATTTTCGTAATTTAATCAAGATGCCTGTAAATTGCGAAAAGTCAGTTTCATGGCTATCGCGATTTTAATTGTTTTTTAATATGGTTGACACAAACGTCAAAAAAATGGACGAAGATGATAAATTTTAAGTTATGTATAAATTGTTATAACAATGTTATTTTTAAAGGTTTTCTTTGTTAAAATCAAATAAATTGGTTTGAATCGCTAATTTATTACAAAACACCACCAAACCTAATTTTTGAACCAGCAAAGCACATAGTAAGTATAATATTTTAATATTATCAAGGTTGCCGTGATTTTTATTCCCTAGGGAGAAAAACGGCAAGTTTAGTCCCGAAAATGAAAGCGTAAAATTAGGTTTTAGTCTTGGTCGTGCAAAAAGTATATTTTGATACTACTTAAAGCTAAAATTTATTTAATTTGGACAATTTATATGACATTTATCCAGATATATAATTTTGATATTCAATTCACGCAACCCTTAAGTGATTTCAAATTAAGTGATATATACATAGAGTTTTTGATAAAAAAAAGTATAAAAAAAATCATAGTGTTTTAAAGAAATTATTTAAAAAGTAATTTAATATTAATTATCACGATTTGTTTAGCCAATGTAAATAAATTAAAGCATGGTTTATTAAATAATATTATTATACAGGGTGATCAGTAACTGCCATGCCAAAATTTAAGAGGTGATTCTACATCCAAAAATATGAAAAAAAGTTTCTATAAAAGGTGGTACGGAAATGAGCCCTAAGGGACCTACGGCCCTTCGAAGATGACATATTGAATGGGGCCCAAATAAGAGCATCAATAAAATTTTAATGCTGCAGGGCGATTCTTTATTTAAAACTGAGCAAAAAAGTATTCTTCACCAAAACACCTAAATTTAATATTAAAGGAGTAATAGACTTTTAAAATGCGATGCCGTGATTGACTTGATGTGCCGCTATGTATCTTGTAAGCCAATCACGGCATCGCATTCTTATGTTTTATGTTCTTATGCAAGCTTCTGGATAAGCCTTAACTTGGCGCCATACATGTACTTTACCTTGCTTGTTGCAAATCCACCGTCCGGTCCTGCATTTGTAATACAACCTTATAATCATTTCCATATAAGTTGACACGTTTGTGTATAAGATTATCAAATTAGATTTGTGAGTAAACATCAAAAATATTTTGTAGGTATTTTATCACGTAAAAATTTTTGTCACGAAATCCTCATTAATTTCACATATGAGTAGATCGGAGGAAATATCGTCTTTTATTGCCACTTTAATACAAATTCATCGACTATTACTTGTAGTCCAGGGCGCAAGAAGGGTCAGTCGTTCCCATTACAGCAAGGATTACCAGTAACGACATATATGTACTCACGTCCAAAAGTTCCTTGCTAGTTACAGAATATGCGGTAGTCTGAATCTTTTATTAAACAAAACTGTCAAAAATTGATAGAGCAATTCCGTGAACGGATTTGGACTCTACGATTTACCAGGTAAAATCTTTATATAAGTTTAGAAATGGTACTAAAAAATATAAATAAATAGCGATTTTGCTGTTAATGGTTATGAATAGTCTAAATCCACGTCTACCAATATCTACTAGTTGTTTCCTTTGATTATTCTTTGAAACATAAATTAGCTTTAGGACTATCGTGAATAGTGATTTTTTTTAAATATAGTTAAACAAATAAATATTTTGTATACTAGTAAAAAAAATAGGCATAAGCTAGAGTGAAGAGGTTATAATAAAATTTAAGATTGTCAGAGAACATTTAAAATTACAAACATTTAATAGTGGTACACAATCTTGCTCTAACAAATATAAACCAGAAAATAATCCTTAATGGTTTGGATCATTTGAATTATTTAATTATAAAGGAAAATAATATCTAAAAAATACTCTTTAATGGTATAAAAAAAGATAATTTTACTTACTTCTACTATGCTAAGTTTATCAAACAATGTCAATCAGCCCAAATAATATTTTTATATTCTTATAAAACATAAAATAAAAAATAATCCATGCAAAAAGTCTTTTTTCTACTCTGACATAAGTTTCTATCTTTATTTCTACACAATTTAGGAAATGATTAGAATTTAACCTGATTTAAAACTTTAGGAATACGTCCAAAAATACTTAATACATTACTACACTAAGAAAACAGTTTTGGCAAACTCCAACAAAACATTTAGCAATTGGACTTTTTTGATAAAACGTATTCTCAAATTGCTAAACATAGCTCGTCATCAAGTCATTAATTCTAGGCTGGTTGAGACTTCTTTTTATCTCCTCCTATTTTTAGCCAGTTTGTTCTTTTTCTTAAAATTTTTGCACGTAATAACCATAGCAACTCCAACCAAAATTCAGAATTTGCTCTTAACTGAGACTTTATCTTTTAGATAAGGTTTTAACTGTACACTGATAAACTGGGCCTAAATCATTTAATTAAACAGGAAAATAATATCTAAAAAATAATCTTTGATGGTATAAAAAAGACAATTTTACTTACTTCTACCATGTTGAGTTTATCAAACAATATCAATCAGCCCAAACAATATTTTCTATTCTTATAAAACATAAAATAAAAAATAAAAAATAATCCATGCGAGAAGTCTTTTTTCTACTCTGATATAAGTTTCTATATTTGATTTCTACACAATTTAGGAAATGATTAGAATTTAACCTGATTTAGAACTTTAGGAATACGTCCAAAAATACTTTATACAAGTCTACACTAAGAAAACAGTTTTGGAAAACTCCACCAAAACATTTAGCAATTGGACTTTTTTGATAAAACGTATTCTTAAATTGCTAAACATAGCTCGTCATCAAGTCATTAAATCTAGGCTGGTTGAGACTTCTTTTTATCTCGTCCTATCTTTTATTCTTTGTAATCAGTATTCTGTCCTGTATCTTTCTACCTTTCTTGTAATTCCCAACTGGCTCTCCAAAATATCTAGTCTCTTATATCTTCCATTCCCTACCGCAAGGTATGCTTTTTCCCAATTTTTATCCAATTCGCTCTTGTACATATTTGTTATTTTTTGTTTGGACTCCGAAGCACGGTCCTCAACAGAACTCGCATCCACCCTGAAATTTGTTTACAGTTTCACCTGCAACCCAACCCAACCCAAAGTATTTGTTACTAAATTTGACCATTATATCTTAAACAACATTGCTAAGTAACAAAACTTTATTTTTCAGCTTGCACTTACATCCTAGTAAGCAAGACATTTTTAAGGCGTTAGTACACACATAACTTCCAAGTAGTAACTTCGTTTTGGCGACCAAGAAGTGCTATTAACCAGTTTACTGCCTAATAACTCACAGCAAAAACATAGTTAATTACATGGACAATGATATAATGTAATACAGACCGCCATCTTATGAGGTCCTTTAATTAAAGCCATAGATTTTTTTATAACTTAGCAAGTCGTGCTACAATATTCCACAGTCCATTTTGCGGAAAATATTACTTGATATTAGCTGTCTCTTAGTTACTAAATGTTTTGGTATATTTTAATAAGGTTAGTAGAATTGCATTATTCTTCTTTATGTTGAGGTTCCATGTCGGACTGGACAGGTGAGATAGTATTTTGGGGGCCCCTAATACGATGGGGCCCCCTAGTCGTTTTTTTTTAGTCTTTAAAACTTTCTACCAGGGGTAAAGCTTTTTTTCAGAGGCGAGGTCCTTTTTTTAGTCATTAAACAAATTTTTTTCCATCAGGGGTAAAGCTTTTTTTCAGAGATAAGGACCGTTTATATATATTTTTTTATTTACTTGGGGGCCCCTCACAAATCTCACGGGCCTCGGGTTGTCCAGTCCGACACTGTTGAGGTTAGAATTGTATTGGTAAATTTTAATGAATTAAAAGGTGATAGATCAAGACTCATTCTAAATCAAGCTAAAATAACATTTAGAACAGCCAGGCAAATTTCATTTTGAAACAATATTATGATAAACGGCCACATATGGTAAAGACATGAATAAAATGTTGTCAATCAATAAACATAAGGCAAGGCATATTGATGTGTAAGCATAAAATTTTTGATGTTTTCCAGTATTGCTACTACATCTTTTATTTACGCCTAGTATTAACATAACAAACTAATAAACTTCCGCGGTTAGCTAAAAATAGGAGAAAACTAAAAAAAAGATTTTTTTTTAATTTAAATTTAAAATAAAAAATGTACATACTTACTTATTTACTTACTTACTTATTTACTTACTTACTAACAAACAGGTACAGGCACATGAGATTATGAAATCCTCTTAAAATGTTTACCTGTAAACAAAGAGAAGTTTGTTATTTTTATATTTATTCTTATTTAAAAAAGAAACTTTCAGAAAGCCCTACGTGTTATATCGTTTAATATAAAACATGGGATATTCGATATAAAACTCCTAATAATAACTTGAGGTTATTTTGATAACATATAAAATACCATTAACTGTATATTGAAAGGTGGAGAAAAGGTTAGAAGTTGGCTATAGATTCCGTTAAAGTAATATAAAGCTATTGCTAAAACGATTTGTTTGGTCACTACCTTATTTCAAAAAATCCTTATACAAGGCGATTTTTCTTAATTATTTATTAAAGTCGAACTTTTACCTAGAACAAATTAGTTTTAAATTTTTCAAAAGCATGTTACCTTAACATCTACCATAACAAAGAAATTTCCAAAAATTAATCGTCAATCTTTATTTTCATGAATTTTTTTGGATAGCGACAAAATCCATAAAATATAGCAGTTGAGTACGCATTTCTGAGTATCACTGCTCTACTTTCGGGCAATCATTACTTTTAAGTAAAAGTTACAGAAATTATTACTTTAGGTAAGGTGGGTGAGCCAATTATTGATATGTTAAGACTTTTATTTTTCACTGCATTCAAATTTATTTGTAATCACCTGAAACTTTACTACATTAATAATAAACATGTCTTGATTCTAACGGGTAAAAAATTGTAACAGAGTGGTCACCCTGTATATATTGAGAATTTATATTTTTTATTTTTATGGTTATTGAACATGACAAAGTATTGTTCTTAACGGGCGGTTTGTTTTTTGTTTTTCCAGATGCTAATATTAGTATTTGGGAAGTTTGCATTTTGTGTAATTGAGGCGTTTACATAAAAAGGGTGTACATTTTTATCAGACTAATTAATTGGTTAATTCGGTTTTCTTAATTAATAAATATGGGAATATCTTTAATGATGTTGTTTTAGATACTGGCAATAGTTAGGGATTGTTTGTAAAAATGGTTTTTTCTACTTCGAAGCAATGTCATGAAAATCAATATCAATCAATAAGTAGAAGTAGTTTTTTTAATCATTTCTCTTAATTAAATTTTAATTAATTTTCAGTAATTTAAAGTAATTCAGTTTATTTTGATTTTGAGAAAGCTCTTCAAATATATATTTACGTTACTAGTTTTATGACCGTTATATCGGCATCTCTGGGAAGGGAAATTTGCCTGTTTTTAGTTATGGTCAAAAAGGGGATTCAGAAAGATGTAGTCGTCAAGTAAAGTTGGTCTTAGGGGAATTTTAGAATTAACGTAATATGTGAAAATTTAAAGTCGCGAGTAGATATATTTGAAGGGTAAAAATACTATTTTAAGCTTAACTTATCATTTCAAATTAAAATATTTTGTTGTTTTTATTTGTTTTTAACTTTTCATTTTTCTTTCATTAAATTCTTTTAATTGTTGTTTAATCCTTTTGTTTTATTGGTAAGATATATTTTAATTAATTTAAAATATATTTGAAGTTTTTTTTACCTTTCACATTTCTATATAAAGTTCATAGTCACAGTCATCGAAGAAACATCTAAGAAAGTCAGATAAGTATTAAGTAGTAATTAGATTCTTATATTAACATTTGTAATCATATGATATATGATATTGTGGTAATATTATGTAATATTATTACTGGTGGCACGCTACCCAAATAGCAACTATACAGCTATTTGTATTTGATACGCCTCCAAATAATAGTGTGTGGTTCTAAATTAATGTCTTAGATAATTAATATTTTTGGCTTTAATTGGGACCAACGCGCTGTTACAAAATAAACAAACTGCAGGAGCAAAAATACTGTATACTGACAATATTAGGAACCCATGTCCCAAATATAGCCAGAGTACTGTCAATAACAGTAAAGAACAAACTTACAAAAGAAATAACTAACTTAAAAGAAAATATTGTGGCAAAATAACAGTTTCAGCTGTTTTTAGGTACAGTTTGGCATTTAAATAACAATTTGTCATTTTTAGTAAGCCCCACGTACTCTTCATGTACGTATCGATTACAACCTTATCTCGGCCTGGCAATTCTCTCTCCAATAAAAAGCAGAATCAATATTCAGAGCTTTCTAAATTCTTTGTTACTTTCTTTTCTTGTTGTTTTCTGTTTTTGTCATTTTTTAGTTGTCAGCTACTTCGTATGGCAATATTAGGAACACAGCTACTTAGACAACAATCTCAAAAAATTACCTTTTCGATTCTTTATTAAGTGAAACAAAATATGGGCCAAGAAAGTGCATACCTTATTACGTTTTTCTCCTGCAATAATCGATGCTACCCAGCTTGCGACAATCAGCACAATTTTACAAGTTTTTGTAGTGGAATGAGCACAAAATACGAACTGCGTTTTTGTGTACGCTATTAACTGGATACAGATACATCATAGTTACAGGCATCTTTTCGACATGAAAGATATACTGGCAGTGACATCTATGAGTCAGAAGACAAACTAACAAATTTAAGAGGGGTGGCAATATTGGGAACATGGCAATAATTGGCTCACCAACCTTACTATAAAAAGGATTGACAGAAAATTTAGCAATGCATGGTTACCAAAAAAGTATAAAGATATTGTTATGTTTGGTGATTTTAACTTTCCTGAGCTAGAATGGCCGAATCCAAGATATCCAAATGATGAGAACTCAAGCACTTATCAATTTTTAAAAATGATATCTGAAAACAACTTCACGCAGCTAGTTAATGAGATGACTAGATTTTGAATAAACCAGAGACCATCTTTATTAGATCTTTTACTCACTTCTGATCAAAATCTTCTTTCTGAAATTACATATAATCCCCCAATAGGAATTTCTGATCACATTGTAATATGCTGCAATCTACAAATTATTAACAAACCTAACGATAAGCCATCTAGAAAGACTCGTATTTTAACTAATGTTGATGAAGTAAATGAGTACTTGGCAACTATAGATTGGGGGCAAACGTTTAAAAACTTTTCAGTTAATGAACAATGGAAATTGTTTTATCAAATTGTTACTGATACAGTTCAGACTTGTAGCAGGGAAGTTTATGTTAAAGCTATTGAAAATAAGCCATGGATTACCCCACACATTTGGACATTAATTGATCACAAAAAAGCATTATGGCGTAGGTTCAGAAGATCTAAAAATATTGAGGATTATAATAACCACCGAGCATATTCAAACCAGTTATTACAAATTATCAAGGAAGCAAAAATGGATTATGAGTGCTCTTTAATAACATCAAAAAATAAAAATAATTTTTTTAAATATGTAAGAGAATCTCTATCATCAAATGTTTCAGTTCCTAAAATGAAAAATCAAAATGGAATATTTTGTGCTAATAACGAAGAAACTGAAGAAACTTTGGCCGACTTCTTTTGCACCAATTACTCTTCAGAACCTCAAGGTGACTTACCATTAACTAATATACAAAATACTCAAAATTTATTAGAATCCATGACGTTTACTGAAGAACTGGTATTAAATAAACTCTCCGAAATTAAGATTTCATCTAGTGCGGGTCCAGGAGGTTTACCTCCCTTCGTTCTAAAAACATGTTCAACTACATTGACCCTTCCACTATTTTTTACCTGGTAGATCCATAACTACAAACCTTTTACAGTGCATTAATGATTGGTCTAAAGCAATGGATAATGGAACTCCAATAGATGTCATTTATTTGGATTTTATGAAAGATTTTGACAAGGTCCTGCATAGAAGACTGTTGCTTAAATGGATAACTGACTTTCTAACTAACCGGACTTTTAAAGTAAAAGTAGGCAATTCATTTTCAAAAATTTATTCAGTTATCAGCGGAGTCCCGCAAGGATCTGACCTGGGGCCACTTTTATTTTTAATATACACGGCCGACATTCCAAGACTTTTATTATCGAAAACATCGATGTACGCAGATGATACAAAATTCTACGATAACCCACTTCTCAACTTTGATCAACTACAACAGGACTTAAATACAGTTTCAAAGTGGGTTTCTGAATGGCTAATTCCCTTAAATGAAGCTAAGTGCACGGTGTTACACATTGGTAAAAATAATCCCAGGCTTATTTATGTACTTAACAATATAGCTCTAAAAAAGGTGGACAAACAAGTGGACTTGGGAATTAGAATAACAAAAGATTTGACTTGGTCAGATCACATAACTCATATTTGTAACAGTGCTAAAAAATCCCTATTCCTGTTTAAAAAAGTTTTTTCAAAACCCTTGAACCAGACTGCTTTGTGCTTGTATAAAACATATGTGCGTCCTATTTTAGAATTCGGTGGTGCTGTGTGGTATCCCTCGCTACAAAGTGACAAAAAGCAAATTGAGGCAGTTCAGTACGCTTGCAGGCTACCATATGGTAGAATCCGGCCGTCCTACGAGGAAAGACTACGAACATGGAATCTAAGCACACAAGTAGATAGACTGACCAGGGGTGATTTAATAACTGCATTTAGGGTATTGCGAGGGACATTTTCCACTGATATGAGTGAAACTTATCAGCTTAATACAAACAATTTACGTGGGCATAACCTTAAACCTAACCATGAAAGATATTTCACTAAGTGTAGGGAAAACTTTCTTTTTAATCGCATATTTGCAATGTGGAATGTATTACCACATAATCTTGTAAATGCTTCATCAATGAATGCTTTTAAAAATGGGCTGGATAGGTTTCACAATAATTGGACTATTCATTAGTTTAAAATATATTGAGTTATATAGGTTAATCATCAACTCTTATTGTAATTAATAATAATAATAATAATAATTTTAGGCTCTAAAATATGATTTTGCAACTCTTATAAGCTCATAATCACATGCATTTTGCGTGTTCTTATAGGCCCATAAGGGGTCTCTACTTTTTTTTCTTTTGGGTTGGCAACATACAAAAGTTTATCTCTTGACGTTTGCCGTGCAATTGTGAACGTCGGTTTAAAGATTAATTTTCTACAAAATTTTGTGTTTAGATTATGTTTTAGCGTGTTAAAATTGTGGCTTGGTTACTTGCAGTGGAAAAGAGAAGAAATGACTATAAAATATATCAAAATAATATTCGTTCTTAGAATTTTAAACATGGCCAATTCGAAACAAAAATCCCTAAATCAGTCATCAATTTAAATGTAAGTTTTTTTAAATTTTAGAGCAAAATAGAAAAATTGTATAAAGCACTCGTTTCATAACACGTTTTTAGCGCACTAGTACTTTAGAAAACTCACCGCAAGCGGCTCGTTTTCTAAACTAAACTTGTACTTGTAAAAACGTATGTTATGAAACTAGTACTTTAATATACTATTATGGCAACTAATGTTGGACTATTTTCTCTGTGTACATTTAAGAAATTATATAAGTATACATTTAAGTTTAAAATTTTGGTGGTTGCCTTATTTATACCTGTAAATAACACAGGCCAACAAAAAAAAAGTTGTCTGTGCTGGGGTTGAGACCCACCTATTCTTATGTATTTTGATATGCTGAACACGAATCTGCCAAAAAAAGGCAACTCATGGGCTCATTTTTTTTTAATTTTTATAAATTCCCTGTATTACTTCAAAAAAGTGCCGCGACAACGTGCCTCGTGATAGGGCACGTTGTCGCATTTGTCAAGACTTAACAAAAAAAATTATAACTCTAATACCCTATAAATTTTTCCACGTTTTATCTTATAATCATATTACTGAAACATGCAGCTAAAATTACCATTTGGTCAACTAAAAAAAAGACAAAAATAAAGGAAAAAACTGACTTTGAATGAAAAGTGTGATCATTAGCCCCGGTCACCCCTATTTCCTTTTATATATATATATAAAGCAGTGTTTTTACAGCCTAGGCCGTCTACTGCATCCCTCTCTCCATGCCTTTCTATTCAAAAATAACTCAGCATCTAAATCTCGTTTTTGTAGAGCTTCTTTAACTTCCTGTTCCCAATTCCTACGTGGTCTGCCCCGTTTTCTTCTATTTTCTGGTTTCCATTTCCAAATTTGTTTTGGTAATCTTACATCCGCAAGTCTTCTCATGTGCCCATACCATAATAATTGCTTTTTTTCAATACTATCTAAAAGTGTGTATTCAGCTTCCATTCTACCCCTTATCTCTTCATTTCTGACCCTGTCCAAAAGCGTTTTCTTACAACATCTCCTCCAGTACATCATTTCTGTTGCATTTAATTTTTTTCTTAAAATATTGCTTAATGTCCATGCTTCTGCCCCATAAGTTACTGTACTTTCAACAAAAGTGCTAAAAATTCTATTTTTAGTTTTCTTCCGTGTTACGTCATTCCATAAAATAGGATGTAATTGTCTTTCCTCTTTTGATTTTGTTTTTAATGTCTTGACCGTCCCTTCCTTCGCTAGTAAATATCGTTCCTAAATATTTAAACTCCGTCACATGTTTTATTATTCCCTGGTCAGTTTGGACTTTTTAAATCATGTCCTTGTCTACCTATTACCATATAATTTGTTTTTTTAATATTAATTTTTAAACCCCATTTTTCCAATTCTTCAACTAATTTTCGAAACATGTAGTCTAAATCATCTTCATCTTCTGCAACGATAAACTGATCGTCCAATAATAAACTAAATATAAAATCGTCTCCTATTTTAATTCCCATTTTTTTACATTTCTTTTTCCACTCTTTTATAGCTTTATCAATATAAATTTTAAATAATGTAGGTGAAATGCAGCAACCTTGTCTTAAACCTTTTTAGTAGTAAAAGCGTGTTTAGAAAGTACATTTTATTTCTTTGTATTCTTGGTGCGGAAGTGTTCTGTAAAGATATTCTCTAGGGTATATTGTTATAAATTGGACCGATATTCAAATTGTTAAATGTGTCAATTCGAAACCTTCTTCGTCAATGATCCGTGTTGTACATTTAATATAGGTATACTTTATTTTATTCTCTTATCTTTATTTATTTATTTCGATACACCACCCAAAAGCCAAGGCCAATTACAGGGTGAGGAATATATACAATATAATATACATATGTATATATATATATATATATATATATATATATATACAAATACAAAAACATTATAATACTTATAGACTAAAATATGATAAAATACACTGCCCAGTAAAAAAGCTTTCCCATTTTTCACCTCCTCCCGTAAAATGGATTTTTCATTATCAGATTCACTTTCAGCAACCATAAAAACCTTTATATACCAATTTTCACGAAAACTACCCTCTGCCCCTTTAGGGGTAAAGTTAGATTTTTTTTATAATCAGATTCACTTTCAACAACCTCAAAAACCCCAATATAACAATTTTCACGAAAACTACCCCCCACTCCTCAGGGGGTGGATTTAGAAACATTTTATTATCAGATTCACTTTCAGCAACCTCAAAAACCCCAATACACCAGTTTTTACGAAAACTACCCCCACCCCTCAGGAGATAAAATTAGAAAAAAAGTATTATCAGATTCATATTCGTCGACCCCAAAAACCCCTATATACCAATTTTGAAGAAAATATTAATAATATTAAAAAATATTTACCCCCTCACCCCCTCGGGGGTGGAATTAGAAAAGCTTTTTTATCAGATTCAATTTCAGCAACCTTGAAATCCCATATATAGCAATTTTCAAATGTTTCTAAAAAAATGTATTTTTCCCTATTTGCCCCCCTTGCCGGACCCCAATGTTTACCAAAAACATTTCGAGCGAGAACTTTTGTTAACATACCTGAATGCCAAATTTCAAGTCTCTAGCTTAAAGCGTTCTTAAGTTATCGTGCCCACAAGATTTCCCGGACAGACCGACCGACAATTTTTTTTTTTGCTCGAAATTGATTTATATCGAAATATAACTTTATAAAACGCAAAAATACACAAAAAAAAATTGAAAATTTTTGCACGAATACAAGGCTTTCAAGCACCCTAACTATTTCCTAGATGGAACTACTGTATTTTTTAACACTTTCTATTTTGCGACTCTTATAAGCTCATAATCACACGCTATTTGTTGTTAGGCCCATAAGAGGGCTGTACTTTTTGTTCTTTTGGGTTGGGTACAGACCTGGCCTATCGCTTGACGTTTTCTGGACAAATGTCAATGTCGCTTTAAAGTTGAATTTTCTACAAAATTTTGTGTTTAGGTTATTTTTACCATGTTAAAATTGTGGCTTGGTTAATTGCAGTAAAAAAAAGAGATGACTATAAAATATATCAAAATATCATTTGTTCTTAGAATTTTAAACATGGTGTAAACTGTAATGCCAATCCAAAATAAAAATCCCTATGTCAGTCATCAATTTAAATGTAAGTTTTTTTAAATTTTAGAGCAAAATAGAAAGAATTGCACTCGTTTCATAACACGTTTTTAGCGTACTAGTTCCCGGAATTCCACAATGACCCGGTACCCATACCAGTGAAGGTTTTTGGTCCTTGCTAACTCTACTAATATTCGAGGGATGCTAAAACTTTTAAATTTCTTCTTTAAGTAAAGTTTTTTTTCATTAAAAAATTCTGGTATTCTGTATCTTCGCTTCTTGATTTTTCCTGAAAAGAAAATAGATTGATGGAATAATAAATTAATATTGTTATAATTTTGTTTAAAATTAAAAATTTCTGTCCTTAATAAGGTCGATCGAATTATTCGTTCTTGAGTTATCGATTGATCATGTTAACAAAAAACGTGAAATCGGACGGCTGACGTTCAGAGGGACAGACGGATAAAAAAAAGGTTCTCATTTTTTTATGTCCAAGATTTTTGTCTAGCACGATTTTTGAAAAATTTTATACTACCGTATAATACTATTCTAGTGCAGGCGCTGTAAATAGTATAATGATATCGTTTCACACTGGTAATAACATCTATAAAATAATTTCGCATCACTCGGTATTATGGAAGGAAATCCTCTAATATGAAGAGAACTTAAAAGCTCTTAATGAATGTTTACCGGAAAACCAATTTTATGAAATGACCTCACGTCATTTTCTGTGCTCGAAAGTCTAGGATAAAAATAAAAAAGTTAAATCGCTTTAAATAGAAGCTATCGAACTTTTCATAGCTCCTATAGGTAAAATGTTTGCCCGAGTTCTGTATTCTAATCTTTCAGCATATTGCGACGACCCACCCTTATTATATTCTTCGCAAATCTAAAAATAGAAGAGTGTAATAATTACACAGGTCACAAAAAAAAAGAATAAAAGTTATGTGTGCTGGGGTCAGGCCCACCTATTCGTATGTATTTTGGGTATCAGAATACGAATCTGTTATAAAAAAGGCAATTCGTAGGCTCTTTTTTTTGCCCAATGAAATTTCAGATGAGATTTTCACAATTTTAGACATTGTTTCCAGTGTAGCAAAAAATGAGCCCATGAGTTGCCTGCAGATTCATTTTCAGCATCTCAAAATACATTAAAATAGGTGGGTCTTAACCCCAGCACCGACAAATTTTTTTTTCGTTGGTCTTTAAGGCTCACAAAAAAAAATTGGCTGTGCTGGTGTTGAGACCCACCTATTGCTATGTATTTTGGGATGCTGAACAGTAAAGCTAAAGTTTAGCAACCTTTGCTAAATAATATCACATACTTTTTCTGACCATCGTATAACACAGGCCATTTGTAACGACTTCCTGTGCCAGTAATAATAAAAAATTATTAAGGGCAGGTGTTTTTAATATTTTGCTTAAAACCTTAAAACAAAATATTGGCGGTGGCTCAGTTTAAATTATGTTATTCGTTTTGCTAAAGGCGGGGTTCGGAACGATAAATTAAAGGTGGAAGGTCTATCTGTTTAATAAAATATGTTCAATACGTACCTGCATTGCTTATTAATTGTGAAAGGATTTGTAAAATAAGGCGGGTTAAACTTAAAATTTGGAATATGTCTATCATAGAACAAAAACAACAAAACAAAATGGCAATATTTTTAAATTTTTATTCGATAAGACCATGGGGGACATTTTAAATGGCAAAAGTAGGTCTGGTGAAAAATCATTTTAAAGAGATTAAAATTCCCTTTTTAGCTGAATAACCACTTATTTTTTAATTTTTTTTTAAGATTTTGTGCATGGAAATTTTACATGAAAATAATAATTATTATTAATTATAATGTTTTTAAATGATAATACTACCTTTTATTCATTATTTTGACCTTTTTTGAAGTTTTTAACATTTTTTTTTTATATTAAACACTTCATAAATTAAAAAAAGAAGTACTGCTGCCAACAAAATAATACTTTCCCCTATAGGCCTAGGTTAATTAAAATCAAAAACGAAAAAAAAAAAATAAAAAAAATAAAAAAAATAAAAAAAAAAATAAAAAAAAAAAAATCAATAAAATCTTTTCGTAAAACGAAAAATAATTTGAAAAAAAAATGCTTTTGAAAAAAAATGTTTTCACCCTATTTTACCCCTTTGCCCCAATCTAATTTTTACCAAAAACCAAACCAGCCTAGAACTTTGGATAATCAACCTTTGGTCCAAATTTACCGGACACACAGACCGACAGACAATTTTTTTTTTGACGGAAATCATATTGTTTGGATATAAAACGTCCAGAAACGTAAAAAAGGCAATATTTTTTTTTAATTTTTTTACTAATGCAATACTTTCCTTGGGGAAAGTAAAATATTAAAAAATAAATATAAAATTTTAGTACTACAAGACCTTGGGTGTAGTATATTATACTGGCGCAGCCAGGATTTTTTCTTGGAGGGGGTGTTGATTTAGGGACGGCTACGGAATTCTTCATACGGTGGCTTGCCTATTTCGGTTTCTAACAGTATCATCAAATAGTTTTTGTTAAGTTACAAACCAGAATGTAGCCAGAGTTTTTTTACGATATTGTTAATTAATAGGGCTGCAGGCAATTTTGCTTAGAATTTTCAAGGTCAAGCATTTTTACCTCAGAATTTGAAAAGCAATGTTTTTATAAAACTTAGTCAGATAAAGTCTTGTAAGATGCACATTTAACGACGCAGGCAAAAATTTTTAAAAATATTAATTTTTTAATATTTCCCAGTTTGATGAATTATATTATTGGGAAAAGAATGTGTGAAAAGTATAGAAATTTTATTTTATTAAATATAAAAGTATTTTGACATTTGTGTACTATAAAAAAAAACTAGACAGCAATAGTTTCTTTATTTTTTAGAAGTTTAGGAATAAATACAAAAAAATTACATGTGCTACATAGTAGTTTACCAGCAAACGTCGCACCATTAATATGATAATATCATATTAATTATGCGACGTTTGCAGCTAAACTACTAGTAGTTTACTATGTAGCACATATTACTTTTTGATTTTTATATTATAAACAAATTTAAACATAAAATAACATAATAAATAACATTACAAATTTGTATATAAGAAAAATAAGGATATTCAATGTAATAGTATATTACACACCGAGTACACGAACCTAGTTTTCAGTGCACGAGAGTGGTTATTTTTTTACAAGGCGAAGCCGAGTAAAAAGGCACTCGAAGTGCACTGAAATAGGTTTGCGTTGAGGTGCGTATATATTGTTCCTACGACCTAAAACCTAGTAAATATTTTAGAAGTTTAGGAATAAATACAAATAAATTACATGTGCTACATAGTAGTTTAGCAGCAAACGTCGCACTATTAATATGATAATATCATATTAATTATGCGACGTTTGCAGCGAAACTACTACACCTTTTCAAGTTGTAAATAGGAAAGTGTAAATTGATATTCAGAATTTCAAGTTAAATTTCAGAGAGTATAAATTGTAATTCAGATTTGAAAGTTATATTTCAGAAAGTGTAAATTGTAATTCAGATTTTCAACTTGTATTTCAGAAAGTGTAAATTGTAATTCAGATTTGCAATTTATATTTCAGAAAGTATAAATTAAATTTCAGAAAGTGTAAATTATAGTTCAGAAAGCGTAAGTTGAAATTCAGAAAGTGTAAATTATATTTCAGAAATTTTAACTTTATATTATTATTACAGAGTAAATTGTATTTCAGAAAGTGTAAATTAAATTTCAGAAAGTGAAAATTAAATTTCAGAAATATTTATCTATTGCTAATTTATTATTTATACGTATGTAATATAATGAAGTGACCTAGCCATTTAGAAATTAATTTTGTTAAATGTTTAATTTTATGCAAAAAATACATTTTTTTCTAATTTTAATTTATTTATGTTTAATATTTAATACCGAATATATGTACAATACATAACTGCTACTTTTTTTAAATTTTGTTGAATAAAATATTACGTTCCGAAATAAAAATTTCTGATTTCTGATTTCCAAATTACCGTTTCCTAAAATTAATTTACACTTTCTGAAATTGAATTTGCAGATACAAATTTAAATAAAATAACACATTCTGAAAATTAATTTCTACTTTCTGAAATATAATTTGCACTTTCTGAATTTCAACTTACGCTTTCTGAAATATATATTACAAATCTGAATTTCAATTTATACTTTCTGAAATATAACTTGCAAATCTGAATTACAATTTACACTTTCTGAAATATAATTTAAAATCTGAATTACAATTTATACTTTCTGAAATTTATTTAAAAAATCTGAATAACAAATTACACTGTCTGAAATTTATATCACACTTTCTGATTTACAACTTGAAAAGTGTAGTAGTATACTACGTAGCACATGTCACTTTTTGATTTTTATATTATAAATAAACTTTGGAAATAAATAACATTAGAAATTTGTATGTAAGTTTTTCTAAGGCATAAATATTACTGCTACGACGAAAAATAGGGACATTCGATGTAGTGGTATATTACTAACCTAGTTTTCAGTGCACGAGAGTGGTTATTTTTTTAAGTCGAGTAAAAAAGCACTGAAATAGGTTTGCGTCGAGGTTTATGTTTGTTTTTAACCTCGTACTATTCTACTTAATTAAGCATCCCCTAAGTCCAGGACTTGTGTGGACTAGTAGTAGAGGGAACCACCGGCTTTAATTGACTTTCGAACCAATATATCTAGGGAGTACGCCTTCGCCAAATTTCAATTATTAATTAACTGAAAAAGGCAATCGGCGCCAGTGAGGTTTGAACTCACGATCATTAGATCAGTGTCAGGCTATATCGATGCCATTGACCACTGAGCTAAATCTCCCAGGTGCGTATATATTGTTCCTACGACCTAATACCTAAACATCCAAAAAACGCAAAAATTGTCCTAAAATTATTTTTAATGATTTGACGTTTTGTGTTTGACGTGCACTTGTTTTCTGACATCAGATATGTAAAATCAGCTAACTGTCACTTTCCAAGCGCTGTCATGGGAACGGGTGAAAAATAATCACTTATTTTTTATATTTAAAAATGAGACCAGAAAATAGGTCTGATTCATCATCAGAAGAACTTAAATCTCAACTAACCTAATTCTAAAGTTCTTAATAAAAACAATCTCTGCTTAATTATAACTATAATTATAACTATAATTATAACTATAATTATAACTATAATTATAACTATAATTATAACTATAATTATAACTATAATTATAACTAAAATTATTACTATAATTAAAATTATAAACAAAAACTGGAAAGAGTATATTACATAAAACGATGCATTAAATATCTTCGGGACTCACCCACACTGAATGAAGACTGCGTAATGACCTCTCCATCCTTGTCTGTACCACCACTCAATATCGATGGGATATTGAGCTTGCAGGATTTAGAAGTGCCTGCGGAGTTCCGCTCACATACCGACCGCGATCTTTCACTCTATTATAAACGTGACACCTCTTTCAAATTCCTTTAATATAGGTTTTGAACTATGGTTGTTTTGTTCTCATAGAATTCTGTTAGAAGGAATTAAGAATACAAGTTTGCTTTATTAAAAATCTCTAATGAAATATATATCATTCCCGCTGAATCCGAGGAATCCTGTACATGTGCAGAATTATATATAAGGTGAGGCACATAAGAAATGTTTTTTTTTTATTTTTAAAACCCTTCTATTCACTTCACTCATATATCAATATATATAAAAATATATTTGTCCTCAAATCTGCCAAAGGACTTTTTGGCGCCCATAAGAAAAAACGAAGTGTTGTACCTAACTCTTGAATCTAAAATGCAATGGAAAATAGGAGACAGAGTTAGATTCCTTGCAAAAAGTACCTTAGCAATGTTTCAATTAAAAACGTCTAGCTTTGTCTGTTTGGACTTTAGCGCTCAAAGAAATAAAAACAAAACTCGGGATATTTTTTTTTAAATTTTACCCCATTATTGGTGGGGGGTAGTTTTCGTGAAAATTTGTATATTGGGGTTTTTGAAGTTGCTGAAAGTGAATCTGATAATAAAAAAATTCTTGGGGTTTTTGAAGTTGCTGAAAGTGAATCTGATAATAAAAAAAATTCTTACTCCACCCTCTAAGGTGCGGGGGGTAGTTTTCTTGTAAATTGACATATAGGGTTTTTGAGGTCGCTAAAACTAAATCTTAAAATATTTTTTTTCTAAATCAATCCCCTGAGCGGCGGGGAGAAGTTTTCGTGAGAATTGGTATATTAAGGGTGCTAAAAGTGAGTCTAATAAAAAAAAATATTTCAAGCGCGGAGGTGAAAAATGGGAAAGCTCTTTTACTGGGCAATGTATTTTTAGTTTATTTTGGACAATTTTAAAGTAAAAAATGCATTTTTTGATGATTTTTTTATTGTTCTTAGTAAGCTTTACCTTATTATAATGTAATATAATAAAAAAAATCCTCAAGAAGTAACATATCTGCAGACACATTTTTAGTATTACTTTTCTGTAACTTTAAACCCACGTTTAAAAAGTACACATTACTCTAAGGTATAAAAAGCACAAATAACATTTAAAATTTTCAAGGGTTTTTTTATAATTTTCATTAAGTTTTGATAAAATCAAAAAGCTGGTTTATTATTTTAAGCTTGATTTTACATTAAATTTATAAACACAATTTATGTAAATTTATTATTGTTATTTTAATTAATATAATATAAAACGTATTTTAAACGTTTAAATAATATTTTCTTAAGCTTAAAAATAAATATGTTGAAAACGTAAATATAAAATTTAATCATAACTTTGTAAAATGTTAATATGTACAGTACAGTAAAGAATCTATTTACCTTTTACGTTATAGGCACACTGCACAAAAATTTTGCAAAATTATTTATTATATTTTTAATTGTACTCAATATTGTCATAGGTCCATCGTTTAAACAGAGTATTAACTAGTAGATAAGTCAAAAATAAAATTATTTAAATACTGTATTGTAATTTTTTTGTCAAAAGTTATGAAAATGTTTTGTGACTACATCAGTACTAAACTGTTGTATGTACCTTGGAACTGGGTAACTTCAATAAGCGGATAAAGGCTGCCCAACTTATTATTTAGAGCTCAAGTGCTCACCGGTGACTTTATGCATTATTAATTTGACCCAGTTTCGAGATAATCAGCTTCGTAGTTACCCCAAAAAAGTTTTGAATAGCAAAATAAATTGAAACATTTTTATTGCCTTTTTATTTTTTTCTTTTTCTGTGTCCATACTCTCTCTCTCCGTATCAACAAATTCCTCCAGAAACATCACCAGGTGAAGTTACTTCTCAAAACTGTTTAGGGCTGCTCCAAAAAAAAGTTACTCAAATATTCACAACTTGGGGGGTATCAAATGCGTTGCGGTTAAAGGTTGTGTAAAATCTATTTAAAAAATTGCAACTCAAAACAGCCCAGTCTAATCCTAAATATAAACTCTTTTTATTGCTGCAAGGTTTAACAAAGGAATTCACTTAATGAAGCAGAGATACTTTGCACCTCCTCAACCCTTGAAAAGTTGTGAAGGATGTGGTTAAAAGGGAATCTTAAGGGTAAATATTAGGTAGACACACATGAGCGTCGTTAGGGCTTTTTCCAGGGGAGCAGCAAGTAAACAGATTTTTGTATACTTTCCACGTGATACTGTTTAAACATGTTTATTATGAAATTAACCCTCTAGGGGGCAAGAGGTAGGGCTAATTTTAAAAATTGCCTTTTATAAAAATGGGTATTTTTAGAACAAAACAGCTTTTATTTTATTAAATATGCTGTTCAATAACTTTTTTTGGCATTTCTTGCTGTTACGAAGTTAAATATGAAATAAACTATATTTTCTTAAGCTAAGTTTATAAAGTAAATATACATATATCTTAGTACTGACATAATTACATTTTAACCTTTTTCATTGAATTAAAAAAAAAAACTACTTTTTTTCATGTTATGACTCAGGTACTTAAATTTAGTGTTTTTTTGTGGACCAATGGGATAATATCTTCCCACCTATTATCGAATTAGGGCATGGGTATGTCCCAGTCTTTAATAGATGTCAGCAGTATACTAATAATTTAAAATAAGGGAATACTAATAATTTAAAATAAGGGAATTTCATTGCTGGGCACGGGTTTGGAAGGAATATAAAGTCGATGGGAAGGTAGTATCCCAAAGACACCTAAAGGGTTAATTATAAATTTAACAAATATTTAAATTAATTAACCTTTACTAGTCATTATAGAAGCCGCGGGCTACGACGTTTAAAGAAATATTTTACACATTGAATTAATTATTCGTTTCTTCGTATGTAAAATTAATTAACTAATTAATTTAATACTTTATAGTAAAAAAAAGGACTTTATACCATACCAGACTGTTAGTTAACTGTAAATTAAAGCAGACAAACTTTATGCTGTAATAGAAAAATTTAATTTATCTTCAAGGAACATAGCAATTAGGCACTGCCGTCAATTTTCGTTTTAGCTTATAGGTCAAAATGAGGCTCTGAAACAGAAACTATAATTTTCAGAATTTTTGTTAAACTTTCGATGTTCTTTTTTAAAAGAACATCCTAACCTCCCTGCGCTTGCATGTGTACATGTACATTTCTTTTCAATATTTTGACTGAATATATCTAAGTTAGCTGAAAAATATTAAATTAAGCCCTTATAAATAAAATTATATTAAGAAAATAATCCGCACAAAAATGTAAATTTAGGAGAATTATTATTATAAAATTTTTTACATGTAAAGAAATGTTTATTAACAATAAAAATATTGAATATTGAACTTGCAACTTGTAAAGAAAGTGGGAGAGACAACATCCTACCTATTTGGCACAATTAGGGCTTTATGGGGCCAATTTATATAATAAACAAATATTATGGCCTGTGTGATCGGATTTTTTTCAATTCTATCTTACAGGACTCCTGGACTAGGAAGCAAATGCAACAATAGAAAATATAACGGAGGGATAATGTGTAATGATTAACCATATGTGGTGGAGCTATTATTTATTTGGGGGGCTAAGACCTACCCTTCGCAGCCTGAACTGCGCCTGTGATCAGGAGGCTTTTCGCCCCCTGTTCCTTAAACGTCGCCCATGGTCGGTCACACATGAATCTGTCGTAACCCACGGGCCCATGAGGGTGCCACCGCAAGAGCCACCAACACGTCCGGAATTTTAATTATAAAGGATTTAATTAGATGAGCTACGTGCACTTGTCCCGTGGGTTTCTCACAGGTTAATCATTGCGTGCTAAGTTAATCTGTCATATTCAACCGTTTGCAATTAAATAAGGAAATTACAATCTACGTGCATTGTGATTTACAGTGTAAAGTAATTTGTTTACATAAACGTGTTGAAAATGCATTTAAGGATACTAGTATATTACATATCGAGGTAGAAACTGTTTTATTTCCCGAGGGAAAGTTAGTAGACCAAGGAGCGTAGCTCCGAGGTTGTTAATTTTAAAGTTTATTTTTAATTTTTTTTTTTTGAAAAGATTAATTTTTCAAGTACTTGGCAAAATGCAATATACAGTTGGATCCGAAAAAAAAAACAATATAGAAAATCTAGTTGTGTAAATTGAATAATTGTTTACAACCAATGCATTTGTTGACAATATTGGTCAAAATTATTTATAATTATTATAAAGTACATAATCAATAAAGGATTTAATTAAATTAAGTAAATAATTAGAAATTAAATGATTAAGAAAGCTCAAGCCATTGGGTTATTGGAAGCAGGATGTGAGCAAGTAGACTTGCCAAAGTTAAATGATTCTTTTTAAGATGAAGAAAAAAACGATACAGGAGGAAACAGTTAAAAATCGTGCAGGCTCGGGAAGAAGGAAGTAAAAATTCACTTAATTATTTAAGAGAACACCCTTTACGAGACGCGGCGCAGGCTATAAACGTATAAAATTTTCTGGGTCGAAAACTACCGCCCGCCGCCGTATCGGTAATTCCAAAATTAGAAATTTTTATGCAGCAAAAAAAAACCTTTTTTAAAGTTTTATTTCCCAAATGATTTACTAAATATTATGTTTAAATGTTTTATATGATTAAATATTTTTTCAGTTTGCTATTTATTAGGTATATCTGGACCCCGGAGGTAAACGACACCATGTCACAAAAACGTAATTTTTCAGGAGAACAAGTTTTTGATTCTTTTTTAACATTAAATGCATGTTCTAGGGGCTCTCCATTATTATTTTATAAAAAGAAGGAATATTAACATAAAAATAACCATCTTGGGGAGACTTCTTGCTTCTGCAAATCAAGAACCTCTATATTTGTTAGTTTTTTATTTCTTCCAGCTTCATATACCAGCAGTTACTGCTACTTAACATTATTCGCATTCACGCTTTATCTGTAATAACTTATTACAGACTACTAATAAACTTAAAGAAAAACTGACAATATGTCAAATTATTCTAACCTCTTTCTTAAAATCTTACTTAAACTATAAAATAATTAATAAAATTGACATTTTGCATTTTTTGTGGGTCCAACTGTACCACTTATGAATAATATATAATGAAATGCGTAGCATTACATATCTTCAAGGCTCGTTATACCATTGCTTGAGAAAACCATGATTTTTCTGCAAGAAATTCAGCATTTTTTTTTCTTTTAAATGTTTTCTGTTTTGTCTAGGTTAACACTCGATGAGTATTACTCATATACGACCCATTATATTACGCGGCAGTGCACCACACTCAACTTTGTGTAACAGCATAAAAGATTTGTAAAAGTATTTCACTTACGGTTTAGTTAATATGCGTTTTAAAATACCTTTGATGTCGGGTATATTTGATATGCTTTTGTCTTTGCACTTAATTTTTTTCTTTTTTATTAAGAACTTCTTTATTATCTGTTTATTTCAGGATTTCAACAATAAAAATTAGATTTTTAAAGTAAGAATATATAGTATGATAAAGAAAATATTTTATATTATCAATCTATCTTATCACTTCCGTGCAATGTAGAAGACTATTGAAAATTTAGCGCTATTTAAGGGGCTGTTCTGATGTTTTAGTTTCAAAAAATAGATTTTTTTTGCTTTTTTATACTTCTTAATATGTGCAGAATACACTCCTAAAATATTTAGACGAAATTTGTCTTGTTTAAAAAGTTATATTTAGAAAAAAAAAATTTGAATTTTTTTTTTTAAATAATTTTTTGAAAAAAAAATTTTATTTCCCCTTTTTACCCGTTTTTGGTCGGAAGAGAAATTAAGAATTTGCCTATTTGCCTCATCCTTCGGATTCGTTGAATCTGCAACTCGGTTTCACTCATGTTATCATCTATGATAATCATGTTTTCCTACGATCCCCTGTGAAAATGACATTTAGCACACTCTTTTGTTCTTTAGAAAACGCCTCATATCGAACTAGTTTGATATTTTTACATCACACTCGTGTGATATTTATATATGGAGGTTTGCCTAATTTTATTTAGTTATTTACCTCGTAGATTCTACGAATTTGATTCACCTTGTTTTATAAACCATTTTCCACCTTTCACCACAGCCTTTTAAGTGTTTTAATCCAAATATTTCTGTTTTCATATCAAAAATAGAAACTATATAACGTTACTATTTTGACCATTACTGTCTTGTCTAGACAGTCTAGATCTTATAAAAATTACTTAATTTTTTATTTAGTTACCGCACATTACACAAAAAACATCAAAATACACAGTATTTTTCTTATAAAATTTAAAACAGTACAATTTTACTGTCTTATATGGCAGCATAACCACAGAAATCTAATTTAATAAGCAAACTCAAGTTTGCATTTATTTAGGAATAGACAACCTATTAAACAGCTATATATTGTGTTAAATATAAAACCAAGAAAACTAAAGCTAAATGAAAATCATATTTCCTGTTTGAAATACCTAGATATATAAATTTGTATGCTATTCATAATTATTTTGTGCTTTGCCTTTCTTAAAAATTAATAAAAATTAGAAATTTTTAAAATAAGAAACTTCATATTTTTTCGGGATCGTAGGAAAAATAATGTACATAACTCGTTGAAAAGTGTATTTCATACACTCGTGGGGTTTCCTCACTCGCCTGGTGGCTCGTTCGTAAACCTTCCCACTCGCGTGAAATATGTCACTTTCCACACTAGTTATGTAATATACTAAACTTGTATTATATACGACTATAATAAATATGCTTAATATTTTCAATAACCATTAGTTAATGAAATGTATATACTATTAAATAAATTGTAAATAATTTCAAATAATTACACTGTCCCACAGAGAAAATATACTTTTTTTCTGACATATCGTGAAGCATTTTTTCTTCTGATTTCAAATCTGTTTTCAGATTTGGTCTACGATCTCACAGTTTTTATATACAGGGTGTTTTAGAAAAAAAAACAAAAATTTTTAAGATGTCTGTAGAATTAGCTTTTATGAATATTTTTTAATCAAATTCGGGCCACTTATAAAAAAAGGATGTGCTTTTAAGACTTTGGAAGATTTTTTTAAATATTGACCTATATTTTTTTTTACACAGATTAGGCTAGTTAACATAAACGAACTAATTAAATGTATTTACCTGAATTACCTGAAATAAAGTATTAAATATTTTTATATACCTGTTAGAAATAATTTTTCTAACACAAATAAACACAGCAAAAGCGCCATATTTAGTTTTAAGGTATATGTACTGTTCGGACACGCTCGAGAGTGCTCCTACCATGCATATTAGTGTCAAACTTTCCGACACGAAGCACTGAAAATTAATGTAGCGCCACTTCTAGAAGCTCCCCATTAAAAATTCAAAAAGCAAAATGAAGCCAGATAAATAGAAAATGTTTTAATATGGGAAACGTAAAAAAATCCATATTTTAAAAATTTGACAGCAAAAAAAATATTTTTTTCCAGTGTAAAAATAAATGGGGGTGATATTTAAAAAAATCTTCCAAAGTCTTAAAAGCACATCCTTTTTTATAAGTGACCGGAATTTGATTAAAAAATATTCATAAAAATAAATTCTACAGTCATTTGAAAAAAGGTATTTTTTTTTAAACACTCTGTATATAAAACCTGTGCGGTCGTAGCCCAAATCTGAAAAAAAATTCAGAATCAGGAGAAAAAATGCTTTAAGATAGGTTATGTTAGAAAAAAAAGTATGCTTTCAAAATTTCGTTTTGTGGGATAGTGTTATCTATTGTTATCAGTATAAGGCACTATAGGTTAGTTTTAATTTTGTTAAAAATATATAGCAATATAAAATGTAAAGAACCGGTTCGAATCCTATAAGAAATGTACATTTTTTGCGAATTTATTCTGGATCCGTCTATGATATTTCACATAAAATGTGATATTATGTTGAAAAAAGATGAACAAAAAAATACTATGGACTACTTAATTTTAAGGACAAACAAATTTATTAGGCAAAATCGGATTAAAAATGTTCTTTCGCTCACCAATTGATTTGTGATTCAAATAATTTGGTAGGAATTTTGATTTGGTTTAAATTTGCATTCTTTATTGAGTTGGGTAAATTTAAATTTTAAAACGTGGAATACAAACTGAAAAATTTCATTATGAGACTCGTAAATTAGAAAGAACGATATTTTTCATAAAGAAAAATCAAACAAAAAAATAATAAGTAGTCCAGGTAACACGTATACCTAATTGTTACCTCTAGAGAAATATTTTGCAATTATAATTATTTTTAAAAATAATATTTTACAGTATGATGGTGGGTAATTTATTAACCAAGATTTATACAGGGTTATTCAGAAATAAGTTCGAGAAATTTAAAAGATATGTTAAAAAATATAAAAAAAAGTTCCTGTAAAGGCTGGTCCTCAATTAAGCCCTAAGGGAGCTACGAACCTCCTAGGGGCACATCTAAAAAGTAGTTTTTTATTTTATATTTCTGGAACCCTATAAACCACAGTAACGAATTTTTTAATATGCCTTAACATTTATAAAGGCGATGTCACTTTTTTGGACCAAACTTTTTTATCCTTATTTTTTTTTGAGATTTTCTCAATAAAATATTAATCTTTAATTAAAAATACATAAACCTTATTTATGTAACACTGTAGGGCCAACCGTTTTCGAGAAAATCGCAATTAAAGAGGCAATTTTTCGTTCTAAGCATCAAAAAGAGGAACTAAAAATGCACCAATAAAAATTCAATATTGCAGAGAGATTCTACATTAAAAACTAAGAAAAAAACTTCCCATACACAAACATTTACAAATCGCTTTTAAGGGAGCTACGGTCCCTTAAAACGTGTTACTCTTTAAGAGGCCGTAGTAGGCTTACTCTTAAAACTGATTTTCAAACCAATATATACACAAGTTTTTTTTTACAGTTTTTAATGTACTCTCCAGTATTAAAATTTTTATTGGTGCATTTTTTAGTTCATATTTTTCACGCTCAGAACGTGAAATTTTCTCTTTAGTGGCAATTTTCTCGAAAACGGTTGGCTCTACGGTGTTTTTATGTATTTTTAGTTAAAAATTATTATTTTATTAAGAAAATTTCAAAAAAATTAAGGATAAAAATGTTTAGGGCAAAAGAGTGACCATTTTGGCACGTCTGTGGCTAAAATTAATAAATAAAAATTGCAAGCAATGATAGCCTTTAAGGCCTGTGCAAAATGATCAAAATGATCAAAATTTGCGTTACGTAATACTTAAAAATTCCCATAGATCCTAGGATTCTTTTTTTAAAAACGAAATTTCTTGAAAAAAAAATATAAAAAAAATTTAAATAAAAAATTGAAATTAGTAGAATTGATCCTTATAATAAAAGTATTTTTTCCTGAAAAAGTTACGTTAATCGAAATTTTCTTTCAGTATTTTTCGATTTTTTTTTTAATTTTAACCCCTCATAACTTTTTTTTTCTGGGATTATTTTCAAAAACAATAGCGATCTTCCCTTCATAAAACTGAAAAGTTTAAGTCGATCGGATTATTCTTTCTTTAGATGGACAGAAAGACAAACGGACAATAAAAAAAAAGTTTCTCATTTTTTCATAAAAAGAAAAAAAAAATCCAAGAATTTTTTGTCAAGAAAGATTTTTCAAAATTTTGGAAAATTCAAAACTACAACTAAATTAATTAATGCATGTTTTAAATTTTTGTTATACGTTTTTTCTAGGACTACTGAACCGATTTAAAAAAATAAAACTTTGTTATAACCAGAATTAGAGAACCTTTTCAATAATGTATTAAAAGTCCCACCTTCCCATTTAAGATTTTTGAACTGGTAGCTCCTGAGTGGTATGGGTAGTTACGTCAATTATTGGTTACATGTTAAAAGATGTCCCCTTTAAAATAAAAATTAACCGTTCCCTGCGTTTTTTCTAAAAATCATTAGTTTCGATTTTATCCAAAGTTAAAGTTTTCATTGGATCACCCAGTATTATACCATTCTAAAGTTAATTTTTTTAAGGTATAGTTATTTAAAATCTGCCGCTAAATACTCCACAAAGTCCGATTTATACTGAAGCATGTGTCTTGCTTTGAATGTCAACATAACCAAAATGTATAATTTTTGTTTACTTACTTTGTTTTTATGATGTTTTGATGTAAAAAAAAGATAATTGATAAAGCTGTTGCTAAAAACACTTTTGTATTCCAGTAGAAACAAAATTTGCTTATAAAATCGCTCTTATTCCAATAATTTAGAGGAATAAACCATTGTTTTGTTCCCGTTAATTGCACGTCAAGGTTTTACGGTTGTGTAAATTGAGCCTAGTCATTTCGCTTACGACGCATGCGTATCTTACGTTGCTATGGTATTTTCGAGATTGTTTACAAGCGGGAAGGTTTAAAATAATTATAACTTAAAAAAATAAACTTTAGTATACGCACTGTGAATATTATAATAATATTTTAATTTTAAAGTTGATTTTAGGATATTACGTCGTCATCGTAAAAAAGGGTACATTTCAAGACTTCCATCAGGCAAAACTTCTTTTCAAACCGAATCTTTAACAAGTGGAATTCGCTGCCAAGTGATGTAGTAACTTGCCCTAGTGTAAACTCTTTTAAGAACCACTTTGACAAACATATTTCGAACTCTATGCTATAAACTATCATTTCATATTTGTATCCGAGCTATAATATTTCTTACCTCAGCTCTTAATGTATAATAATAATAATTTAAAGATTTAGTTACTATTAAACTCCAATTTTTTACAGTGTATACACTTAGTAATCACATTTATTTCTATTTGGGCCTTTTTGTGATCCTTACACAATTGCATAAGCCAGACAAAATGATATCGTGCCTAATAAATGCATTTATGCATGCATTGCCGCATTTCATTGGCTTCATTAATCACCAGATGATGATTTGCAGAAACACAATAGACAAGCTCTGTTTGATGGTATGTAATTATTTTGTTTCTACATGTATGCGTAGTTACTGTATGTTGAACTGGGAAAAAAGGAATGCCGGGCGCCGTATAGTTCAAATGGGGGTCGTGGTTTCGTATAAGAAAATCAGTAATGTAGATCAGAGTTCATTTATTGTAGGAAGTAATTTCAAAATACCCAGAGTTAGGGGACCGATGTTATGTATGAACATAAATAAGTTCCAAACTAAAACTAATATAAATAATTAGGATTTAATAAAAATATAAATTAAATAAGACTTACCTAATCACCAGGATAATATTTATTAATAGATAAATATTTTATCCCTAAGGATGACTGTTATAAAAATAGAACTGTATGAATCGGTTAGAATGTCAAAGATACAATACAACAGGTGAACAGGTAGTTCCAGCAAAATATATTGGTAACCTAATTTCCTTATTAATTAAATATCCCTAAATGGTCAAGGTCACCTAAATTAGGGTAATTTGACAGAATGTAAACATAACCAAAGTTAAAGAACAGTGTGAAAATATTGTTTTACCACAACTGCTTCTGATGAATCGTAATTATATATATTTTTTGTTTTCTAAAATTTATGACTTAATCCTAGGACGTCTATGCATACAACTCACACCGGTCTGGAAACGACTTTTAGCTCAGTTTTCATATAACCCAAGCTTTTTTTTCATAATTTAATTATTTAGAGCTTTGGCCTCTTTTTAAGACCAAAGTTAAAAAAATCTATCGATGTGGTTTTGAGAAAAACGATTTTCATTTGTTTTATTCAGATTTTGCTTCAAAAAGTGAGATTTTTTTTTAGACGTTTGAGCTAAATTGGTTTTTAAGGGAGCTAGCGTACTTTAAAATGGCATTTTTAGAACATTTATCACTTAATATCTCAGTAACTGTTTAACTTGTTAACATGAAATTTTTATTGAACTATAGAACGAATAAATGTAAGCATTTAACGTTTTATCAAAATTAAGTTTTTGACCAGGGGCGTAGATAACATAATTAATATGTAAAAGTCCGCTCCTGGTTAAACATTTATTTTTTTTACGTCATAAAATGATAATGTTTATTGGTTGCATAGTACAGTAAAATTTTCAAGCCAATAAGTTAAACCGTTCCTGAGTTATGAAGTGAATAATATTCTAAAAATTACCCTTAAATGTCTTCTAGCTCCCCTAAGAAGCCATTTAACACAAACGTTCATAGAAACTTTTTATTTCACTTTTTAACGTAAAATCTGAATATCTATTTTTTTAATATGTCATTTTTTTTGTTAAAAGAAATTAGGAGCATTATTTCAAAAGTTAACAAATCCAATATATATTTTAAGGATTTGTTAAGTTTTGAAATAATGCACCTCAAATGAAAATCGTTTTTCTCAAAAACGGAATGATAGATTGTTTTAAATTTGGTCTTAAAAAGATGCCAAAGCTCTAAATAATTAAATTATGAAAAAAAAACTTAGGTTATATGAAAGTTGAGCTAAAAATTGTGTCCAGACCGGTGTGAACTGTATACAATATCAACAATATGGCAACAGTTTTTAAAGCAATAAACAACAAGCTTAAAATGGCTGTTTTCTATTATAACATGATTATATTATACTAAAATTCTAAAATATTATTATAAACAGTAAGAAGTTGTAAAACTTAAGATTATTAGTGACAAAGACTTGGAAATAAAGAAAATCAAAACTTTATTGCATTTCATAAACATGCCAACGTTTCACCCAATATTAAGTTCTTTAGGGCTACTGTACAGTTGTAGCTCGAAAATGCATATTAAACAATGATAAAACAAAACTTTTAATCACAATATATAACTACAATTTGTGGTTGTGTTAAATTTATTATAATAAACTTAAAATGTTGTTGTAAAAATGATATTAAATTATGTAGTTGTAATTATTATTTGAATAAATTGTGCTTAAATATTTTTTACTCATTACCATTTTATATCTTCATACATTAATTAAATAATCCCTTCTTAATCAATGCTTCATATCATCTCTTTTATATCTTCTTGTCATATTTTATTTAGGTTTCTTTAAAACTTAACCTAAAAATTTTTATTATTTAAACCAAGCAAATTTTAAGTTTTAACCTATTAGTATTATACTACTTATAAGTAAAACGTATTCAACTTAAATAAAGTAAAACATTTGATTTAAGTACTTAATATACTTACGAATACACGATCTTCAAATATTTGAGCCACTTTATCTAAATATTTCATTTTTAGTAATTATTTATCTATGTAAAAGTGAAAAAAAAAAGTGAAAAGTAATATAGATCAGTAATCTAAGATCACCCTAACTATAAAGTTAACAAACGTCAAAATAACGTCACAATTGAATGCCAAGGAAACAGTGGTATTATTTCGTCTTTATTGAGTCTGATCAGTACACCGTGAGATATATTCAATGTAAATCTAAACATGCTTCAATTATTCGAAAATACTTACTGAAGTTGCTCTTCATTACAACATAGTTTTATAGCTCTAGTTTTAGTTATACTACACTAAATATATTATACAGTGCGGTCCAAAATCCCCCCCCCCTTTAACTTTTGAAAGAGTTGTGATATCGACTTCAAATTTAGAACTCTTAAATAAGGCAACTTAAACTATCTGTTAGCATATATTTGATATTTTCAGCTCTTAAAATGTGGGCAGGGGGGCATGGGGGGACATTTTTTTAAACTAACATTTTTAAATTTTTTAAAAATGTTTTTTAAGGTTTTGATTTTTCAATTTTTTGTGCTAAAACATTCGATTTTTTAAGTTTTTTTTATAAATTTTTATTTATGTCAACTAAAATTAGTTTAAAAGTATAATTAATATTTTTTTTATGATGAAATTAGGCATTTTTAAAAAATTATTTGTTTTTTTTAGAGGAATTTTGACATTAAAACCCATTTTCAACCCAATTTTTTTTTATTTAAAAATATGGAGTTAAATGGATAATTTTATAAGCTTTAAAATGATGTATTACACGAGCCTCCTGTCCATTTAAAAAAATGTGCCCCCATGCCCCCCTGCCCACATTTTAAGAGCTGAAAGTATTAAATATATGCTAAAAGATAGTTTAAGTTTTCTTATTTAAAAGTTCCAAATTTGAAGTGGATATCTCAACTGGTTCAAAAGTTAAGAGGGGGGAGGGTGACTTTTGGACCGCTCTGTATACAGTGTTCTTTAAATAGCTTCGCAATTATATGTTTTAATTTAAACTGGTATACCAGTTACCGATCGACACGTGCTTCTTTTAGTAAGATATAAAATTTAACCCCTTCATAACGGGCAAGCGATTTCATGCAAAATCTTTTTTAATTAGTTATTAACTATTCATTTTAGCGATTCTATCATTTTTTTTTTTTAGAATTGTATGTATTTTTAATATACACAGTATAATTGAAATAACATAAATAATTTTAAGGGGTGGTTCTACATTAGAAAATATGTTATAATATGTTATAATATAGACATATTATTATTATATTATTCGTTCTTGTCGTGCCCACAAAATTCTAGCGCTACGCCATAGCCTATTAATATTTGCACACCATAGCCTATTAATATTTGCAAAACAAGTTTTGCTTTGCATGAAATAATCGTTATATTTTTACGATTTATTTGCAATATCCTTCGGGAAATGTCCGAAAATAGGGAAATAATGGCTGCGATTTCTACACCTAAGTAACAACAGCCGATCGCCGACCAATTTACGAGTCTTCGGGCGGCTGTTACTGAAATCCAATCAAATCAAGGGTGCTTGGACGACTATATGGCAGTAACTACACACCCGCGCCCTGCTCACTCATAAACCCGACGGAAATTACACAATTCCAGTTTAGTCAACGACTTGGTCCTGCTCCAGGATGCCTTAGATGGCTCTTCATTTGCTCGTTTACTGCTTCGTATCCTCATTAACACTTAGCAGATTAGACATGTCAGAATGGGCGACAATTTCCTCCCTCCTAATACGAATTTTATTTGATATTATTGGTGAAATAAGCTGTGAAGATATATAATGCTTTGCGTTCTATGGCATTCCTCGAAGTGGATGGTATGTTGCGTTTTTTCTCTTTTTACGTTCCACTTCACTTTGTACATGTTAAAAATTTAAATGTATTAAAATTTTATGGAAAAAATAGTTTTAAGCGGTTTTAAGTATTAATTTTTTTTAAAATAACATCAGATACACATTTAAATTGCATTATTTTCGTATTTCTAAAATATATGAAATTAACAACCAATTTAACTGTTATTTCGGAAAGATCACTGATAAGTAAAAACAAGAAGTTACTTTTATACGTTTTTAGAAAAATATTTATTATTTATGTCGAATGAATATTTATATTCAATATATTTATATATTTTATAATTGTTAATATTAAAAGTTATTTTTTATTTTATTTTTCTAGAGATCGCCATCTATACATGCATTGATTAAGCAAAAATGTGTAACAAACTTCACCAGTGTTTACAAATTTAAAGATGGTGTCAGTTTTGTCGTGGAACAAAATATTTAATTGTTAACAAAATAGGTAAAAATTAAAGAAAATAGTATACAAACCTGGGAGCCAAAAATTTTTAACGTCGATTTGTCCGCTAACTTGAAACACTTTCTACCTCAGTATATAATGTACTATTATTCACAATTATTATAAATAAGCTAATTACATACATACGACAAAGTTGGAAAATTAATTATTGTTAACTTATTGTTAACCTAACTTCCCTAGGTCGGAAAGGCTATTGTAGCTAACTTCACGTATGCCCCTTGTCAAAAAAATAAATTGTTGACTTGAATTTTATGACAAAACCTTTTTAAATACTTATTTTTATAAATAATATTACCTACACATTTAAATAACAATATTTTCGTATTTCCAAAAAATATTAAATCAACAACCAATTTATCTGCCATTTCTAAAAGATCACTAATAAGTGCTGCCTCCGCCAGTGATTAAATTTATTTATTTATTTATTTGGTATTATTACAGATCCATGGAGAACCCCAAATAAGCTTTAGCTTGTGCTAGGGGTTCTCCATTAATATTGAACATAAATAAAAAAATCTGGGAAGTTAATAATCTTCATTTCTCATTGTAGTCGCTTTCGTCCAGGCTCGTATTCAGTACATGTATGGTTTATTATGAATTAATACATGACATACTTCCAAAATAAATAAATATTTATTTACAATAAGTACTTATTTTAATAAAATAACATTAAATACGAATTTAAATTAAAATATTTTTGTATTTCTAAAAAGTTTGATTAAAAACCCTGAAATATTTCCTCTAATTCGAAGAATGGAAGACTTTTTTTTAACGATTTATAACATGTCAAACCAACTTTTATTTTTTTTTTTTATCGCAAAATGATATAAATTGTTTTATTACTTATCTTAATATTTTTACATGCATATTCTTTAATTTCGTTAATTTAATTCCATTTTCACTTACTAAACTAAAACCTTTTTTGACCATTTTTTAATTGCAAATTACGGATTTGGCGCTAGGCTCGTTCATATTAAAAAGTTAATATGGAAAAACTGTTGTTATATTTTATTAAAAGAATATTTTCTGGTATTTTTTGGTAAATAATAAAGTAATAACAATAATTATAAATAGTAATATATTCACATTTAATTATAAATTAGTTTTATGTATGAAATTTTGTTGTAAAAGAGAAATACTGAAAAACACAATACTACGACGATTTTCACTAGAATTTTCTACAGCAGAAAATTCCCGATATAACTTTAAATTGGGTTCAGTGGTAAATATAATATAAATAAAACTATTATTATTTTAAATTTACTTATTTAATCTAACATTATTTATTTTTCTAAATTAATGCTAACTAACTTAAATTACATTTAGCTTTTAAGCTAAAATGCCGTTTTGTCGGATCCTAAGTTATTAATGTTAATATTTATATTAAAATTGTTAATAACTATTAAAAGTTATTTTTATTTTCGTGGAGAACGCCATCTATAAATGTATTTATAAAGCTTAAATGTGTAGCTAACTTCACCAGTGTATAAATTTCAATATGGCGTCAGTTTTTTCGTGGATCATAAAATATACAATTGTGAAAAAGAAAGGTATAATTGTGAATAAAATAGTATACAAACTTAGGTCAAAATTTTCATTTGTCCTTCGAGAATTAGCACACCTCGGACCAAGCTCATCTCCTCTCCTAACCTTCTCTCTTCTCCACCTCAGTATGTAATATACTATTTCATAATCATATAATGTTATGTTTTTTAAATATTTATTTATTTAATATTATTATATTGCTTATTGTATTATTTTATGATTTTCAAGCCAATTTTGTTTATATTTTGCTCAATTGAAAAGTCTTTATGCTATAGACACTTGCAAAGTAGTTTT
Source organism: Brachypterus glaber (assembly GCA_958510825.1). Classification (NCBI taxonomy): domain Eukaryota; kingdom Metazoa; phylum Arthropoda; class Insecta; order Coleoptera; family Kateretidae; genus Brachypterus; species Brachypterus glaber. Next base: position 22,134,572 of record OY294045.1, read on the forward strand.
AATTAGGAAAAACCAAAGGAATTCACGATTTAGAAAAATGTTTCAAGCCTTTAGGATAAGCAAAACGTAAAATATTCTTTGCAATCATCCACGCGGATCATCAAAGAAAATTATAATAAAAGAGCCACTCCAACTTCAATTTTAACAAATGAATTCCCGCTTATGTCACAGCAGGATGTAGATTTTAGTGATACCAACTGGAATTTTTTATTGCCACATTTCTCGATTGTTGTAGCATTAAAACGCTTTTATGAAAAGCGTAAGCTAAATGGTAATTTCTGTTTTTTACAAAAAAAAAAATAAAAGGGTAATTTTAATTTACTTTGTTTTTTATTTATTAATTAATTCTTTGTTGATTGATTGGTTGGGCTATTTTGTCTTTAAATAATCAAAATTTAATTTATTAATATTTAACAACTCACCTAGAGTAAAATTTTATTATTTGTACTTCTACTTTTTTTTTATTTATAATTTGTATATGCCAATTGTTTTGATTAGTCCAACAAGCTTTACCAAAAACCGAACCTTTTCATATTAACTTTTTAACTTAAGTATTTCTTTAATGCAAAGTTTATGTGCTTTTAAAATAAAAAATATATAAAAATAGACAAGGAACTTGATAAATTTTCAAAAAATAAAGTTTATATGGACATGGGTCAAAAAATGTCTTCCAAGTTTGCAAAAAAGCTGCATTTCATAAAAAATGTCAACTTGAAAGAAATGTCGAATAACTTCAAAAACGCTGGTCCGATTAAAAAAAAAAACAAAAAAACAATGAAATCAAAACATGTGGTACTTTTTAAACTTCTAACTTGAAGACAGAAGGTTTTGACGTCACTCATGTGACTAAAATAAAAAAATATGCAACTTTTTTTTTTGAAAAATGTCCGTCCGTTCATCCGTCCGTCCGTCTGTCCATCCGATGTCATGATTTTTGTGAACACGATAACTCAAGAACGAATAATCCGATCGACTTAAAATTTTCAGAAAAATTAAGTTCTACGAGGGGAAGATCCCTATTGTTTTTGAAAGTAATCCACCCAAAACCAAAAAAAAATATGGGGGGTTAAATTTAAAATCTAAAAGAGCTGAAAGAAAATTCCGATTAAGGTAACTTTTTTAGAAAATCACACTTTTATAATATATATTATAAGGATCAATTCTACCAGTTTTAAAAGTGATCCCCCCAAAAACAAAAAAATATGGGGTTTAAACTTTTTAAACAAATTAAAAAAACTATCATTTTATTTTTTTTATTTTTTCGTTTTTTTCAAAAAGAAAATTAAAAAATTTTGAAAATTTTTGATTTTTTTTGAAAAAAACAAATTAAAAAATTAAATTTTTTTTCGTTTTTCGCTAAAAAAAATTAAAAAAATGAAAAATTTGGAAAAAAAATTATATTTTATTTTGGATTTTTTTTTATTTTTCATTTTTCAAAAAAGATCTTTAAAAAAAATTAGATCTTTTTATTATTTGTTTTTTTTTTGAAAATTAATTTTTTTTAAGTAATTGGGAAAATGCAATATACCATTTACTGTGAATAGTATAATGGAATGCGTAGCATTACATATCTTCACGGCTTGTTTTGAAAATTCCGCACTACATACATATAATAGAACTGTGTAGGCTACCTACTTGACCTAAACAACCACCTACCCAGTGCTCCAATAACAAACATTGACGATATTTAATTAATTAAAATTAAGTGTTGTCCGCAAAAGAAATATGAATAAAAAACAAAAGCAAGCATGAATTGAACAAAACTTATTGCATAAAGCTTTTTTTTCATAATGCATACACTATAACACTTGAAAATCACTACATAAAAGCAATTAATTTTACAGATTGTGTTTGAATTGATACTTGTATTCAGGTTTATTACCGCCGTTCCTGTACTAATTGCTATTGATTGTCTCGGAAATCATGATTGATTTACTTTTAATATGGATGATTTTAACACGAACACCCTTATTATACTGTTTACGCGTAAGCGCTGGAATAGTATTATACGTTAGTTACGAATTTCCCAAAAGTCCAAAAAAACGTCCTAAACAAAAATTCTTAGTAAAGAACATTCTTAGAAAAAATCATGTTTCATAAGGAAAAAATCAATTTTGTTTTTGAAAATAATTGCCCAAAAAACAAAAAAAGTTATTGGGGGTTAAACTTTTTTAAAAATAAAAAAAATATCATGCACAATTTTTTTTATTTTTTTTTATTTTCGCTTATTGTAAAAAGATATTTTTGTGTTTTGAAATAAGATTTTATTTTAAATTTTTTATTTTTTTTTGAAAAAAAAAAAACTTTTTGAATTTTTAAGTAATTTGGAAAATGCAATAAATTATTTAGTGCGAATGGTATATATCTTCATGGCTTGTTATAATTTTAAAAAACACAGTGCTATGATTTTCGAATTTTCAAAATCGTGAAAAATATACGAGTTTAACGACTGCCATATTTAAAAGTTCACAAAAATTTTACGAGATGACACTACTGGCAGACAAACGTCGTGTACTATATAGAAAATTATTCGCCGCTATACCGGGTGTCCCAACTCTATTTACCCAACGATTTTCTCGAAAACTTAAAGAGATAATCAAATTCTGCGAAAAACATCTTAAATGAGACAACTTAAACTATCTTTTAGCATATATTTGATACTTTCAGCTCTTAAAATGTGGGCAGGGGGGCATAGAGGGACATTTTTTACATCATTTTCAAGCTTATTAAATTCTCCATTTAACTATATATTTTTTTAAACTTTTTTTTTTGGGTTTAAAATAGGGTTGAAAATAGGTATTTTTGTCAAAATTACTCTAAAAAAATCAAACAATTTTTTAAAAGTTACTAAATTCATGATGAAAAACGTAAATTATACTTTTAAACTAATTTTAATTGACATAAATAAAAACACAAAAAATTAAAGAATCTAAACCTTAAAAAATTGTTTAATAAATTAAAAAATATACATTCCATATATACAGAATTTTATTTGCTTTAAAATGATGTATCACGCAAACCCCCTTTCCATTTAAAAACACTCCCCCGCCGTGCCCCCTGCCCACATTTTGAGAGCTAAAAGTATCAAATATATGCTAAAAGATAGTTAAGATGTTTAAAAATAGCCATGTTGGAGGTGAAATTGTTTTTTTTCATTTTGCGGTCAAATTATTCATCGTACGATAAAAGGGGTTATAAGAAAACTTGTAGCACTTGAAATTCTCTATAAGTTTCATATATTATAAATTTTCATAGCTACATAGGGCGCAACTTGTCCACTGTAATCGCAACAAAATACTTAAAAATTCATAATATAAAACTTATAGAGAATTTTAAGAGCTACAAGTTTGACAACTTTTATCCTCCGATGAATAATTTGGCTGAAAAATCGAAAAAACCAATTTTACCTCCAGCATGGCCATATTTGAAAATGTATAACTCGATTGTTATTGATATAATAAAAAAATCATCAAAGCAAAAATTGTTGGAAATTTTTTCTTTAACAAAATTGGTTATATACGTTGCATATTTAGCGAGATAACGCACTCACCCCTAAAATTTAAGATAGCGGACATCCCTTACGCAAATTACCCGGTGAAAAACTAACAGGAGTGTACTGTTAGTATCCGCTACAACCCTTTAAAATATCAGCCCGTGTACATTTATTGCAATTTAACATAGGAATTTTTCGTTATTTGACTGGACTATTAAAACAATGCTTAAATTTTAAGTTAAAATAAACTTTTTTAATTTACTTAATGTACACAGAAAAAAAGGTTATCTTGGCAGAAGATAATAAATTTGGACTTTTTATTTGGATTTATATTATCGAGGTAATAATCTTCTTTTAAGATCATGTATCCTCGGTTTAAGATTATCTGTGACTTTGGTTTCCTTTAATTATTCTCTTGGTAGAAAAATCCTTGTGTCAAGGATTTTTACCTTAAATGCATGACATTTAAAATAGTAACAGAGAATCAAGAGTTGTTATCTTGACTCAAAGCCGCTGTTGTCTTACGGTAAAGAGTTTGCCGACCTCACCCCACGTATATATACAGTAGACTCACCCGTTGTTATTGTTGGATGGCAGACAATTTGCGCAGTAGTTCAAGATATGCCCGGGAGAGGAGTTAGGTTTTTTTTTGCCGTCAGTTGTCTTTAAAGGTGTATCATTGTTTTTATCTGCTTTAAAATGGACGAATTTGTATCTGTTACCCTCAAACGATGGCAATGGCGTTGCAACAAGTTTTTCCTACGACCACCTATGAAACCAAATTTTACACGATTAACAGAGTAAGAAAGTATCATATTTCATAGGCGTGCGAAATAATATTATACATGTGTGGGAAATTTTTTCAAAATATTTACCATACTATTAACCCTGGAACCCGACTGTGGGGTCAATATGATCTTGAATCAAGAGAATCATAATTTTAAATCAAGATTATAATTCTCTTCGTTCAGGATTATATTATCTTAAACCAAGACTTGGTGTAAGAAAATATGATCTTGGATAAAGATAATATGATCTTAAATCAAGATATTACATACTTGGTTTAAGATAATATGATCTTAAATAAATGGATTAAATGGCTTTAATTTAAGGAAATGTCCTTAAATCTAGGACCTCAAATGGCAAGATCACGGCGGACTTTATCCAAGACAGTCATTGCGTTGAACATATCGAAAGCCATGGCGGCCTTGGTTCAAGATCGTTTTGCTTTGATTCAAGATATCCTTTTTTTCTGTGTAGGTTTTAAACTAAAATTTATTTCCTTAAACTAATTTTTAATTGTAAAATATAATACGGGTTTCCAATGAAAAGGATTTATTTATTTTAATTTATTTACAGGAAATGATTAAAATTATAAATTCGTTTTAATGATCTATGTTTTTCTCGGTAAAAAGATTTTGTTTTTTTTGATAAATAAAATTACATCGATGGAATTATTTATTATTCAAAGCCCGATAAAATAAATAACATTTTGTGAATTACTTTATAATTATAAAAATAGAATAATTGAGTTTGGAATAAAAATATTAATGCAATTTTTAAAAAATATATTGAATTTATAGTTAATATAATTATAAAAGTTTCATAGCTTTTTTCTATTAATTAATGTTTTTTTTACTGAAATCCTTACACAATAAAGGTTAGTTTACCCAATCATTAAACTAACTAAAATTAGGGTTAGTTTTTCATTTAGAAATAAGATAGCGCCACAATTTAGTTATTAAATTAACAACTAATTAAGAATTACGTGATTAGATGACGCTATAATACATTTTCAGTATATGTGGGTACAAAATTTAAGAACTGCCTGTTATTAGTACACTGAAAAAAAAGTTGGAATTTTTACAATAAAAAAAAAATACTAACATTATTGCAGCGATTTTATATTGTTATATTGTAAAATCAAAAGAATGTTTAATAAAAACGCAATATTATTGTGGATTTACTAAATTTTGCGAAATACTTTAGTTAAATTACAAAGTTGATATGTAATATTACTAGCAAAATCGGTGGCATTAAATAACCAACGATTGATATTGTTAGTAATTTCACAAAATAAATTTTAGAGTGTAGTATTTGAATAGAAAGAAATTATGTTATTTTATACTATTTTGATATGTTATGGTATTTTAAACCATATAAATTTTTATGAATATATTAAAAATCCACACTGCATCAGATTCTGTTCAGCACAAAAATTTGTCTTGTTGCCCTTACCAGACTTATGGTTAAAGGAACTAGCTCTAAAATAGTATTATATGGGAGTTTCAAATTTCACAAAATCGCCAAAAAACGTCCTAATCAAAAAATTCGATGAAAGTACGCGAGTCACACCTTTACCATATATTTGCAACCGAGTCACTGCATGTTTTATTGAATATCCACTATACTTGCCCAAAAAAATATTTAGTAGACCCTGAAGTATAAATAGTAAATGCAATATTTCTGTAATAATAATTAAAAAATAATTTCTATTCGGCTCAATTGGGCAGAATTATTTTGCAATTTTGATGAAATTATATTTCAAATTCAATGGTTTATTAAAAAAAAATGGTCAATTTATTTCTGTTGAAATACCAAAATATACCTCGGTGAATCTTGTATGTAAAGTTATTCGCAAAAAATATTCATTGAATAAAATAATTGAGATACTAATATTAAACTTGAAGCACATAAATAAGACTTCTGAAACTTGTTTGGCATTTATTGTATGTGTTAAGCTAATAAAATGTGGCTAAAGGGCACAACAACGTAAAGTATACCTTTAAACTAATTTTAAATGATATGAATACCTATAAATATATAACAAAAAACTAAGAAAAACAAATTGTTTAGCAAAAATTTTTAGGATTCAGTAATATTAAATTAATTGTCGATAGTTGAGTAGTCTTATTTAGTGCCTATTCACAAGCTCGCATAAGAACATAAAACATAACTATGCGATGCCGTGATTGGCTTGATGGGCCGCCATGTATCTTGTAAGCGAATCACGGCATCGCAATCTTATGTTTTATGTTCTTATGCAAGCTTCTGGATATGCCTTTAGGTGTTCAAAAGTTGAATTAATATCTCATGTCTTTTAAGGGTTATGAGGGGGTGACTTTTGGAACGTACTATATAATAAAATCTTTAAGAAAATAAATTCAATATTCTTTATTTTGGATTTTTGTTATTTTAAAATCATGTTGAATGACTTCAGGATCTGATAAAATCTCTTCGAGAAACTTTGCAACGATACAAATAAAGTAGACTCACCTATTTGAAATTTGCTCACGTGGCATTTTTATTACCCCCAATAAACAAGTGACATTGAATTGTCAAATGTAATATATAACAATTTATCATTAGCCGAAATTTTTCTTTTGTTTTCAGAAAGTGTAAATTTTTCTATAACACAGTACATACAGAGTGTATTTTAATGACCCCACTTTCAACTTTTTTATTTAAGGTAAAGTTCCTTATCTGCCTTATGAAATAATTTTCGCAAACCAGCGACTTTCGGTTCTTCTTTTTAAGAAAAATAAATAAAAAAGGTTTATTTTAATATTTTTATATTTAAATATACTCGTTTTTTTTATAAAACCACTTTTTTATCAATTGTGCCTTGATGTTTGGTGTATGTAAATTAAAAATATGTAATTTAGATGATAAAAAATCAGCATTATACTTATCTTTATTTAAATTAGTTAAATGGCATGAATTTTTATATTTTTAATTAGTAAGGATTATAACTTGGTAAGTAATAAAATAATTATAAAAGTGACTAAAGCTATTTTAAAAACATAATATATAATTTGTTTACCGCTAACTATATAGTTAATGTTTTAGCAAATCGATTTTTTATCGGGGTTTTCTTTTCCAAAAATGCTTTAAAGTATTTAAACCTATTATTTTTCTAATTTTTTAATACAGTTCTACTTTTTCTATGCTTAATAATATGTCAATTTATGTATGTGTTTTTAGTAATTTTAATCTTCTGTGATCTGCATCCAAATCAATATAAATTTTAAAAACAACACGGCAGCGAGGTTTATATAAAAAAAATAATTATAATAAAAATATAACTTTATTTAGCATACTGTCTCCCTAAGCTGAAAGGTCCTATCTGTATATGTTAAACCTATGTAGATAGGACCTTTCAGCCTAGCACAGCAGCATAGCTACTGTATAATACATATTATCCTAATTATAATACAACTTAATAATTTACATTTTAAAAGTGAAAAGATACAAAAAAGAACTTTGAGAAAGCATTAAAAACAGAAGCAGTACTATTAAACAAAACGAGCAAGTGTTTACAATTTAGTTTTGTGGATCTTTTTGGCTCCATTGCTTTACCAATCCTTAGTAAAATAACTGTTACGACTTCAGTAAAGAGTAACTAAGTTACATATAAAACTTTTATAAAAACAAAGGTGCACTAGATAGTACCAAATGTACCAAATTACACTGGAGTGGATACAAATTCTAGCATTAAACTTTAAAAAAGAATATTATGAAAATTCCAACTTTTACAATAATTATAATTATTATAGGTCACAAAAACAAAGAAATAAAAATAGGAAATTATTATTATAAGTCACAAACTCCTCGTCGTTCAAAGGCCAGCATAACCATAATACGTAATATACACGATACTGTGATTGGCTTAATATGCCGTCGTGTGACTTGTCTTTTAACATTATGTTTATGGTTATGCGATCCTGCGGACGGCGCATAGGGACATTAGAATGAATAGAGCCTTTATAAGGTAATTAGGCGTTCTGTGTAATTTGGTTTGAAATCTCTACAGCCTCAAATAAATCAAAGTTGGCGTGCAGATTATAAAAACTAGGCTATTTTCATATAAATCAGAAAAAAATTATTCAAAGAAGCGCATACCTTTATCCGCAAATAAAAGAGTTATAAAAAGTATGTATCATTTAGGAAGTTTCTTGGATTTTTACTTTGAAAATTTCCAAAATTATTTAAATTAGATTACTTTGAGACACTGCTTGGGCAAGTTATCTTTAAATAAATAAATAAAATTACCTGATCAAATTGTTAAAAGGTGTAGCTTATTTAAGCAGCAAAAACAAGGAAACTGATGGATCTTATAGCATGTAATTAAGCGAGCGTACTGTGGCATTTAATTTTGACATTGAAATTAAATAAAAGTTGATATGATTTAAAATGACCCCGGAGATATAAAAATTATGATATTTTAGGTAAAAATTGTTCTTTTCTCTTATTAAACATATTTCCAAAAATAGATAAATAAACTCAAAAAAATCTAAAAAGTTATTTTTTAAATAAATAAAATTACCTGACCAAACTTTAAAAAGGTGTAGATTATTCCAGCAGCAAAAATAAGGAAACCGATGGATCTCATACAATTTAATTAGGGGAGTGCACTGTGTGATTTGATTTTGAATTTTTAGATTATATAAAATTTGATATTTAAAATAAACCCATAGATATAGGGTTATACAAATTGTGACATTTTAGGTAAAAATTATCCTTTTCTCATCCAGTCAGAAAGAGACATTTTAGGTAAATAATATTCTTTTCTCTTCCAATCGAAAAGACACATTTTATGTAAATAATATTATTTTCTTTTCCAATCGAAAAGAGTGAGGAATACTATACAAAAACCACTTTACTAGGATTTTTTACTACGTATATTTCCAATTAGATAAATAAACTACAAAAAAACTTTGTCAAGTTCTTTTTTCAAATAAATAAAATTACCTGACCAAATTTTTAAAAGGTGTAGCTTATTCGAGCAGCAAAAACAAGGAAACCGATGGATCTCATAGAATGCAATTAGGCGAGCGCACCGTGTTATTTAATTTAAAATTTTGACAGCTTTAGATCAAATAAAATTTGATATGATTTAAAATAAACCCAAAGATGTAGGGTTATAAAAATTATTGTATTTTAGATAAATACTATTCTTTTTTTTTCAATCAAAAAGAGAGCGAAATACTATATACCCAACAATGATTTTTCACTACGTAGGGTGATATCACCAAGAATGTGCCACTTTTTTTAAACGGCTGCAAATTTTTATGTTAAAACTGAATAATATTTATTTCTACCTAAACTACAAACATAAAAAAAAAACAAGTAATGTCCCTTTCAAGAACACGGTATTTTTATTTAAACAAAAATACTAAATATTTATTAATGATATAAAACATAAAAAAAAAACAAGTAATGTCCCTTTCAAGAACACGGTATTTTTATTTAAACAAAAATACTAAATATTTATTAATGATATAAAATTATAAAAGTAACTATTATTAGCATTATAACTAATAACAATATATTTATAATGTAATTTCATAACAAGTCATTTCAATAAAATAGTTGTCCCATACAAAGAAGTGAAATTTGTCACATTCAGAAATACTAACATATTGTCAAAAACCCAGCCGCCTAAACTTTGCCCATTTTTATTTTTTATTTACTGTACATCTAGAGCGATCTAATCGTGGCAACAAAAATCAAAAATTACGAATCATAGATCAGAAACAGGCAATGTCCCATTCAATAATATGTCCCACTCATAGTGATGTTCCCCTGCATTTTCAAAATTAGATAAATAAACTCTAAAAAAGCTTTGTCAAGTTCTTTTTTAAATAAATAAAATTACCTGACCAAATTTTTAAAAGGTGTAGCTTATTCGAGCAGCAAAAACAAGGAAACCGATGGATCTCATAGAATGTAATTAGGCGAGCGCACTGTGTGATTTGATTTGGAATCGCGACAGCCTCAGAATAAATCTAGACACGTGACAATGTCATAGGTCACTGCTTCGAAACCTGAGCGTCTGTGTAGATTGTTCGGCATACGAAATGTTACTATTGGGGATAAAACCTAGTAACTCATTTGAAAGAAACAGGCTGTTTTCTACATAAACTAAAAGTAAAAATTTTACCACTTTTAATTACTTTCTATCTGAGTTTATTTGATAAAAGATGACAAAATTAAACTATTTTGATATTAATAAGTCATTATTGCCTTGTTAAAATTGTTGACCTAGGTGACGTATAGTTCAAAAATAGGTCAATAATAATAATAATAATGGATTTCTATAATAACAATGAGGTTTTAAGTTACCCGTGAAAATATTAATAACTTTACTAGTACAGGGTGACCCAGAATTCCCGCTATCGTGATTTTTCTCGAAAATGGGATATTAAAAAAATTCAGGAACTAGGTTTTATAGACTCACCTTTACTACAAGTTAAATAACATATGACGCTTTCATAATAATACTCGTTGGCGACCTCTATATTTTTTCCCAAGGTAAACTATTTTTTATTTATGAAGTTAAAAGATCTTTAAATTAGAATAGTTCAGTTTCATGTCTTTTTTTTTCTGCGCTTATTTGTTTTCTAGTTATGGGCTGTCAAAATTTAAATTAATTGTTATTTATTTTTTAACCATTGCAGATATTAAAACAGTTTCAAATGCGTTACTTTTAACTTTATAAATAATAATTAATTTTACTAAGAAAATAATTTAAAACAGGTTCTAAGTGCCATCACAACTCTCATTATCCATTATTTAGAAACTGGATTACTATATTTGTGATTTCTGAGATACAGACAAGCATTTTATTAATTTTTGCCTATTTTTTCTGGGAGACAGACTTATCTTTCTCTTTCTTAAATAAAAGTAAATTTGTTATGCTTAATTTTATTAATAAACCCTGGTATGGTATCAACAATAAACTGTTGTCATGGAAATATTTACCAAGAGTTTGACATGACATTTAAATAATAATAACAATCAAAAATATATCAAGAGAATAATACGAGGGCAAATCAAAAAAATTAAAGAAATACATATTTATTATATTACAAATAGTTAAATAAATATAAGGCACAAAACGAATAAGCAAGAATTAATATAATGCATGCCTGTATCTTACAAATTACAAATGAAGTAATTTAGTTTTTAAATAGTGGATAATTAGAGTTGAGATGGGGCTTGAACCTAGTTTTTAGTGCATGAGAGTGCTTTTTTTACAAGGCAACCTTTTAAAAATCGAAAAAAAAACTGATAGAAAACAACAAAATTTAGGCCAAAATGCATACTTTCAATATTTTGGTAAAACATTTATTAGAATCAGCTGATTGTAGCCATCTTTATTAATCATCCTTCCTCAAAAAACTATTATAGTGACAACAACGTTGTTGTATTATTAAATAATATGAATCTACAATTTTAACTACAAATTTTGGTTGTACTATTTTTAGATTTTTTCTATCAGTGCACTAGATGTAGAAATTTATTTATCATGTTGCTTTAAGGATTTCTTACTGGGTTTTGCCACAGGAAAGATTATATTTTCTTGTTCGTAGAATTCGTAACTGAAATAGTTACCTTCCTTACTCGATCACAAATCCACCTGTCTAATTAGTCGTGACAAATTGCCATAGATTCAAGATCCATGAAAGTTTAAGACGCGCAGAAGGTCACACAATAAAAATAATATCTTAATCCCTAATAATTACTAGTTTATTTGGTTTAGGTACATACCCCGGAATAAATATGACTTTTTTAAATATGACGCACAGAAGGTGCTGATATTACACAAATAAAAATAATATCTTAATCCATCATAATTACTAGTTTATTTGGTTTATGTACAGAACCCGGAATAAATATGACTGGTCGTATACGACCAAAATCCAAAAACAACAGTCGGTTTACTTTAAAAATGGCGGGATAGTCTAGAAGTGGCCAACACTAGTTTTAAACAGGTTGTCAAGTTTATTCCCGTATATGATTTAAATATATATAAAAATAAAATAATCGATAAAGAACTTAAAGAATTGTATAGAAAATTTAAAGTTAAACAATAAAACTCAAATAAAAATTACATAAACTTAAATAACACTAAAATAAAAATAAAAAAGTTCGTCATAGATAGAACATTGCAATGCATTCAAACTTTGAAGAGGTTACTAGAGTTTGACGCACGGTTCTGTGGCTACGGGAAATATGTTTGGAATCTGTGTGCAAGTGGGAGGCCCGATGTAGGCACGCACGCTTTATAACGCTCTTGACGGAAAGAAGAGATCGCGAATGATTCATCCCCCTTACGTCGAAAACTTTCTTTCATTCGGAGAACTATATTTACCCTTAGTTTATAGTTCCGAGTTGGGGCGCTGCAATCACAATTAACAACTTGTTACTTATTCAATTATCAAAACATACTAGTATGCTGTAAATTATTATAAAAAATTATCCAATAATATGAAAAACGATTTTATCTTTTATTTTTAAAATTTAATATTAAATATCCTCGGCTTACAAGTAAAAGGCACTAAGTAACTTTTTTCAAAAATTAGATTTTAATAGCATTGTAATTAATTTTTGATGATCTATGTATAGGTAAACCGAACTAACTTCTAGGTGGACTGCCAAGAGAGTTACCCACTATACAAAATGCACCAATTTGATTTTGATTAAAATTTTATCTGGCAATAGGCACTAAGTCACTTAGTGCCCTTAGTGCGTTTTACTTGTAGATTATTTTAAATGTTTCTGCATTAAGCGACTTTCTAAAAAGAGTTAATTTATAAAAATATAATTGCTTGAATCATTGATATAATATCGCGTTATTTATTGTACTGACAAACGCATTTAAATTTTGCTATGTTAAAGTAGATGGAATAGAGACGAACAAAAAAACAGAACTTTACCTGAAAAATGACAATGCTTTTTACGTGTACTTTCTATGTGTAGGTAATAATTTAATTTTCATTTGCATTGATTTTTTTATTATCAGATAATATTTTAAAACTAAATTTGAAGCCTTCACACTAAGTTCAAAGTCTTGGTGCATTTCTGAGGGGTGTTGCACCGTGAAGTGTTTTATCATTAATAAGGATTCATTATAATTATTGACTTTAGGAGATGCTTCTTAGCAGTTTCATATAATTAATACTAATTAATTATTATTATTAATTTTGGAAACGTTCTTTAAACAATCAAAAAGTCCAAACCCTTCTTTTAAAAATCTAGTTTTTGAAAATTTATGTAAACATCTTGTTTTCTACTTTATAGATATACATTACGTTTAATTAATAGAAGGATTTTAATTTTAAATAGTTGTTTTTTATATTATTTTATTGACTTAGTGCTCTTTACTTGTAAGCCGACGTCGTGGGTCTACAAGAAAAAGGCACTAAGTCCATGTCTTTTTTAGTTGAATTAAACTACTTCAATTTTTCTTTATTTAACTGCAAATGAGACATTTTTATGTCCAAACATGTCATTGCAATTTGCGGTAGTTTTTTTCCAAAAACGATTATTACAAAAATTAAAAAACAACAATGAAAGTTAAATTTGTCAATATCTCAAAACCATGTTTTTGGACTTAGTGCTCTTTACTTGTAAGCCGACGATATAAGGGGCTGTTTAAAAATTATGTAATCGTTCATATCGTCGGCTTACAAGTAAAGAGCACTAAGTCAAAAAACATGGTTTTGAGATATTGACAAATTTAACTTTCACTGTTGGTTTTTAATTTTTGTAATAATTGTTACAAAAATGCACGTTTCGCCAAACAAACACTAAGTCGATTAGTGCAGAAATATTTGAAATATTCTACAAGTAAAATGCACTACGTGCACTAAGTCACTTAGTGCCTATAGCCAGATAAAATTTTATTCAAAATCAAACTGATGCGTTTTGTATAGTGGGTTAATCTCTTGGCAGTCCACCTAGAAGTTAGTTCGGTTTACCTGTACATAGATCATCAAAAATTAATTACAGTACCATAAAAATCCCATTTTTGCAAAAAAGTGACTTAGTGCCTTTTACTTGTAAGCCGACGATATATAAAGTATACTTTGTTTATCGTTTCTTATATGGCAGGAAACTAATCATTTTAAAATAAGTATTAAAAGGTTTTTACTAAGTAAAGCTTATTACATTTGTAATATATAATGAAATGTAGCTAATTCTAAAATTTTATAATATTGTAATAATGTGTATTTTACTTTTATTTTATTTTGAATTATTATATGACTTGCCATATGTACATTGTATCTTTCTGGCTAATAAATATCTTATATTATCTTATCTTATTGAATCGTTTTCTATAGTATTTTGTATGACAAAAGCATGCTATATAGGACACATAGATGCATAAAGAATCGTATAGATTTCGATTGAAATTCCTATCGAAATCTATATGGTATTTTAACAGGGCACTTGGTTGCGCTGTACGTAGTACAAATTTTTTTATGTATATCGGCTCTTTACAATAATTCTTTTTTGAGTGGAAAGAAACAAACAATAAATTAAAAACAGTGTTGTTAAATTATTATTTAATGAAAAATCTTTCTTTAATTCTCAAAGTTTTTTTTCTCAAATATATATTAAATATATGTTACATATTATGTAATAAAATATATTTGTGAACATTATTTACTAATTATTATGAAGATAAAATATTTTTAACTATATTTCCACATTGATGCGAGTGCGATCTGTAAGAGACAGGCATACTGCCTCTGAGGTTAGCCCAAAGACTTAAAAGCTTTGTTCGGGATACGCTAGAATCAGTTCTGGACTACTGTTTATTGGTTATTTAAAGTCACATGGTAATAAGGATTAAACCTCCATTGGTCTGAACCAGTTCTGAACAGTTCTGAACTCGAATCTCGAACAAGCCTTATATCTCTAGATATGATTTCTTTAGGTTAGCAGGTATGCCGCAGCTATTATTTGGTCTCTTAATATCACATGACACGTTATTTTTACGCCAGCTAGTTTCCGGCACATAGGTAGAGAATATATAGAGGAAATAAACGTTTGCGCAGGGTTCTGCGCTGCGTAATAACAATAGATAGAAAATTGACATCTAAACGGTAAAAATGGCGGTTCTACGTTGCCAACAATATTTCAACCGTATAATTTTTAATTATAAAAACCAATAAATTTCCAATACTTTGCTACAAATTTTAATAAGAACACTCAAAGATAGCATAAATTTACATTCAAACTGTTTAAATGCAAGCAAACGTCAATTTACATGGGTAGGAGGTCCGACAACGCTGCACTCTGTCATTTTGTTATAAAATCGAACAATTGGTGATATTTTGTTTGTGGCATCTGCGTGTCTTTATAGTTTTATTTTGTTTGTAGTGTTAAAATTTTTAACTTAAAAATGACTTGTAAAAATGTGAAAAACCTTTTTGAGGTTTTGTTTTCGGCGGACTAAATTTTACACACCTAATGTGTTTTTGTCTTTATCTAATACCCACTATAGCTTCTCTACCTATGTGGTTTCCGGACTTTCTCTTCGTATTGCCTCTTACTTTATAAAGTTAAAAGTAATACTTATACACGGTGTATTTGAAATAGGGTCGGAAATTTTAACTGATGATTCTACATCATAAAATATGACAAAAAGTTCCTATAAACATATGTCTAAAAATGCCTCTGAAAGTGGCTAAAAAAATCGGTTTTTATTTAATAACTCAGGAACCCTTTGAGATATATCAACGAGGTTTTGCACGTCAACTAATCCTACCAAGGCCCGTTTTTATGTGTTATTTTCATGTATTTATTTCAACCAAGGGTGTGCGAAACGGGGGGGGGGGCTTATCAGTTTTTTGTCCCAAACTTTTTTCTGTGTAACTTTTTTGCAATTTTATTTTTGAAATATGATTCCTCAGGTCAAAATACATAAAAAAGGTACTCTTGTTGTAATACTATAGGATTAACCGTTTTCGAGAAAAATTCATTTGAAGGTGAAATTCCACGGTTCGAGAACGAAAAATTAAATACTAAAATGTTGAAAACCAAAATTTTGATGATGCAATGTTATTCTACATCAAGAACTAAGAAAAAAAGTTTCCATACATGTAGGTCGAAAAAACGATTTTAAAGCTACCATAGCGCTTTAAAAATGGTGCATATTTAGGAGATCATAGCTCCGTTAGGATTGATTTTTGGAAGTACCTGTATATGAGGTTTTTTTCTTAGTTTTTGATGTAGAATAACATTGCATCATTAAAATTTTGGTTTTCAACATTTTAGTATTTAATTTTTCGTCCTCGAACCGTAGAATTTCACCTTCAAATGAATTTTTCTCGAAAACGGTTAATCCTACAGTATTACAACAAGAGTACCTTTTTTATGTATTTTGACCTGAGGAATCATATTTCAAAAATAAAATTGCAAAAAAGTTACACAAAAAAAAGTTTGGGACAAAAAACTGATAAGCCCTCCCCGTTTCGCACACCCCTGGTTGAAATAAGGACATGAAAATAACACGTAAAAACGGGCCTTGGTAGGATTAGTTGACGTGCAAAACCTCGTTGATATATCTCAAAGGGTTCCCGAGTTATTAAATAAAAACCGATTTTTTTAGCCACTTTCAAAGGGGCGTAGCTCCCTTATGACGCATTTTTAGACATATGTTTATAGGAACTTTTTGTCATATTTTATGATGTAGAATCATCCGTTAAAATTTCCGACCCTATTTCAAATACACCGTGTATTTTATACGGAACAACGTATTTTCTTATAGTACAAAATATAATTTTGTTGAGTCATAACTTATGACATACTACCATGTTTCCTTTAGTCCAAAATTTTAACGTATTGTATATTATTTTTTTAATGGAAAAACCATGTCCAAATAAATATTTTTTATTGGATTCTCATATTATTTTTATGCGTGTAGAAATACGAGTACTCTAAAAAACTTCATACATTAAGTAGTATACTTAGCTTGGGATTATTAATTAAAAAGTTTTTAGAAAGTGCAACAGTTACTAAATGCACCTTTAAAAGTTTTAGTCTTTTAAATTTAAGAACTTTTTAATCAATTCGATAAGAACATATCCGGTATAAACAAGAAGACTTTTTTTTATTGATCGTATTCAAAGTAGCATGAGACTCTTTTTCTAGATTCTTTTAGTTTAGAAATTCTTATATGCAAGTTCTTTAATAATTTTCTAACAATTTTTCTATATAATGTGTGTTTTAAACATAGTGTTTAATCAACATAATTCCGCTATTTTTAAAAAGTTTATAATAAAATTTTATTCCAATATTAACTCAATTTATGCCTATTTTTTAAAAATTTTCGATTTTTTTTTTAATAACGACCAAGGCTCTGTTAGGTCTGACAAGTAACCAAGATCAGTTTCTAGAAACTCTTTATATAAATTAACATGCTTTACGTAGTTACCAGAACCCGATATAAATTGGACATTGGTGGTATATGCCAGTACCGGCTTTAAAATTATTGGAATTTTATAATATTCTATTCTATTATTATTGCAACAAGTAAGCTGTAAATTGTTAAAAAACAGTTTGTATACTTTTATAAAGTTATATAAAAATTTATCTGATAATGTGAATAACTTACTTTTCAAATTTAATATTAAATATAAGGGGTTGATCAAATATTACGTAATCGTTTATATATAAAGTATACTTTGGTGTGCTGTACGCGGATATATCATTTTTCATATGGCAGAAAACGATTCTATCTTTTTCTATAATATTTTTTAATTCTTATTTTCTATATGGAAAATCAAAAAGAATCTTATATATTCCGACTTAAACTTTTATCGGAATCTATATGGCATTTTAACAGCTGTACTTTTAACTTTTTTGTTTTTGTGGGGGATTACTTTTAAAAACAATAGTAATCTTCCTCTCATAGAACTTGGTTTTTCCTAAAAATTTCAAGTCGATTATTCGTTCTTGAGTTATCGTGTTAAAAAAAATCGTGACAGTTTCTTATTTTTTCATGAAAAATAATTTTTTGTCTAGGACGATTTTTGAAAATTTTCAAAAAATTCAAAACTACCGTATAATGCTATTCTAGCGCAGGCTCTATGAATAGTATAATAATTGGACAAAAACTTTTCTCTCAATTCTTTATTGAGATAATAAATATAAAACATGTGAAAAATTAAAAAAAAACTTCAAAATGATATAGGGGAAAGTGACGTACCTTGCACAGGTTTGTACCTTGAGCCACCTTCAATTTTCGCGCCAATTTTAGTCGCACATCAGCCATGTGTACGTTTTAGTACTCTCATATTTCAGTGTATGGCTCTACCCGAAAATCAGTTAAATGTAAAGCGTGGTTTGTGAGATTTTTTATGAAAACTGTTTTACTGCAAGAAAGTGAAAAAAAATAAGGTAAGTTTTTGTGTAATTATATGTTAATTGTTACTTATACTTGTTCCGTGATGACAACCAAAAATATAATGTGGTCTTTGCCATCTAACCGTAATATTACATTTAGTCATCTCCTAACCTAAAAATTCCCACGTTGATTTATTTCAAGACACGACGTGTGCTGTACCTTGAGCCAGATCTTGGTGCTGTACCTTGCACCTGTTCAAGGTACATCACTTTCGGAGTATAACAACTTATTACCACAGATATCAAAAAAATTATTACTGATTACTTCATTTTAGATAATGCCACGTAGTAAGCGGGGTTTAAAACGGCCCTTAGTCTCAAAAGATGATATGAAAAGGGCAGTCGACGACATTTTGAAGAACAGAGTGTCATATCGTGAAGCAGCTAGAATACACAAGGTGTCAAGGCATACCCTCATGAGGCACGTCAAAAAATTTCGTGGGTCCAATGAGGAAAAGTTCGAATACAGCCCCCACTATGATGTAAATAAGGTTTTCACTAAATACGAAGAAACTGAACTTGTCTCGTACTTAAAGCAGGCAGCACGGTTGCATTATGGTCTGACTTTGCACGAAGTTAGATCATTGGCCTTTCAATATGCGAAAGCAAATATGAAAAAATATCCAGATAAGTGGGACGCGGAGCAACTGGCTGGAAAATCGTGGTTACGAGGTTTTAGAAAAAGATTCAATAATGAATTATCACTACGTAAGCCGGAAGCAACCAGCCTTGGGCGATCAACAGGTTTTAACAAGATGGGCGTGACTAGATTTTTTACCAATTACAAAAAAATATTGGAAAGAGGAGCTACAATAGCCCCAGAGCGAATATGGACTGCGACGAAACAGGAATTACCACCGTCCACGTCCCACCCAAAGTGTTGGCACAAAAAGGAGTGAAGCAAATTGGTAGTATTACATCTGGTGAGAGGGGAACCCTTGTAACCATGATTGCTGCAATCAGTTCCATCGGCAACAGTGTGCCTCCAATGCTAATTTTTCCAAGGGCAAAGTTTAAGGATTTTATGATGAAAGGAGCCCCCCCTGGTGCAATTGGAGCTGCGAATCCCTCAGGATGGTCAAATGAGCAGCTTTTTCTCCAGTTCTTGGATCACTTCATTAGGCATTCGAAGCCCTCTACTGATGACCCTGTGATTCTGATAATGGACAATCACGAGAGTCACGTCTCCATCCCTGCAATAATTAAATGCAAAGAAGCGGGTATTATTTTGCTCACATTTCATCCACATACAAGCCATAAGATGCAACCACTCGACTTAGGTGTTTTTGGCCCCTTCAAGACTTTTTATAACTCAGCTGTAAATGACTGGATGATGAGTCCAGAAAATTCCGGAAAACCTCTGACAATTTATGAAATCGCCGAGATGGTAGGGAAGGCCTACCCTCTGAGTTTTGTGCCAAAGAACATTATTAGTGGATTTAGAGTTTCTGGAATTGTTCCTTTAAATCAAGAAATTTTTGGCGATGAGGACTTCCTTCCCTCCAGTGTCACTGACCGACCTATAACAGAAGACAACAACCTAAATCAAACACCTAATGCGAACGCAGAGTCTCAAGCTGGACCGTCCACTTCATTTACTCTAACCCCTGCAGAACTCGACGTCGACGATTATTTGATTTCTTCCACTACCAGTTTTGTGTCCCCTGAAGTTGTGAAACCATTTCCCAAGGCCGCTTCTCGAAAATCCACGAACAGAGGGAGACCAAAAGGAAAATCACGAATCCTTACCGACACTCCCGAAAAAGAAGAATTAGAAGAGGCTAAACGGTTAAAGGATTTGAAAAAAATCAAGAAAGTTGAAACAGTGAAGAGAGACTTTTTCAAAAAAAAACCTGCACCAATACTGGAAAAAAACTTAGACAGTTCAGACGAATCAGATGAGATGGAGTTGTCGTCCAATTCTGATGACGATATTAGTTTGACTGACGAGGTAAACGCCCAGCAACTGGAAAAGCAATTAGAAACTGAATCTATCAGCGAAGGTGAATACCTATTGGTTAGATTGTCCGGTAAAAAAAGCTTCAGA
Source organism: Brachypterus glaber (assembly GCA_958510825.1). Classification (NCBI taxonomy): domain Eukaryota; kingdom Metazoa; phylum Arthropoda; class Insecta; order Coleoptera; family Kateretidae; genus Brachypterus; species Brachypterus glaber. The sequence continues at coordinate 22,155,313 of OY294045.1, forward strand.
TATTATGTGGCCAAGGTTTTGAAAGTAATACCCGAAATGTATATCACTTACCTAAAAAAAGCTCCTGGAACAAACAAATTTTTGTTGGATAATTCGGCCAAAAGTTATATTGTTGATGAAAAAGACGTGATTTTGAAACTACCCCCTCCAATGACCACGGGAGGATCGGCTCGCCAGCAGTCATATTTCAGATTTTCAGTAGATCTTAGCCCCTATACTTTGGATTAAGTAAAACAATAAAATTTTGTTTTGTAATTGCTGTTTTTATATTGGCTCAAGGTACATTACCATATGGATCAAGGTACAACCCCATGTTGTACCTTGAGCCACTTTTCACTTTTTTTTCATTATTCTATAAGATTTTTCCCCAAAATGTTTTCCGACAAACTATATTATCATAGTATAGACAAATAGTCAAATGTTATGACAGCAACAATCATATTACCGAAATGTCATTTTAATAACATTTTAGGGACACTTTTACAAAAGTGGTCGCAAGGTACGACACTTTCCCCTACCCTTAAAATTGTGTTAGAACAAAAAAAACTTTTAACAAAGTATCCACTATTTTAATTCAATTTAACTTTTTTTAACGAACCACTTTTATTTGCAGAGAATCTAAACATCTTCTATAATTACCTTTATTTTCTGCTTCTTTATTACTTGGTTGAGTACAATTAAGTACTCAAAAAATTTTACGACTAATTAAATGATTCAACACTTTTTTCTATTATAAAAGGTAGGTGTCATTTGATTAAATATTAATTTTTTATTTGCTCTAATTTTCTTTAATAATATTATATAAATTAAGTATTAAAACCTTTTATTTTTAATTTGATTATGAGATTTTGTTGTTTTTTTTTTTTTAATTACTCAAGGAAAAATAGTTTAATAGTTGTAGGTATCATGATATCAATCTAGTTAGTTGTTAACTATTTGGCATCACAATAAGTGTGAATCTAGCCAAGTAAGAACAGACTAACGCAGTTATTTTTGTCAAATGAAACATTTCAGGTTTGCCATAGACTGGAACACCATAGAATGCCACTCCTGAGCAGAGCCACAATAAAGAGGTTGGAACATTTATACAGCCGATCGCGGAACCCAAAAGCCCGAAATCTACGAATAGCTAGGAACTCATTAACACGAGCCGTAGAAAATATTTCACTAGCACTAGAAAATCTCGGTATATTATTTAAGATTCTAAACGCATTATTATAGCATACGCGCACTTATTCCACCATCCCAGTGTATAATTACACCAAAGTTCGGACATGTAGATCCCTGAGCAATATGTTTTAAATAACAGTTTTTTACTGTCAGAAATATACTTGGAGAAATGACTGGTTAACATATTAGCACGGACGCAGAGGGCTTTGTACTGTCTCTCATTATTCGAATGTCGAGATTATCGGACAGGGATATTATAATTTATAATATAAAAGCTTTCCTATAGACTTGGGTAGATGAATCCGAAACTGTGGGCAGAATTTCTCCACTTAAGTTTTTTGAGAAAAATGAGTTTAAAAACGCCAAAAACTTTATTTTTTCCTAATTTTGACACAGTTTTTTTTTGAAAACCAGACCTGACAGATCTATAAGAATATTATAAGTTTACCATATACATACTTAAGTACAGATTTGGGTTCAGCGGCAAAAACTATTTAGAAAATTACATATCCTCGCGAGTATAGGAAAGTCGCTTGATTTCGGATACCATTTACAATTTATTCAATATTAATTAGACGGTATTACTTTTTAATATTTTTTTCATATACCAACATACAGCTTGTTATAATGAATCATGATTTATTATGAAAACAATTTTATTATAGTTTATTTTTTTCAAAAAATACGGTTAAAAATCTTTGCGCATCTTTGTGCATTTGAAAAAGGGTTCCTAATTTCGCTTTTTTTTAAGTAGATCTGGATCCCATTGCTTAAGTTTCTTGTCACACCTTGACATTTTTTTCTGCAAATAAGATGTAATTTAATCTCGAATTTTAATATTAAGCATTTTTTTACGAATATTATTGTAGCCATAATTTTGCCATTTGCAATTTAAACGATTTGTGCTGCCATTTAACGGAGAGAAGCTCTACGGTTACCATATTACAGGACGGATTTAGTTTTAGGCTTCACATAAAAGTAGGTTTCTATTTACCTATGCAGATATTATCTTAGATACACCACTTACTAACCGAAATTAGGAAACTATCCGAAATAAGGCGTCTTTCCTATATATGTTCGAGCTCGAACATATCGCCTCGCAACTGGTTCCAATTTTTTGGTTTTTGTGTAACTATGCATTGTTTATAATTATAATTTGAAACAAAGATTTATGATTTATGATTAAATTCAATTTAAATTAGTTTCAAATAATTAGGTGATAGGAGTAATAAATTTAGATACCACCTACAACATCTTGATTTATGGTATTTTAAATCTGATTTGAGTAATCCTGTTACTGAAAATTATACTCCGTAAACTTCTTCTATGCAATTAGATAGCACGATACAAATGATATACGGTCAAAATATGCAAATGGATGTTAAAAACGTCTTTAACATGGATTTTAAATTAATTTTACATTTAAAGTGGGAAAATATTGTAAAATACAGTTTAACAATAATTTTGTTGAGCAATTAAATAAACTAATATATACGCACATTCAAATCTACTTTGTAAATTTCAGTGCATATTAGCATATTTGTTGCAAATTATTTATTATTTATATTGTGAAACTTAAATGCAATAAATATTATTATTATTATTATTATTATTATTATAATATATTTTATTTATTTCTTTATAGGTCCTTTAAAATATTGTAAACATTTTTCGTTTGGTACATTAAACTTTATAGTATACAGGGTGTATTTGAAATAGCGTAGGAAATTTTAACAGGTGATTCTACGTGATAAAATATGATAAAAAGTTCCTATAAACATATGTCTAAAAATGCGTCATAAGGGAGCTACGCCCCTTTGAAAGTGGCTAAAAAAATCGGTTTTTATTTAATAACTCAGGAACCCTTTGAGATATATTAACGAGGTTTTGCACGTGAATAATTCCTAATAAGGCCGATCTTTGTATGTCATTTTCACGTACTTATTTAAACCAGGGGTGTGCGAAACGGGGGGGCTTTATCAGTTTTTTGTCCCAAACTTTTTTCTGTGTAACTTTTTTGTAATTTTATTTTTGAAATATGATTCCTCAGGTCAAAATACATAAAAAAGGTACTCTTGTTGTAATACTGTAGGATTAACCGTTTTCGAGAAAAATTCATTTGAAGGTGAAATTCCACGGTTCGTGGACGAAAAATTAAATACTAAAATGTCAAAAACCAAAATTTTAATGATGCAATGTTATTCTACATCAAAAACTAAGAAAAAAAGTTTCCATACATGTAGGTCGAAAAAACGCTTTTAAAGCTACCATGGCCCTTTAAAAATGGTGCATATTTAGGAGACCATAGCTCCATTAGGATTGATTTTTGGAAGTACCTGTATATGAGGTTTTTTTCTTAGTTTTTAATGTACATTCGCCCTGCATCATTAAAATTTTGGTTTTCAACATTTTAGTATTTAATTTTTCGTCCTCGAACCGTGGAATTTCACTTTCAAATGAATTTTTCTCGAAAACGGTTAATTCTACAGTATTACAACAAGAGTACCTTTTTTATGTATTTTGAACTGAGGAATCATATTTAACAAATAAAATTGCAAAAAAGTTACACAGAAAAAAGTTTTGGACAAAAAACTGATAAGGCCCCCCCGTTTCGCACACCCCTGGTTTAGATAAGTACGTGAAAATGACATACAAAGATGGGCCTTATTAGGAATTATTCACGTGCAAAACTTCGTTAATATATCTCAAAGGGTTCCTGAGGTATTAAATTAAAACCGATTTTTTTAGCCACTTTCAAAGGGGCGTAGCTCCCTTATGACGCATTTTTAGACATATGTTTATAGGAACTTTTTGTCATATTTTATCATGTAGAATCATCTGTTAAAATTTCCGACGCTATTTCAAATACACCGTGTATAGTATAGTATTATAATCTTCACGATTCCCTAGATTATAAAATTAATATTTTCATGAAGCATAATTAAAATTTAAAAGTAAATTTGAACGAACTTTAAAAACTATTTGAAAATATTTATAATTTTAATTTTATTTAACATTATTATAATAACTATTGTTACTGTAATTTTTTTGATGGGTAGGGTCTTTTTCAGCGCCGGAAAAAATCGCACCGCCCACTACCGTGCCACCCTTTTCCGCGCCTGTCCTTTACCGCGCCGACCGTGACCGCGCCTAGGACATTTCCACGTCTAGGACTTTTCCGCCCCTATGTTAAAATTTGGTTTCAATTTGTTTAAGTAAGCGCACTCTTGAATACGTCCAAAAGCGCCTTCTCTTCATATGAAAACATAATTCATTTACTATAAGACCTTCCTAATTCTAAAATTCAAATTTCTTTGGTCTTGTATGAAATGCATGAAAGAAACTAAAATTCTAAGTGGTCTTCAGTTAAAGTCAAAATTGTCTTTTCGAATGAAGTGAAGCATTTGATAAAAGAGTTTTTCTTTTATCAAAAGAAATTTGTGTCTTGTAATTGGCACAAACGTATTTTTCTTAATTCAAAATATCTGCTTATTGTGTCAAAACTCTACGACATTAAAATAAAAATATTTCTCTTGGTGCAACTTCCTTTTACTGAAAGGCAATCCGTTTTGACTAAAATAAGATGTAGAGGAGAAGCTGAAGGTATTTGAGTTTGCAAAATATGAGGAGCGAGACATGTCAAGTATTTCGTATACCTGAGGCCCTAAGTAACCGAAAATTAGGCATTCAGGTATACAAAATATTTAACAGATCTCGCTCCTCATATTTTGCAAACTAAAATACCTTCAACTCCTGCTCTAATGCTTTCAATTTAGGATACCTGCCGAAATTGGGACACCCTGTATTCCTTTCATTTGTGTACTAAATAAATATTTCGATTAAAGAAATACTAGGTAGGTACATACTAAATAAAAATAGGTACATACTCAATAAAAAATAGCACAAAAAACACTTGTGTATAAATCGAACAAAATCACACTAAAAATAAACAAATGAAAAAATCAATAAATTAAAACTGGTCCGTATATTATAATTTGAAAAATTCCAAACCTAAATCCTTTTTTAAGTCGGCAGATTTTGATGTATTCATAAATATTTAAATGAGATATTGCCCATGGCGCGGTAATTGTCGGCGTGGTAATGGACGGCGCGGCAATGGTCGGCGTGGTAATGGACGACGCGGTAGAGGACGGCGCGGTGAAGGACGATGCAGTAGTGACCATGGCGAGGTAATGTCCTAGGCGCGGTAATTTACGGCGCGGAAATTACGGGGCGCTAATGGTCGGCGCGGTAAATTTGGCGCTGAAAAAGACGGCATCCTTTTTTGATATTTGTTATGAATCAAGGCTGTAAATTGTTAATTTTTAGCATCAGTATTGGTTTCCGATACTGCGCTAAATATACTAAATACCTACAGTAAAGACCATTTATTCCTGTAGAAAAAAAAGTATAAAATAAGTTTCTTCAAAGGACAATTTTGGCCTAATAGGGTCAAAATAAAAATAAACTTACTTAGGAATATTTTTTTCAACTATCATAACATCGGTTTCAACCAATAAAAAACAAGGCATAACCATAAAGACGGGATACTTTCGCCACGAATATACCACAGAAAATCGAAAATATACCACTTTCGAGTTATTTGATAACACAAATTTGGTAATGTAATATTATAACAAAATATCAACTAAAATACAAAATTAAAGTAACTTTCATGTCATATTAGCTCATTTTTATTGAATATTAATAAAATTCAACAAATTTAGATCTTTTTTATGTCAAAGAAATGTCAAACATGAATTTATTGTATCAAAATAAATTAACATCTAGTTAATTATTATTAATTATTTATTTAAATTACTTTCAAACATTTAAATTCTTAAAAAATTGTTTCAAAAAATATTTCTGCAAATACACCTCCAGATTCGGTATATTTTCGATACATCTGAAACTTCTACTTTGTAAAAATTTCGGATATATCGAAAATATACCCCTCAGTGTATGAAAATATTATCTATTAAATCAAAAATATATTCAAAAGCGTTTAAGGTATCATTCAGGCTAAACTAAAACTTGAATAACTTATTGTTTCTGGTTTAGGCATAAACTGGAACATTGTTAAATATCTTACAACATACCTAATTGATCCGAAAAAGACTTAAAAAATATTTAAACTAAACTAATGATTTTTATTTATATTCTGACAATATTTCCAATTTAATTTATATAGCACTAAAAAACGATCACATCAAAAGTTGAATACGTAAGTACCAATATATTTTCTGGATGCTGCAACCAGAAATCTTGCTAGGGCGACAACATAACTTGTGGTTATGAAAACTTAAATTGTAGGGATCTGTTAAGCACAACAAATTGTCTTGTTTCCCTTACCATATTTCTGGTTACAACAGCCATAAACACAATTGTTTCGTAATAAACTATTGATTTGATTCGAGTAACGAGATAAATACTATATTGTAGTAATACTACCATTAATGGAAGGCATAGCGTAGTGGCTAGCGCGTATGTATAGCAAGCCTACTAGCGTGAGTTCGATTCTCACTGGCGCCGATTTGCCTTTTTCAGTTAATTAATAATTGAAATTTGGCGAAGGCAATAACTGAAACGGACACTCCCTAGAAACTGGTTCGAAAGTCAGTATAAGCCGGTGGTTCCCTCTACTACTAGCCCACACAAGTCCTGGATTTAAGGGATGCTTAATTAAGTAGAATAGTACGAGGTTAAACAAACAAACAAACAAACAATCAATCACAACAACCTTTAAATGTAAATGGTTTTTTGATTTTGTATTTGCTAGAAATTACTACGGCCTTTTCTTTACTTAGAGAAGTGTAAAATGTTATATGATAATGACTTCAGGGTGATCGAAATCGTGAAATAGTGTGGGTAGAATGCGTATCGGTTTTCGCATCTGCTTAAATAGAATATAGATACAAGTGATTTTGCCCAAGACCCTTCTAAAAGAAGCAACCGATGTCTGTTAAGATAGTGATTGTTTATTGCATGTTTGGAAAAGTTTAAACCTATTTCGAGTCCTCTTTAAAGTTTAGATTAAAATCCGCAGCGGTTCTTAACTCGAATCACAACTTACTACTTGTTAAGCATCTACAGTTGTAAAAATTTTTATTACTCTTTCTATTACTTTTATGGAATTTATGAAACATTTGTCGGATTTTTAGTTTCTTTTCTAGAGTAAATTTATATTGTAGGAAGTGTAAATAATCTAGTTTTAAAATATTTTAAAGAAAAGGATTTTAACTTATACAGTGTGCAACAAATGTGCATTTTTTGCAAACATATTCATAATTAGAATTCCTAACGAAAATAAATGGCATATCTAATTCTTTGTACCTACAGAAACGTGAAAAATATTAATAAATGACCAAAACCGTATAAAACGGTCAGTTAGTTAAATATTTTTCCTACGACCTAGCGGTGGGAAAGTAACCGTATTTTATATATCTGCTGTCACAAATCAAGTGATCGTCAAACACAAAACGTTAAATTAATTAATTTAATTTTAAGACAAAGAAAATTTTTGCGTTTTTTGGATGTATTAGGTCGTAGGAAAAATAGTATACGCACCTCGACACAAATTTATTTCAGTGCAATTCGATATTTTTTTTTACTCGGCTCTTATAGTTATTTCTTCTCTTTTTTACTGCAATTAACCAAGCCACAATTTTAACACGGTAAAAATAACCTAAACACAAAATTTGGTAGAAAATTAAACTTTAAAGCGACATTGACATTTGCACGGAAAACGCCAAGCGATAGGCTTTTGTTTGTTGCCAACCTCTTTTGTTTGTTGCCAACCTAAAAGAAAAAAAGTACAGATCTCTTATGGGCCTATAAGAACACGCGAAATTCATGTGTACGAAGAGTGTACCTTAAAAAATCTACATATCAAGTCATCTTATCTAGAGCACCAGATAGGTAGGTTTATTATTTACACTGCAATGTAAAGTCAACTTAAGCCAAGATTCTTGCCTCTCTAGAGAAAACAAAGGAAAATAAAATAATTGGTATAAGTTAAAGGGAATCCCATTTAAACGCATTCCTTCAAGGAATGCGTTCAATGCAGAATTTATTTAGGGACGCATAATGATGAAAAGTTTCACTTTTACATCGGCACCTAGTGCTACTAAGAGTGCCGATGTATTGAAATCTTCGCCGAAAAGTCAAAATCTTTGACCACGTTGTTTTCACATTTCTCGACGTTTTAGACCATTCTGAGTCGAAATCAGTAAAAAAAAAAATTGCGTCCGTCTGACAGTCTGTCTGTCTGTCTCTCTAACTCCATTTCTACATGAGATATCGACTTGCGGTTTTTTGCATATTGTTTCTTATCGTATTCCGAAGAGCTGATTAGATTTTGGGGGTAAACGATTGGGGGTAAGGGGGTAAAAATAGGGTAAAACTCCTATTTTTAGCGTTTTTTGTTTATAATTAAGGCCATTATTATTGTTTTTGGTTAATTTTGCACTTATATAAAAGATAATTTTAAATTGGTCAAAAAATGTTATAAACAACGTTTTTCTAAAACGAATTGTTTTCGAGATATTGGCGTTTAAAGCAGTAAAAGGTTGTTTTAGCATATATCACATATTTATAACCCTATTTTAAAAAATTATATTTTAAATAAAAGCTCTTTTTAAACCCTATAAAAAATATTATATACAGATTTTGCTAGAATATAATGTTTTAAAGATACAGAATTTAAAATCAAACAAAACACCCAGTTTGAAATTTGCAAACTAGATGGCTCTAGTGTACAATAGTGCCGATGTTTTGACAGGGTGCTTGCAACGTTTCATCTAGTTCTAAAATATGATTGTGAATGTTTTGCTGGAAGTCCTAGCTGTAGGTACTTTTCACCTCAGTATGTAATAGATAGATAGATAATTTATTTATGTTAATACACTGTAGTCAAACAAAATACATAAAAATAAGTAACAGAAGCTACACATTTAAATTAAAAATACAGAAATACAAAACTATCAACAATTAAAATCACAGTTAAAATTTTCATCGTATGAATAAAAAGCTTTCTTTAAAAGGAAAGATTTAATTCTTGGCCTAAACGTATGGGCAGAAAGAGCCTAAATATCGTTGGAAAGTTTATTGTACATATTTACAGCTATATAACTTGGACTTTGTTTTTGCCTTTTTAAAGGACGAAAGAATATTAGTCTTAAATCGGAACAAACATATTATGTTGTTAACTATTTAGTCACAATTTTTTGACATTTTATTGTAAAACTAAAAAATTAACTTACAATAACTGCCGCGAAAAGCTAAAAGGTCCTATCTATATACACAGATAGGACCGTTTAGCTTAGAAAGGCAGATAATTACAATTCTTGTTTTTAAAAAAACTTTAATAAAATAAAAATATATATTAGTAAAATAAAAAATACCATTGTTTCGAAGTTTCCTGTGTCTTTTCAACGTTTAAATTGAAAAAGTGGGAAGTAAAAATAACAAATTGTGCATTTTAAAAAATAAATAAAAAGTAACACAGATAAAATAACTGTTTTATTGTAACAAGATAAATAATGATAAAGCAGCGCAAGTTGTATTTTACGTTTCAATAGTAAAAAATGAAATAAGTAAGTAATGAAAGTAAAAATATTCCATTAAAAATAACTTAAGCTGCAGCAGCTGGTTCTAATGATTTATTGCTAGACACACGAAAGATAAGAAAAGGTATATAAATGCTTCAAAACTGACGAATTTTATTAATACAAAGTTGTAATTTTAAGATTGGAAGCTTCTAAAATTGATTTTTTTCTATTTTAGTTAACGATTTTTATATATAAATTCTAACGATGTATATGATTAACGAACGAATGGATCCATAGTTGGGATTATATAATAAATAAAAGGCAGAGTAAAGGTCCTTTTCCCAATTATATTAATTAAAACCTGACCGCGGTTTCGAGCCTTTATATACCTAGGCTCATTGTCGAATGTCGCATTAAAAAATACAAAATTGAGCTAGTTTTATCTCAGTTCTAAACTGTTATATTTCAAAACTAGGTCAGTGTCTTTGGACAAAATACTGGGCTAAAAGCGAAGGACTTTGCTTTTCCGTTAGTAGAAGGATACTCCTGTAAGCAAAAAAAAATCCTTAATAAAATCGAATGTAACTAACATATTTCAATAAAAGATCATATACTTTGTATTTTTAAACTTTTTTTCACTTGGAAAACAGATTTATACGAATTTATGGCAGGTTTGGAGTGGAAGCTTCTAAAATTGATTTTCTTGTATTTTAGTTAACGATTTTTATACATATATAAATTCTAACGATGGATATGATTTTTTAAGTAAATCAATATCTCAGTTCTATACTATTATATTTCAAAACTAGGTTAGTGTCTATGGACAAAATACTGGGCTAATAGCGAAGAACTTTGCCTTTGAGTTAGTAGAAGGATACTCTTGTAAGCAAAAAAAAATCCTTGATAAAATCGAATGTTGGTAACTAACATATTTCAATAAAAGATCATATACTTTGTTTTTTTAAACTTTTTTTCACTTGGAAAACACATTTATACGCATTTATGGCAGGTTTGGAGTGGAAGCTTCTAAAATTAATTTTCTTGTATTTTAGTTAACGATTTTTATACATATATAAATTCTAACGATGGATATGATTTTTTAAGTAAATCAATATCTCAGTTCTAAACTGTTATATTTCAAAACTAGGTTAGTGTCTATGGACAAAATACTGGGCTAAAAGCGAATAACTTTGCCTTTGAGTTAGTAGAAGGATACTCTTGTAAGCAAAAAAAAATCCTTAATAAAATCGAATGTTGGTAACTAACATATTTCAATAAAAGATCATATACTTTGTATTTTTAAACTTTTTTTCAATTGGAAAACACATTTATACGAATTTATGGCAGGTTTGGAGTGGAAGCTTCTAAAATTTTCTTGTATTTTAGTCCAAACGATTTTTATATATAAATTCTAACGATGTATATGATTTTTTAAGTAAATCAATATCTCAGTTCTAAACTGTTATATTTTAAAACTAGGTCAGTGTCTATAGAGAAAATACTGGGCTAAAAGCGAAGGACTTTGCCTTTCAGTTAGTAGAAGGATACTCCTGTAAGCAAAAAAAAAATCCTTAATAAAATCGAATGTTGGTAACTAACATATTTCAATAAAAGATCATATACTTTGTATTTTTAAACTTTTTTTCAATTGGGTAACACATTTATATGAATTTATGGCAGCGATTAAGGAATCATGATTGATAACACTGCTCTACAGGGTTATTCAGAAATAAGTTCGAGAAATTTAATAATTTAAGGTGTTTCTACGTTAAAAAATATGAAAAAAGCACCTATAAAGGTTGGTCCGGAAATGAGTCCTAAGGGAGCTACGGCTCTTTAAAATTGTAATAAAAATAAGGTTTTTAATTAATAACTCTTGTAACCTTTAAGCTAGAGTGGCAAGCTTTTGCACGTATACTGGTATCAATAAAGGAAATAAGTTTATGTTATTTTTTTTTTAATTTGTCAGAAGCGTGCCTAGACGGACAATGTATGTGAGGCTTAAGACATTTTTACCAAAAACTTTTTTATGTATATATTTTTTGGAATTTTTGTATAAAATATAGATTCCTTTAGTAAAAATACATAAAAAATGTCATATAGTGTAACACTGTAGTAGCAACCGTTTAAAAAAAATGCAATTAAGAGGAAGTAACATTTTGTGCCAGTAAAAATTTTACTTTTTGAAAGGCTATTACTCCTTTGATATTAAATTTAGGTGTTTGGTGAAGAATACTTTTTTGCTTAGTTTTAAATGAAGAATCGCCCTGCAGCTTTAAAATTTTATTGGTGCTTTTTTTGTCCCCATTCAATATGTCTATCTTTGAGGGGCCGCAGCTCCCTTAGGGCTCATTTCCGGACCAACCTTTATAGTCTTTTTTTCATGTTTTTTAACGTATAATCACCTCTTAAATTTCTCGAACTTATTTCTGAATAACCCTGTATAATCAAAAAATTGCCCACACCATTTTAGTTGATTCTAGACCTATTCGATGAGCTGATTTCTTAACACTTTCGCTGCCATCTGATTTTGTTTTCCTTCCTTAGGAGTCAACCACCTCGATCGCTATTGACTTAACATGTACTCATCACGCGACAGCGCGAGATGGGCACCTGACGCAGGAACCATTTCACTCGCTGGCTCGTGATGGGCACGGAAAGTGTTAAGATTGCTCCGTTTTTCTCGATCAGCTCGTTTTTTTAGATATAGCGCACAGTGTTTTTGCCTATAGTTGTTGTAAAAAAAATATTTAAGGTTTAATAATTTTTTTTGCGGTGGATTGGTTTTCCAATAATAGGGCTCTAAGCTAAAAAAAAGCGAATTTAAATCTTTATTCGTTTATTTTTTATAGGCTTCTAAATTCAAAAAATTATATTTTTCGCATATTTTTGATATATTTTCTTGAAAATTTTATATAAATTCTGAAGACATAAAGGGTCAGTCCCGTAGTCTACTAATTTTAATTAAATTATTAGTAATAATAAATTTAAATTAAATTAGTACTAGCTAATTTGAATTATATGCTAGGAATGATGTCCAAACAGTCAGTATTTAGAAATAATATAATTTGTCGTTTCACTCAGAAAAATCCCATCTTGTAGAATCAATAAGAAATTATTTTAATCTAAAAAAATTGCCTTTTAAAATATTAAAAGTAAAAACTTTACGTTTTAGTTATGAACAATATTAATTTAAAAAAATAATTTTTACACCAAACCATTTTTCACTTTAAAGTAAAAATATTGTCCCTTACTTTCTTATTTTAATGTTTTCTTAATAAAATTATAATATTTCCCTTTATATTGTTGAAAAATATCAATATATTAAAAGAATTCTTTTTAAAATAACCAGTTTTTGTATTCAAATCATTTACAAGTTTAAATTATTTAAGAGGAAACATTTTTCAAATTACAATGAATTTTTTTATTTTTACAATGGCTTATAAAATTATAAAATATCTTTTTGAATTAACAAAAAACACTGTCGGAGCAAAAACATATTGGTTTTTTTTAAGTCATATGACTTTTGTTTGATTTTATAACGATTTTTCTCTGAGTGTATAATTTCTATGTTTTTCCAGAAATAACATCAACGATTTTTTAAATGAAACATTCAGTTTATTTTAATTATAATATATTATATGATTAATTATTATATGATTCAGAAACCAGCGATGAATTAAGTTTCATAAAATATGACTGACTAATCCGGTGGTCCATCTGTAGCGGAATTACGCTAACCAATCATTAAAATGATTTATTATTTAATAAATTATATTATAAGAAAAATGACAAATTTGTTAAATGCGCGATTTCTTTTTTCATTTGCCTTTCACACATTTCAGAACAATTCTAAAAGAAGATTGATCATACCAGTCTGGAATGGCACAAACAAATACTATAAGAAATTATCATTTGAATAATTGTCACCACCAAGAAAATAAAAGATGTTTTTAGAATTTATATTTTAAATTAGTTTTATCATTTCTATTGTAATAATATTATTTTACTAAACTTATTTACTTATGGAAGCATCTTCCCATATTTTTTTAGGTGAAGTCACATCAGGCAATATATTTTCCTGGCCATCTAAAAAACAAACGTTGTGCTACGGCCGGATTTACTTTTTTGCCTTGTTTCTCGTCTTGCAGATTCGTCCGACAAAGAAGTTCTTTCTGGCCCTAGCACACAATATTGTTAAATACTTTCCCAGTAAAAGTTTAGAATAAGAAAACGATGGTCACTTTTCAGTATTTACTGCGGAAAATTATGGTAAAGCCTTTTTAAAAATAATCCTGACTGAAAAAATTTAGAATTATTACCAGCAATTTAAAACACTCGAAGTCAATTAAGATTACGTATTATAAGTTATTCTGTGAATGTGGGGTGTAAAGCACATACGTGAAAAAGGCAGTTAATAATAAAATCCACATTACGGAAGTGGGAAGAAGTGCGAAAAAACAATTATCATAATAAAAGTAGGAAACTGCTTGATCCTTTGTGTAAATGTTAATGCAATTCAAATAAAATTGTATTTTTTTGGGTTGCCCAAACGCATCCATCTTCAATTTTATAACAAATATCAGAGTTAAACCAGCGCAATAAAAGTTTCGTTGTTTATACTACAAGTTGGGCTACTACTTATATCGATACCCCCAAGCAACAAAGGGAGCGTTCAAGTATTACGTAACGCAAAATTTGGCCATTTTTGACCCCCCCCCATGTAACGCGGCGTAACATTTTCGAGACCCCCCCCCCTATTTGTTACGTAACATTTAACAAAAAGTAAAAATAAATGAAAGTAAATTTTGCTTTATGGTTTAAACCGGTTTTTAACCGGTTATTGCTTCCGTGTTTAAACCTAAAACCGGTCTGATGTAATTTCCGAAACCGGTTATTGGCTATGGTTTTCCATCTCTAATTGTTTTTGTTTAGAGGATTTAGTTAACTGTTAACTACGCCGTGTGCAATAAAATTTGCAAGGAATCCGTCGCTTTAAGCCTACATCATTGTTAAAAACGTGATCTAATAAATATTTTTTAAGTTTATAATTTTTTAAGTGTTACGTAACATTTTTACTGACACCCACCCCGCCTCTGTAACGCTTACGTTTTCGTGACCCCCCCCCCCCCCCCTAGCGCGTTACGTAATACTTGAACGCTCCCAAAGCCGTAACTCATATATTGTCTAAATTTCTAAAATATTTTTTTTTGTATTTAAGGGTGGGCAAATGACTGTAGTGGAAAAGGTAGCCACGTGATACATCATTTGAAAGCTTGTAAAATTCTCTATTGAACTTTATAAGTATTTATTTTTTATTTATTGTCTTTTTTCTGATAATATTCAAGTTTAGAATTTCTTACTTTAGTGTTTTTAGGTAAACGTTTGGTTAAAATAGCCTGTGGAGAAATCTGAGTAGTACTACCATGTGTATCTTTTTTCAAGGCGTTTACCTATGAGTATAACTCAAAATGGGTCTAACTTGGGTTACATTCTTGTTGGATGGGAGTGTCGATATATTTAACTAATCTTTTTTTGTCTGTTTGCCAGTGACACTAATTTTGCTTTCCCATTTTGAAAATTTTCAAATTTTCGGGAAAGCCTTGTATTCACGCAACAATTCTAAAAAATTTTGTTTGCTTATTTTTGCGTTTTATGACGTTTTATGTCGATATAAATAAATTTAGAGCAAAAAAAAGTTGTCGGTCGGTAGATCGGTCGGTCTGTCCGGGAAATATTGTCAACACGATAACTTAAGAAGGCTTTAAGCTAGATACTTGAAATTTGGCATACAGGTATCTTACCAAAAGTTCTCGCTCGGTATTGGGAAAAATACATTTTTTTACAAAAACAAGAAAATTCTTATTAAGGGGTTTTTAAGGTTGCTGAAATTGAATCTGATAATAAAAATTTTCTAACTCCACCCGGAGGGGGTGAGGGGGTAAATATTTTTAAATACTTTTAATATTTTCGTAAAAATTGGTATATAGGGGTTTTTGGGGTCTACGAATCTGAATCTGACAATAATTTTTTTCAAATTGCACCCCCTAAGGGGTGGGAGGTGATTTTCGTGAAAATTGGTATATTTGGGTTTTCAAGATTGCTGAAAGTGAATCTGATAATAAAAAAATTCTAACTCCACTCCCTGAGGGGCGGGGGTTGTTTTTGTAAAAATTGCTATATTGGGGTTTTTGAGGTTGCTGAAAGTGAATCTGATAATAGAAAATTCTAACTCCACCCCCTGAGGGGCAGGGGTAGTTTTCGTGAAAATTTGTATATTTGGGTTTTTGAGGTTGCTGAAGGTAAATCTAATATTAAAAAAATCCAACCCCTGAGAAGCGGGGGTAGTTTACTTGAAAAGTTTTATATTGAGGTTTTGGAGGGTGCTAAAACGAAATCTTAAATACAGTTTTTCTAAATCCACCCCTTGAGGGGCAAGGGGTAGTTTTCGTAAAAATTGGAATATTGGACTTTTTAAGGTTACTGAAAGTAAATGTGATAATAAACAATCCATTTAACTCGCGGAGGTGAAAAATGGGAAAGTTCTTTTACTGGGCAGTGTATTTTACTTATTTTATTATTGTGACTTTTTCGAATTATCCGAAACATACTTGTTATAAAACCTAGGACGCAATAAGTATGCATACATAAGCAAGGTTAAATTTATTAATACTTAACAAGACTTGGATCCTATAAAAATGTCCTAAACATGACTGAAAATTCTTTATAAAAGGATAAAATATTAAATTACCTTTAAGTGGGTGGGTGTTTATTGTACGGTTTATTAAAAGTGTTTATCCACGGCCGTGATTAATAGGCTTATTAATCACGGGTCTGTAAAAATAAAAAAATAATTCATTAATTTATGCAATTTTTTTTAAAATGCATAACGCGCTTTAGTGCTTATTCACAGGCTCCCATAAGAACGTAATACATAACAATGCGATGCCGTGATTGGCTGGATGTGTCGCCATGTATGTTGTAAGCCAATCACAGCACCGCATTCTTATGTTTTATGTTCTTATGCAAGCTTCTGGATAGGCCTTTAAATATCTAAACGTTTTGACAGAAAATTTTATCTCAAGCTTATTAGAAAAAGCAAAAAGCAAACAAAAATCACAATTCAACTTCTCTGGACTTTTATTTTAATTAGTTGTGGTCATTTATTTGTTTATACTTCTTAAACTTAAATTACAACTGCTGTTAATGGTCCATTAAAGTTTCGTTTTATGTAAAAGTAAACGTTTGCCGTCGTTGATTTTGACGCTTTTAAATTTGTTTTCTTTGGGATAATTAAAATACTACGAATAATTTACATTCGAGATTAAAGTAGTTTGCTACAAAGATTAAACTTGTCAAGATTTGCATTTGTTTCTGCCCTCCCTTTCATTATAGTTTTATAATAATTATTATACATGGTGTTTGCATATATTAAACGAGATGATTCTACATCAAAAAGCATGAAAAACCACTATAGGAACAAAGGTACTGAAACGAACCCTAAGGGAGTTACAACCCTTTAAAATTGCAATAAAAATAAGGTTTTTAATAATAATAAGTAATAATAACTCTGGCAGAGCGACGAGGATTTGCATGTGAACTAACCTTAATAAGGCTAATCTTTGTATGTTATTTTCATGTACTTATTTTAACCAGGGGCGTGCGAAACGTAGGACCCTTATCAGTTCTTTGCCCCAAACTTCTCTGTGAAACTTTTTTGTAATTTTAATATTGGTACATCCGCCCAGCATAATTAAAATGTTTTCAACATATTAGTATTTAATTTTTATTCCTCGAAACGTGCAATTGCACCTTCAAATTATTTTTTCTCGAAAACGGTTAACCCTACACTATTACATATATGAGTACCTCTTTTATGCATTTTGACCTAAGGAATCATGATCCTATAATAAACTTACAAAAAAGTTTCACAGAAAAAAGTTTAGGGCAAAAAATTGGTAAGGCCACCCGTTTCACACGCCCCTGGTTAAAATAACTACATTCAAATATTACAAGAAGATGGGTCTTACTAAAGTTAGTTAACATGAAAACCTCGTTGCTCTATCTCAAAGGGTACCAGAGTTATTAATTAAAACCTCATTTTTACGATTTATTTTTAACTAAAAGTTTGTTCCGGCCCACTGTGACGGATTTAGTAAATAAAACCATTAAAAAACGTCAAAAATATATTAACACAATATAATGCTAAAATTTTCTACTTCTGCTTAAGAATCGTATCATTCAGGAATAAAAAAGGCGAAAGACCGATTTGTATTGTAAACGACCCATTTTCCGCTCATACGTTGATCAACAAAACGGGCTCCTGAACGCATTGAGATTCTGCCAATGGGTTTATTGCTTTGCTTATATTCCAAATTCAATAAGGATTCAGGATAAAAGGAGCAGCACGAAGTGTGGATAAGGTTCAACATGCAAAAGAGTAGACAAGGACGAAATTGAGTAAATTCATATCACTGAAGGATACTAGGCCTATAGGGTGTCAAAAAATCCCGAATTTCGAAATCGAAAAGACACTGGCTCAAAAGTTGCTCCTTGGTAAAAAACGGTGGCCACTTAAAAATGAGCCAAATCGATTAATGTTTAGAGGTAGCTCAAAGCGCTCAAAATTTGAAAAAAATGGGTACCTGCTTTTCGAATAAAAACTGATTGTGTATAAAGTTGAGGACATTTTGGAGGGCTTCTTTGGTAATATTTAAAAACAATACTAGTTGGGAAAAACTAAAAATATATATATCCCCCCTCCCCTTAAGTTAAAATTTTTGAAAATTTTAAAAAGCGCTTAAAAAATAGTTTTAAACAAAAAACCCGCAAACTTATATATTAGTATACAAGCATATATAAATGTTAACCTATCTGCGTATACAGAATACATTTAAAAGTAAATTTTTATGCATCAAGAATCAAAATTAAAAATTAAAAAAATTATAAAGCCAATAACAAAGATTTTGGTAATGGGTGGTTATTTAACAATAAAAACCGAGAAAAAAAAATTATATGCACATTGCTCAAAAAATCATTCCTAAGAAAGTTATGTCCTTTTAAATATGGCCTATTTTTAAAGTCATGGTTTATTTTAAGAATGGCGCGCCATGGCGTAGCTCTCTTAGAAATGATTTTTTGACCAAGGTGCATATAATTGTTTTTCTCGGTTTTAAATGTTAACACTTTAAGCGCCCATGCCAGAAATGAGTAAGGGTCCACTGGGCCACCTGATTTTTTTTTCGTGTAATTTATTGGAAATAGGCCAAAAATTTGTTCAAAAATAATTTTACAAAAAAAAAAAATATGTTCAAGGGTTTAAATGGGTGAGCACCATTAAAGATGCTCAGAGCAACTAAGACACGTCTATGTATATTAAATTAAAATAAAAATTTAAAAAAAAAACTTAATAAAAACCTTTAATTGTTATCATTTTATTTGCACGTATAAATTTAGTTCAAAAATACATTTGCTGTGAAAACCATGGATTCTAATATAAACTTATCATCAGATGAAGATCCATTTTCGCCAACTGATTCTGACGAATATATTCCCAGTACGAGTGATTCTGATTTTTATATAGCTACTAAATATTCGAAAAGTATGTACTTATTTATAACATTATCAGAATAATAGTTTATTTAGTTTATTTATTTTATTTATAGATTAAATTTTATTTGATATATTTTTTTATCGTAAAACATTATTCGATTGTAATTAATTTTACCGAGACCAGCTGTCAGAGAAAAATCAGAACAACAATTTTTATATATTTTTTCTTCATTGTATATTATAAAAATACCAAAAAAAGGAGATGTGACAAAATGCGAAAACTAGAGGCCTATAACACTTACAAACATAGCAAGCAAAATATTCTCAAAAATAATTTTAAACAGACTAAAAACAGAAATAGACAATATACTCAGAGAAAACCAAGCGGGTTTTAGGAACCAACGATCGTGCATAGACCAAATATTTACCCTAAAAACAATTATAGAACAAACAAACGAAATGGGAACCGATATTTTTGTACTTTTTATAGATTTTGAAAAGGCGTTCGATTGCGTAGATAGAAACAAAATGTGGCAAATTTTGGCCGAATATGGTATACCCACTAAATTCATACGCCTCATTAAGGATTTATACGAAAATTGTTGCGCGAGAATCGATCATGAAGGGGAGACATCAAAAAAAAATAAAATAGAAAGTGGAGTTAAACAAGGTTGTCTATTATCACCTTTGCTTTTCCTTATTATCATCGACTGGATATTGAAACAGACCACTGACAATAGAACAGGAATAAACTGGGACGTTTTTAACAAACTAGAGGATTTAGAATTTGCCGATGACGTATGTTATCTAGCGCATAAAAAACAACACCTACAACACAAACTTAACTGCCTAATAGAAATAGCCAGGAAAGTTGGACTGAGGATAAACACAGAAAAAACAAAACTGATGACGAGAAATATAAACCAGGGACAACCACTAGACATACAAGGCAAAAACATTGAAGAAATTACAGAATTCCGTTATTTGGGTAGCACAATAAACGCCAAGGGGGACAACAAAGTCGATATAGAAAAGAGAATTGAGCAAGCGCGAGTATCATTTAACCAACTAAGATCAATTAAATGGACATCCAACAAATTTTCGCAAAACACAAAACTAAGACTTTTTAAGACTAACGTTATGAGTATGCTGTTATACGGGGTAGAAACATGGGTCGAAACGAAAGACAATATCAACCGAATTCAAACGTTTATAAACAAGTGCCTCAGGTTTATATTTCGTATATTCTGGCCCAACAGAATCTCAAATGAACAGCTGTGGGAAAATGCTAAATTGGAAAAAGTGGAGATAATAATAAAAAAACGAAAATGGCAGTGGATTGGACATACCCTAAGAAAACCCCAATCAAGTATTACCAGACATGCCCTAGACTTTACATCACAGGGAACAAGAAGGGTTGGAAGACCAAAAGAAACCTGGAAAAGAAACTTAACAAAAGAGTGCGAGAAACAAAATTTAACATGGAATGAAATGAAAACAAAAGCAAGTAACAGGACGGAATGGAAGACGATCGTCAAGAACATATCATCAGATGGATAATAAAGCAAGACGTAATAAAAGCTCGGTGCATGGGAGTAGCTTACCCACCACTAGTTTGAGTATAAAGCTAAGAAACGCCAATCGTGGCGCCTCTTGCTCCACGCGGAGCTATGAGTCTAAGAAGAAGAAGTATATTATACTATTATTATATTATTCACAGCGCCAGCGCTAGAATAATATTATACGGTAGATTTCAAAAAAAAAAATCAAAAATCGTCCTAGACCAACAATTATTGGATACAAATATTGTACCGTAATTAATACGTTCACTGCCAACGGCTAGTTTTGACAGCGGAGCAATGGGTATGGGCAAGGGAAAAATAGAAAGAATTGATTAATGTTGTTAGGGGCGCCAGTTACTTTAGCTTTTACTCCTTTAGGTAAGTAACAACCTAGTGTAAATACTTAAGCTTTTCAGTTTGAGAAAATATAACCCCTAAATAAAATAAGATAATTCATTTGAGAAATTTATTATAAATAAACTTAATGAAAGCACATCAAGTAATGTATTAATATATATAAAAAATATGTGTAATTATATTAAGATATAATTAAAGAAATCTTAATAAAAATTACTAAATTCAGAAATCATTCGACTTAAATGTATAAAGAAAACATGAAGTTCAGCAAGCACCAAGAAATGTATGTAAACAACAATCATTTCTTGCAGTGTATAAAAGTCATGCTTAAATTAGAAATCATTTAATCAAAAGTATGATATTTAATAATTAATAAATGAGATTAAATGTTTTAAAAAAAATAAGTACCTAAAAATGAACAAAAGCCAGAAGGGCATATAGTATTAATCAATACTATATCAGATCTGATAAAGTTTACAGTTATAAGAATATTGAAATAAAAGAATTTAAAAATATGAAATATTGCTTTCAAAAGTTTTCAGAATGAGTACTTAGCTGGTTTCTGCAAAATCCATGAGGTATGAATTCCATCGTCTCCATCTGTGCAAGTCTCCCCTATGCTGATGAATTCATTTCTCAAATGAAAGAAGAAAAAAATAAGCTGTCCCATCTACTTTGGAAAAATTATCTTCCAGGATAAAATGTACGATTGAAAATGTTGTCCGGGATAAAATATACTTTTGAAAATTATGTCCAATATAAAATTGTCTGCTAGACGGTTACATAGAATTTATCTATGCCAAAAATTACAGAACCATGTTCCAACAGAACATCACTCCATGCGGAGAACTTGTATATCAAATATACCAAAATAAACTTCAACTTAAATTAATGTAATTCCATATTAATGGTATAGAAATGGTGAGTAATTAATGGTAATTAATTAATTAATAATGGTGCTAAAACAATAATTATATCTCAGAAATATTCTAAGAAACAGAAAAACTTAACTTACGTGTCATTCTAAGTCTTCGATGTCCATCGAAACGTTATAAATGCGTAATTGTAGAAAATAACAGTTATAATATCTTCCGCATTGTTTAAATATTCATTTTCACTAACTTTAAATAAAAATACATGAAGGATTACTTCGATGATTACAGAAAATAAACACTCGTCAAAATGACACCACCATTGTATTCGAGTTGCATCAAGAAGGAGCGAAAATCGACCTTATCAACCGGTATGAACCCTTCAGGTAAATAAAATCCTATTTCTGAACTATTAGCGACATCTATGCAAGTCATTATCAACTACAGTTTTACCGTATAGGATTCCTAATAAAGGTAACGAAAACTACATCAAAGATAATAACCAAAAAGAATATTTCCTAATAAATCCGTATTAGTGATATCTAACCTCAAAATATTACTCTAAGAAACAAATATAAACAATACTTATTGTTTATCAGCAAAACTAATAAAAATACGAACAGAATATCAAGTGTCCTGTGAACTAAGTATAAACAAAATACTGAATCTAAGTGAGCAGTTCCAACAAACTATTTTCAACAAATTCTGGATTATCCCGAAGCAATAAGCATATGAAACTTTCCAGGAGAAACAAGCTACAGATGAAAGCCAGTGAAATCCAACCCTCAATAGACTCTGAAACATATAAAAACCAGGTAAGTCCATAGACAAATGCACTATAGAGAAATAAGTCATATGATTCTTTATTATTAAAAATCATATTCTAATTATGTTTTCTTTATGTTATTTTCAGGTAG
This sequence comes from Brachypterus glaber, assembly GCA_958510825.1. NCBI lineage: Eukaryota > Metazoa > Arthropoda > Insecta > Coleoptera > Kateretidae > Brachypterus > Brachypterus glaber. Next base: position 22,178,292 of record OY294045.1, read on the forward strand.
AACTATGGAATAGAGACTCATATGGTTAGAATTCAGTTCCTGCTACAAAATAGTCCCAGATACAAAATAGTTCTGTACGTACGTAACTATTTATATACAAAATAAACATAAATTATAACGTAAGTAAACGAATAGTTTAATTAACCCTTGCTATATTACAAAGTGACGATTTATATCGTTACAATATGTTTCATGAAAAAATAAGCAACTTTTGTTTTTTTTTTCAAATGTTTGTCTGTTCGTCAGTCCGTCTGTCCGATGTCACAATTTTTGTAAACACGATAACTCAAGAACGAATAATCCGATCGTATTGATATTTTTAGGAAAAAACAAATTCTATGGGGGGAAGATCTCTATTGTTTTTGAAAGTAGTCCCCCCAAGAACAAAAAAGTTATGGGGGGTTAAACTTAACAAAAAATCGAAAAATGCTTAGGAAAAAATACTTTTATTATCAATTAAAAAAAAATTTAAAAAAAGTGTGAATAAAAAAAGCCGTTGTAGTAGGTAAATGTTACTATGATCTTAGAAGAAGACATGATCGCATTTACGCCCAAAAAAATACACCAAAGACAAGTTACAAAAGTCCAAAATGTAGTAAATACTTTTGTGTAGCATGCTTCTTTCAAAGTCATAAGAGTTGTATTAAGTAAAATTAAAATATTACATAGTTAAAAGGTTTTTATTTAAACAATAAAATATTAGCACTGTCTCCATCGCCAAATTTTTTATGTTTTGTTTTACAAAAAATGAATTTTTTTTTTATTTTTTTTTTTTAATAAAAGCTAATAGTTGTATCCTTCGACCAAACGGTGATTTCATACCAAATTTTAAGCCGATCGAATAAACCGATCGGTAGTTATCGTGAAGGTTTAGAGACAGATAGACAGACAGGTATCATACTGATAAAGGGTCTAATCGCAATATGAGACCTTAAAATGGATAACACGGTCGTTTTCTCGATTTTGAATGTTTGCACGATAACAGTACTTTCCCTTCCATTGGCAGGGGTCGGAAAAGTAAACGTATCGGCTAAGGCCCTTTTTTTAATCCTTTAGGTTTTAGAATGCTAAACAAATGCTCTATTTGCCACTATCTAAGTATTTCGATTTATTATGCAAATATTTAAACTCTTCTGTCTGAGCACCAAATATGGTGCTCAGATCAATTTTGGCAAATTAACTGAGCACCATATATGGTGCTCATGGCGCTTAACGTGTTAAATAACCACCCATTACCAAAATCTTTGTTTTTGGATTGTATAATTTTTTTATTTTGGTTCTTGATGCGTAAGAATTTACTTTAAAAAGCATTTATCTTCAAACCGGTAGATCCTGCTTTGTTACACCATACAAACTTTTTTGTGTATTTTTACATAAAAAAGTATATATCAATAAGAAAAATTCAAAAAAAGTACACCGGAAAAAGTTTTAGACAAAAAACAGAAAATCCACCCGGTTTTGAATTGTTTTTTTTACCTAGCGAGTTGCGAAAACAAATAATGTATTCTGTATACGCAGGTAGGTTAACATGTATATATGCTTGTACACTAATATATAAGTTTGCGGGTTTTTTGTTTAAACCTATTTTTTAAGCTTCAAATAATGAGCGATTTTTTTTATGTTCTAACTTAAGGGGAGGGGGATATATTTTATTAGTTTCTCCCAACTAGTATTGTTTCTAAATATTACCAAAGAAACCCTCCAAAATTTTCTTAATTTTATACACAATCAGTTTTTATCTGAAAAACAGGTACCGATTTTTTGCAGTTTGAGCGCTTTGAGCTACCTCTACCAAGGATCAACTTCTGAGATAGAGAGTCTTTTTGATTTCGAAATTCGAGATTTTTTGACACACCCTGAAGGATACGTATGTTGGAGTGAAAAAAAAACACTTTTTTCGACCACAAGATTTAAATCTCGTGGAGCCAAAACAAACAATATTATTATATTCTTCGCAGCCTTCAAATAGAAAAGTTAAACACAAATAACCCGTGAAGATATGTAATGCTTCGCATTTCATACTCTTCACAGTGGTATATTGCGGAAGAATAATTTACCGCAAAAAAAAATATCTCAAAAATATTTCTGCGAAAAAATTACCGTATTTTTTTTCCGCGCAAAAGATTAACAGCGAAAAACATTTACCGCGAAAAAATATTAAAGCGAAACAAAAATAGCGAAAACTTTACTGCCCTGGGCACATGGGGCTGGTGTGATGCAATACAATGGTGTGCTTATCTCAAAAAGCGAATTTTTGCAGGGTATGCGCTATACGAACGTTTCTTTCTATTTTTAATAATTTTGTAAAAGTTTGGGCCCACTATAATTTTATTTTTAAAAGATTTTTTTCAAAATTTGTAGAACTGATTGATACTTATAATAAAAATAATTTTTTCTAAAAAAATAAGTCAATCAGAGTGTCAGCTCTTTTTTTTTAAGTTTAACCTTACTGTTTTTGTGAAAATAATTTTTAAATATATAGGGAAAACCACGTTGCTTGGAACTTTCTTAAAAATAAGCCATTGCTTTAAAATTAATTTTTCGATAGGACTTCATTATTCAGAGTACCCCAAGGGTCTAACATGGGTCCACTCCTATTCATAATTTTTATCAATGACCTTATTTTAATTTTAATTTACGTATATGGTCTTATTTTTGCGGACGACATGAAGTTGTACAAGTGAATATACACTATTAATGATTGTGTTATCCTACAGAATATTTTGGACCTTGTCGTGCGGTGGTGTGAGGAACATAAGTTACCACTCAACGCTGATAAGTGCCATGTTGTTACTTACTCGATCAAACAAAACATTATAACTTATACCTACACCATAAACAATCGTACACTAAACAGACCAGACTTCATAAAGGACTTAGGTATCACATTCGATAAAAAACTCTCGTTTACCAATCACATCGATAATATCGTATCTAGAGCCTATAAAACTCTTGGATTCATAGTTAGAACATCTAGAAACTTTAAGAATATTGATACAATAAAAATGCTCTACATGTCTTATGTCAGATCAAGCCTTGAATACTGTTCAATAGCATGGTGTCCAAACTGTAAAGTCCATATTGATGCAATTGAAGGCGTTTAAAGGCGATTTTTAAAATTTCTTAGCTTTCGAGTAAATGGTGCATACCCACCTAGAGGTATTGATAACAGTATACTGGAACAAAATCATTCCATATTATCACTATACGCTAGGCGCAAACTTAATTCTGTTCTGTTTCTTTTTAAGATTCTAAATAATATTATTGATTGTGCAGAGCTACTCCATATGCTGCGTTTTAATATACCTAGAAATGCTTCTAGAAATCCTCCACTTTTCTTAATTCCCACATGCAGAACTAATATATTTATGTTTTCACCTATTAATAATATGTGTAGAATTTACAATGGTGTCCAGGGCAATTTGACATTTTTAACTGTAAAATTTCTAATATTAAGAGACTTACATTTGATTAACAATGGCTTTATAATATATTTATAATATAATAGGTATGTCCCACCGATTACATTATTTATATTTTGTATTATTATTAGTTTTGTGATCGTTGTAACTAACTCTGTAATTGGGTGTATTCCTGTCGAGTTTTTTATACATAAATAGATAAATAAATTAATAAATAAATAAACATTTTAAAACATCTTTTTACAGTGTAAAATTTTTAAAAGTTAGTTTACCCAATCTGTGCATAAGCTATATGTTTTTTTTTTTTCTAAAAAAATTTTAAAGCAATCATTCCACGACATAGCCCGAAATATACCTAAAATCAGTCTACTTACTTATCTACTTTCATACTATTTTAAACTAAATGGCTGATTTAGATTTTATTAAAATTTATGAGGTAAAATGTCGCTTTCTTACCTTTAAGTTACGCCGTGGTTAGAATATATTCCGATAAATGTCTGGATAAAAGTTTTAAATTAGAGAGAAGAAGGATAATTACATATTCGGAATAATAATTAACAACTAAAACATTTGCAGGCTATGTAAAAAAAATCAATTTGCTATAGAAAATAGTTTTATCGCTATATTCGAGATTATATTGCTCTGAAAGCACGGTTTACAGATTTGAATAA
>OY294045.1:22182584-22330613 GCA_958510825.1 Brachypterus glaber
GATAAATGGGCCTTGCGCATCTGCGATAAAAATTTATTACTAACTGTCGGTTTTTTTATTAAATCTTAGGAAAATTATTAACATTATTAAAAAAAATATTTGTCGTACAAAATGTATGGTTTGATCAAAAAGTCCCCTCCTTCCAATATGTATCGATAACGAGGTCATAAAAAATTATTACTAACTAGCTGATTTTTTTACTGTTGCTTAGTTAATATTTATATAATTTAACAGCCACATTGTCCTACGAATTGCGTGGTACGTTATCCCGGTCCTACGCTTAGAAATTGTTAATACCACAAGACCATTTTTCTTATTACTAAATGTAGGACAAAAATATTACATAATAGGTTAGTGTGTTCTTTGTCCAAATGAAACAACCTGTGTAATAGGGTGCTGGTCCCAATTATAGCCAAAAATATTAATTATCTAAGGCATTAATTTAGAACCACACACTATTATTTGGAGGCGTATCAAATACAAATAGCTGTATAGTTGCTATTTGGGTAGCGTGCCACCAGTAATAATATTACATAATATTACCACAATATCATATATCATATGATTACAAATGTTAATATAAGAATCTAATTACTACTTAATACTTATCTGACTTTCTTAGATGTTTCTTCGATGTCTTCATATATCACTAACTTTATATAGAAATGTGAAAGGTAAAAAAACTTCAAATATATTTTAAATTAATTAAAATATATCTTTCCAATAAAACAAAAGGATTAAACAACAATTAAAAGAATTTAATAAAAGAAAAATGAAAAGTTTAAAACAAATAAAACATCAAAATATTTTAATTTGAAATGAAAAAATTATGATTAAATAGCATCTTTACCCTTCAGATATTTCTATACTCGCGACTCTAAATTTTACTTTAAATTTTCACATATTACGTTAATTCTACAACTTCCCTAAGACCCAACTTTACTAGACGACTACATATTTCCGAATCCCATTTTTGACCATAACTAAACACAGGCAAAACGTCCCTTCCCAAAGATGCTGATATACCAGTCATAAAACTATAAACAAAAAATATCTGAGGAGTTTTCGATCAAAATAAACTGAATTACTTTAAATTTCTGAAAATGAATTTAAATTTAATTAAGAGAAATGATTAAAAAAACTACTTCTGCTTATTGATTGATATTGATTTTCATGACATTGCTTCGAAGTAGAAAAAAACATTTTTACAAACAATCCCTAACTATTGCCAGTATCTAAAACAACATCATTAAAGATATTCCCATATTTATTAATTAAGAAAACCGAATTAACCAATTAATTAGGCTAATAAAATGTACACCCTTTTTATGTAAACGCCTCAATTACACAAAATGCAAGCTTCCCAAATACTAATAATATTAGCATCTGTAAAAATAAACAGCAAACCACCCGTTAAGAACAATGCTATGTCACGTTCAATAACCATACAAATAAAAATATAAATACTCAATATATACAGGGTGACCACTCTGTTACACCTGTGAAAAATATCTTGAAAACAAATGAAAATATAAAAATAATTAGTAAATTTGAAAAGAAAAATTCTTTCGATTTTCTCAATAAAAATTAAGTAAACAATGAAAAAATATAAAAAAAAATAAAATCGATTTTCTTAAAGACTGATCCCGGGATTATTTTAATTTTGGTCTTGTTTTACTTGGTAGGCTCTGTACTATAAAATCCATCAATAAAAAAATGGGGTGCTTGATTTTTTTTTAAAGCATGGTCATGATGATATGTGAAGAGTATAATAACACAGGACCACAATATTTTTCTGTCGGTTTCAATGGATCACAAATGGTTTTCTAGGTGTATTTTTGGTCACTGAACACGAATCCGTCGTCCGTTTTGGCCCATCACTTCAAGATATTTTTTAAAACACGAAAAACCAATAATTTTTTTCGAAAATTTTATTTCGATCATCTTTTACATTAATATGAATGCCTATATATTTGGAATCAGCGCGTCAAGATTTATCGACATATTTTTTCTTTTAAATCTGAGATAGTCAAAATCGGCAATTTCGGTCATCGCTTGGATTTTTTTTAATTCATGTCGACAGATTTCGACGCGCTGATTCCATAAATATAGAAATATTATACCTTTAGATTAATATTTTGGAAAATATGGGCAAAATAGAATTTTCGAAAAAAAAATAGTTTTTTTGTATTTAAAGAAAATACTGATGCGATAGGCTAAAACGGACCACGGATTCATATTTAGCGACCAAAAATACACGTAGAAAACCATTTCTGATCTGCTGCAACCGACAAAAAAATGTTGTGGTCCTGTGTAATTATTATAATCTACTTGCGCCTGGCGTGAATATCAAATATGCGATCTATGGTTACCGAGGATATCATTACTCGTAGAATTCCCTTTCAAATATCCTAGTCAGTAATCATTTCGGCCCCTTACGAAAACAACCGAAAGACAGTAAAATTGGAAAGATGTAAATGTGATTAAAATGCGAAATCTTGATATACTTCACGTTCCATATATAATTAGGCATATTAGGTAAAGCCACCTGGGACCGAATATTCAACATTTCTGAGAGAAAATTAATTTAAGGCTCTCCGAGAAACGTACGAATTTACTTTAAGTTTACGCTGTATTTTTATGCAAATTATAACCGTGCAACAATATACATTATATTTTAATTACACTAGGCAACACGGTTTCTTGCCCCGATTGGAGTCATATGTTTTTTAACTAATTTTGGGTCGCTGAAACCGAATCTGGCCTCAGAATATTACCTAAGTTTTCTGAGAAAAATGAGATGAAAATGTTAAAAAATTATTATTTTATCCCGCTTTTGTTCTAAAATCATGGGAGATAAAAACATTCCAAGGACAAATTTAGATTCGGCGACTCAATATAAGTTAAAAAATACCCAACTTAAAACATGGAAACATTAAATTCATAGGTAGAATAAATAGGGATATTATAAAAAAAAATGGGTAATGTGACAAAACTAAATAGGGGTAGAGGGTAAGGAGAAGGATGCATAAGGGGACAAGCTAATCGCCACGTACTCTGCTAAAAATTGTCAAAAATCATTACTAGGGGGTCAAAAATTAACTAAAAATATGTTACGTAATATGGTTCTTATGTAATAAAGTAACATTTTTATGATGTAGAACCATTAAAAAAGCAAAAAAATACACAATATTTTGTTTTATAAATTATTTTTAAATTGGCATAATTGACTGTACTAAAATTTAAAAAATAAGAAGTGCTGGATTTTTTTTAAGGTCAAATTTGGATTCTGCACCTTTAAATTGATAAGAAAAATATATTTTTTGGGCTCTGGAAAAAAGTTTACACTGTGTACTTTATTTGTTTCTTTTTCATTTATTTACTTTTTACGAACAAACTAAGCAAAATAAAAAAATATTTGTATAAATATTTTTGTAGAGAATTTTATAATCTACAAATTAAGTTCTATAAAATTTTTATACAGATTTGATAGTTTTGCCACAAAAGAGCAATTAAGTAAACTCTGCACTTTCATTTTAAGCTTTTTATTTTTTTCGCGTACTTACTCTGACAGTAGGTCCTTGGCATATATATTTTTGAGTTCCTCGTATTTTTTTTAATATACCCTAAAATTTTCAAAATCCTACTGTTCTTTTTTAAGATTTTGAAAAAAAAACGTCATTATTTCCTGGACTTATATCTCAAAAATTTTAGGTGCTGAAATTTTTCTAAGGTCAGATTCGGTTTCTACGCCCTCGAATTAGTAAGAAAAATTTACTTTCCGATCGGGGCAAAAAAAAAAGTTGAGATTTGTTGCCTAGTGTTATTATCAAGCTCGTAATAACATTTTAATAAGTTTAACATCTTTAAAGTTTTCATTAATTTATAAAAAATCATACATAATTATTATCTAAAGGCTGGTTTATCTATGGACTGAATTACTTAACCACTTAACGCACCCACCCGAGTTAAATCGTTGACACTTACTGTAAACTACCTACTGTAGGTTGGCTCTTTTCTGCTTACCTGACTTAATTCGGGCGGATTTTTTTTTCCTATGACCTAGTTAGTAGTTAATGCCTATTTAGTGCCTATGACAACGGGTGGGAAGTGACGATCAGCTGATTTTACATATCTGCTGTTAGAAAATTAGTAAACGTCAAACACTTAACCTCAAATTAAGAAATTCTTGATCCTTACTCATATTGGAGTTGATTTAAATAAACCATAGAAAAAATGTTATCTCTCCAAAATATAAATTTATTGTCTATTAAACAAACATTACAGCGACAATTGTTTCGACTTTTTTAACGTAAAGTAATTTTCAAGCTACAAATAATGAAAAATTAGGTTGAAAATGGTACAATTCCTTTTAGAAAAACTTACTTTTTAAATTTATAAACAAATTAACTTGAGTATACATTATTAGAAATGTCATACTAACCTTAACTATATTACTTTTATAAAATCTTAAAAATTTAAACAAAAAGAAAACTACAATAAGTTAAAATAAAATAAATTAATGAAATCTAAAATTTAAAATTAAATAAAAATCTGGGACATCTATCATAAACTAAACCAAACTATATTTCAAACAGACTAAAGGAATTATCTTTAAACTGCAACAAAGTATTTAAACATAAAAAAAAGGAAAAATATTAATTTATATTTAACTTGGTAATTGGAATAAATTTATATTTTGGAGAGATAACATTTTTTCTTTGGTTTACATAACCTTAGATTGACAAAATAATTTTAGGATATTTTTTGCGTTTTCTGGATGTTTAGGTGTTAAGTCGTAGCAAAATTAGTATAGGCACCTCGACGCAAACCATTTCAGTTCACATCGAGTGCACTAAAAACTAGGTTCGCGTACTCGGTGCGTAATATACTATTGTATTACCGATCAGATTTCAACCAAACTGCTAGCCCGAGTTAACTCGGGTGGGCGAAATATGCCCCCTTTGATAAAAATAAACGACGGCTGAAAAAAACTGTTGCGTTAAGTGGTTAACTAAGAATACAACCAATAAAATTGAAAGTCATTAAATGAAATGAAGTGAAAGTTTTGCTGATTAAATTCTTAATTGTTAGTTCAGTTAAATCATGTCGTAAATCCATGATGGGAATTTTAAATTCACCACAGATTTGAGAAGTAAATTATTGTCATATATAATTACAAAAAAGAGATTGAGAATTATGCTAAAATAATTTACTATTTTCATAAAAATTTGTTGTCTGGAAATAATTACGACCGGGGCATCGCCCCTTCCCCTGGAGTAATTATTTTCTTTGACATTGTCAATGACAAAAAATTTGAATGAAAACTGTGAATTATTTCCGATAATTCAAAAAATATATATATTCACATTTAATTATTAATTAGTTTTAGGTATGAAATTTTGTTGTGAAAGAAATATTGAAAAACAAAATACTACAAATATTCTCACTACAATTTTCCCGATATACCTAACTGCAATATAAAACACGTGGTGAGAAATAATGTTAAATGATTAGTTGATAAAAACGTTAAAAAATAATCATAATTATTAAGATTATCATACCCAAAACTCGGATTTCCATAAAAAATTAATATTATAAATACTTACATATGGACCAGAAATATGAACTATTTACCTGAAACAATAAACATATGGTTAGCAATAAAATAATAAAATAAAAAACAGACTGTTTATTGATTAACTGAATTAAAATCACTATCTGGCTTTTGGTTTGGGGCCGACCGTCTAACGCGGCTAGGTCCCAAAACAGATGGAATGACCCTAAATTGGACATATGACTGAAGAAGTCCAAAGAGTCTCTCTTTGCGAAATAATACTTTCGTGAACTCAAATAAATTATTTTAAAGAAACAGTAATAAAAACTAGCCAATTCATTTAAATAATAGACTAAAAACAAAAAAATATATATACAGCCTGTTCCAGAACTCGCGTACAGAAATTTGAGGGTATATTAAAAACCCTCTGAAAAATATTAAAAAAATGTCAAAAAAAATCCATCTTCGTTCAACTCAAAAATAAGAACGCTTTAAGTGGACCAATACTGTTGCTGATGTTAAATTACCTTTAAAAGTTGAATTTGTAGCTATGGAAGCAAATTCAATTATTGCAGGTACATATTCTCTAGGTTGACATGGTGATTAATGTGACATAAATATTTATTAATGTTAAAAAACCACCGCCGGATGGAGAGACCCTATAAAAATAGAATATTTGATAGCCTTTGTCAGTTTTGTCAAAATATAATAACCTAAAAACAATGCACGCGTCAACAATTAAAATGCAACCATAGTTACTAATAAGTAGGGAAAAACTCATTTGTAGGTAATTTAACATCGGCAACAGGATTGGTCAGGTTAACTAGCTTCCTTTTTAATTAGTATTAAAGATAGATTTTTTTTTATTTTTTTCATATTTTCCAGAGGGTTTTTAATATACCCTCAAATTTCTGTACGCGAGTTCTGAAACAGGCTGTAGATAAAAGTAAATTTTTTGCTTGGTATTAACATTTATAATATGAATCAAACTTTTAGAAATATTTTATTCTAAATGTTCATAAAAGTATATAAATATTTTACTTTTATTAATTAATATAAATTATTTTATTGACATTTAAAGCAAAAACAAAAAATCCTGAGAATTAAATAAAATATTTTTCAATTTTAGATGAAACAGAATATTTGCTTTAATATCTACAACTACAGCTACTGAATTTTCTGTTTATTTTTAACATTGTTCTTTATATTACCTGCAAAATAACAGAGGGTTAAATATTACATTACCGTAATTATACCTTCAGCAGAAATAACCAAAAAGTTTTATAATGTTTTATTTATTTTTTTGTTTCCTTATTTGTTGTTGCCAACAGCTAATTGGATTATGGTATGCATTATAAATTGTTCGTGTTTGCAAGACATAATAATTAATCTAGCGAAAATAAGGTTTGTCTTTTGCCCTTATTTAAATGGAATGCAAACTATTTTTGTAGCTATGCATGCCTCTACTAAGTAAATAGAACTATGAAAATAATGAAATAATTAATATGACCTTTGCACAAAGGACAAAAATTAGTCTTTCCTCTGTCAAAGTTTTCACTTTCCGTGATGGTACGTAGAATATACATAAACTAGAACTAACAGCATAAATGTTAAATTACACATACAGGTTAGAAATTATCAGTTTTAAGGTACAAATTTATATAACTTCCAAAAGTTGCTGAATTAAAAAAATGGTCTTCAACTGCACCACCACATGAGCAACATCGTGAAGTCTTGGCCAAATTGACAAAAAGTTATTCAACTGCGCTTATTAACAAAATTATCTACCCTACGACCATGACCAATTGTAGGTACTTCAGGTAAAAATAAATAAATAATAATACATAAACATACGTATATGTTGTATACAAATATCCCTACATTTTAAGTCTTTGATCTATAGACATATATGTTAGGAAATTTGCGTCCTTCAGGTCCGCAACAATTATACAGCTGTCATCACTTTATAACATAACTATGCCCACTCATCAACTACACAAGCTGTATAGTATATTATGTATATTAATATACCAAGAATGTATTTATTTATGTATTTTTTAATTTAAAGCACATTTTAATATAAGCGTTGATGCATTTTTATTGAAAATATTGCCGTTAAGTTAATATTGTTCAACACATGAAATATAAGTTGACATATAAATCGTTCTGCAAGTAATTTACATAAACCGAAACATGTTTTAAATTAATACATCAAGAAGATCATTTTACTGTCAAGAAGAACTATTTTTACTTGCTAGAATAATTTTAACATATATGTCTATACGTCAAAGACTTAAAATGTAGGGATATTTAATTTTGTATATTTATTTATTATTATTTATTTATTTTTACCTGAAAACAGGTCTGGCAAAAAGGGAGGGCGAAGCGGGTAACTGCCCGCTCGCTGTTAAGGAGAGACGCCAAATTGACACTTGTTTGGGAGCCAAACTGCTTGGTGGTGGCTTGTTTTAGAGAGGTGATGAGCCTTTTTTTTTGGTCTTCTAATTATTGACGGGGGCGCCTAAATGTTTGGGACTTGATTCTTTAAGAGGTGATAAGCTTTTTTATTAGTCGTCAAAATTTTGGCAAGAGGCGCCGTAGCGTTCGGACTTGATTCTTTTGAGGCGGTGAGCTTATTTTTTGCATTTTTAGCTGCAGGAAGGGTGTCAAATAAGGGTTTCGCCCGGTCAACATTTTTGACTAAATTGGAGCAGTGACCTGCTGCAACAGAGACTTATGCCTAAAAAAGCTCTTCATCTTACTTTACAACAACCCTACCTTGTAATGTCCCTACTTCCTAATAACCCTACTCTTCAACAACCTCACTCCGCACCATATAGTGCATATATGCACTGGATTAGCTCGGCTGTGACCTTGAAGACTTTATTTATGGAAAAGATCCTGGTTTAAAGCAGCATGGGGTACAAATTTCGCATACTTGGCAACGGTGCAATACACCGAGATATTGGCTAATCAGTCTAGCAATAAAAGTCACCTGATGTATAAGCTTATTCGGGCAAGAAATGAGGTAATGTATACCTTTTTAGTGACGTAGTTGCATGTCTTAACGTGTGTGTCGAATGCTGTAGTTCTGTCCGACCACACAACCTTGACCAGTTTAAGGAATTTTTATATCGGCAACTTCGCGCTATGTCGTGGTATGCTAGGAGAGGCCACATAACACCAATGAGAGGCAACGCATTTATTTCCGCTCCCGATGCCACGCTAGCCAAGGTTACGTGGTCGGACAGTATACCAAGCCCCTGTACCTACTTGCCCACACATATCTCGTACGTCCGACCTTCTTGTAAGTTATATTAAGGCCTATCCAGAAGCTTGCATAAGAACATAAAACATAAGAATGCGATGCCGTGATTGGCTTACAAGATATATGGCGGCACATCAAGCCAATGAAGGCATCGCATTGTTATGTACTATGTTGTTATGCGAGCCTGTGGATATGTCCTTAATGGATCAACTTTGGTCTTTTGTAGAACGGAGGGACTATTTACGCGGAGCGAAAATAACTGAGCAGCAACAACATTTCTCAGGATTAAAATTATTTTATTAGTATACCTATTTAGTTTAATGTAAAGTGTTTCTAATAGTTTTTAATAATGAAAAACTTAATAATTTGGAACACGGGAAAAGCATCATACGTAAGAGATTCGTTTCTATAGAAGAACGAATACTGATTGTTTTGAGGCTTTTTTGTTTTTGTTTAATTGCCAAAACTCAAGTTACTATGTTTTTACAGAGTACAGCCAAAACTTGAATGTAATTAACCTTAATAGAAACATAAATTAGTAAAAACATTAAAATTTAAATATTTAGTTTATAAAATATAAAAATTTAATTATACTGCATTTTTTAGTATAATTCTAGTTTAAGTAAGCTACGTAAACTAAATTACATTGTAAGCTAATCCTTAATTATTTTTCTACTAAAATTATATTAAATAAAAACAAATTAGCGTCATTAAAAATAAAACTTAATTAGACTAAAATAATTTCATAGATTGTGAAATTAATCTTATTATTCAATTTAATTATAATACCGTAATTAAAATTAGAACTCTGTTTTTATTATAAAATTGGTTATACCTCGGGGATTAGCGAGCTGTTCTTTCGTTAATGAGCGTAGCATAAATTCAGCACTTATTAGAAGCAACCGCAAATCGCCTGTCCCTAGTCTACAACAATTCAACGCCAGTGAATCTATGATATTTTATCATATTATTATTATTATTATTATTATTATCATCATTGATAAATTTAAAAAAAAAAGACAAATGACGGCTCGCTAAATATTCAGAAATGGATAGATAATTATGATCCTATACAAATGTACTTAAATTTCTTTAATTTTTGTTAAAAATACTATAGTTATAAAAGCACGTACTTTAATACTTATGGACGGATATGAAATGTTGCGTGTTTTTAACAAAAGTTAAAGTACAATTGTATGGGATAATAACTTCCAATTTCCTATACATTTGTAACTGAATATTCAGGTTTTACAGTGTAGCCTTTACTAGGAAATGAAGCAGATTTGGCAGGGAGAAGAGTAGTTAACCTGGTAAAGTGACTAAGGTTAGTCAGAAATGACTAATGGAGCCTAGTTGTCAGGCCTAAAGCCTGCCCGCCAAGTACTAATACTACTACTACTACTATTACTATTACTACTGAGTAAGTCACGTATTGGTTTGAAAAATTCATAGCTTTTTTATTTACAAATAAATTTAATACTTTATTTCTAAGAAATAAAACATTTATTTTTTTTTTCACACTAGTTGCGCGCCATTTTTGGCCTCTTTCGAGAGCATTTTTCATTATATTCCTAAGAACTTTTGGCTATAGTATTCAGATTTCGTTTCGGATATTGGCTTTGGGTTCCTGGGTCGTTTCTGGCTAGTTTACGTAAATCCTTTTGTTAAGATACCCCTAAAGGAAGTAGTCTGGGGTTGTCAATTCTGTTTATTAAGCATTCGCCAAAAATTTCCTCAAAAGTGCCATATTTTGTCGGACAGTGTGTGCAGTGTACCTTTTAAAAGAATAACCCTGTATACCTTTTAAATTTGAAGTTTATATCTCATCCCGTTTAAAAATTACGGGTGGTGTACTATTTAAAAGAATAACCTTGTATATCTTTACGGCTTGTTTATTTCATACAATGTCATTTATGCAGGCCCATTCTAGAATTTTAACGCTTCGATGAACTATTGACGGGATTTAAAAAAAAATCCGATAAATAAAGTTCTGGCGTGATAACTTTGTAGCTTTAATCATAATAGGTTTGTTTTAGTTCTCAAAAATCTAATTGTTCTCACACCACTCACCAACTAAGACGAATATTGGCTCAAATATAGTAAAGCAGCACAATTTATAGTCACTGTCAGAATTATAAGAGAATTTTTTTTAACAGCGATTTTTATCTAGCACATGTAAAACTGTTCATCTAATCGAGATGTTGCATAATTTTGGACTCATTTAAGCTAATGTATTTTTATCCAGTACACGTGAACCGATTCTAGCCAGTTATCCAATCATATTTCACTAAAGATTTAGCCATAGGCATTTAGGAATATGTAGCAATAAATATTTACTGGACCGGCTTTAATTTGTTTTAATTGTGTTCTGTGCATCGAGCTATATAAGATAAATACGTATTTAATATAATACAATTTAATTACGTCTGTCTCACATTAATCTGTTTTAAATGTAAATATTCTACTATAAATGTGACACCGACTATACACACATCGCACTATGAATGCAAGACCACCATAATTCAAAAAAAAAAACTGTGGTATGGTTTGTTTTGTACCTCTGAACTTGATGTAGAAACTCCAATTAACTATTCCAATTAGTTTATAAGTTACGTTATTATCCAGTAATAAATTGGAGTTTGTATATGTTATCATTCAAAAGTACAAAGGTACAAAACAATACTACAGTTTTATTTTTTTTTGTTGTAATGTTGGTCTTGCCTTTATAGTGCGACATGATTAAGCGACTTTTAGGTGCTAACTTGCTTTGGCCAACTGATTTCTTGTCATTTGTCCAAATATTCATTGTACTTGATGGGTGGTGTTTAGTTTTTTTTTTTTTTTGATAGTTCCTACATAGTTAGAAATAAATGGATGAAAGCTGTCACCCAATTGCGAAATTTTTGGTACCTAATAGTTGCCTAATTTTTGATAATATCGGAAAATGTTCACGTCCATATCGGACAAACAGAAATATTGCTTGAAAGCCAGCAATAAAGATTTTATCTCACCACCAGTAGGGTGGTCCAATTTTTTTTTATTAACATAAACTTTTCTATTTGTGGTGGTTCGAATGCCTTTAAAGATTTATATGGACAACCCTAAGTGGTACTTTTAGGGTCCTAAAAACACTAAAGTCATACAAATATCGATCAAAATTGTATAAAACCAGCCCTAGTATTTGCAATTTTATAAAATTTAAAAGCCTTGGTATTTATGTTTTTTCTTTTTAAGTATAAAAATAAGCCTACAAAATCTTAGTCTGATCAAAAGTTTCTAACCCGTGCCAACAAGGCCTCGAAATTGCCCATAAACTCCGAAAAAGTGCGTTTTCTATTAATTTGTGCTACTGACGAATTATAAACATCAAATAAAAAAGTTTATATGTCATATTTGTTTTTCTATATAAACCTATTTTAGTTATTTTAAAATATAACGATAATCTACGCAACGAGTATGGGGTTTAAGCGCCATTTAACCAACATTTTGATGCGATTTTTGTTAAAATGTTAACTGGCGCTTAGATCCCATACTCGTTGGGTAGATTAACGTAATATTTTAAAATAACTAAAAAAGGTTTATACAGAAAAAAAAAGTGATATAAAAACTTTTTTATTTAATATTTATACACGGAAAAAAAATTATAGCTAGGAGCGCTATAACACACATACCAAGCAAATTATAATCGCTTATTATATAAATACAAGGCTTTCTCTTATAATTATGGCAGTCAGTGTAAAAATTTATATGAAATACTTTAATTGTTTAGTGAATAATAAAATATAACAAATAGTATGGCATTTATAGCTTAAATAGATTTAATTATTGTCCGTGCTAATAATTTTTATAATATAATAAAGTTTCTGTAAATATATAATAGTGCCTGTAATAAATATAATCGTGTCTGTAATATATATAATCGTTTCCAATTTATTTTTAACATTATTAGTTATTGTGTCCCTTATAATCTATAGCTTAAATCACTATAATTTGCCACTGTTACCAAATATCTTATAATGTATAGCGCAGAGCCCACTAATTTCTTTCCGTGTAAATCGTCAGTAGCACAAATTAAAAAAAAATCACTTTTTCGACCGTTTCGGAGCCTTGTCGGCACGGGTAAAAAACTTTTGATCAGGCAGGATTATTTTGATGCTTAAAAATTTTATAAAATTACAAACACTGGGGCTAGTTTTATACGAATTTTATCGATATTTGCGTGATTTTAGGGTTTTTAGGGCCTAAAAGTACCCTTCAGAGTTTTAAATTTTTAGTCTAAGGGCGATCTAAACACGACACATAGAAAAGATTAAATAAATATATATTTTTTTTGGCCACCCTAATGGAATAGTGTTAAAGTAAAAACTGCAGAAATCACTTTTTCGACGTCATTTGGTCTCATCAGCACAGTGTATTCCTAAAGGCATAGAAAAAGCATAGAAACTTTCTTTTCTAATCCGTCGATGTGCTTTAAATTAGTCGGCTAACTAGCGAATAATCAAACTGGCCAGCAAGACTTATAGAAAAAGAAAGCCTTGTTGTAGGCAAGATACCATACCTAGCGGTAGCGTTAAAAAGTAGTATGAGCAACAGCAGCATTTCCTGCTGAAGGTAACCACTTTTTGCATAACTTCACAATGTGAATTTATGCATAGAGTGGTTTGGATGTAAAGTTTACATGTATATTACTGGCTAACAATAATCCCAGAAAACCAGCTTGAGAGTCTAGTATATAGAAAGAAAAATAGAAGAAAATATTGAGACGTTCAAAATATTTCTCAAAAGTTGAATGTAAAATGGCTATCATTGCACGTCTAAAAGCACTCATAATTATATCGAAATATGTATACTATTTTATGTTAATTTAAGTTTTTTTTTCAAAACAAAATTTTACATAGAAAGAACACGGCAAGTAACATCTTCGATGCACTAACTGCAGATTTCCTTAGGATTGGTACATACCGTTATTCTCCGTAGTAAAATAATGCTAACCTCGAAAACCGTATGTGTCGGGTGTACATGCCGCGTTCCTCTTTTTTTACGTATATCACCTTTTTTATTTGTATGATATTTTCGAGCTAATTTAGGTCATAAATAGAATGCTATTGTTAACCGTATTTGGATTAAAAATAGCATGCTATTCAGGTGCAATTTTAGGTTGATATTTTCGATCTATTATATATCCATAACAGCATGTTATTTTAGGTTCCTAAATGGATAAAAAAATAGGAATAAAAATTGTGTGGATTTGGGGACATTTTAAGGATGTTTCTAAAATAGCTCGCATTTAGTGCACTAGTTTCGAGCTATTTTGGCTTTCTGGGAATGCTTCTTAATACTGGAAATTGCAGTTATAAAACAGGATTTTTTATAATGATTACTAACACAGTTTTCTCCGTGAATAATCCATAAAATGATTGATATTCTAGAATGCGTATTATTATTCCAGTCATTAAATCAAACGTTAATTTAATTTGCAACATAATAAGCTGTCATCTAGATAATTCCTAAGTGAACAGGTTTGTATTGTGCCCAATAATTATTCTTGATTACAGGTATAAGCGAATTTAAGGTTTGCAAACCGTAACAGATACGTGACAATGTACCGGGCGATTCGAAACCCCTAGCTTGATTATGTACAGTACAGTTTTTCCTTTAACACTGTACCATTAGGGTGGTCCAAAAAAAATATTTACTTAATCTTTTCTATGTGTAGTGTTTAGACGCCCTTAGAGTTAAAATTTATAGTGGTAACCCTGAGGGGTACTTTTAGGGCCTAAAAACCCTAAAATCACACAAATATCGATAAAATTCGTATAAAACTAGCCCCAGTGTTTGTAATTTTATAAAATTTAAAAACTTGATCTATATTTTTTCTTTTTATCAAAATAATCCTGCCTGATCAAAAGTTTCCTACCCGTGCCAACAAGGCCCCGAAACTGCCCCTAAATTCCGAAAATGTGATTTTTTTTTAATTTGTGCTACTGACGAATTATAAATATTAAATAAAAAAGTTTTTATATGATTTTCTTTAATTTTCTTATTTTGAAAAAAAAAATAAAATTACTCAAGAAATGCTGCACGCTGGTCCTATTTTCAAAAACAAACCACTGTTAAAACCAGAATCAAAAAAAAAACTTAGTTAAGGGATCACTTGACGTATAATTTAGTACCAGACAGAAAATTGTTTAGCAATCTACAACCAAACAAATTTAGGCTTCTGTGATATTATGTTTGATTAAAATTCTTATATATTTAGGAATAGATAAACTTTCGATTATTTTTTAGTCGAGAAAATCAATCCAAAAAATAAAACGGGTACCCTTTCTAGGGTGGCGAAATAAGGACGTTTATAAAATAAAATTAAGAAATTCTTGATCCTTACTCATATTGGAGTTGATTTAAATAAACCATAGAAAAATGTTCTCTCCAAAATTTAAATTTATTGTGTATTAAACAAAAATTACAGCGACAATTTTTAACATAAACTTATTTTCAAGCTACAAATGATTGTTTTAAAAATTTGGCGAGCCACCATAAAGGAATTATCAGACTTTTATAAATACCGAATTAAATATTGTGTGGTGTATAATACATTTTTAAATAAGAAAAGTTTTCTAGCTAGCAACTCCAGTACTGGATCTATATACAGGGTTATTCAGAAATGAGTTCGAGAAATTTAAGAGGTGATTCTACGTTAAAACATATGAAAAAAAGTTCCTGTAAAGGTTGGTCCGGATATCAGCCCTAAGGGAGCTATGACCCTCCTAAGGGTACATCTAAAAAGTAGTTTTTATTTAACATTTCTGGAACCCTATAAACCACAGTAACGAATTTTTGCACATGCCTTAGCATTGATAATTATACCAAATAAAAATTACATGAAATGATAGCCTTTATCAATGTTAAGGCATGTGCAAAAATTTGTTACTGTGGTTTATAGGGTTACAGAAATATTAAATAAACACTACTTTTTAGATGTACCCTTAGGAGGATCATAGCTCCCTTAGGGGTCATTTCCGGACCACCCTTTATAGGAACTTTTTTTAATTTTTTTAATACAGAATCAACTCTTAAATTTCTCACTTAACCCTGAATCTATATCTACTTAGATTAGATTATAATAAACAATAATAATCAATAATTATTTATGAAACATACGGTATACAACACGAACGTGATGCTGTTTGATAGTAATTTTTCAGTTCATTATTTCGTTGCTATCTGCAGCCTGCGCGTGCTTTTGCCGTCCAAAGGGACACCATATTCGAGTGACCGCCAACGTTCCCTCAGAGAATTTCCGCTAGACCGCTTAGGTCTCCAGTGAAGGGCCCTCGACCATGGTATGTAATTGCCGCGTCATTAAGTTAACATGGCGCGGCAATGCTAAGCATGCATTGCACTGCCAAAGTCTAACAATGATAGAAGTGAAGCCATAAATGAATCGTTTATTCACTCGGTTATTTCGAAAAGGATAAATGTCACCAAATAGGAAATTTTTACTCAGTCAATGTTTACGAGTCTATTTGAGGAGGTTACTTTTAAAACGCAGTTTTTGACATTTTTTGAAAAATTGAGATAATGATGGTGTTTACACTGCTAATGCATATTCGATCTATTGATCCAAAAAAAATTTAAAAATTTGTTATTTCATATTAAAAATTTAGTTAGAAAACCGTGGAAAAACAAAACGCAGTTTTTAATTATACTATAGTCAATAAAGGTTTCAACTGCGACAAAATTCCTGAGTCAAAAAAAAGTATGTATTCCTATAGATTTTGGGATGGGAAATTCAATAAAAAAAAGTCTATCGATTTTCGAGTTTCGGAAGACCCTTAAACGGCCCTTAAAACATATTCGTCAACCCCAGAAACCCCTATATACCAATTTTAAAGAAAATATTGAAAATATTTACCCCCACCCCCTCGGGGGTGGAGTAAGAAAAATATTATTAGATTCAATTTTAGCAATCTTAAAAAGCCCTATATAGCAATTTTCAAATTTTACTATTGTTTTTATTTTTCCCGATTTTCCCCCCTTGCCGCACCCCAATGTTCACCAAAAACAATCCCGAGCGAGAACTGTTGGTAACATACCTGTATGCTGAATGTCAAGTCCCTAGCTTAAAGCGTTCTTAAGTTATCGTGCCCACAAGATTTTCCAGACAGACCGATCGACCGACCGAACGACCGACAATTTTTTTTCATTAGTTGAAATGGATTTATATCGACATAAAACGTCATAAAACGCAAAAATACGCAAAAAAATTTTTGCACGAATACAAGGCTTTCCGAAATTTTAAAAAATTTTAAAATGGGAAAGCAAAATAGGCTGCAGACTAACATCTCTACTCTAAATTTCTCTACTCCCTAACATCCCTACTCCATAACATCCCTACTCCACAACAACTCTACTCCGTAACATCTCTACTCCATAACATCTCTACTCCGTAACAACTCTACTCCGCACTATATGCACTCGATTAGCCACTTGTCTTAACTCAAATGAATATTTGTCATGCTAAGTCACTGTCAAATATGAATTTAATTTATTAATTACTTACTTATTAGTGCATATTAAGAGTACGCGGTCATTGTGGCTTTTAGAATAATTCATTTATGATTGTTCTAGATTTGAATTTAAAGATAAACGTTTTCTACGAAAAAAATAAAATAATCTAGAAGAAGAAGATTCTTTGTTCTTTGAACTGCTCATTTATTATTAAGTGGTTAATAAAGTCCTTATAGTGTGGAGTAGAGTTGTTACGGAGTAGAGATGTTATGGAGTAGAGATGTTACGGAGTAGAGTTGTTGTGGAGTAGGGATGTTATGGAGTAGGGATGTTAGGGAGTAGAGAAATTTAGAGTAGAGATGTTAGTCTGCCAAATAGGCTCATACATTAAGAATGTATGTACAACGTACAATATAGGTCTATTTATATGCTACGTAACACTCTGGAGGGAGACCCCCTCTCCCCCTAGTGTCATGTTGTGTGTTGAGTTAAATGAAAAAAGCGTTACACAGAGACGTCCAAAATAGTAAAAAAAAGGTTTTACATAATATATGGACAGCCCCTGTATACTATTTGTATCTATACTTACCTAAAAAATATCACAAGAGATTCTATTAATAATATTCATATTCATTTAAATGCTGGACTATCAAAACGCATTTTTTATGCTTTGACTTTCAAAACGCAGTTTTTGATTTTTTTAATATGCAATTTTTTTAATAATTAGTGAAACTGATTTAGTTCGCCAATGTAATTTAACTATTCTTTCTAAAATAGATAATACCTGATGTTCATTGGTACTATAAAAGCTGTTATAGTTCCTAAATTAATACTTGGTTGATATCTCGAAATGTGTTATTTGTCAAAAACTGCATTTTGAAAGTCACCTCCTAATTTATTACTAGTATGAACTGAGTTTTATTTTAAGTTTCACTTTTTAAGGAATATATAAGTTTTTAAGGAATCTAACAATAAAATATGCATTTTTAAACAGTTTTGACCAATAAATATGGCATATCATTAAAAGACCCTAAAATCCCTGAAAATGACAAAAATTATACTTTTAAGTAAAAGGTAGAATTAAGTTTAATGGAATAATAAGTAAATTATTGTCATAGGAAAGCCTATTATACATCGTATCATGTCACCTAAACTTCATGTGCGGATTGATCCAGGGGACCACATACATAACTTCTAAATCCCATCCCGTCACCTTTTATCACTACTGAAATTTAAGCGCGTATTATCAAATTACGGCATGCCATTTATGTATTACGTCAAAAACGAATGGCCGGCTTTGTTGTTTATTAGTGTGTGTGTGTGTGTATTATCTGCATTTTAGGGACAATATGAACAGTGAAATTGTGCTTATGAAACAATTAATTTGTTTAATTGACTAGTTTGTTAAACATAATGCCGCTGACTACCTTGCCCGAGGAATCATTTGAAACTATTTGTCAGCTATGCCATCTGCTTTTTATTTTCTCAAAAACGAAAATGTACACTGCATCTACCGTTAGGTCATGTAACAAACAACATTATGCACAATTTATTACTACACCTTTTCAAATTGTAAGTCAGAAAGTGTGATATTAATTTCAGACAGTGTAATTTGTTATTCAGATTTTTAAAATAAATTTCAGAAAGTATAAATTGTAATTCAGATTTTTAAATTATATTTCAGAAAGTGTAAATTGTAATTCAGATTTGCAAGTTATATTTCAGAAAGTATAAATTGAAATTCAGATTTGTAATATATATTTCAGAAAGCGTAAGTTGAAATTCAGAAAATGTAAATTATATTTCAGAAAGTAGAAATTAATTTTCAGAATGTGTTATTTTATTTAAATTTGGGTCTGTAAATTCAATTTCAAAAAGTGTAAATTAAATTTAGAAAACGGTTATTTGTAAATCAGAAATCATAATTTTTATTTCGGAACTTATTATTTTATTCAACAAAATTTAAAAAAAGTAGCAATTATGTATTATACATATATTCGGTATTAAATATTGAACAGCAATAAATTAAAATTTAAAAAAAAAATGTATTTTTTACATAAAATTAAACATTTAACAAAATTAATTTCTAAATGGCTAGGTCACTTCATTATATTACATACTTATAAATTATAAAAAATAAATTATAAGTTTCTCGATTCATAAATATTTCTGAAATTTAATTTATACTTTCTGAAATACAATTTACTCTGTAATAATAATATAAAGTTATAATTTCTGAAATATAATTTACACTTTCTGAATTTCAACTTACGCTTTCTGAAATATAATTTTCACTTTCTGAAATTTAATTTATACTCTCTGAAATATAAATTGCAAATCTGAATTACAATTTACACTTTCTGAAATATAAGTTGAAAATCTGAATTACAATTTACACTTTCTAAAATATAACTTGCAAATCTGAATTACAATTTATACTTTCTGAAATTAAACTTGAAATTCTGAATATCAATTTACACTTTCCTATTTACAAAAGGTGTAGTAATTAGTAAGTACATAAGTTGGTAAAATAAGTTTTTAGCTTGCCAGGTGGCATAAAATATAAAAAACTGCTGTATAGCAATTGTTAAAAATTCAATAAAACTACAGATAGCAATAGCTCAAAAGTCACGTGACCCTCAAAGAGTAAATTACTAGAGGGTGTTGGATTAATGGCTAATTCAGGCATAATTATCACTAACCAACTAAGCCATTCTGTCCTTTTTATTGGTCAAGTGGAAAGGCGTCTTTTTTTGCCAATAAAAACGACAAAACGGCTTAGTTTAGAGTAAATTATACCTGAATTAGCCTTAAACTTTTTTAATTATTTAAATAGGTTTTAAATTCTTTATAAACTAGCAATTTTTTTAAATCTGGTGGGAAGTTACAACATTAGCATTGCTGCTGATTCAGCAGCATACGATTTTATATTATAGTAAGATTTTTATGTATGCGGTTGCGACCTTTCAACTCATCGTCTAAAACGTCCCACTAAATATAAAAAAGTGTTTAAAAATATTTCTTTGATGAATTAAATCTTAAATGGTTTATTATACATAAATAACTATTAACCCATACGAATTGTATGCCCTCGAATAAATGTATTGTTCTTGGACAATATTTAATTATACTCATTCAATATATTAGTTTATGAGCAAAAAATCATATTAAATGCGCACTAATGCGTGCGCAATTATTTGCAAATTTAAACATATTAAAGGCTTAAGGCTTAAAAATTACTTTTACCTTAAATATTATGTTTATTTATTAAAGCTATGCTTCTACAATTCTATTACCAACTTTTACCAACTTTTTTGGTATAAACGCATCAGAATATGCTTTAAAATTAAATTTTACATCGGTATAGAAAATCGACTGGCGTTTAGACACTGATTAACTAAAAACGAACCAATGCATTTTTATAACGCAGAATAGTCTAGTTATTGTTTTTTTAGACGATTTTATGTTTTATTTATGAATTTAGTTTTTCCTTTTTGGACACCAAAACAGGGCTTGGGCAGCATAGTGCGTCGTAAGGAAGATGCTTGATACCGCATCCAAATTAATCGTCGTATATCAGTCTTCGTGTCGACAAAAATTATTATAATTGAGTTAGTTTTACTCAATTTATTTTATAGCATATTTTTATATACACTGAGTGCCTAAAATCTGATCCCCTTTACCTTTTTAACGGCTTAAGATATCAACTTTTTAATTAGTAATTGTAAATAGCATAACTCAAATAATTGTTTGGTATACATTTGATATGTTAAAGGTGTACAGTGGAGACAGGGGGCAAGGAGAAACATTTTTTTAAACGGGAAGGAGGTTCAGGTGCTACCTCATTTTAAATGATACCAAATTCTCTTTTTGACCATATTATTTATATAATTTTTTTTTTTTTTTTGAATTTTTATTTATTTTTTTGTTAAACAATGCGACTTTTTATTCAAAAATTTGTTTTAATCATTTAAAATTATAACTTAAGTTTTTTTTATTAAAAATTGTTTAATTCTTTTTAAGAAATTTTATCAAAAATTCTCATTTTCAACACTTTTTAAACCCCCTCAAAAAATGTTGACTAAAATAAAACATATATAGTAAAATTGCATGGGCCAACTTAATATGGGTTGGCCAAATTTATATGGTTTTTTTTTATTTTCGTGTTTCAAATTTAAAGTTTTTCAATCCGTTTAAAAGTTAAAGGAGGACTTTTGACACGCACTGTTTATTTAATAAAGCTTTATTTATTTGTTTTTCATATTACTTGTTAAACCTAATGTACTTGATATAAATTTTTCCAGAGTGTTGAACTAAAACCGGGATATAGATTAATTGGATTATCATTGAATAAATAAGTACTTACAATTTTTTTCGAATTAAATGCAACCTAACAAATTAATTCTAGTATTCTGTTACACAGGTAATATCCTTTATCCAATACATACAGATAATGAGACAATTACCAGCTTTATTTTAAATAGATAAACTCAATAATAAATAAAAAAACCTAAAAAAACTCATTAAACTACAATTTGATATATTGGTTTTCTACTTTTTTGATGGAGCTCTCTACAACTACACTTTCCAGCCAACCAAATAAATACTGTATTTGTTTTTCATATAACAAATACAGTATTTATTTGGTTGGTCGGAAAGTGTAGCACTGAGCGGCACGAACGAACATAGCTAATGTGAATCTGTAGAATAAGATAATTCTACTAAAATTTAGATGGCGCCAGTAATTTCTTTAATAAAAATAATATAGTTACACTTTTCGCCCGGCCAAGTAAATATTGTATTTGTTCAACAAAGAACAAATACAGAATTTGTTTGGTTGGGTGGAAGTGGGAGTGTATGTATGTCTTCTATCCTTTTTGGGTAGAACTTTTGTCCCTGTCTAATCTAACGGGAGAAATCGCCATTGTATGGATTGAGGGGCACTTTAAACATTTGTCTGTTAATATATATTTTAAAGTACATTTTCCATTGCAGTTTATGTGCACATTTAAAATTTTTAATTATTCAGCGGATCTTAATTTGGACCTAAAAATAAAAATAGGATTACAACAAAGAAAAAACACTTAACTTTACAAAATGATTACAATAAAGTTAAAAAATCCATAATCTTCCAGTAATATAACAGTTTACATCTTAAAAAATATTTTTGACAAATTGTTATATGAAAAATTTCAATTTGACATTCTCATCAAACTTTCAAAATGCATACCTTTAACTACTGGTATGTTTCCATAGAAACCAATTGGGCGATTTACCCACTATTATAGGTAATTGTAACAGCTTCTGGGATTGGTGGAAACAAAACGTTCTTATCTCAAAATTTCATACATACACCCCCTCTGAAATTTTGCTCAATTTCCTTTTATTGCGGTATAAGTAGGGGGAGTTCGGGAGAGTTGACCATATGGGAGACTTGAACCATTTCAAATATTTAATTCAAATAATGCCCCAAACAAATAACGGTCGGTCTAGAAGATGCGCTTTGCACTCCCCAAAAATGTCACGTGACCACGCGTCGATATCCAATTTGCTTTGGTCTGACAAGAGGTGAACGTGTTTTCGTGCACTGAAAGTGATATCTTAATATTTTTTACTTTTTGTTGTATTTCCATCAAATAATAAGGTATGTTGGATTTTCTTTTATCTATATTCTCATTACTTATTATCTATATCTCAATATTTCATACATACACCCCCTCTGAAATTTTGCTCAATTTCCTTTTATTGCGGTATAAGTAGGGGGAGTTCGGGAGAGTTGACCATATATAATAAGGTATGTTGGATTTTCTTTTATCTATATTCTCATTACTTATTATATTTTTAAACTAATATATCGATGTAACATAATTTATTGATATTTGTTAAAAAAATTGATAAATACTTTAAAATGTACCTATCGGGAGACTTGTGCCGTTAGCCGAAGGGAGACTTGACCAGTGGTTCAATCTAGTGACAGTGATACTGAGGAAGAGAAGAAAGAAATTGTTTATAACGATAGCTCAGACAGTCCATGGGAAGACGAATTATTGTTTGAAGAGTTTCTGAATGAAAAAAACGAAAAAAAAGTTAATAGTTGGTTTTGTTTTATATGCAGAAGTGATGAAAAACTGGATATGCGTCTATGCATTACTTGTAGGAGATATGTCCACGAAATTTGTGTTGGTTTAACAAAAAAAGATCATGAAAATTTTATTTGCCCTGAATGTTAATATATTAGAATAACTCTACTTTTTTTGTTCCTTTTATACCAAAGAATAGCTATATTTTGTTTGTGTTTTACTTGTATTTGATAATTTTTTTACTTGCACTAATAAAGAATAATTTATAATAATGTTTTATTTATTTTATTAGTGTATTTATGGTATATGGTCAAGTCTCCTTATCTAGTGGATCATGTCTCCCGACTATGTGGGAGACTTGAACCAAACTACATGATATATTAAAAAAAAAATTTGACGCCAAGTCATTTAATTTTTTTAAATTATATTATTCATAATATGTGTACAATAGGTTTAACTCGTAAATGATAGCATAAAGAAATCATTATTTTCCTTACAAAAGTTTTTATATGGTTTTCAGTAAAAAGCGGTTCAACTCTCCCGCACTCCCCCTACATATGTAATTTTTTTTAACGTGAGTTCTTATACACCCTGTATATTTCAATTTTAAAAAAGATAGCCTCAAAGTAAATAAATGTAAGGTAAACCGTAATACGTAATACGTAATAACCTTTACATTAACATTTAAGTAAAAGAGCGATCACATTAAAGGAACATATTTTGACAAGAATATCGAAAAAAACGCAATATATTATACAGTGTAAAAAAAATATACTTTCAAAGCATTAAAAACCTGTTATACTCCTCGCAGCTTCACAGCATACGTTAACTTCAGACCCCGAAAAATTTATACTTATATAATTCTAAACAACTTTTAAAAATATCTTTATCCAATTGACTTTAATTTTTTAGGGACAATCTATCTTGGCAAAGACACGAAGCCTATTAAAATTGAAATAAATCCCCCCAAGAATAAAAAAGTTATAGGTGGCCAAATATCAAAAAAAAAAACGAAAATAGTGGAAGAAAATCTTTAATCAGTCATTTCCTCTGGAAAACACGGTTCATCTGGTCGATTTTAAATGAAAATTTCGTGGACCCCTGCATTTTGTGGACTAAAAGCATACCTGATGACATAAGAAATCAATTCCCATTTGAAAGAAAATCGTAAAAGATACACTTTTTTTGACAGATAAAAAAACGTTTTTTTGAGTAATAGGGTGTGTCAAAAAAACCCTTATTTAGAAATCGAAAACGCTCTCTGGCTCAAAAGTTGCTCTGTGTAAAAACGGGTGGCCACTCAAAAATTAGCCAAATCGAATAATGTTTGAATAACGTCCGGTTTTATGCACTTTTTAAAACTTGCATAAATGAAATTTTCGCGAAATCTTCAAATAAATGGCGTTTTTTCTTGTTCTAACTTGAAGGGAGGGAGGATATATTTTTTTTTAGTCTCTCACAATTAGTATTGTTTCTAAATATTATCAAAAAAACCCTCCAAAGCTTCCTCAATTTTATATACAATCACTTTTTATCCGAAAAACAGGTACTGATTTTTTTCAAAGTTTGAGTGCTTTGAGCTACCTCTAAACATTAATCGATTTGGCTCATTTTTGAGTTTTTTTACTAAGGAGCAAGTTTTGAGCCAGAGCGCGTTTTCAATTTCGAAATTAGGGATTTTTGACACACCCTATTACTCAAAAAAACGTTTTTTTATGTGTCTAAAAAAGTGTATCTTTTACTATTTTCTTTAAAATGGGAATTGATTTCCTTTGTCATCAGGTATGTTCCAGTCCGAAAAATGTAGGGGTCCATGAAATTTTCATTTAAAATCGCCCAGGCGAACCGTGAAAAGTTGGTACTTTTATTAAAAGGGCCGATCTCATCCAATTTGAAAACAATTCCGGAAAAAAAGTTATGGAGGGCTTATTGAAAAAAATATAACGTAATTTTTTTCAGGAAAAATTAAAAGTCAATTGTACCAAATTTGTAACAAAAAGTCCATTTAAAAACAAAACAAGTTATAGGTGGCGTCACTTAAAAGTTAAAAATATCACAAGGAGTATAATATAGAATGCGAAGCATTACATATTTTCATGGCTTGTTTTTCTCTGACATTGAATATAAAATACATATAAAGTTTTAGTGTAATATTGGCTCGAATAAAAGGCTCTATTTCAAGAATGTGGATGATAAAAGTATTAGGAAAAAAGCATGAAAAATGTTTCTTCTAAACCAATCCAATCTACACTAATATGGACTTAATGTCCCGAAAAGTTTATATATGATGCTGTTTGATAGGTTCTTTGATAATACTAATTGGTTGCCATTTTTACGGGGGATGATCATTAATTAAAGGACAAGGTTTTATATCGATGATTTTTTCCATAGGATAACAAAATATAATGTTATAGATTTATTTTAAACATATATTTATGTAATTAATATTATACTAGTCGCAGTTAACATCCATCGTACAGTGAAGTTTTTAAAATGAATGGGTGACGATACTTAACCCATGTCTATACACAATATTATGAGCTTTCTGTATAATTTTATTACTTATTATCCTAATTTAATAAACGTAAAATGACTCGAGAAACGGTAATCAGATTTTCAAAAACAAAACACGCGAGTCAAATAAAAATATGTTTCGCTCAAAATAAAAATCGACCTATACGAGGATTTTTCTTAAAATACACGGAAAGAAATTAGTGGGCTCTGCGCTATACATTATAAGATATTTGGTAACAGTGGCAAATTATAGTGATTTAAACTATAGATTATAAGGAACACAATAACTAATAATGTTAAAAATAAATTGGAAACGATTATATATATTACAGACACGATTATATTTATTACAGGCACTATTATAAATTTACAGAAATTTTATTATATTATAAAAATTATTAGCACGGACAATAATTAAATCTATTTAAGCTATAAATGCCATACTATTTGTTATATTTTATTATTCACTAAACAATTAAAGTATTTCATATAAATTTTTACACTGACTGCCATAATTGTAAGAGAAAGCCTTGTATTTATATAATAAGCGATTATAATTTGCTTGGTATGTGTGTTATAGCGCTCCTAGCTATATTTTTTTTTTCCGTGTATAGTTTTCAGAATTATTGAATTTATTTATTTTGAAATTCTACACTGTATTCGTTTGCAAAGAACTCAAAACAAATTAAAGAATACATATTTGATAAATTGGAACAAAAAAGAAAGAAAGAAGAAGTGCCTAGTAGTAGAAGTAGTAATGGTGGGGTGATCAAGCCTGGCAACTAGGTACCATTGTCCTAATTTTTTTACTCTGCAAGAAATTTCATTGTTCATTGCCTTTTGAGTACGCTTGCGTAAAACTTTAATTTTTGGTATCTCATACAATAGCATTTAACGTTCTCGTGTCCTCTCTTGCGATGTTGCCATTGTTTACTTGTAAATAACTGCTCTAGAACAAGACGTAGCACGCGGCAAAAAAAATAACTACGCTGAACGCGGAACTACGTCACTAAGAAGGCATCGGTCTTCACCTCTCGCAGGCAGAGGGCCATGTGGCTCATAACCTTGTTGTATAATGTTAAAGAACTTTGGTTTTTACTATACGCTAAAAAAACTACAGATGACGTCATCATGCATCTTGCGAACTGAAAAATGTCGACTTTAAACCTATTTTAAATAGGTAAAAAGTATTGGTATTCAGGCGTATTCACATGTACCATTGAAATTCTATACTCGTGACAATCTAAGAATGCGATTCTGACGTCACAGCGGGTAAATTAAAAAGCACTCTGTACTGTAACTGAAACTTATTTATTAAGACTTAATACATAATTATTATATAGAAAATGAATATAAAAAAAATAATTTATTAAATCTTAAGAAATACGTTTCATTTACCCTACAGAGTGGTATTTAGTTTACGCGCTGTGACGTCAGAAAAAGTCGCATTCTCAGATTGACAAAAGTATATTAAGTTGACGTAAATAATCTTGCAATTTTTGTCAAATTTCAATCTCAGTGGGACATGAGAATAGATCTGATAATAATTTTGATAATTTACGATATTAATTAGTATAAAATCTATACGATAACATAACAATCCCAAACCGTTTAGATCGTACATTGAAATATTAAATAGGTACGATATGAATATATCTTAATTAATCGTTGTAACATTAGATCATTAATAAACTCATTACATTACATGTTAGGTTGTGTTAATATTGGTTGCCTGCAATATAATATAGGCCTGTACTTGGTATCATTCTATTACTAATCAAACAACTAGCCGCAAAGATATGTGATGTTTCGTATTCTATAGGATACTCTTAGTGCATACTACATTGGGTTTTCTCTCGATATATTTCTCAAAATCTGAGGCGGAAAGGAAAAAGGGACCTCTTGTCGGCGATATTAATTTTTTAGTACAGTCGAAATTCAAATGCCCGTAACTTAAACAAAAAAATCATAGACATGATTTTTACACCAAAATTTTCAGAATTTAGAGCTTAAAATATCAATAACTAAAAACCGGAAATGTCCGAAAAGAGGTCCCTTTTTCCTTTCCGCCTCCCAAATATTTCTTTGGGCTCGTATGAGCACTTTATTTTTTATGCTGTATTAACCCTTTGAGACCCAGTGGGACTTTTTATATATGTCCCACCATGTTTCAAGTTACTTCTTATGCACTGCATGTCCCATTTTACGTTTTTAAATTATTTAACGTTTTTTTTTTAGTTACTTGGAGCGTATTTCTACCAAATTTTTAAACAGTGGCAAAGCTACTTTTTTATTATTCGTCCTTATAAAAATTTAATTTCAAAATTAAAAAGATGTTATACTATACCCAATGGGACATATATAATGCGACTAAGATGCCTACTGGATCATATATGTCCCAACTTTTTTTTGTTTTCTATGTAAAATATTTGTAACAAGAATAAAATCACTTTGTAAAAACCAATGACCACTCTACAACTCAAAAAAATTGATACAAAAAAAAAATATAAATTGGGTTTCAAATGGTTAAAAGAATTTAATTTTTTTTTAGTTGATATCCATATTTCAATTTATTAAAGTAGGAAATAGCAACTTTTTTAAAATATTACATCAGAGTTGACGTGAAAACGTCACTATGCGACAAAAAGAGTCACTGCTTTCTAGCCTAGTAGAACAGAATATGTGTCCTTGTTTTTTTCCATTTATTTTTTTTTTAGAAAATTTTATATTAATCAAATAATAATATTATAACGTTCTTGATTTATCAAGATTTTTGATATACGGAAGGTCAGATGAAGAGGCGGACAGGAGAATAGAAGGGTAAATATTCAATAAAAAAGCATTAATATATATTTTTTATATACCCTGTTTAAAATTACGGGAAAAACACATAAGAAATGTTACACTCGCGTAATACTCGAATAATACTCTTATAATATTCGTGTAATATTCGTATAATATTCGTATAATACTCGTATACCTAATACTCTTCTAGAATTATAGTACGTAATACTGCGAAGAGTTTATTAAATACATGCTTAATTAATATATCCTCTACAGATCTAGCGCAGATTGGCAAAATTATGTACATTGGTTATTATCCTTAGATTTCGCCATCCATGAGGATTTAGGCCATTCAGATTAATCCACCACTGCACTCAAAATTTGTCTGTCAATTTTACGGTAGTTTTAACTGTAATAAGCAAACTTACAATGTCAGAATGTGAGTTTACAATACTACTGGGTTTAGTAAAATCTCAGCTCTTTTCCTGTCGGTACAATAATTTTGCATTAAAATTCATGCATGTGGTCCAAAAACCCGGCACTTTTACAGACAGTCCCGAAAATTACAAGAGTCCATAATAATGCTTGAAATATTCATTAAACTCGCTGCTTTAATCACTGTAAAATCAAGGCCGGCAATGCTTCATCGGGGCCATGTTCGCTGTTTATTGACGCCTGTCTTGTTTATTAGTCGTGGTGTGCGTTTTAAGTGGATGTGAGTATTTTTTTTAAGATAATATTTTAATATTATTTTGCTGAGGCTACGACAATTTATCATATATATGAGTAAATAGTAAGTTAATATAATTTTTTTTTATTTATTTATTCCAGCATGATTATGCTATATAATATACATATTATGTACAAAGAAAAAAAAATATCATTAATATTAACCATAAAAACAGCATTTACAAAACAAAAAAAAACAAAATTATTGTGTAAATAAAAGAAGGCGCCACGTAGAAATTAACGTAGAGTTAAAGGCCAGGTCAGAGTCAAATAAGGACTGGAGAAAAGAGTTTTGAGTACAGGAAATGCGTTTCACAAAATTAGCAACTTTTTTGCGTCGTAAAGCATCAAGCGTGTCAATTCCGGAATACGCGAACATTTCTGAAGCACTATTGTAGCGGGAAAGTCTGTGTAGTATACGGAAGGCATCGTTATAACATAACCGAAGCGTGCGCCATGAAGCAGCAGTGTGGTTAAACCATAGTTCACCAGCATAGATGTTATAGCAGAATGTTTTAAAAAGAAGATTTTTGACTTCGGAGGAGCACTTATAAAACCTTCTGGCAATCATGTTTGCGCGGGCACATAAGCTTTTGTAGTGTCGTTGAATATCAGAATTATCACAGAGCTTGTCATTTATAACATGACCAAGATATTTTATCTCAGAGACGCGATCAACTAAACTATTATCGAGATACACAGGAGGAACACTAAGGTCATTATAAGAAGGGGGTTTAAATACCATCATTTTGCTTTTGTCGCCGTTGTATTTGAGAAAGACAGCCCTAGCGAACTCTGCGCATTTTTTCACCAACATGCGAATACCCTGAAGTGAAGGACTAAGAAGGACCATGTCATCGGCGTAGCTAATACAGTTAATCTTGACGCCTCCACAATAACAGCCTGCAGGAACTTTGGCAAGGATTGAGTGCAGTTCATCTATATAAGAATTAAATTCATCAGGAGCGAGTAAGCTGCCTTGGCGTACTCCGTTGCGAAGATTGAAGGATGGAGACAGAGAGGACCCCCAGAGGACAGATGCGGTGGCTTTGCTGTTCAAAAATCGGCATAGGTATCTAGGAACCTTACGTTTTAATAAAGTGTTGATCAAAGTAGGATGGTGCACTCTATCAAACGCCTTCCTTAGGTCCAGGAAAATAGCATAAACAGGGGTATTCTTTTTAAGGTAACACGTAACCGTTTCTTTAAACAACAGGATAGCTTCAGACGTGCCACTACCTTTCTTGAAGCCGAACTGATTATCACAGGTTTTAAAGTAGGGTTCACATCTGGTTAGAATAATAAGCTCCAGGACTTTGGATAGAGACGTTGAAATAGCTATAGGCCTGTAGTTCGAAGAGGAGGCTATGTCTCTATATAAGAATAATTTGGTAGTTATGTATCATTGTACTTTTTGTGGGCATTCGTTCAATATAGTAAACAAATACAATGCGCACATAGGTATAATACTAATAGAAAAATATTTAATTGTTCGCATAGTAATTGCTTTCTTAAGTTTGGACTTTTTAGCAGTAAAATTACTATAATTTAAGCTGTAAACTAAAAAATAAAATAAAATAAAATAAAATAGCACTTAAAATTACAGCAGGTTTAGCAGTAATAATTAATATAAGTTCAAGTAATATTAAAGCAAAAACACAGTAATTTTTAGTGGTGAAATAAAAACACAGCAAATATAACCGCAATTTTAACCCAAAAAATTGCTGTAAATTTACAGGGTTCCTTAAAAATGGTTAAGTATTACAGGGATTTTATGGACAAAATAGCTTAAAATCACTGTAAAAATACAAGACTACATACATTAAATTTGCAGTAAATTGCTTGAAAATTACCATAATAATAGCTTACATTCTAAAAAAGATAGCAGTAAAATTACCAAAATAAAAATTTACATTTTTACAGATAACTGTGAATTTACAGTACTAATTTAAATTTACCACTTTCTTTGCTGGCAACATATTTGCATTTACAGTGTGGGCCAGAAAATATATGTTTTCTACGATCTAATAGAAAAATTCTATACTTTTACGCTCTATGTATACTGTAGGCAACCGGCAGGGTACTGGTAAAACAACTGCAATGTTGTGGTCCGCCATTTTTGTAATACAAAATTATTAATTATTTTAAATTAAATCTCAATTTCGTGTGTTAAATATTTATGTGCTAAATAGTTGTTACGAAGAAATTATGGAGAGTGACAGTGATAAGGATTTTACTTCTACACTACCAGATTTGCAGAAAATCGTAAGTGCTGTGACCTTGTAACTTACCGCCTGAAATGTATTTATTTATTTATTTTAGATCGTAGAAAAAATGTTGTTTGGACTTTACGAGCGCAAAATGTGATT
Organism: Brachypterus glaber; assembly: GCA_958510825.1. Classification (NCBI taxonomy): domain Eukaryota; kingdom Metazoa; phylum Arthropoda; class Insecta; order Coleoptera; family Kateretidae; genus Brachypterus; species Brachypterus glaber. Next base: position 22,214,397 of record OY294045.1, read on the forward strand.
TCTGCTTTCGAGTGATTGCTGATCAAGGCTAGACGCCTCGATCAGCAAATTCCACGCTCAAACATAAATCAGTTATTCTGCGCTCTTAATACAAAAATAACTATTTTCTACAACCTAGTTAGAGCTTGTTTTCCACCCGTTGCAATGACAGTGGTCGGAAAGTGCCAGTCAGCTGATTTTACATATCTACTGCCAGAAAACAAGTGAACGTCATACACAAAACGTCAAATTAATAAAATTAATTGTAAGAAAATTTTTGCGTTTTTTGGATGTTTAGGTTAGGTCGTAGACAAAATAGTATACGCACCTCGACACAAATCAAACAATCCTGTTCACTAAATCGTCTAAACTAAAAAAAAAATAAAACATGGAAAACCATGGCCAATAACCGGTTTTTGGTTAAACGGGTGCGGGAATTACCTCAGACCGGTTTTTGGTTAAAACACGAAAGCAATTATCGGTTCAAAATCGATTTAAACCTATTTCCTTTTATTTTCTTTACTTGTAAAAAAAATGTTACGTAACAAATGGGTGGGGGTGGGGTGTTTTGAAAATGTTACGCCGCGTTACATAGAGGAGGGGTGGGGATTAAAAATGGCCAAATTTTGCGTTACGTAATACTTGAACGTTCCCTTAGGTTTTTGTCAACAAACGTCCGAACTGTTTGAATTTGCAATATATCGTGACAAACTACCGTGTAAACAATCAAGCAAGACAAATCAATGTGTATAGTTCGCAAAATGATGCAAGTCGCTTTCAAAAGAACTTTACACTACGATATTTCAACAACGCTTTGACCCAGAGACTTGACATTTGGAACAAAGATAAGTAGTAGAAAAAAATTGTTTAAAATTTCAAGTCTCTATGTCAAAGCGTTGTTGAAATATCGTAGTGTAAAGTTGTTTTGCAAGCAACTTGCATCTTTGTGCGAACTATAATAATTATTGTCCTCTTTCATATCTTACCTCAAACTTGCATAGCACCAAACTTGCGTACAACTTGCTCAATGCAAAGGCGCCTTATTACGTTATATTCCCACGGTTCGATTTTTTAGGTCGATAACAAAAAAAAAATTGGCCCAACGCGAAACTAGTCTTAAACTATTCCATATAAGTCTAGCTTTCATTTCCTACCAGATATAAAATAATCCATCGACGAAAAAACTTTTTTAACTTTTTCCTTTTTTCAGTGTAGTGTTTGAACCAAGTTTATTAAACTTTTTAGATATTTTTACTGTTATAGACCCAAAAGTCCAAACGAGTAATACATTGGAGTTTGTAAATGTTACCAGTCATCATGTACAGAGTTGATTAGTACAAGGAACCGAAAATTAGTTTTTTGATATAAGATGTTTCGAAATATTCAGAAGTAAATAATTGATAATTTTATTACTGTATTAAAAAAATATTTTGCTTGGCAATTCCTTAAGCAAAATGTTTATTTATATACAATAAAAAAATTACGTATAATTTAAAATGCACGAATAAATACCAAAAACTATTTCACAAACAATAAGGAAGTATATAATTTTACCATGTTTAATGATGTTTCATATTTAAATTAAAAATTTAAGAACTAAACAACAATATTACTTTAAAACTATAATTAAAATTTTAAATCTCAGAGTCACGCTTTTTAAAACTACGATGTTCACTTGTTCGCGAATGTTGGCAAGTCCAAACTTTGCTTGAGAAATATTTTATGCTTGAGATTATTCCAATAAAATAGTTGTTATCGTATATTTTAGCATTTAAATAAAAATCTATGCTGTTTTTGTTTAAAAAGTTTAGTTTTCAACTGAAACGAAATAAAATAACGGTTTTTTCCACCCATAAAAAACAATTTTCGATCGGTTTATAATAAAGTTTGGCAACGCTGTACTGGTATTAGCGCAGTCATTTGATATTTTGACTTACTTCATTTAAAAGAAGTAAATTATTTACTTCTTTACTGTAAATATATTTTTAATAAATAAGTGTTTAAATTAGATTTGAGTGGCCTGTTTTTAATACCAAGATTTAATTAAATAAACTAAAATTTATGAATATCAGTGATTTAAAGCTTTTAAGATGGAAAGTGAATAAAATATAATATATTATCTTAAATTAATTAGGGTTTATACTTAGGATGTTTTGGTAATAAAATAAGCATTTATATTGCTTATTAATAAAAATAAATCAACTAAAGGTAAGCTTCACAAATTAAAAACACATTTTGCAAAAATATAACATTTATTTAGATGTCAGTAACTGTCAGTTTTTCCATAGTAACCAAGTTATAATTGCACATGTGCAAAAATTATCAGATTCATTTTGATCTGATTGGTCATGAAACTAAAAATGCAAGGTTTTGATTGGCCTATATATTGTTTGTGAAATAGTCAGTGCAATATTCATTTCTTCGTTAAGGCCAAAAATGTGAAACAAAAGATGAACAAATGTGTCACTTTTCAAATCAAATCAAATCAAATCAAATCAGTTTATTGGTGATGCAATAAGCTTACACAAGTCAAAATAGAAAATTACTAATACTAAATTAATATTACATATAAAACAAATTAAGAAGGTTAAATAGGATTAAGATTAAAACACAGTTTGAAAAATAAATAAATAAACAAATAAATAAATAAATATCACAGTGTGATCACACTATCCAAGAATTCCTTGATTTCGTAGAAAGCCTTCTTTATAAGAAAGCTTTTTATTGTCCTTTTAAAAACCTTTTCTGGTAAGGATTTGATACCATCAGGCAGGTGATTATAAAGTTTGATACCGTGATAGTTTGTGCCGTTTCTACTCGAGGATAATCTCAAAAAATTTGATCTCAGACCATTATTTCGACTAGTACTATAGCCATGGAAGTTGCTTTGAACGCTATACAGATGTAGGTTTTCGTGGACATATGTTAAGCATTGTAATATGTATAATGAAGGTAGGGTAAGAATGTTTAGTTCTATGAATTTACCTTTAACTTCTTCACAATAGCCCAATCTAGTTATAACGCGCAAAACCTTTCTTTGGAGGCCAAATATTCTAGGCATATTTGATGCATGACCCCAGTTTAGGAGACCATACGCCATTTGGGATGAAAATAAAGCATGGTAAGCTGTAATCAAAACATTTTGGCTTACCGTTCCTGAAAGCTGTCTAATTAAAAAAATATTTTTAGAAAGCTTTTTAGCTAAACATTCTATATGGTCGTTCCAATTTAATTTAGGGTCAAGATATAAGCCTAAGAATTTAACTTTCTCAGGATTTTGAAAATCACCTATAGGTCTGTGGGTGAAAAGCATTTTTATTGTTTTATTACAATTGAGAGAAAGTAAGTTCGAACTAAACCAGGTTTGAGCCTTCGAAAGTGTATCTCTTAACTTAACTTGTACTGAATTTATATTTTTGTGTTTGTTTAAGAAAGTAGTATCATCAGCAAAGAGTGTTGTGTCAGTCTCATCTAACGCCATATAAAGGTCATTAATATAAATTAAGAAAAGTATAGGCCCAAGGACTGAGCCTTGAGGTACCCCATTTTTTACAAAACGCCATTTTGTTTTATCATTAAAAACATATTGCTTTCTATCTGAAAGATACGATTCGATGAGCTGACAACTAATTTGACTGAAATTAAAGTTTTTAAGTTTTTCTATAAGCACTGGATGAGATACACAATCAAAGGCTTTTTGAAGGTCACACAAGGTGACACCAACAAACTCCCCATTTTCCATTCCGTCTATTACTTTATTTATAAGATTTATTATCGCTGTATTAGTAGACATATTTTTACGAAAGCCATATTGCTTATTATAAAAAAGCTTATTACTTTCAAAATGGTCCGTGATTTGCTCTTTTAATACAGTTTCAAAGATTTTTGAAATTATAGGGACAACAGAGATTGGTCGAAAATTGTTGGGAGTAAGCGCACCACCCTTGTGTATGGGTATGACTTTAGAGACTTTTAAGATATCTGGGAATGTACCTTCTTTTATACATAAGTTAATAAGCTTTGTTAACGGGATTATTATTACGTTTTTGATGTGTTTTATTAATTTTGAGCTCATATCAAAATGGTCAAGACTATTTTTGTTTTTTAGCTTGTTTATAATTTCACGCATTTTATTAAATGAAATTGAATGGAAGGAAAAGTTAGGAAATGTTCCCTTTTCTAAAAAATCTCTAAAAGTCCTTCCCTGGCCATCCTGGGTTAAGTCCAAACCTGACTTTTTTAAGTTTTCAGAAATATTTACAAAATACTTGTTAAGTTCATCGGCATCAAAATTTACCTTTTTTTGAACTTTTTTACTTGCGCGGTTTTTGTTTATTAAGTTCCAATATGATTTGGGGTTATTGCCATTTTCACTAATAAAATTATCGTTATAGGTGCGTTTTGACCGCTGTATCTCACGTTTGTAAATATTTCTGTAACTTGCTAAGTGGTCCCTCAAATCTTGGTCTGGGAAATTCTGGTAAAGTTCGGATAATAACCGAACATTCTCACGCATGTGCTCAAGATCTGAATTAAACCACTTATTTTGCTGCTTTCTATTTTCTGATACTTTTTTTTCCTTTTTAGGAAATGATTTATTAATATTATCCATTAGTATATCCATAAAAATAGAAAACTTACCGTTAACATCCAAATGCTTTTCATCTACAAAATTCCAATTTACATCAAGCAAGCTTTGATAAAACTTAATATAACCCTCAGCATGAAAGCTTCTATATGTGATTTTTTCTTGTTCCTGTGTTTCTGGAATTTGAATTTTTATAGAGACTGCCCTATGGTCCGAAAGACCCGGGTCATGCACCAGTGTACTAAAAGGTTTATCAAAATTTATTAAAATGTTATCGATACAATTATGCTTTCTAGTTTTTGAGGTTATCGTTGGCTTAAAAGAGTAAGAAGTAATTAGGTCTTTAAAAACCTTTAATTTAGAATCGTTTTTATTGAATTTGACATTATAGTCACCCACTATCACGATATCTCTTTTCGACGCCTTTAATTTATTTAAAACTTTATCAAAATTTTCAAGAAATTTTTCATAATCTCCTTTTTCACAATCCATGTTTTTTTCTTTCGAAGTTTTGGGGGGAGGAGTATGGTATAAAGCTACAATAATTAAATTATACTTAGCTGATTGAGCAGCTGCAACCTCACATTGGAATTCAGTGGATAAGTGATCAATAGTATTTAATCGTACAAAATCTGTGTCCTCTCGAGTAAGTATTGTAACACCACCTCTGTGTGCAGATCTTCTACAAAACTGGGAAACAACATTAAAATGTGGGACCTTGAAGGCACTCATTTCAGCTTCATCCATAAAATGTTCAGAGAGACATATCACTTTGTAGTCATTTCTGTGTTCATCAAAGAAGCATTCCAGTTCTAGTTGTTTATTCCTAGCAGATTGAACATTTATATGCATTATGCCTAGCTGTCCTAGTTTATTTTGTAATATGTTGGGGACACTATTAGTAGGATTTTGTAGATTACTTAATAAGTTTTTGTTTGTATCAGCACTGTAAGATTGGTTGATTATAATTGCCTCGTCTATTGTAAAAACGTCTTCTTCGAAATGTCTGTTTCTTGAATTCGTAGAGGGATATTTCTATGCCTTCTGGCCAGACGCTAGCATTCAACATGTCGTTTAGATCAGAATCTGCGGCTACTTGAAAAGAATTACAGATACCACTATTGTTTATTTGTTTTACTACAAAGTCTCTGTTTGGGAATTTATTGGCCAGATATCCTTTCAGCATGTCAGTTGTATAATTAGTGCTATATTTAGTAATAAAATACCACTTTTTTTCTTTGGCGACTAATGTCGTATCAGATTTGTCTGTGCCTATTATTTTTGTTGTGGCTGTATTTTTCTTCGTAGTGTGTGTATCTAGGTTAGTCGGGTTAGCATTTTCAGTTCCCATCTTCGATTTTGCATTGTCGATTGCCTCTTTAACTTGAGTTTTAGTAATTCTGTCATTTATAACCTTACTTTCTGATTTGTTTTGTTTTGGTGACGTCACAATCGATTTGGTGTGCGGTTTAATCGACTCTTGTTTTTTCTCGACTTGGGTAGATGGCTTCGCGAACTGCTTAGGCATAGTTTCCTTCCTTGTCGAATTGGATTGTTCATCCACTTGCGGTTGTTCCAATATAGATGGCGCAGCATGTTTTAATATGGTAATTTGGTCTTTTAAAGCCACTATGGTATCCTGTAGGCTTTCTATTATTATGTTTTTGTGGTGTAGCAAGTCTCTCAAATAGAAAAGTTCCATAATACTCTCTGAATTTGCATGGTTTCCTATATTTCCATTGCTACTTACAAACGATGTGTTAAAAACGTCATCCTCAGTCGTGACACTAGGCTTGGGACAGCATTTTATTGTGTTTTCATCTATAACTTCGATTTTATTATTGCTTTCGAATATTTTACTGCACGAGGAGTGCATATATGAGTAACAATTAACACATTTTGGACCACTTTTTGCATTTTTTCCACACTTTTTACATTTGTTTTCACTTGTGCTTAACAAAGATAAACCGCTCGCCATTTTTCTTCTTCTTCTTCGTTTGACTTCCAACCAAAAAATAATTACTTTGGAATGCAAGCGAATAAAAAAATACTTATCTACACACAGAAAATATTGTCTTCAATAAAGAATATGGTGATATGTATATAACGAAGAGAATATATTCTTCTTTTATGCATACCATATTCTTATCCTTTCATATTTGAGAATATATTCTCCTTTCAAGCATACCATATTCTTATACTTTCGTATTCAAAGTACGATTTTGCTTTGAAGGAGAATATATTCTCTTCGTTATATCCAAACTACACATTTTTGACTTAAGACAATATTTTTTTCTGTGTAGCCGTTTATGACTTTATAAACAGATAATAACACCCACTGATTTCACCCCGAGACAAGAAAACATGAAATTTTACTCAATAATATTGTTGTAGGATAATTATATGGTAAGGTCGTTAGAGTTTTAAATCAATGAACCATTTAGTTTAACTACTATACAGGGTGCGCCACTTTAAACTCCCCAGGCCTCTAACTCCTTTATTTTTGAATTTATGGCAAATTGCAAGGCATCGATTTGTAGAAAATTTAATTATCTTTAAAATAGTCAATTATTTTTTAAAAACATTTTAACTAGAAAAAATTTCTGAAAAAGCAAAGTGATTTTCTTTTAATATTTTTTCCCTTAAAGCGTGCCTATACGCGGTGTATTTGAAATAGGGTCCGAAATTTTAAGGGGTGATTCTACATCAGAAAATATGAAAAAGTTCCTATAAAAATACGTCTAAAAATGCGTCGAAAGGAAGCTACACCTCTTTGAAAGTGGCTAAGAAATTCGGTTTTTATTTAATAACTCAGGAACCCTTTGAGATATAGCAACAAGGTTTTGCACGTGAATTAATCTAAATAAGGCCCATCTTAGTATGTTCTTTTCATGTACTTATTTTAACCAGGGGCGTGCGAAACGGAGAGGCCTTATCACTTTTTTGTCCGAAACTTTTTTCGGTGAAATTATTTTAAGTTTTAATACAATTACAAATTACAAAAAAAATACGCAGAAAAAAGATTGGGACAAAAAAACTGATAAGGCCCACCCGTTTCGCACGCCCCTGGTTAAAATAAGTAAGTCCAAACGAAACTTTTTTCTGTGTAATTATTTTAAATTTTATTACAATTACAAATTACAAAAAAAATACGCAGAAAAAAGATTGGGACAAAAAAACTGATAAGGCCCACCCGTTTCGCACGCCCCTGGTTAAAATAAGTACATGAAAATAATACACGAAGATTATTAAGATTAGTTCACGTGCAAAACCTCGTTGCTATATCTTAAAGGGTTCCTGAGTTATTAAATAAAAAACGAATTTTTTAGCCACTTTTAAAGGGGCGTAGCTCCCTTACGACGAAATTTTAGAAATATTTTAAAGGAACTTTTTGTCATATTTTCTGATGATGAATCACCCCTTAAAATTTCGGACCCTATTTCAAATACACCTTTAATTTGATTTGAGATACATTAAGATCCATTTAGCATTTTTTCAGAAATTAAAAAAGAAACTTTGTTTAATACCTTCTTCCAGTTATGTGTATTTCACCTGAATTGTGTATGTATTAGACTTGGCAGAAAATAATTTTTGTCATCAAATAAAAGCATTTCCACTTTCTTCTAATTTGTAAATTGTACGCAAAAAATATTACTATTTTAATCAAAATTTTTGAACAAATAAATTAATATTCAATTTTTATTTGACAACCAGGCATCAAAAATGACATGTCATTACGAAGAAAAACGTCCTTTATATGCATTATAAAAAGTGGCAAAATCTATAATTTTTGTTTACTTCTTTTAAAGTTAAAAAAAGCTTTTCATTTTTAACCAAGGTTAGAAATGAATTTATATCTAACCTGTTTTTGGCTTTTAGTTATACCTCATAGATGGCGAAACTACGCCTTGTCTGTAAATAGCAAACATAAAATAATCTAACATTTTTGTTTATTTCTACCAAAAACAATAAGAAATAATATTTATTTATATATTATATGGTCATACCGAGGCCGATAATAGGAAATAACAACGAGCCACTTATTTAAATTATTATTTATTTGAAATTTATGGTGACGTTAGAAATCTGCAAAATTTCTGTAGAAGATCGTTAAATGGCGAATTTTACGAAGTAATGTGTTATATATTAATGCTTGTGAATAAAATTCTGTTCTAACCATATAAGAAAATGACATTTCCAAACCTCGGCCAAATATTCAAATTCATTTTCTTTGAAAATGACATTTAGCACACTCTTTTGTTCTTTAAAAAAACGCCTCATATTACACTAGTTTGATATTTCTATATCACCCTAGTTTGATATTTATGTATGTAGGTTTGCCTAATTTTATATAGACATTTACGTTGTAAATTTTACGAATTTTACTCAACCCGTTCTGTATGCCATTTTTCACCTATTATGACAGCCTTTTTTAATATTTTTAATGTTTTCAATCCAAATATTTCTGTTTTTCATGTCAAAAATAAAAACTATGTATAGTTATAACCTTACTATTTTGACCAATATAACTTGAGATGTTTTATTTAAGATTTTATAATAATTACCTAATTTGTGATTTAGTTACCCCTATAAAGAAACATCAAAATACAAGGTCTTTTTCTTTTGAAATGTAAAACAGTAGAGTTTTATTATCTTATATGGCAGCATATCCACAGAAATCCAACTGAATTAGCACACTTTCAAGTTTGACTTAATTTGCGCTTGTAGGCAACCCATTAAACAGCTAATAAATTAATAGCTGTTTAGTGGGTTGCCTATTAGTTATAATGTATTGTAATAAATATTAGTAATAATATATTGTAATAAATATAAAACCAAGAAAACTAAAGGTAAATAAAAATCATATTTCCTACATAAGGTAGGTATGTTCGTTAGTTCCTGCACTTTTGCACTTTACAGTTGAACACATTCTTTGTCATGTTTAAAAATTAAGTACAATTTCAGTACTTATTTTGTTGGATGAAAGGTGTACGACAGTGCAAGAAAGTGCAGTCCCAACTAACAAAACTACAGTGCGGTCCAAAAGTCACTCCCCCTTTTAACTTTTGAACGAGTTGAGATATACACTTCAAATTTAGAACTCTTAAATAAGACAACTTAAACTATCTTTTAGCATATATTTGATTTTTATTTATGTCAACTAAAATTAGTTTAAAAGTATAATTAACATTTTTTTATGATGAAATTAGGAATTTTTAAAAAATTATTTGTTTGTTTTTAGAGGAATTTTGACATTAATACCCATTTTCAACCCCATTTTAAACCCAATTTTTTTTTTTAATTTAAAAATATGAAGTTAAATGGAGAACTTTATAAGCTTTAAAATTATGTATTACACGACCCCCCTTTCCATTTAAAAAAATGTGCCCCCATGCCCCCCTGCCCACATTTTAGGAGCTGAAAGTATTAAATATATGCTAAAAGATAGTTTAAGTTATCTTATTTAAAAGTTCCAAATTTGAAGTCGATATCTCAACTGGTTCAAAAGTTAAGAGGAGGGGGGGTGACTTTTGGACCGCTCTGTATATAAATTTGTATGCTATTTTGTGCTTTGTTTTCTCAAAAATTCTCGAAATAAATAATAAAAATTAGAAAATATTAAATTAAAAAACTTTATATTTTTTCGGGATTGTAGGAAAAATAGTGTACATAACTCGTTGGAAAGTGTATTTCTTACACTCGTAGGCCTTCCTCACTCGCCTGACGGCTCGTTTGTAAACCTTCCCGTGAAAAATGTCACTTTCCACACTAGTTATGCAATATACTATATTCCAAAGTTAACATGATAAAATTTAATTTTACTTGAACTTTTTAGATTTTTTTTTTTAAGAAATAAAGGAAGATTTTTTTAAACTTATCTTTCGGGGTAAAAAAAGCTTGATTTAAATAAACACAGAACTGAGGCGGGAAATAGGATATTACACAAATCACGTTTTTTCAAATTTCGGGAAAATACTAAACGAGATCCTCATGTATTATCAAATTAAGGGTAATACAATTCTCCATTTAGGCATGCATTAACGTTTGAAAGCTTTAAGGAAAAAATATTCAAAGAAAATCCCTATTTCTTCTGCAAATTTTTTGATTGAAAATATTTTCGAAAAAGTAATTAACTATTCAAAGAAACTTAAATTTTAAATGGATATCTTGCACTTTATAACTTTAAAAATAAAGGAGTTACAGGCCTTGGGAGTTTTAAGTGGCGCACCCTGTATATAGCTATTGTATTCAAGAATCTTATAAGTAAAGTTAACTATTGGGAACTCTAAAGGCCAAACTTTAGATTTAATATTGAACTAGAGACCAATTTCTGCAATGTTCATTTGCAACTATTTCAATATATTCCGGTTATGAAAAAGTTCTTAGAATTTCATAACCCAAAAAAAGATTATTGATTTTTTTAATTTCCTTCTAATGAAACTAGAAAAAATCAAAAAATTTTTAATAAAAAAAAATCAAACACTGGAAATTTGACACTATTTAAAAAAATTATTACGAGTTAAAATTATTAAAATTTGACATGCTGCCCTTATTGTTGATTATAAATCAATTTTTTAAATAACTTTTTTTTTGTATCTGTTACAGAAAGGTAAGTTTACCTGAAAACTCTTTACTTTTTCACTGATATATGGCGCCACCTACAATTTTTAAAAATTTCTTTCAACAAAAATTAGTTTTTACGCCAGCAGGGCAAAGTCCAAATCAGTTTTTCTTAATTAAAAAAAAAAATGCTCATTTTGTGGTATTGTCAAGTCGATCCGGAGACACACAATATTTGCAAATATTCATGCATTAAACATATTCAAGTATAGTAGATTCACTTAGTAAACTATGGTAATTTTACATTATTTTATCGCATTTTTTACCGTGTAGGTGTGTGTGTGTTAATAAAATTCAATAGAATTACACATTCTGTTGCCTATTTCAAGCAAAAGCTTTTTAATAAATAACAAAGTTTTAAAAACTTGAATATAACCCTATTCATATAAAATATTAATTTAGTTTTTTCTTGTTCCCTATTTATTGTTTACAAAAGTTTGAGGCTTAAGTATTAAATCTCTATTTCCGAAGAACAGAACAGAACTTTAAAGGACTTTTATTTTAGTTTACATAAAACTTTTTCAAACAGTATAATTATTTGTATTATTTTTTTGTAAAGTACTTCCATTATTCTGTTCTTTTAGCTGTTTAAATGAGTATTTCAGATATACTTATTAGTCACTTAAAAAAATACTAGCATATACCCGCGACTTCGTCCGCTAAAAAGCATCGTTCACTGTTGCGGTATGCTTTAAAACAACAAGGAAGTCCCGTCGCCGTCACCCGTCGCCGTCACCCGTCGCTCGTCGCGGCTTGATCTAAGCCTATATATATATATATATAGAGAGAGAGAGAGAGAGAACGGGTTAGTTAAAAACTTAAATTAGTTCTCTCTTTAAAAAACCTCAACCTCCGACTATCGAAAAATCCTGAAACACGTATCTTTTTGATTTCGATAAAGGACATTTTTCCAAATATGAAGATTCTAGATTAAGAGGACTCTGAGATACCTTGTAACCCCCGTTTCACCCCCTTAAGGGTTAAATTTAGAAAAGATCAAAATATGAAGATTCTAGTTTAAAAGGTCTCTGAGATACCTTTCAACACCCGTTTTACGACCTTAAGGGTCGAATTTCGAAAAATCCTGAAATACGCATCTTTTCGATGTAGATAAAGAACATTTTTGACAATTAGAAAGATTTTAGACTAAAAGGTCTTTGAGATATGCACACTTTTTCAAAAATCTTTTAACCCCTGTTTCACCCCCTTAATGGCTGAATTTCGAAAAATCGCTTCTTAGTGGGCTTAAATCATAAAAGGAACAAACTGTCCAAATTTCAAATTTCCAAAGTTTCTAGGTCAAGGGGTTTAGGCTGGGAGTTGATTCTCTGTCAGTCAGTCAGTCATTCATTCATTCATTCAGTCAGGACAAAGCCGCTTAGACAAGACAAATTGTTGTGCTCACCAGATCCTTAAAATCTAAGTTTTGTTTTTGGTAACCAGAACCAGAACAAGTTGTGTTTTGCCATTACAACATTCCTGATTGCATCAACCAGAAAAATAGGTGGTCTTTATTTGACTATTAATCCTTGTTTCCCCAATCAGATCGTTTTTCAGTGTAATTTTTATCCAGCAGTGGTAAGCTTCCGTGAAACCACCCTATACTTGGTTATGATATTTTTACGTTTTGTAAATAAATATGCATATAAAATATAATGGCTATGATATGAAATGACATACAAATACACAATTTTTATGAAAAACCGCTGAAAATTTAAGAGGTTAAATTAGGAGATAAGAAATACAAACGAGAATTGTTGGTTAAAGAAAAACTGTGGTATTTCAGATTTAAATTTTCTTTTATTTTTTCCAAAGGAAGTCTTGAGTAAGAGGCTGTCCATATATTACGTAACACTCCTAGGGGGGGTTCAGTGAAATTGTTACAGTTTGTGACAGGGGGAGGGGGGGTCTAGGTAAACTTTACGTAACGGAATTTAATAAATTTAATGTTTATTTCTAAAGCTTGGCAGATGTATTTTTATTTCAACATAAATTACTATTTAGTGGCCTATAATTCCCTTTTTCACACAAAAATTTACGAACTAGGCATAGATTTGGAAACACATGACTTGTCCATGGAAAAATAACTAATATTTAGTTTTTGTATTTTAGTATCCTTTAAGTACATTAAGTGCTATATGTATTATTATAATAAATATGTATCATTTTTACACCGTCTTTTTACCGTCTTGCATTATGCGGAATTCTGTATCAAGATATGTTAGAAAAAAAAAATACAAATTTTTATATTGTTACGCGTTACACAGAGGTGGAGGGGGGATGTTGGTAAATGTGACAGTTTGTTACACAGGGAGGTCAATTTTTGTTGAAAAAATGCGTTACGTAATATATGGACAGCCCCTAACCAAAAAAAAAAATATTTTTTATATTTTTCTACTTGGCGTTTTATATGCAAAAACGATAATTCCGTGAAAAAATCTGTCTGCTGGTCTGTGAGGAAATACAAATTGTGAATGAAAGAGACTGCAAAGGGATATATTTTATCCAAAGTTATCGGATTATTTTTGGTAAAAATCAGGGTGGGTAAAGGAGTCAAAAACTTTTTTTTTATTTTTGTTTTTAGAAAAAAAAATGTATGTATATATTTTTGTATGAACTATAATATTTTTTTTCACCACCAGCAAAAGCACATCTTTATTACACTCAGAGAAAAATCGTTGTAGAATCAAATAAAATTCATATGATTTAAAAGAAAACCAATATGTTTTTGCTCCGACAGTGTTTTCTGTTAATTCAAAAACATATTTTTTAATTTTATAAGCCATTGTAAAAATAAATATATTCATTGTAATTTGAAAAATGATTCCTTTAAATCATTTGTAAACTAGAAATGATTTGAATACAAAAACTGGTTATTTTAAAAAGAATTCTTTTAATATATTGATATTTTTCATCAATATAAAGGGAAATATTATAATTTTATTAAGAAAACATTAAAATAAGAAAGTAAGGAATAATACTTTTACTTTAAAGTGAAAAACGTTTTGGTGTAAAAATTATTTTTTTAAATTAATATTATTCATAACTAAAACGTAAAGTTTTTACTTTTAGTATTTTAGATTAAAATAATTTCTTATTGATTTTACAAGATGAGATTTTTCTGAGTGTACTGTTCTTTTCATTGGTAGAAATATTATTTCTCTACCTATGACGACCTATGACGTCAGAGGTTCTAAAAATAATTAAATTGCACCATGGCATATATTGCTATTTACAAGTGTCTTTAGGCAACAAATTTATTGCATGATAAATTAAAAAATATTAACTAAATTAGTACCTATATATTTTTTATTTTACAAAAAACACTTCGAAAAGTGAAAATCATTACTCCATCATATTCAACCATAGATTATACAACCCATAGATTACCATAAGGATCATAGATTACTAGAGGTACAACCCCCATATATTAGATATTAGATATTCAACTTGTAAAACGACAATGTTTTATAGGTTGCATATGCCTTGCTCCAATCCTTGCGCAGCACAAATAATCTGGTCTTTTGTTGATATAACCTTAAAATAAAATTATTTATTTTTTAAAATTACATATTGAAAAAATTTAACAAAAGTAATTAGTAATTTTGTAAACTACTTATAAAAATGATGGTTAATTGTACAATTTCGGCAAGACATGTTTATATGAGCAGGTGATGTTATTGGTATATTTATTTCTCTTTTTTACTGTTAAATTATTATGTATTAAAGTTTCTGAGTGTACTGTATGAGGTGTATTTGTATCAAAGATGTGGGGTACTGTGGGGTTTTCGGTTCATTAAAATCAGTAGGCAGAGTTGTATTGAAGAGGGAAGAACTTGAAGAAAAAATAACTAAAGAAAGTAGATTTTTCATTAAATTTTAGTAAAATAAATAAATAAATAGCTAATTAATTTTACTGGTAGTGAAAAAAATACTATATTTTCCACGCTAGCGCGCTCATCCCGCAATTTGACGCAGGTCAAAAATGGTAAATTTCTCTCACTTGGTAAACAATATTATTATTATTAATACGACACCCTGCCTTAGTACTGTCTTTATTATATTTTAGTCTTTTCATAAACCCATTTATATCTAAAATGTAGATTCCTATTTTTGCTGAGGTAGATGAAACAGGCGTTTGCACCAGTGCACACGTTTTACAAAGTTAATTAAAATATTCGTTCTACTATAAATACGCGTTTTTGTGCACGATGTTACACCGTTCTAAATGATACATGGAATTAAAAATTAAATTAAAACAATAACTAATTACATGGGATTTAAATTTATTCATTTGAAACTTGCTGAAAATTATTTTATAGAAAACTAATTTTTAAAAATAGGTTATAAGGTAAATGTTCCAAATATCGGACACGACCCAATTATCGGACTTTTTCACGTTTTTACAAAAAACAAGATATTTAAGCAATAAAATATGGGAGAATTATCTCAGCGGTCTAAGGGATCGATATAGCATTGACACTGAGCCAATGATCGTGAGTTCAAACCTCACTGGCGCAGATTGCCTTTTTCAGTTAATTAATAATTGAAATTTGGCGAAGGCGTACTTCCTAGATATATTGGTTCGAAAGTCAATTAAAGCCGGTGGTTCCCTCTACTACTAGCCCACACAAGTCCTGGACTTAGGGGATGCTTAATTAAGTAGAATAGTACGAGGTTAAAAACAAACAAAAAAGCCTTTTTCTAAGCAAAGTAAGTAAGCCAACGTTTAACTGTAAAATGATTTTTTTAACATTCGTTATTGTTAAAATGTCTATCAAGCTCTTTCTTATTCATAATATTGTACTTTTATACCAATTTAAACCATTTTTGATGTTATTTTTAAGATATTTTTATATTAATATGGTGTCCGATAAATATGACAATAAAATAAAGACTGTTCCATATATCGGACGGCCGTCCTATACCTGGTGTCCCACCAGGTTCTTGACAAGCTATATCTCCGTTATTTGAAAGGATAGAATTTTTTGCAAAAAACAGCGTTAAATGGAAACCGTTGAAGTTTTTATTCACGTATCCAAAACCATCCCTTGCTTACCCACCCCCTTGAAACCACCCCCAACTTTTGTTTTTCAAATAGCATCCTCCCAGTTTTATGAAAGCATATGAAAGTACATTTCATTCTGAATTCAACCATGTATTATAAGTGGTATTTTATCATTTAAGGGGCTCCAAATAACAATTATTATTTATTAATAATAGGGTGGTATTTAGAACAAAGTTGCAGGTGGTTCCAGGAGAGTGGGTTATTAAGGGTGGTTTTTGGATACATTAATCAGTTCTCTTTTAGATATAATCTAACTTGTTTTTGGAAAAAAAAATTGATGAAAAATATTGCTTGTGATCTGATGGGGTTGTACTTTGGAGCCCCTTAAAAAAATAAGATATCACTTATAATTATTATTATAATACATGGTTGAATTTAGAATAAAATGTGCTTTCATATTCTTTAGTAAAAATAGGGGGGTGCTATTTAAAAAACAAATGTTGGGGGTGGTTCGAAGAGGGTGGGTAAGTAAGAGGTAGTTTTGCATAAGTCAGCAAATTTTACTTTGACTCGCATTTACTTTTGTTTTTTTTTTGATTTTTTTTTATCTTTTTAAACAACGGAGATATAGCCCGTTAAAAACCTGGTGGGACAATATTATTAATAAATAATAGTTGTTATTTGGTGCCCTTTTAAGAAATAAGATACGACTTATAATACGGTTGAATTAAGAATAACATTTACTTTCATATTCTTTGATAAAAATGGGGGGGTGCTATTTGAAAAACAGAAGTTGGGGGTGGTTTTAAGGGGGTGGCTAAGCAAGGGGTGGTTTTGAACACGTCAGTAAAAACTTCAATGGCTCCCATTTAACGTTGTCTTTTTCAAAAAATTCTATCTTTTAAAATAACGGAGATATAGCTTGTCAAGAACCTGGTGGGACACCCGGTATATAGTACAATGTAGATGTGTTTTTAATTACCAATATAAAATAAAGGAAATATTTTTTTAAAACAAATGTTATATACAATGGTTCTAAAGAGTATAAAGCTTTTTCTACTCATTTATCGGACTAGCACTTTCTTTCAAATCATTATTAGGCATTTTTAGTAACTGTCCGATATTTGGGTCTACCCTATAATTTTTTAAGACCTAAATATCGGACTATAAATTAATGCAAAGTCCATAGACTTGCAATATTATCAGGATGATTATTTAAGTATATCGCCAATGTTTTTTTTGTAGATCTCCGCTATAGTTAATTATAATCATGCAATTAAGCATTTCTATCGTTATTTTAATTCTCTCATTAATTTTAAAGACACATATTAGTCAAGTAAAAGTCTATGGGTGGTATAGGTATTCTATAATAATAATATAAAATTTTATAATGTTTTGTCATAAAACCTGCAGCAAGTAGGTTTATAAAAAATAATGAAAAATATCGTCGGCTTACAAGTAAAAGGCACTAAGTCACTTTTTTGCAAAAATGGGATTTTTATGGTACTGTAATTAATTTTTGATGATCTATGTACAGGTAAACCGAACTAACTTCTGGGTGGACTGCCAAGAGAGTTACCCACTAAACAAAACTCACCAGTTTGATTTTGAATAAAATTTTATCTGGCAATAGGCACTAAGTCACTAGTGCACTTAGTGCGTTTTACTTGTATATTATTTCAAATGTTTCTGCACTAAGCGACTTAGTGTTTGTTTGGCGAAACGTGCATTTTTGTAACAATTATTACAAAAATTAAAAAACAACAGCGAAAGTTAAATTTATCAATATCTCAAAACCATGTTTTTGGACTTAGTGCTCTTTACTTGTAAGCCGACGATATATACATTTGCATTATATTAATAAATTCTTTTTTTTTTTAATTTATTCATTATACATAGTCCGATAATGGAGGTCTCTACAACTAGAATTATGAAACAAAAGACGTCTACCCTATCTCTATATCATTTGTGCTACACTTTCCAGTCAACCAAATAAATACTGTATTTGTTTTTCACACAACAAATAGAGTATTTGGCTGGCCGGAAGGTGTAGCAGTGAGCGGCATGAACGAACATAGCTAATGTGAATCTGTAGAATAAGATAATTCTACTAAAACTTAGATGGCGCCAGTAATTTCTTTACACTTTTCGCCCGGCCAAGTAAATATTGTATTTGTTCAACAAAGAACAAATACAGAATTTGTTTGGTTGGGTGGAAGTGGGAGTGTATGTATGTCTTCTATCCTTTTTGGGTAGAACTTTTGTCCCTATTTAATCTAACGGGAGAAATCTCCATTGGGACACAACTAGTCCGATATTTAGGACACTGGGTCCGATATTTGGGACATTCGTGCTTTTTTTCATATTTTACTTAATATTAAAAAACTATTAAAAATTAATATATATTTAATTACTTTTTTTGATAAATGAATAAATTTGGATACTAGAAATATACATTATATAGTTATTAAGGTTCATATGCAATTTTAACACACCATCAAAGTCCGATTTTTTTTTATTGTAACACTTTTATATTTCTTTGAATTATATTAATATTATTAACTGAATTTGATGTGCATAATATGCATTGCAAATGGACCGCATTTTGCAATAACATGTTAATTTTAACCTTTAAATTTGGCTTTTAACTCTATCTTACTTTATTGTCGAGCATAATCTTATTATATTATTCATAGCGCCTGCGAAGTTTTTTTTTAATGTCCGTCTGTCCGATGTCACGATTTTTGTACACATGATAACTCAAGAACGAATAATCCGATCGACTTGAAATTTTCAGGAAAAATCTATGAGGGGAAGATCCTTTTTGTTTTTAAAAGTAATCCTCCTAAAAAAAATAGTTATAAAAAAAATAGAAAAAAGCTGAGAGAAATTTCCGATTAACGTAACTTTTTCAGGAAAAATGTCTTTTATTTAAACCAATTTTCTAAAAACATAAAAGTGATGGGGGATTAAACTATTTTAAAAAATTTAAAAAATCATAATTTTCAAAAAAATAAATAAAAAATTTGATTTTTTTTTTGTTTTTTTTTTATTTTTTTTATTTTTCGTTTTTTGCAAAAAGAAAATAAAAAAAAATTATAACGACGACTTCACATCAAATGATGTTAATGCGAAAACAAAATAAATCAGTAGTTTAAGGGGTTAATTTGTATTTCTGCTGCTTCTGATGTTGCAAAGTTGGCAAAGTTGCATTGAAGGGGGCTAATGCCAGGGTAATGCATGATAATATCACTTTGCACTTAGGCCAAAGTCCCATTGAGCATACTACCTTCAGCGGCCACCGGCTTATTGTGACTTCTGAACCACTATTTTTGTACAATAATTTTTAAAGTGGTTCCTATTCTTACTTGATCTAAGACGAGTAGAATCAAATTTAGAAATTTATGATTATACTGCAAAGAGAGAAGCTTTACTGTATAGTGGGCTTCAAGTCTCCATGTTACAAAGAGAGCGGCCATACTGTACAGTCAGTAAGGAGTCTCGATGCAATATCGCATAAATAAAAAAATTCTTTAACCGCGGGGACTCGAACTCACACCTTAGCCAGCCGAATTAGGTATTGAATGTCTTAGATACCGCGACCACTACCATGGTAGTGGTACCACCTACACTTCCACTACTGATGATGATTACATAAAAAAATATATGAAAAAGAGTCTCTATAAACATTGCAAATGAGCTCCAATGGGAAGGGAAGAAAACTGTACTAGATTTATTCTAAATAATTAGTTAACAATTCTATAAAAACAAATTAAACCAAAATTAATAAATATCAATTTGTCTGCACTTTGTCTGCTAGAGTGTTTTACATAGTTTTAGTAACATTTAATGTAAAAGCAATAAAAATATAATTAATTTCAAAAGATAATCTCGTGAGAAAATTATAATTATAGTAGGGCATAAAATCCTGGAAAATGGCATAAAACTTAAACCGTAGTTTTCTGTTAAAATAAGCAAAATTTAAAGAAGTCTAACTCGCAGTTTCATTTGAATGCACATATTATATTTAAGGGAATACACTTTAATAAAACACTAAATAATAAAAAAATATTATACTATCACACAAAATAAAATATACAAATAAATAATTTAAACCATGCAAATTGCATAACACAGCCATACAAAAAAATATCGTATTTTACAGACTAGACCAATGTATTTTTATATTTTTGGGGTCGTTGAAACGGAATCTGACCTCAGAATTGCTCCATCGGATCACAATACTTTTCTACACTTAATAACATCTGAATTTAAGGCACCCTTTTTTAAATGTAGAAAAAAATTGTGACCTGATGGAGCAATTCTAAGGTCAGATTCGGTTTCAGCGACCCCGAAAATATAAAAAAGTCCCTGACACATATTTTTTTTTATTTGTTTTTTTGGTTTGGACTGGGCCCAAAGAAATTCATGTGTCAGACACTAGACCAACGCATTTTTATACTTTTGGGGTCGCTGAAACCGAATCTGAGCTCAGAATTGCTCCATCAGGTTACAATTTTTTTCTACACTTAAATATATCTGAATTTAAGGAATTTTCGCACCCTTTTTATAAGTGTTAAAAAAATTGTGATTCAATGAAGCAATTCTGAGGTCAGGTTCGGTTTCAGCAACCCTAAAAATATAAAAATGCGTTGGTCTAGTCTCTGGTATATGATTTTTTTTGTGTGGCTGTGTAATTTTTGGTAACGTAGTCGCGCGTCCAGGGTGAGTCGCACGTCCAGGGTTGTCAGATTTACGTATAACGCCGCTTGATGCGTCTTATTCTAAATCAGCTTTAAAGGATTTTTTTATAGGTAAACAATAACATTGACAACGTCGTAAGAGAAGGCAGAACGTTAAATGCTATTGAGTGAGATTCCAAAAATTTAAATCTTGCACAAGAGTAGGTACTAAAAATTCCCGAAGCCAGATATACACGGTGTTTGTGTCTACATCACAAAACATGAAAAACCAACACAGGAACATATGTCCGAAAATAAACTCTAAGGGAGCT
Source organism: Brachypterus glaber (assembly GCA_958510825.1). NCBI lineage: Eukaryota > Metazoa > Arthropoda > Insecta > Coleoptera > Kateretidae > Brachypterus > Brachypterus glaber. Next base: position 22,235,607 of record OY294045.1, read on the forward strand.
CGGTCCTTCGAAGATGGACATATCGAATGGGGAACAAAAAAAGCGCCAATAACATTTTAATACTGCAGGGTGATTCTTCATTTAAAACGAGGCAAAAAAAGTACACTTCATCGAAACACCTAAATTTAATATTAAAGCAACTTTTTAAAAAGTAATATATTTGGTGGAACAGAATGTTACTTCCCCTTAATTGCATTTTTTATGTATTTTTACTAAAAGAATCTATATATCTATACAAAAAAAATCCAAAAAAAGGAAATACAAAACAGTTTGGGGCAAAAATGTGTCAGACATTTTTCTGTCTGGATAGATAGAATCTATCAAAAATCTATCGAAAAAATAAATTAACATAAAATAATTGCCCTTATTAATACTAGTGTAAATTCAAAACCTCGTCGCTCTAGCTCAGAGGGTACTTTTCCAGAGATATTAATTAAAAACCCTATTTTAAACGGTCTTAACCGAGGTCTTAACTCTCTTAGGGTTCGTTTCCTATGCTGGTTTTTGATGTTTTGTGATGTAGAATCATCCCCTTTACTTTATAACAGAATAATGCACACCGTGTGCAAACTTTTGAGTCACTTTATCTGAATGTTACGTACCTAATTAGTAATAAATTTTCTGTGTGTAAGGTTTAAAAATAGTGTCATATTTTAAGGATTTCCCTTAAAATTTCCCGGAAGCTGTAACGAGTTATATGCACGTTTTCCTAGTGCACCATTAACATAGATAAATAAATATATGTGTACATACTGTGGTGTAGTTAAAACTAGATTAAGTTTGCTTTACATCGAGAATACTACTGCCATGGGATAGATTTTATGTCGATTTGGTTAGTGGCGAGACTTGTATGCATTTAAATTTATGCCGGTAGAACAGTGTGCATAACAGCTTTAGTACTAACATAAACAGTCTGGTTTTACAGTAAATATATCTAAATATAGCACGTTCTATGAAGTGATCAATTTTCAGATTATTACTTAGCACTCAAGTTATTAAACTAATTTTAGTAGCATATTGAGTTTAACTAATTTAAATTATAGCCTATTTTATAGAGCATAAAATTTAAAGTGAAAAATATCATTAAACAAAATCGATGGCTTAAGGCCTATCCAGAAGCTTGCATAAGAACATAAAACATAAGAATGCGATGCCGTGATTGGCTTACAAGATACATGGCGGCACATCAAGCCAATCACGGCATCGCATTGTTATGTACTATGTTGTTATGCGAGCCTGTGGATATGCCCTTAATTCTTCTCCTCAAAAATTGTACGTTTGAGTGGCAGGCTAAAATCCCTACTCTTAGTTTTCACGGTGTGTGGGAAGTAACTTTTTTACAAAAAAAAATGAACAGCTGATTTTTCATCGTTTTTTAATAATTTGCGTCTGATAATTATAAATTATAATTTATTTTAAGACCAAAAACAAAATTCTCGTTGGTTGGGCTTTTTCAAAAAACGCGTCCATAAAATCAAGAAATTTTTATACTTGTCCATAAAATCAAGAAATTTTTATACTTGTTCTTCTTTTGTGTATTTTTATTATTTTTTTTTCTGTGTAAACATTAGTTTAATTTAAATACTTTATTTTAATACCAAGAACAAAAACAAAAATGCATAGATTTTCTTCAAAAAAGCCTTCGCTTCAAAAACTGAGACAGGATGTCGCTACCAAGCATAACTATATATCGCACTATGACTAGCATAACTCAAAATTGATCGATTTTGAGTTATGATAGTCTTGTACTCACAGCGCGATATATACCATTTATATTAATGTACTTTAAACAAATCCATAAACGAACTACTTTATGAACGAAATTAAAAATTGTCTGCGCAGATTTGTACTTGGACTAATTTTGTTAAAACTCATATCCCCCATACATACATTTTAATTTAAAAAACTTTGAATATGAGGGGGTCAGTATTTAAGAAAATTAGTCCAAGTACAAATCTGCGCAGTTAATTTTTAGTTTCCTTGATAAAGTAGTTCGTTTATGGATTTGTTTAAAGTACATACATACAAAAAAAGTGCTAGTTATGCTTGGTAGCGACACCCTGTGTACAGATGCTTTATGTCTAAAAAAATCCGGTTTATCGACAGTAAATAAGTAGTACAAGTGCTGGTACCACGTTTCCACTGAGCCCCTCATAAAATACTATAGGGATCGAAGCTGTGTTTTAAATCAAACTCTACACGCATACTTCTTTTTTGGCCTGCCATATATGCATATGGGTTGTATTTTATTTTTTTTTTCTGTGTGCCGTGTTAGATACAAAAGCCTCTAGTTTACGGTAAGTAATTTTCATAAATAAGGTGATTAAAATTATTTCTGCCGCTTTTAAGTTATAATTAATCATTCGACAAACTAAAATAATGAGTTGTTTATAATTATTCTCTAATTGTTGTGCCATATGTTCCAGTTAAGATGATTTAATTAATAAAAGTCAATTAATTAATTTTAGTTGTTCAAGCATTATTTCGTTACCACCTTCATTTATAATTTATAATAATAAAATAATTTAAAGTTTTATTGGATAAGAACGGCAGACATATGTTTATCTAGCTTTGGATTTAGAACATCAAATTAGCTGTTAATATAAATTTCTGAGAAAAAATTATACCGTAAAAATTTCAAAATAAATGTACGGCGATTCGACGTAAATAATATTCATATGACGGATATACTCCCAGACTTGTGAAAATAAAACTTTAAGTAGAACTACTTAATATAAAAATATAGATAATTTTAGAAAATAAACTCTTTTTTTTTCAAGTTGCTTTCAAAAAAAAAGTATTGGTACTATTTTTTATTTAAGATTCTTTAAAACATAATACAAGAAATTTTGTTATTGAAACCATGGATGAAAGCTTGCAAGCACCTTAACGTTATTCATGTTTTGACCTATTGGTCTAAGTAAAATAAGTATTTAATTTTAATCAAGCAAAACGAACACATTTGATTTAAGTGCTGCTGCATTTAAGCCTGCATACATGTTTGGTAATACCAAACTTTGGTATACTTAAAAGACAGGTTCAGTGATTATGGCTCATTTGTCTTAATAGGAGTTAGTTTGAATGAGGATTTGGGGGTAGTGAGTCCTAGACTAGCTCACTGATGCCGGAGTTGCATCGTTAATGAATGAGTGATTTAAGTACTTAACTCATATCGTACCAAGGACAGAAAACAAACAAATAATGCTGTTTAACTGTTTATTTGGTAATATTTTATGTTCATTTTGAAAGATTTTTTTTTTTGACAAAACAACCACAAAAAAAAATGGTAGTGCGTTTTTGCACCATTGGTAGAATGTATGTAATTTTTTATTAATTTTTTTAAATTATTTTGTGTGGTACCTTTTAAAACAATTGGTATAAAGGTGTATGTCACATCTTTGACATACAAAAATAGTGTGATTGTGACATACTTTACGTTCCCTAGTAACAATTTTTGTCAAGTCTTGAGTAAGTCTGGCTCAAGATTCTTGATCAAGTAACCGCATCCAGATTTTGACAATTCTGGCACAAGACACTTGCTTAAGAATTGTCAAAGAATTGATACAGATACCGTCTAGATTCTTGGACAAGTCTGTAGCAAGAAAAATTGACAAGAAATCGAAAATCTCTATCATGATCAAATCGTACGTAGGTCTTGACCAAGAATCTTGTCAAATTGCTTGTCAAGTTGCTTGCTACAGACTTGACGAACAGACTTGACAAAGTATTGCTAAACGCTCTGATTCCAGAATCTTGCTATTGTCTTGCTCAAGTCTGGATACAGAATCTTGATTCTCTTGCTCAAGAATTGTCCAATTCTTTACAAAGAACTTTGTCAAGTACTCTGGTCAAGAAACTTGTTCAAGTTCAATGTTACTAGGGTTTAAGTCTTGATTTTGGTACACTTTTTCCTATATATACATTTTATACACATTTTTCTGAAAAATTAAAAAAATTATAAAAATTTAAAAAATAGAATATTTATTACTAGAAATACTACTATAGCATATTGTGTTTTTTTATTATTAGAGAAAAAGGGAAATATTAAATATCTATAACTAAATATGCGGCTCACACAAATATAAGCTAGATTTTGTTTTGTTTATTTTTTGTTTTGAGTTCACAATTCTCGTAAAACATTTTAATTTAAAAATATCGCTACATTCTTAAAATGTTATCACACTCGGCTTCTGTGTTGTAGGTATACAGTGAGTACAATCGCCATAAATTTAAGCTGAAACATATGTTTCAGTCTGAAAACTATGTCGCTTTTGACGTATCCCCCATTTAACGTCATATAAATAACTTTATAAGTGGCACTAAATTAATCTGATGAATGTCACCCACTTTTTACGTTTTTCTTTTTCATTTATGTCCCGATAATTGGACGCATAATTATCGTTACAGTAATTAATAATGATGTTAAATAATATCAGACTACATGTATAAATAATTTTTAGACAGGATGTACATATGCTTAAAACCCAGCTATCGTATTGTATATCACAACATACCAGTCAAACTAGATATATCTATTTTGATATATACATACCTAATACTACATAATTTGGTAGCTTCATAAAAAATCGTTGGGAGAAGATATTTGACCCATGGCCCATGACCGTGGGTTCCAAAAGTCACCCTTCTTAACAATTAAAGAAATAGATATTGACTTCAAATTAAAAAAAATGAAATAAGTCAACTTGAGATTTTTTTTTCGCATATATTTGATATTTTTAGCTTTTGAAATGTGTTCAACAAGGGGAGAAATTTTTTATACTAAAAGGAAGGTCATGTAATACATCATTTTAGAGCTTATAAAATTCTCTATGACTATGTATTTTAAATTTTTTAAATTTTGATCTGATTTAGATTTCTTAATTTTTTTTGCTAAAAATTCGATTTTTTAAGATTTTTTTTGTAAATTTTTATTTACATATATCAACTAAAAGTGGCTAAAGTACTAGTGCGTTATGAAACTAGTACTTTAATATACTATTAAAGATTGACAGCAGAAGTTTATGACATCACTTCTGTGATCAAAATAAGATGTCCTGCACGGTAAAAATAAATTACATTAAATTACATAGTCCGTAAATGGTAATATGTTGCCATAGACCGGAATGATAAAGATTACATAGTCCGTAATGGTAATATTTTGCATAGACCGGAACAGTAAAAATTACATAGTCCATAATGGTAATATTTTGCATAGACCGGAACGGTAAAAATTACATAGTCCAGAATGGTTTGGACTTTTTGACATAGAGACTTGAAATTTGAAAAAAAATATTTACTACTTAGAAAATGTTTGTTCCAAAGTCTCTGTGTCAAAGCTTTTTTGAAATATCGTAGCGTAAAGTTCATTTGGTTTAATAAACCAAACGATTTGCACCCTTAATACGAGTATAAACTGCTTACATCTTTCTTTAAAGATCGATTGGTTAATAAAGATCGTCATTTATAATGAATGTAAATCTTAGGCCACAAATAAAGCATTTAAATATCGTACATAAATAATATTTACCTTTTTTTACACTTTTAACACTTTAACCTAGCAGCATGCGTCGCTATCTCTCTAACAATAACAATATTAAACGGTCCGTCTCATGATGCGACGCCTCTTGGTTATTGTCCAAAGCGCACGCGCGTCTTAAAATAACATAGCCCGACATTGTAAAATCATGTAAAAATATGTAAATCAATGTAAATATATTTTTTACATTATTTTACATTCTTTTACATTCTTTTACATTCTTTTACATTATTTTACATTATTTTACATAAATTCATGAATTATGCATAGTCCAGAATAGTAAATTTACTATTCCGTACTATGTAAATTCATGTATTTTTGCATTATTTTACATGCAGTTTTTACAGTGTGCTTAAGAGTTTTCTTTAAAAAGTGTTTCTGGTAGGCACGCCTATGGCAAGTGATTTCAATACCCGTTGTTTACAGTAAAAAGCTTAGTTGTTCGCTATTCAACTTTTTCGTTTAAAATACTGAGCTTTAAACGGTTATTCTATTGTGTTTCCTCGGCTTATAGGAAAAATATGCAAAAAATACGATAGAAAATTGTAAAAGCTTTAATAATTTATATGTAAATAGAGTTCTCGATAATCCGAATTTAATTTGAATCGAGAACGAGTTTAATAAATAAGTATTAAATACAAATGTAAAATTAAACCAGCCGTCTCGAATGAGCGAGAATACTTTCTCATAAAGAAGTTATGTACAGAAACAATTGCTAATATTTTGGGGGAGGGGAAAGGAAGAGAGAAATTTTTCTACCTTCTAGGTGGGTTTTAAATATTTTTCCTTTTTAAAATATATTGTGAATACTAAAAAAGTTATGTCCAGAAACAATTTTTTTTTTAATTTTGGAGAGGGGAAAAATAAAAAAAAATTTTGTGATTTTATTTTACTTATTATGTGGTTTTTAATGTTTTCTTCCATTGTGAATAATAAGAAAGCTATGTCCAGAAACAATTTTTCAAATTTTGGGTGTCGGTCTGTCTGTCTGTATCCACGATAACTTAAGAACGATTTGAGCTAACTACTTGAAATTTGGTACTTAGATGTATTTTTATATTATCTTGAACAAGTTCGTATTTGAACAAAATCGGTTGTGGGGAAGGGGGGTAAAAGGCGGGTTAAATTTTTGTTTTGGTCATATTTTTTTTAATATTTACAATAGATAAACAATTTAAAAACCACATGAAAGGTAAAATAAAATTACACAAAAAAAATTGTTGATTTTTTTCCCAACTGCTACGTAAATCGTATGGCAACTGCTACTTTTCTGTGTTAGTTTTAATATTTTTATGGTATAGATCAGTACAGCTGCGATCAATACTAAAAGATAAATAGTTATTTTGCTTTTAACAGCTCTCTTTTCTTTTATTTTTTTATTTTTTGGAGATTTATTCTCTTAGAAGGTAATTACCTTAATATAGTTGAACAAAAACTCCTAAAGTTTATTTGCAATGTGTAACGAGCAAAAGAAGTATATTTCATTTTTAGAGACTTACAAAAAAAACTTTTAAAAGATAGGTAGACTTTTAAAAGTTTAATTGGATATAACGTTCGAATATTTATCATAGTTCATAAACTTTCAATGTGTAGCAATCCACAAGAAATAGCACCATTTTCCAACAAATTGTGGAGTTAAGTATTATAGATATGATTGTTTAATTTAATATTTAATTACTTTAAATTCATCTTGGTTGTGCTATATAGCTATATAAATCTACCTTAAATATTATAGCACATTTATAGAAACCTACCTAGCCCTTTTGACCACCAGCTAATAACAAGTAACTTCTGAACCACTAGTTCGACACACCTTAAGGTAAGCAATAGGGTGGGTAAAAAAAAACGACTATTTTTTTTTACTTTATACTCTAAAAATCGGTTGCTAGACACCTCTAGAAAATTCTCACCAAATATGAGCTCTTAATTTTAATAAAAAGGTTCTCCGCTTTACAATTTTCCATTTTTTCCTCAGTATTAGAAACAAAAATTCATATCTCTTTGACAACTGTTCGTTAAAAAGTATCTCTCAACATATTCTTGTAGGAAATCGAACGCTCCACAAAAAAGGTCTCTTAGAATTTTTTCGTAAACCTCACCTTAAAAGATATCAAAGTTTAAAGTTTGATTATTTTAAAAGACATTTCTGTTTTGCTTATGAATTTTATAACTCGCTTACAAAAAATTGTTATGAATTGCGCAATTCATAGTTTTGTAGGAAATTAACTGCTCTACAAAAATGGTCTCTTATGATTTGTCGGTTAAATTAAGCGTTTAAAAGATATTCATCGTCAAACTTCAATGCATAATTTTAATAGTTTTTGATGAATAATTCAAAAAATTTCAATTTAATTTATGAGTTCCTATGAAATGAGAAATGTTTTAAACTATTTGTCTCGTTTTTTTTTAGTCCTACGTATGTTTGGTTATATTGAAAAAAAAATTAGTGCATTATTTCTCAGAGTCAATGATTTATTAAATTTTGAAAAAATAATAATAAAATAATAAGTTATTATAAAGATAAATTTTATGAAAATATTATTAAAATAAAAAAGTTTCAAATAAATTTTCGAAAGGGAAACTTCTATAAGAGTTACTCTTACGATAGAAACTCAAATTAAAATTAGTAAGCATTGAAGTGTGATGATAAATATCTTTTAAACGCTTAATTTAATCGACAAATCATAAGAGACCATTTTTGTAGAGCAGTTAATTTCCTACAAAACTATCAATAGCGCAATTCATATTAATTTTTTGTAAGCGAGTTATAAAATTCAAAAGCAAAACAGAAATGTCTCTTAAAATAATCAAACTTAAACCTTTGATATCTTTTAAACGGTGAGGTTTACGAAAAAATTGTAGGAGACCTTTTTTGTAGAACGTTCGATTTCCTACAAGAATATAAGGAGAGATACTTTTTAACGAACAGTTGTCAAAGAGATATGAATTTTTGTTTCTAATAAGGAAAAAATGGAAAATTGTAAAGCAGAGAACCTTTTTATCAAAATTAAGAGCTCATATTTGGTGAGAATTTTCTAGAGGTGTCTAGCAACCGATTTTTCAGAGTATAAAGTAAAAAAAAAGTCGGTTTTTTTGACCCACCCTAGTAAGCAATATTAATATATCTTCATTATAGACCATTTTACTTGGCCAAAATGGCTTACCCCGATCGGGAAAGTGTTGGGCAACATTACTACTTATGGGCCTAAGGGTTTCTCCCCGATATTTCGAAAGGTCAGAATATCATTTGATAAAAAATAAAAACTCTTGCCTTAATCCCACCTGTGTACGGCAGTGCTGGAAAAGTGTACATACAGTCTGTTCAACAAGAGCGTGTCTTTGATTATTAAAAAAATTAAAATGTACCTCCGCCATATTTTACAGCGTAATTCTCCTATCTCTGTACTATATCTGTAGCACTGATTTGTTACCATAGTAGTCGAATTGTCGTGACGAGCACACGTTAAAGAAAATCAGTTCGGATTACGCCAACAGATTTGAGGCGGTAGACCGCGGTCTTTTTGTGCCTGCATCCGCGAGGACCTAAATTAAATGCTAATGCCAATGCATCAAAAGTGACCAAAAAGTCTAAATGCTTGGTCTTACTGTGAAATGCATTTGGTCCAGCTTACAGTTAGGCACCCCGTAAAAATTCATGTTTGGGCTTTTCAGAACGTAAATTTAGTTGCCTAAAGTTGTTTACTGAGAATTTGAATGCTCAAAAATTTTTGAAAATTTACCAGCGTGGACTGATAAAATCAGTAAAAAAGATGTTTAGATCCAAAAACAAAGATTGGATATTGCAAGAGGACAATGGTCCAAAACACCGCAGTCGACTATGCACCGATTGGAAGAGGGAAAACGACATCACGACGTTACTTTGGCCTTCACAACCACCGGATGCAAATCCGATCGAAAACGTGTGCGGGCTTTCGAAGTCCAAACAAAACTGCTGAATTTGAAGCAGCTCGCAGTAGCCATTCGTGAAAAATGGAGGTCAGTGACAATAAAATACGCAGAAAGTATGCCAAAAAGGTTTCAAGCCGTTCTGGATAACAACGGAGATTTCACGGTGTACTTAGTAGGAGAGAAATAGCATTTTTTATCTACTCTAGTGTAAAAAAATTAATAAATATACTGATGAAAAAAATTTTACACAGTCGACCGTGTAGACCTGAATTGAGACAGAAACGTGTTAAATTGTGTAAAATTGTGTAAATTTTACGAAAAACGGTGTTAAAATTACACATTGTTACACAATTTAACACGATTCCGTGTCAATTCAGGTCTACACGGTCGACTGTGTAAAATTTTTTTCATCAGTGTAAATATCTTTCATAGAAAAAAAAATTCAAGACCCGCTCTTGTTGAACAGACTGTATATGAAAATTCAGTCATTTTATTACGCCTTTAAAATCAAGAGCAAATTAAGTGAATAAATATACTATTTAAGGGTTAAGTATATAACTGCCGAGCGTTAATAGACTTATTAGTTTGAGGGATAAGATCAGGAATAAGGAAATTAGAAGCAGAACACAAGTGAAAGGCATAATAAAAAGAGCGGCAAAACAAAAATGGTAATGGATATGACATTTCGTCGCCTTGCATACAAAAAATTAAAAATATTTGAGGTACGTTCCTTTGTATGCAAGGTGACGATGTCATATGCATGGGCTAGAAATGGACAATGTTAAACAGACAGAAGTAGATGTGTATACCTACTATAATTTGCTACAAGAAAGCATAAAAATTTTATCTTACGAAAAGTTTAAAATCAAAATAAAAAAATTTCTATTAGAAAAAGCTTTATATAGCCATGAGGAATTTAAAAAAGAGGTGGGACTCCTCAAAGGGGACTAGAACGCTCTCAGGTCTGTTGGCTTGTTTTTGTCTTTAATATTTAATCTACTTTAAGCCTAAATTGTGCACATTTTAAAATTCGAACTTATTTGTAATACATATATAGGTTCATGTATAGTGCGCGTAACTATTTTTTAATCTAATTATAACTGTGACTTGTGTAAACTGTAAAACACCAATAAAATCTTATTCTATTCTATTCTTATTCTATTCTATTCTATACACAGTGGAGACCTAGAATAACTAAAAGAAGCATAAGTATACCTTAAAAAAGATGACAGGACGATATAAAGCATATAGCCGGTAAACACTGGCTTTAAAAAGAGCCAGATAGGCAAACAAAAAGAGTTGGAAGAGACCTACATCTTGCACTGAATTAATATGGGTTAATAAAGAAAGAAGAAAACAGTGCCCTGCTAAAATCCTCACTAAGGAATATTTTTTGGGTGACACCCGATTTTTACCTAGAAACTATACGCCTGACTAAGAACTCTTTGGTTTGCATATGGGCAGCCATTGCTAGGCAACCAGTGATTTTATTGTAATATCAACTAAGCATTAAAGCCTGACTAAACAAGCAATTAAATAAAAAAACAAATTTCATCACCAAATCTTTATTTCCAGGCTAAAAGTCAAAACTTTACAAATGGGTTCTTCAGCGTTGAGTATATTATTGTCATCAATAACTTACACTAATATTGTCCTAATGATTGGCTATTTTTTGTTATTTCTATTTTGATATTTAGGGTTGAACAAGATTAAGTGTACCATAATAAGTTTAAAGCAACTTTCTGTAATAAATGTATTTTTTTATCTCCATTTCTAATCAATGTGTGTCAACAAAACTATAAATCTTTTTTCTCGATTCGCTTAATTTTACTCTCAAACGAAACATGTAGTCGATTCTACAATCTTCAATTAAGGTTATTATTCAAAAAGTCAATAACGTTAGTTTTGAATTTATACGCCTCAGTTGGGTTAATCAAAAGAAAAAATACACTGCCCATTATAAGAGCTTTCCCATTTTTCACCGCCCGCGAAATGGATGTTTATTAACAGATTCAAATATAGTGGGGGGAGGGGTAATTTTATTATTTTGAGTTAAAAAATGGTACCGAGTCTTGTCGATTTAAAAAAAGTATATGTAGAAGGTCCTATCTACATAGGTTTAACATACACAGATAGGACCTTTCAGCTTAGCAAGGCAGAACGGTTATTATTATTTTTTTTTTTTTGGTTTTTGTCTTAAAATCAAAAATTCGTTTTTTAGCTTAAAAGCTAAAAATTATCATATTTAAACTTTTTTATTTTGCACGATATAGTATACCAGATATATTTAGTCAAAAAATCGTACCTTATAATTAAATATTTTTTTTTATTAAAAAATTTAAAAAATAATTATTATATTAAAAAATATATATATTTATTTGTTTTTAGGCTGAAATTTGCCATAGATTTATATTATGGTACTTTTTGTGACATGAGGGAAAACTTAATCTTTTTAAAAAATCATATTTTTCTGAATAATGAAGAACAAAAATATTTACAATTACAGCGTTGCAAAAAGAACAAACTGGCGTTGTTAATATATGCATGTTCATGTCAAATTGGTGAGACTCATAGAATGATTTACATTAGATCCATTTTAATGATACAGCTTTAATTGCCTTTAGCATGCACATTGAAGTTTAAAATCATTTCTGGACTGCCAAACTCAATATCGCATAATACCAATGTAATTTCAGCTTACCTTTATTTCTGGGTCATTTAATCAACTTCTAATGGTAAGAGCTCTTGTACATTTTCTACCTAACTAATTTCTAATGCTTTTAAACTAATTAATTGTCTAATTGGTTATATTCTAATAGCAAGGGTTTAGTTTTATACTTGCTTTTTACAGTTAGATAAAATGAACTTTGTACATTTGGATCTTGCAAGATAATAAACGCATTCCTTTTATAAAATGCCATCTATGTTTGTAAATAAAATTAAAAATTGGAATTAAAAGTTTTTTTTTTACTTTCTGGTCTTTATTTTTAAGTTTCCGTTCATCTGAGATCAAAATTTTTTATAAAAAAATCTTTCAATCAAATTTTGTAAAACTTTCTACATTTCCGTAAAAAATAGAAACCAATTAGTTATTTTTAATAATAATAAATATATTTTTCCTACAATCTAGTTAGCATATAGTGGTCATTTCCCACCCGTTACCATGACAGCGGTTTGGAAGTGAAAATCAGCTGATTTTACATATTTGCTGTCAGATAATAGGTAAACGTCAAACACAACCTCGAATTGACAAAATAATGTTTAGACAATTTTTACGTTTTTTGGATGTTTAGGTGTTAGGTCCTAGTAAAAATAGTATACCAACCCCGACGCAAAACATTTTTGGTGCACTTCGAGTGGTTTTTTTACGAGGCGGAGCCGAAAACTAGGTTCGCATACTCGGTGCGTATTACGCATATATGCGTAGTATATATACTAATAACAGGTTTGAGCTACAAAGTTGTATGAGCACAAAACCACGTTTCGAGTAAATCGAAAAAGAGGAAATTGCATTCTACTTCTCTTACACTTAATAAAGATATCTATCTATTTTATCTTTTCATGTAAACTTTTTAAGGTAAATCTTATATATCGAAAAAATTTTAAATATTTATTTATTTAGGTAAATAAATATTTAGAAATAACATAAAACTCTATAGATTTTTTTTCCATGAACACATATAACTTTGTAATTCTGTAAGAAAATAACACCGTTGAATAGGAGCATCTAGGTACTATCGTGATTAATATATATTGGAAAATTTTAATTTTACAAATTTTATGGCAACTTTAAAACTTTTGGAATAGATCACACCTTTTGAAAAAGTGCATGGAATGTATGGTATATAACATTGCCCCAATGAATATTTTTTTTTGGGACAAAAATGGAATAGTTTGGAATCGATTTGTAGCACTTAAATTATTTGTATTATTGCCAGTATGGTATAAGACACCTTCGATCGAAGGTCCCGAACGACTTTAAATAAATAAATTAATTAATTAATTAAATAAATAAATAAATTAAATAAATTAAATAAATAAATAAATAAATATTCAATAAACACCTACCTCGGACAGGACTATTTTTATTGTGAGCGCCATCTTTAAAATTTAAATAGGACCACAACTCATTAAAAAGATATTTTTATTCTGATTCCAACAGTGTTTTGTTTTTGAGAATTTGAATTACGGTTATCGAGTTCTTAGATTTTTTTTTTCAATTTTTTTTCTTCGTATTTATGCGCTTATACCTAAGCGGATTATATAAGCAAATTTTAAATTAAATTAGCACTAAAAATATTAAAATCTCAAAAAAATGGCGCATACAATTTTGTAAATCTGCCTGACGATGTGCTCGCATAGTATATGTTTTCGACTTTTCCAAAAAATGTTAATACTCTCCTCCATCCTTTTACATATTTACGGCTTGTTTATATTATACTGGGTAAGAGTAAAACTAGACATGTATAATAAATAGGCACTCAGTTACTAGGGTCCTTTATTTCAAAGGATAGTCCTTTATTTTAAACTCCTGTCCTTTTTTCCTTTATAAAACCCTTAAAGGACGCTAAATGTCCTTTAAATTTACGACTGATCTTAAAAAATTTGATACATTTATTTATAATCTTTTTCCTACGACCTAGTTAGTAGTTAGTGCCTATTTCCCATTCGTTTCCTATGACAACAGATGGGAAGTGACGATCATCTGATTTTACCAAGGAACTAATAACTCTTCTCTCTAGAATAGGCATTCCACTCGTTAAAACTGACAAACAACATAAACATTCGTCTGTCTTACCCGCACATCTTTGTTCTAACAGAGACAACAATACCAGTTACTGGTAATTGTTATTCTTCAAGCCTGAATACACCTACTATTTGTTTACAAGCAAATCAAAATGTTGGAGATACTTTATTTTAACGGTATGCGTATTCTAGAAAGAAGTGTTCTTAGTTCGTTGGATTTTACATATCAGAAAATTAGTAAAAGTCAAACACATAACCTCAAATTGACAAACTAATTTTAAGATAATTTTTGCGTTTTTTTATGTTTATGTGTTAGGTCGGAGGAATTTGAAATTTGCATCAAATTGAAAAGTTGTATTTTCGCATAACTTCCGGCTTAAGCAAAAATATTCGGGTTAGATAGTTGGTACGACGCAGCGCTCTGCCCACCTGTGTCGGCCACATCGCTATCAAATTCGCATACAAAGCTATGGAAGGAATATGTTTTTTTTCTGTTTTTACGATATTCTGCAATGAGGTAGTTTCGCCAAAAAAAGCTCTTGTGTTTCTTTAATAAAGAAAACAAAGTGTCCTTTATTTTCATGATTCGGAGTTGGAAACCCTATCAGTTACATCACTCTGACGACACATTACCCGTTCTATTTGAAATACTAGTGCAACCCTCATGAACAAAAAATCATTAAGGTGAAGGTAAACATGATTTAAACGTTTCAGAATTTAACACTTAATCTAATATGTAGTTGTAAAGCAGGTGGACATTTTTCCCTAGTTTTTGGACTGTATATATTTAATTTTTTAAACATTTTTTGAGGTTTTGATTCTTTAATTTTTTTTGTGCTAAAAAATGCGATTTTTTAAGTTTTTTTTGTAAATTTTTATTTATGTCAATTAAAATTAGTTTAAAAGTATAGTTTTATAGTTTTTTCATCATGAAATTAGTAACTTTTAAAAAATTGTTTGATTTTTTTAGAGTAATTTTGACAAAAATACCCATTTTCAATCCTATTTTAAACCAAAAAAAAAATGTTTAAAAAAAATTAAAAATACATAGTTAAATGGATAATTTAATAAGCTTTAAAATGATGCATTACACGACCCCCCTTTCCATTTAAAAAAAAATGTCCCCTTGTGCCCCCCTGTCCACATTTTAAGAGCTGAAAGTATCAAATATATGCTAACAGATAGTTTAAGTTGTCTTATTTAAGATGTTTTCGCAGAATTATCTCTTTAAGTTTTCGAGAAAAATCGTTGGGTAAATAAAGTTGGGACACCCGGTATATTATTTCGAAATTAATTTCCATTAAAATAAAGTTGTTATTTATTTTATACAGGAACTAAAAATTTAAAAATATGGCTTTTTAAAGTATGTCACTTATTTATAATAAATTCTATAAAGTTTGTACGAAATTTCTATTTATTTTTCAATAAAACATTGCCGACTGCTGCAAGAGTTTAACAAACCTTGATGATATTTAAGGCTTCGCATTCCATACAATACCCTTCATAGGGGATAGTTTATTACCTTTTATTACGCGCACTTTATTTTTAGCCCACTTCCAAAAAGCGGCTCGTTTCCTAAACTTGTACTCGTGCGCTAAAAACGTATGCTATGAAACTAGTACTTTAATATACTATTATAAATTTACAATAAACATAAGTACTATGTTGAATGATTCATAACTTTACTTGAACTTCATGCAATGTAAGGGAGTAACGCCCCTTTAAAAGTGGCTAAAAAAATCGGTTTTTATTTAATAACTCAGGAACCCTTTGAGATATAGCAACGAGGTTTTGCACGTGAACTAATCTTAAAAAGGCCCATCTACGTATGTTATTTGCATATACTTATTGTGACCAGGGGTGTGCCAAACAGTTTTTTGTCGAAAATTTTGTCTGTATAATTTTTTTGTTATTTCATTTTTGGAACATGATTCTTCTGGTCAAAATACATAAAAAAGGTACTCTCTCTGCATCATTGAAATTTTGGTTTTCAACATTTTAGTATTTTATTTTTCGTCCTCGAACCGTGAATTTTCACCTGCAAATTAATTTTTCTCGATAATAGTTAATCCTACAGTATTTGAATAAGAGTATCTTTTTATGTATTTTGACGCGAGGTGTCATATACCAAAAATAAAATTAGAAAAAAGTTACACAGAAAATAGTTTAGGGCAAAAAACTGTAAAGGCCCTCTCGTTTCGCACACCCCTGGTTAAAATAAGTACATACGAAGATGGGCCTTATTAAGATCAGTTCACGTACCAAACCTAGTTGCTGACTTAGTAAATAAAAACCGAATTTTTTAGCCACTTTCAAAAGGTCTTATTTTCCTTACGACGCATTTTTAGACATATGTTTATATGAACTTTTTGTCATATTTTCTTATGTAGAATGACTCCTTAAAATTTCAGACCCTATTTCAAATACACCTTGTATATTAGGAATAGTTTATTTAACACTTATATACTTACAAAAACTGTGTGTTGTTTGTAAAGATTAAACTGTATTCTTGGCTTCTATTTTGTTTGGACTTTTTAATTGTGAATTAATAGTATATTAAAGTACTAGTTTCATAACATACGTTTTTAGCGCACGAGTACAAGTTTAGAAAACGAGCCGCTTGCGGCAAGTTCTCTTAAGTACTAGTGCGCTAAAAACGTGTTAGGAAACGAGTGCTTTATACAATTTTTTTTATTTTGCTCTAAAATTAAAAGAAACTTTTTTTAAATTGATGACTGATTTAGGGATTTTTGTTTTGGATTGACATTACAGTTTACACCATGTTTAAAATTCTAAGAACAAATGATATTTTGATATATTTTATAGTCATCTCTTCTCTTTTTACTGCAATTAACCAAGCCACAATTTTAACATAGTAAAAATAACCTAAACACAAAATTTTGTAGAAAATTCAACTTTAAAGCGACATTGACATTTTCACGGAAAACGTCAAGTGATAGGCCAGGTCTGTTGCCAACCCAAAAGAACAAAAAGTATAGACATCTTATGGGCCTATTCGAACACTCAAAATGCGTGTGATTATGAGCTTATAAATATCGCAAAATAGAAAAAATATGTATTACACTCTTCAAGCTTTTAGTGCTGTGAAGAGTATAAAATCGTCTATCTCATTAAAAATATCGAACGTCTGAACAGTTTAAAAAGCCCGTTTTAAAGTTTTAAACTTAAATTCTCTAAATCGACATGTCAAAATTTATTGATGAATTCATTTACAATTTTATAAGCATGTTTCATTTTGTTAAATAGTTTACCTAAATTAAATTTACAAAACAAAAACTATATACAATGAGGTCAAAACTGTTCAATATTTTAATGTTTTATATTGGCCTACTTTTATTATTAGAGTAGGAATAATACCGTATACGGTAAAAAGAGCCAATTATAATTATTGTTCTTACAGTATTTGCAGCTTTACGGTAGAGAAGAACCAACGAACTAATAACTCTTCTCTCTAGAATAGGCATTTCATTTGTAAAAACTGACAAGCCAACATATACATTTGTCTGTCTTACTCGCACAGCTTTATTCTAACAGACACAACAATAACAGTTACTGGTAACTGTTATTGTTCAGGCCTGATTATACCTACTATTTGTTTACCAACAAACCGAGATGTTGGCGATACTTTATATTAACGGTATGCGTATTCTAGAAAGAAAAGTAATTAGTTCGTTGAGGAGAACCAATTATACATTTACACAACCAAAAAAAAAAACGTAGAATAATATAGAGACATAATTTACATAAGACATAAGAATCAACACTTGGCTTCAATATACATAAGCGCATAAGATTAGTTGATAGGCGATAGAAGAAAAAAAAACATGCAAATTATGTGATTTTGTATTATGCGTTATGTTTGGCTATGCAAGCCTGTGGCAAGCCTTTTCTACTCGACCAAATAACCTTGGATAGTTTAAGGAATTTTAATATCGGCAACGTCACGCTGTGATAAAACAGCGTTAAATGGGAGTCATTGAAGTTTTTACTCACGTATCCAAAATCACCCCTTGCTTACCCCCTTGAAACCACCCCCAACTTATGTTTTTCAAATAGCACCCCCCCCCCCCATTTTTATCAAAGAATATGAAAGTATTTTTTTTTATTAATTCAACCATGTATTATAAGTAGTATCTTATTTCTTAAAGGGGCTCCAAACAACAACTATTATTTATTAATAATACCGTCCCACCAGGTTTTAGACGAGCTATATCTCCGTTTTTTAAAAAGATAAAAAAATTCGAAAAAAACAAAATTAAATGCGAGTCAAAGTAGAATTTACTGACTTATGCAAAACTAACCCTCTTGGAACCACCCCCAACTTTTGTTTTTTAAAAAGCAACCCCCTATTTTTACTAAAGAATATGAAAGCACAAGCAATATTTTTCATCAAACAAATTTCCAAAAACTTACGTTAGATTATATCTAAAATAGAACTGATTAATGTATCCAAAAACCACCCTTAATAACCCACTCTCCTGGATATACCTGCAACTTTGTTCTAAATACCACCCTATTATTAATAAATAATAATTTTTATTTGATTCAGATTGAGATTCAGATTAATTTATTTGACAAAGTCAAGAAAAAATAAATAACATTTTTCTATTTTGCGACTCTTATAAGCTCATAATCACACGCATTTTGCGTGTTCTTATAGGCCCATAAGAGGTCTCTACTTTTTTTCTTTTGGGTTGGCAACAGACAAAAGTCTATCTCTTGACGTTTGCCGTGCAATTGTGAACGTCGGTTTAAAGTTTAATTTTCTACAAAATTTTATGTTTAGGTTATGTTTTACCATGTTAAAATTGTGGCTTGGTTACTTGCGGTGGAAAAGAGAAGAAATGACTATAAAATATATCAAAATAATATTCGTTCTTAGAATTTTAAACATGGCGAAAACTGTAATGCCAATTCGAAACAAAAATCCCTAAATCAGTCATCAATTTAAATGTAGGTTTTTTAAAATTTTAGAGCAAAATAGTAAAAATTGTATAAAGCACTCGTTTCATAACACGTTTTTAGCGCTCTAGTACTTTATAAAACTCACCGCAAGCGGCTCGTTTTCTAAACTTGTACTCATGCACTAAAAACGTATGTTATGAAACTAGTATAAACATACAGTATAGTACAGTATAGAAATACATAATATCACAGAATTTAATTGATCCCCTTAAATGATAAGACACCACTTATAATACATAGTTAAATTCAGAATAAAACGTAGTTTTATATTCTTTGATTAAAATAGGGGAGTGCTATTTGAAAAACAGAAGTTGGGGGTGGTTTCCAGGGGGTTGGTAAGCAAGGGGTGGTTTTGGATACGTGAATAAAAACTTCAATGGCTCCCATTTAACGTTGTTTTTTGCAAAAAAATCTATCTTTTCAAATAACGGAGACAGCTTGGCAAGAACCTGGTGGGACACCCGGTATAAAGGATTATTACAGAAATTCTAATCCGGCATTCTTGGCATCGTATAAATAGGGATCTTTAGCGGTCAGTCAGGAAGGCCAATATGAATTTTTTTGTTAAAAAAACACATTTTTGCGTTCAGTAAAGCCTAAAGGTCACATTAACATGCGCTCACTCCCTCCAATTCTTGCGGACCGATTCTGCAAGCACTTAAGTAGCGATCCTATACAGGGTTATTCAGAAATAAGTTCGAGAAATTTAAGAGATACGTTAAAAAATATGAAGAAAAGTTCCTATAAAGGTTGGTCTGGAAATGAGGACTAAGGGAGCAACGATCCTCCTAAGGGTTCATCTAAAAAGTAGTTTTTATATAACATTTCTGGAACCCTATAAACCACAGTACGAATTTTTGTACATGCCTTAGCACTGATAAAGGCTATCATTTTATGTAATTTTTATTTTGTAATTTTAACCAGGGACGTGCAAAATGGGTGATGTCACTTTTTGCCCCAAACTTTTTTATCCGTAGATTTTTTTTCTCAATAAAATATTAATCTCTAATTAAAAATATATAAAAAGGTACCCTTTATGTAACACTGTAGAGCCAACCATTTTTGAGATAATTGCTTTAAGGAGGCAATTTCACGTCTTGAGCATCAAAAATAGGAACTAAAAAATTTACCAATTAAAAATTCAATACTGCAGGATGATTTTACATTAAAAACTGTGAAAAAAATCTCGTATACATCTAGGTTCGAAAATCAGTCTTAAGAGTACTACGGCCTCTTAAAGAGTAACACTTTTTAAGCGACCGTAGCTCCTTTAAAAAGATTTGTGGATATTTGTGTATGGCAAGTTTTTTTCATAGTTTTTAATGTATAATCTCTCTGTAGTATTTAAATTTTTATTTGTGCATTTTTTAGTTCCTATTTTTGATACTCAGAACGTGAAATTCCCTCGTTAATTGCAGTTTTCTCGAAAACGGTTGGCCTTAAAGAGTACCTTTTTTATGTATTTTTAATCAGAGATAAAATTACAGAATAAAAATTACATGAAATAATAGCCTTTATCAATGTTAAGGCATGTGCAAAAATTCGTGACTGTAGTTTTTAGGGTTCCAGAAATATTAAATAAAAACTACTTTTTAGATGTAACCTTAGGACTGTCGTAGCTCTCTTAGGGTTCATTTCCGGACCAACCTTTATAGGAACATATTTTTTATATTTTTTAATATATAACCCTGTATATAGGATCGTATGCACCAATAGGATCAACAAAAAAACTCTTTAAAAAAAAACAAAAAGAAATAGAAGGAAAAGTATCAACTTCAAGTTCGAGGTCAAGTTTAAAAAAATTCATTAAAAAAAAGGTTAAAGAAGTATACTATGTAATTTTTTATTTATTTATTCATTTATTTCCAACAGGCCGAATCGCCCAATTACAGGAAAAATTACAAAAATAATTATATGGTATATAAGTACTAATCATAAGTAATATTAAATTTACAATAATATAAATTAGTAGGTAATATAAATTAGGAATTGAATTTCTAATAAGATGTTTAAAAATAGAAAGTGTAGTGAAGAAAAGAGGACTAAAAGTCCAGCCTGCGCAAGATTATTTTGTGACAAAACGGGGCAGAGAAATGACGTAACGCAATTTATCCGACCTTACGCAATACGCATCTCTGTCAGCTGTGAAATACTGTCGGTCGTAAAACAATTCGTCACCCCAGTTGTATCTCCAAAAATCCCCCAGTAAAAATCTCAAAATGTCCGAAAATAGAGATATGGCAAACCAATACTGGGGTGACGAATTACACTTGGTAACAAATCGCAACTTTTTTTTTTGTCCCGATCGGAAAGTAAATTTTTCTTACTAATTCGAGGGCGTAGAATCCGAATCTGACCTTAGAAAAATTCCAGCACCTAAAATTTTTGAGATATAAGTTCAGGTAATAATGACGTTTTTTTTCAAAATCTTTAAAAAAAAGAGTAGAATTTTGAAAATTTTAGTGTATATTAAAAAAAATGCAAGGAATTCAAAAATCTATACGTAAAGAACCTACTGTCAGAGTAAGTACGCGAAAAAAAAAATAAAAAGGTTAAAATGAAAGTGCAGACTTTACTTAATTGCTCATTTGTGGCAAAACTATCAAATTTTTTTAAAAACTTTATAGAACTTAATTTGTAGATTATAAAATTCTCTACAAAAATATTTATACAAATATTTTTTTATTTTGCTTAGTTTGCTCCTAAAAAGTAAATAAATGAAAAGGATATAAAATTAAAGTACACAGTGTAAACTTTTTTCCCGAGCCCAAAAAATATATTTTTCTTATCAATTTAAAGGCGCAGAATCCAAATTTGACCTTAAAAAAATTCAGCACGTCTTATTTTTTAAATTTTGGTACATGCAAATATACCAATTTAAAAATAATTTATAATACAAAATATTGTGCATTTTTTGTTTGTTTTTTTAATGTTTCTACATCATAAAAATGTTACTTTATTACATAAGAACCATAATACGTAACATTTTTGTAGTTAATTTTTGACCCCCTAGTAATGATTTTTGACAATTTTTAGCATGAGTACGTGGCGATAAGCTTGCCCCCTTATGCACCCTTCTTCTTACCCTCCATCCCTACTTAGTTTTGTCACATTATCCATTTTTTTTAAATATTTTTTTTTTCATAATATCCCTATTTATTCTACCTATGAATTTAAAGTTTCTATGTTTTAAGTTGGGTATTTTTTAACTAGTATTGAGTCGCCGAATCCAAATTTGTCCTTCGAATATTTTTGTCTCCCATGATTTTAGAATAAAAGAGGGATAAAATAATGATTTTTTAACATTTTTATCTCATTTTTCTCAGAAAACGTAGAGAATAGAAATATTCTGAGGCCAGATTCGGTTTTAGAGACTCAAAATTAGTTAAAAACATATGACTCCAATCGGGGCAAGAAACCCTGTTGTCTAGTGTTATTAGTAGTTTATACTGTCAGTGACAGTACTGACCGTCGTTTTTCTGTTCAGTTTTCGACCTCTATTGTGTTTTAATTGTTTTTTTGCTGCATTTGTTTATAACTTTAAACATGACCTGTATTGTTGCTTTATGAAGAGCAAAGGGTCAATCCCTGGTGTACTCAAAGTAGGTGTACAAAATCCCGAAATTCAAACACATCTCGAAAAATTCTTATAAAATAATTAAAAAAAAACTATTTCGACGTTTCTTCGTAGATATTTATTGTTTTTTGTTGCATTTTTTACAATTTTTATTTGACACATAAAACTAAAGTCAAAAACAACAATAATAGTGCGCATGTGCAAGTTTATCGCAAATGCGCAAGGCACATTTATCATACTTTTCCGCAGCGGCTTTGGAGGTCTTTACTTGTCTATGGTGTAGTGGAATTCATATGAATATTATTTAAATATGGCAAGCATTATAAATCTTCACGGCTTGTACTGATTTATTTACGGCTGCTTTAAAAGTAATTTATTAGTTATTTCGTTTGAACTTTTAATTTTTCTTTTAGTTTTATGGATAAATAATTTATTTTAATTAAACTTTGAATGAAAGAAAATACTCAAATACTTGAAAACTTTACACAATAGACATAATTGGAAAAGCAACATCACTAAAAAAAAAGTGATCATCAAAGAATATTAAAATATTGCTCATGATGCTTTGTAACGTCTGCTGGTTTTATTTTAAAGTTTTTTTGTATTATTTGTATAGAAATTAAACTTTCCAAAGAAAATTTAAAATTAATTTTTTGCCATACAATGTATTTTCTTGAAAAAATACTTTAACAATCCAAACTTTCGTGTATTCAAGCAGACACATTTTTACTTTTATATTTTAGTATTCTAAAATAAAAAGTATTGAAAAACAGATTTTTTAGCAAGTTTTATTTTTGGAAGACTTTTTATATTATATACAGAGTGTCGTTGCGGCTTTTCTGTAAAAGTAAAATATTAGTTATTTTTATATATTTTTATCAATTTTAATTAACCTAATATATTTTATTTTATATTTTATTATTAATAACTATTAATATTAATTAATAATAATTATTAAATAAAACTACTATTTACCAAACGTAGCTACGCGTAGGGTCATTCTCAACTGTATTTTAATGATAAGTTCAATCTTCTGCTTGCCTAAATTGAAGCCCAATTTTTCATGAAGTAATTATAATAATTATAATTATTATAATATTAATTATAACTTAAAATCGTTTAAAATTACCATTTCATACCATTTAACCTCATAGATTTTTTATATACTTAGTATTATCAGTAATAATTATAATTATTACTGATAATTATAATTATCACTTATAATTATAAATTATCACTGATAATTATAATTATCAGTAATAATACTAAGTATATAAAAAAATCTATGGAGTTAAAATGGTACCTAGCGAAAGGATTTTTCTAGAAAACGACTAGTTTTTGATATATTAGGGTGGCTCATTTTTTACGTTTTTTAAAATTTCAAAAACATGATTTACATAAATCTAAATATCACGACTTGTGTAAAAGATAAGAAGATATTTTAACCAAATATCAAAAGAGAATTAAATTTCACTCTTAGCCAAGAAAAAAATTTACCACCAATTTAATTTCAATTACTACTAGATGCAACTTGTCAAATTTAAAAATGCTATCCCCAAAATACACCCCCTTCGATTTTTTTTGTCAGTGAACTCATATATAGTGGTGCAGTATGCCTATAAAATATTAGAAAAAGTAGTTGATATTCGTAGAAGTTAGAGAAAAAAATGTCCCGTAGAGGTCCAATTATTGGACTATTATAGTCAACACCAAAAATTTGTTTTGGCTTCAGAAACAATTTTTTTTTTATCAAAGTAGGCCTTGAATTTAATACTTTTACACGTAATATGTATGTGCCAAAATTTTGCAACAATTTAACAAAGCTCTCTCCAACTCCCACCCCATAAAATAATCCCCCAAATGTATTAAATTGTGTCCCACCAGAATATTCCCAAAAGCTCTTAGGAGTGATCAGATTTCGTCAAAATAATGCCATAAGTTCAAATAAAATTTTTGGCTACGGCGATATTTGCCCCCTAAGATGAATACGAAAAATATTTTTTTTATAACCTTTTTACTTTTTAATATATTTTAACAATTTTTTCAGAATTGCTTAAGAAAATTAATGCTCAGCGAATGATTTTAACAGAAGTTTGGACTTTTTCTTACATTCTGTGAGCAATGTTGATCAAAAAAGTACTCTGGGCAAAATTTGATAAAATGCAGCGTTTTCAAGAAAAGGGCACTTTTTTAATCCGCAGGCAGGAGAATCGAAAACAATATGTTCATATTATTTAAAAATGCTATAAATTATTTATAAATTATTTTAAAAATGTTTGTATCTCATTAAAATGAAATAAAAAGTTCCTATAGAATTTTCGACTAGGGTCCCCTCCTTTAAGATATTCGCCCCTTAGATCAAAAATTAAAATTAAATCCCTAAGCTCCAGTAGCGAAAAAAACATATCTGGGACACTCTGTATACTACTATTTGATTTGATTCGGGCCATATAGGCTAATAGTCCAGTGTTATTGATGATGTTTTGTGCTATTGTCCTAAATAGTGGCCATCGAAGGATATCGATATTGCATGTATCTAGGCTCTCTCTGTTCTCTCCCAGTCAATTTCTCTATATCCGCGGCCGATGCCTCGCCATTACCGCTGATTGCCGTTCACTGATTGGATTTTCAGTCTGATCCCGCAAAACGACCTTTTTATACCCCTACTGTATCTCATATCGTTGATAAACAGGCGGACCGTGAGCCAAGTTTATAAATTGACAAAAACATAGCAATATTATACCATATTACTCTTTTTCTCCTTCTGGTTCTTATTGTCCCGAAAATCGGTAGTGGACCCTTAGGGGTTGCCTAATTATATACACTGTATAATCAAATTCAAGTTAAAAGTCTTTTAAGCAATGCTAATTAATTATTTTGTGTTAAATACAAGTAGGGCCTAATACATTTCGACAGTTTTAAAATTTTTAAAATAGTAAAATAAATCCGTAAATTACACTGGTCGACAAAAAACAACATATCTTTCCATTTTGTCTGATATATCGTTTTCGATGTACTTTTTGATGCAGAACACGAATTTGACCTCCATTTGTTGACTTTGGTTCGGGATTTGGAGATAAATATCGTTGTTTTCAGCCCTATTTTTTTTTTCCAAAGAAATTATACATTCATAATATGCCTTTTTTTACACAGATTTTAAAAATATTTTGTTTTTCTTTAACGGTTTTCGAGTAAAGTTGAAAAAAAACTTTAAAAAAGTTAAATAATGATGATAAACTTTAAAAACAAGGGTGTGTTTTTTCACTTATATCTCGGGATAGAAAATTTCAATCTCAAATCCGATTTCACAGAATTAATGAGTATTAAAAAACGAACAAATTGAGCTAAAAAACAAATTAAAATCTTTAGTAATAACAGAGAAATTGGCATCTAAAAAACAAAATATTTTTAAAATCTGCATAAAAAACTGCATCTTACAGATGTATGACCTTGGAAAAAAATTTTTAGGGCTGAAATCAACGATATTTATCTTTTTTTTTTCTCAAAAAAGCAGTAGCATTTATCTCCGAATCTCTAACCAAAGTCAACAAATGGAGGTCAAATTCGTGTTCAGCATCAAAAAGTATATCGAAAATGGTGTATCAGACAAAATGGAAAGATATTACCTAAAAACGTATTTTTTATTAAATTGGTTCAAAAAGTCTTTTTCTTCGTTCGTCTGTTCATTCGTGTCAACAACTCTAGAATGAAATATCCACTGAAGAAAAAACTTTTGGTTGGGTTAACCAAATCAATACGGAAAAACTATTTTTCTGGTTATTGCAACTAGAATTCTGGTAAGAGCAACAAAACAAATTGATGTCCCTACCAGGCCCTTAAAATCCATTTTTTCTGGTAACAACGAGATGTGTTGTTGCTGAACCAAAGTGGTTGTAGCAATATGCTTTAAAAAAATGGGACAAATAATTAAGATCACTCGGTCAGTTGTTACTTTGTCTAGTGTTTTGGTGGTTAGCCGTTTGATAGGGGATAGGGGTCGTTTCGGTGATCGTCGCGTCTGCAGTTTGAAAAACAAACCGTTGCGCATCTAATTTGAAAACGGCCAATGAGGGGCACTGGCGTTGAGATTCACCTATCCCCTTCAAATCTTTTGCTTCGTTCATTCTTGGGCACTCAACTTAACTACCATCCAAAGTGGTCCATACTTTTCACGCGCACTGTACATGCAATGCCTACATTTTACTAACTGGAATGTGAGGCGCGGGGAAGAGAAGAGGTAAAATTTTGTGTGTATTCTATATATTGAATTCCAAACATTCCAGAGGGGGGTCAGTTCATAAAATGTTAACTATATATATAGTCATGTAACCATGGAAAAAATAAATTAATACGTAAACAAATATAGTAAAAGTCTTCTGAAAAACTCCTTTATAAAAAAGAAGATAAGTAAATAATAACATATTAGAAACATGACATTATTCCTTTCAAGCTTAATAAAATATTTAGAAAACTTTTCTTTGTGCGAAGTAAAAACCTATAAATAATTATTTTAAGAGAGAGAAAATATTTTTTCCAATACATGTACGTGGCGATAAGCTTGTCCCCTTATGCACCCTTCTTCTTAACCTCCACCCCTACTTAGGTTTGTCACATTATCCATTTTTTTTTAATATTTTTTTTTCATATTATCCCTATTTATTCTACCTATGAATTTAAAGTTTCCATGTTTAAGGTTGGGTATTTTTTAACTAATTGAATCTAAATTTGTCATTGGAATATTTTTATCTCAAATGATTTTAGAACAAAAGAGGGATAAAATAATGATTTTTTAACATTTTTATCTCATTTTTCTCAGAAAACTTAGGTAATAGAAATATTCTGATGCCAGATTCGGTCTCAGCGACCCAAAATTAGTTAAAAAATATATGACTTCAATCAGGGCAAGAAACTGTGTTGCCTAGTGTTATTCAAAATTGACAAGAAAAGTGAGTATTAAAATTTATTTGGTTTCTTCCAAATTATGTTTAAATTTTTTGATTGTGAAAAAGAACATATACATTCTAAAATATATGTAATTACACATGCATGATTCAATGCATTCTAAAACTTATTGGATTTTATATGTAATTTTAAAATTTTACATTTAATTATTCAGTTTTACAAGAAAATAGCATGTAAATTATAAAATTACATGTAAAATATATTAAATTTTATATGTATGTACCTACAGACGGAGAGACGGATAGACTGACATTTTCAAAGCTTCTTATTTTTTCATGATACGCATGTATACTTTGACGCACGGATTTGTGGTTACGGGAAATTTGTTTGGAATCTGTGTGCAAGTGGGAGGCCCGTTACAGGCACGCACGCCTTATAACGCTTTTGATGGAAAGAAGAGAGCGGGAATGATTCCTCCCCTTTCGTCGGAGACTTTGTTTCATGCGGGAACTATGTTCAAGAATTTTTTATCTAGGACGTTTTTTTGGCGATTTTGGGAAATTCGAAACTACGGATATTTGAGCAAAAAAAAAATACTTACAGACAATACACATACTATACTTTCTTTTTGAGAAAGTTAAAATGTTTTACGTAATATACTTTGACGCACAGATCTGTGGCTACGGGAAATATGTTAGGAATATGTGTGCAAGTGAGAGGCCCGTTGCAGGCACGCACGCTTTATAACGCTTTTGACGGAAAGAAGAGAGCACGCATCATTACTCCCCCTTTCGTCGGAGACTTTGTGTCATGCGGAGAACTATATATGGATAGCCCATGTACAATAGTTGTTCTTATACTTACCAAAAAATTATTTAAAAAATCAATATCCAAAAAAATTCTATTAATAATATTGATACTCATTTAAATGTTGGACTATGAAAACGCAGTTTTTATGCTTTGACTTTAAAAATGCAGTTTTTGATTTTTTTTAATATACAAATGTTTTAATAATTATAATTAATGAAATTGATTTCATTCGCTACTATAATTTAACTATAATTAATAATGCCTGACGTTCCTTGGTAATATAAAAACTCTTATAGTGCCTAAATTAATTTGGTTAATTTGATAAATATCTTAGAATGTGTAATTTGTCAAAAACTGCCTTTTGAAAGTCACCTCCTCCTATAATAAACATAACCTTACTTTTTTTAATTATTGGTTTATGTTGTTTTTTTCACAGCTTTGGTGTTTTAAATTCTGCGCCTCTTCCCCCATTCAAAAAGGGATAATACATTTCTGACGAAAAACATACCTTAAAATACAGTGTGTACGCCTAGTGTCTCCCAATAGACTGCTTTCTTGACGACAAAGACCGTTCTTCTTTTTCGTCAGGCTTTTCTTTAGTTTTGGCTGCCTGGGCCATCCAACCAACCAAACTCTTATTCTCTTTCCAATCCCTTCAACATAGGTCTGCACTAAAGCAGGTCTGGGTTGTCCCATTCCTAAGTTGATTCATTTTTTCACATCATACCTATGTAGGCTGTGTTCCTGTTAATATGTCCTCTATGGGATGATGTTTGATTTTTTCAAAAATTCCATAAAGACCGTTAAAATTAGTTCTACAGTGCTATCTCTTTCTAACAGTTTTTAACAGTTTAGCCAACGTTAGAAAGACAAAGTAATCAGAGTAGCCATTATAAGCAATAAAAACTATTTATATTTACCTTATTTATTTTAACCCTAATTTCATTTTATATTATACAGTTAAACATATTTGGTAATAATATGTATTCAGTACTAAAATTGTTGCGCTCAGATTACAGGCAAACTGTTATTCGTGGTTCTTTGTTTTTATTAAAAAAAGCCATCTGTTCACAAAGGCTAAAACTTTTTGGTTTGTATTCGTTTTTAATAGTTAATTGCTGGATGGTGAACTTTTAGAATTGATCTTTACCTAGAACAGTTTGGTGAAGTTTTCAATAATGGAATCGCCCGGGAAAGTATCCCATTGTTTTACATACCTCCGTAGTAATTCCTTACACTTTCAAGTTTTGTACATTTACTAATTAAATAATATCTGGATAGTATTATATAATACACTATGATCCTAGTAGTAATATGTTTTTGTTAGGCTACTTCGTAGACTACGAATCGTAGTAGATATTAATGGTTTTAACTTATATCTTGTATTAAGTGTTATAATTTTAACAGTACTTAATAATTATGATATCATCCAAGCTTAGCATCCATTACTGCAAATAGCTAACGAACAATAGCAATTACCACACTATAGGAGAACCACATATCAGTTTGCTTAAAGCAATATTAGGTCATTTATGTAATATGAAATTATTAAGATAACTAAAGGTTAATTTAGTTAAACTTTAAATAAACCTCGGCCACTTGATATTCACCAATCACGTTTTAGTTTTTAAGAAATCACACACATATTTCATTTTGAAGAGAAGTCAAAATAATTTTTATCCAATACATACAGATAATAAGACAATTACCAGCTTTATTTTAAATAGATAAACTCAATAATAACCCCCGCGTGACTTTTACTTTATTGAGTGGATAATTATTTATTTTACCCACTCAACTGTCACTTGTCAAATTATTTTCTTGTAAATGTCATTAAAATTTTTAATAAAAATATGAATTTCAAAGCTATTTATTGCATAAAACCTTGTATGGCACTCATGGGTAAACCGATATTGCCCTCTCGAAAATTAACCTGCTTGGCTGATGCCTCGCAGGTTTATTTTTCTCATGGGCAATATCTTACTTTACCCACTAGTACCATAAATAACTATTATTCACAAGCATACAGAAAAACGTTCTTTATATGCATTATAAAAAGTTGCAAAATCTATCATTTTTGTCTGTTTCTTTAACAGTTGAAAAATATTTTCTTTTTTAACCTAGGTTAGATATGAATTCAAAATATAAATAGTATTTTCTTTGGACCCTAACAACAATGTTTTATCCATTCTGGAAAACTGTTCATTTTAATTGTTACGCTTCTTATAGTGAAGTTATAATAATTGTCATTCCTAACCTAACAATGTTATAGTTTTTATTTGTTTAACTTATCTATTTATTTATTGTCTGATGATGTAGCTTTATGCTTACGAAACTGCAGTCACAAATATTTTAATAAAAATTGTGAAGTCTGATTATATGTTTCCCTTATTTTATTTTATAACAATGTTTTAGTTAAAAACGTCTAGCTTTGTGGGTTGCGAAAAAAAATGCGCAGCTTTTTCCTAACTTAACCGATCTTGTTTCTCTTATAATAACCACGATTGAGCTCGAAAAACGGACATCCTGTATTATATTCAAATTTCAGCCGAATCTGACCGAAATTACTTGTCCATGAGAAGGGAGCGAGGTTCTTCGGGAGTAAGCGAGCTTTATCATTTTCAAATTCGTTTTTCGTGCCAAAAATTATTGTCTGGTTAAAAGTATGTTACTTAAGTTTTTTTTGTGGGTCGGTGTTATATTTTTGACTATGAAAAATTTTACGACTTCCGATTTCATTATGAAAATGTAATACGAATTTTTTGTCTAACACAACGGTATACATTTAGTTAATGTATTTTTTTGTTAGGTAAATTTGGCCAAGTAAAGAAAATACAAAGATTAATTGGTTTATTTTTATGCAGACATATTTAATGTTCTAAATGAGCTTGAAGAAAAATGAGTTCTGAAAAACACACATATATTACCGTGTCTTACATAAATTTATCAAGGGAAATTACGGCAATTTACTATTTTATTTTCGGTTAGAATGTAGATGTACATGTTAATTTTCTATTTTCATTTTAGGACGTAAGTAATTATGAGTTGATAAAATAAAAACTAAAATAAAATTGTTTTTTCACTACTAACTTTAGAACATACGATTATTTATCATGTTAAAAGACTGTGAAATCAATTTTCTTCACTTATAACAATAATAATTTTTTCTCTTCTAGCAGGAGTAAATTTTATAAACAATTGATTTCTTTCACTTTAGATGTTTCAGTTCTTTGTGCAATTTTTACTAATTAAACCCAAGAAAATAGCTTTAAATAAATTTTTATTTATTAAATATAATTAATTATAATTATTACCAATTAATACAATCAATAATTAGCTAAATATTATGAAAAAAAATTAAAAAAACTAAATTTTTAAACGTCAGTTCAAAGTATTTATTTGAGCAAATATCATTGATCAAGGATACTTGATTTTTATGAAAATTTCAAGAAATATAATTTTTGTTAATAATTTATTTTATTATTTGAATAAAAATAGTTAAATAGTGCTAGTTAAAAAACTAATATATAAACTACGGTAGAGAAGATTATTATAGTCTCGCTGCTACGCTCGGTTATAAAAAATGTTTTCTCTACCTTGGTATATAATTACTATTTATATTATCATTATTTTAAGCCAACAATTTTATGTATAAAAATCTAAAACAGAAAACAAATTGAAATCTTCTATCCGGACATGCGTCTGTTTCTGGATGTTTTTCCTAAAAAAAAAAAATGTTTACAAGCCTTAATGAGTTTATACTCAACTCTATTTTAATGTTTTTGCATAATTTTCAATTCTGATTCCAAATCCATCAAGAAAAAAATCATAAGTTCAGTTTTCAAGATAATCGACCCTTAAGTTTTTATAAAGGGAAGTTAGAGAAATCATATATTTTCGTTATATTATTATACAGAGCGGTCCAAAAGTCACCGCCCCCCCTCTTAACTTTTGAACCAGTTGAGATATTGACTTTAAATTTGGAACTTTTAAATAAGACAACTTAAACTATCTTTTAGCATATGTTTAATACTTTCAGCTATTAAAATGTGGGAGGGGGGCATGGGGGCACTTTTTTTTAAATGGAAAGGGGGGTCATATAATACATCATTTTAAAGCTTATAAAATTCTCCATTAACTCCATATTTTTAAATTAAAAAAAAAAATTGGGTTTAAAATGTGGTTGAAAATGGGTATTAATGTCAAAATTCCTCTAAAAAATAACAAATAATTTTTTAAAAATGCCTAATTTCATCAGAAAAAAATGTTAATTATACTTTTAAACTAATTTTAGTTGACATAAATAAAAATTTATAAAAAAAACTTAAAAAATCAAATGTTTTAGCACAAAAAATTGAAAAATCAAAACCTTAAAAAACATTTTTAAAAAAAATAAAAATGTTAGTTTAAATAGAGAATTTTATAAGCTTTAAAATGATGTATCACACGACCCCCCTTTCCATTTTAAAAAATGTCCTCCCATGCCCCCCTGCCCACATTTGAAGAGCTGAAAATATCAAATATATGCTAAAAGATAGTTTAAGTTGTCTTATTTAAGATTTCTAAATTTGAAGTCGATATCTCAACTCGTTCAAAAGTTAAAAGGGGGGGGGGGTGACTTTTGGACCGCACTGTAGATATTGTATTTATAAAAATTCTTATCTGGGGGTGATGACACTCGCTGAAAATTAATTTGAATAGGAATTTGATGTTTCTAAACCACTGTAATTTGTTGCCAAAGATTTAAAAAATCAAACTTTTAGTCATCATTCACTTTATTAATAATTTAGGTTAGTTACCGGTTTCGATTATCATCGTCAGACTATCCAAAAATATATAAAAATACTATATCCATAAAAGGTCAAAAATAACCATAACCATGGTAGTAGTATATATAGTATTTTTATATATTTTTGGCAAGTCTGACGATGATAATCGAAACCGGTAACTAACCATGGTTATTTTTGACCTTTTATGGATATAGTTTTTTTATATATTTTTGGCTAGTCTGACGATGATAATCGAAACCGGTAACTAACCTAAATTATTAATAAAGTGAATGATGACTAAAAGTTTGATTTTTTAAAATAATATCTCTTCACTATAAGTATAGGTACGTTAAATTATGGATCTCAATATTTTTGATTTTCGAAATTGGGTAAAGATTTAAAATGTCACCTAAGTAAAAATGCTTAATGCGAGTTTAGAAATTGTTAAAACAATTAAATACTAATAAAATTTTATACTTGTTATAGCACTATACCGTATATATTTTATTGATATATTTTGTAGTATGAAGCGTACTGAATTTCATCTTTTAACTATAGTCCAGTCAAATAATAAATGCAAATGGCAATAAATGCACACGGGTAATTATTTTAAAGGACAGTAGTGGATGGTAACAGAGGACTTCGGTTAGTTTTATTACTGGGTGATTCGCGTAAAGAGTGTTGGACATAAAATTGTTTTTTTTTTTCGACTTTTGCAGCGGAATTATTTATCGGAGGATATAAGTGTATGTTTCATATATTATGAATTGTCAGGTATTTTGGTACAGTTACAAAGGGCGCAACTCGCCCATTTTAACCGTAACAAAATACTTATATGAAACATAGAGAATTTCAAGAGCTACAAGTTTGCTAATAAAAACTTTTATCTTCCTATGAATATTTTGGCTGAAAAATCGAAAAAAACAATTTCACCCCTAACATGGCAATTTTTTAATATTTATAACTTGATTGTTATTAATATGTTAAAAAAATTATCCAAACAAAAATTGTTGAAAATTTGATTATATGCATTTTTATCGTAAGATGCATATTTCGCGAGATAACCGAACTAAACTCTAACATTCAAGATAGAGGAACAGGATTGTTCTGTAACCATCCACTATCACCATTTAAAATATCAGCCCGTGTAGGGGAAAGTCAGGTAACGGTGAGCACCTAAGCGAAACTTGATATGATTGGCACTTTTTTAATATTACAAAAAATTTATAAGTGGCAAAAGAAGCCTTACTTATTACACCATCATTACGTATCATCAAAACTTAGGTAGGTTTTACCATAATCACAATAAAAATGTAAAACTAAAAAAATTGTATTTGCGCACAATTCCCCACCCTAATATTTGATAAATAAATAAAATAATATTGTATACAAGTTTTCAAAAAAATAATTTTTAAAAGAAAGGTTTTGGAATTTTTGATCGTTTAAAGAACGTTTCCAAAACCCTTCTTTTAAAAATATTGTTTTTGGACATTTGTATAAT
This sequence comes from Brachypterus glaber, assembly GCA_958510825.1. NCBI lineage: Eukaryota > Metazoa > Arthropoda > Insecta > Coleoptera > Kateretidae > Brachypterus > Brachypterus glaber. The sequence continues at coordinate 22,270,343 of OY294045.1, forward strand.
TATTTTGTTTTCTACTTTTTAGCCATACGTAACATGTAATTATTAGAAAGGTTTTAACTTTAAAAACTTTTTATTGATTTAACTTTATTACTTTTTAATTCAACGAGGGATATGCGTATCATTACCCCATCATGAACTTTTTGAACATTTGTTTAATTATTTTGTTTTCTACTTTTTAGCCATACGTAACATGTAATTATTAGAAAGGTTTTAACTTTAAAAACTTTTTATTGATTTAACTTTATTACTATTTAATTCAATGAGGGGTATGCGTATCATTAACCCATCATGAACTTAAAAATAAATCACTTTATATAACAAAAACTATTTAATTAAAAATTGCATGGAAAAATACAAATGATCATATCCTTCAGGAATATATTTATTTTAAAATAATCGGTCAAGAATTATGAACTTACCGTCCTATTTCGTACACGTGCAAAATAATAACAACAAACATCGATTCACACATATTCAAATATTGTAAACAACTTTCATTTGCCAGTCGCAGTTTTTGGTGCTAGCGAATTGTTAGACAAGCCCCTCAATCATGGATGCCAGAGATGTATCAGAATACCTCGTAATATGAATTTTCGGTGGTGCGCATGGTTACCCACTGCGCACCGTTACCCTATGATAGTAATTCGAGCACGATCATAAAACTTATAGCCTTATATAATTATTATAATAAAAATCTTTATGATAGAGTAGGTACGTACTTAGCTAAAAGAGGTATTTAATTTAAGCCTAATTGCTTATTCTTACTATCGTACTTAATTAAAGTTATGGATAGTGAAAATTTAATTTAATTAAATGATTTACCAAATTATTCATTCTTGAAAATGAATACTTAAACGCTTATCTTCTACTCCATTAGTAATGTTTATGTTTGAAAATGCACAGTAAACCAATTTGATGCTATCCCATAATTTTCACTGGAAACTTTACTTCAAAAAATGAACAAGTGCAATAAAATTTAATGGTAAATTTTCTATTATAACTGAAAGGAATATAATCTTATACGGGTGTAACGTAAACTTTTCATTTAGTTTTTATTACGTTATATACCTTGCAGTTAATTTAAACTAAATTTATAGATAAAATCGTTGAAGTGTTTAGCGTGTAAAGTGCACCCATTACCCTATCTTAAAGAAAAATTGTTTACTGTTTACAGAGCACCTCGACAGAGATATGTTTAAGGATATAAAGAACTACATTTGCATCTGGAGGTTTGAGGGGTAGAGAAACATTAAATGTTATTAACTTTTTTAAAGATATTAGAAATCATTTAGGAAAGCTTTAAGTTTTGATTAATATATTTTTTAGATAAGTTCCAAACCCGTTTAATTAACATCCAAACGACAGCAAATTTTTAATGACAAAAAAGAGTACAGCAGGGTACAGGTATCACTACAATTAGTACTATTGATTTAAATAAACTCAAAATCAAATATCTGTGAATTTATTTATTAGTTCTTATAGTTGAAGAGCTGGTGACCATTTTTTTTTTCATTATTTTCTCTCGGCTATATTTTACATATGTCTTAAAATTCGTTCAAATTAAGCTATTTTCAAATGCTAGACTCCGGATCTGGTTCATTTGGGTGCTAGAAGTTTTAAAAGCTATGGCAATGAGCTACCAAAAAATCTATTGTTATCTTGCCGAGTCGTATACATTTCATTTAATACATTCAGATTAAGCCATTTTCATAGTTATACACAATAATTCTGGGGCCAAGGGGTGAGAACAGTCTTTAAAAAGTGCCTTTGCATTATGTGATACTTAATTTTTTAAAGAAATGAGAATTTATAAAATTACATTTTGATTAAATAAAAATTATTTCGAGTTTTTAATGTCAGATAAAGTTTTTAAAGTCTTTTTTTAACCCTTAGCCTATTAAATAATTGCGTAAAACTGTGAAAATAGACTAATCTAAATGTAATAAATGTAATTTGTTCGACTCGGTAACTTAAAAATATATTTTTCGGGGACCCCATTTCACCACCTTTTCGAGGCTTCTAAGATCCAAAGGTACCCGATCCAGGACCTGGAGATTAGCTTAATTTGAATGTACTTTAAGACATATATAAAATACAGCTGGTAGCAAATAACGAAATAAAAATGGTCACCAGCTCTTAGACTATTAGGGGAAAAGAAATTGACCACCATAACAGTAAAATTGTAGAATTCCTAACAGGTGGTCATCATTAGCGGAGCAGTACTACAAAGTAACTGATATACACTCAAAGCTGCTGTTCATTGTGTTTCCGCATAATAATTAGGTGGTACTCAGAATCTGAGTCAAAGATAGTAAATTAAGTTATTTCTTCGTTTTTGCTACACTTTCCACAGGGCTGACAAATTAGATCAAACAATTTCATTTTAAGATATCTCACCTTGGGGAACGTTCAAGTATTACGTAACGCAAAATTTGACCATTTTCACCTGTCTATCTGAAAACCCGATAACTCCATTTCTAAATAAGATATCGATAATCGGTTTTCTGCATATTGTTTCTTATCGTATTTCGAAGAGCTTATTAGATTTTGGGGGTAAACGATTGGGGGTATACCGGTAAGAGGGTAAGAATGGGGTAAAACTATTTTTAGCGTTTTTATTATAATTAAGACAATTATTATTGTATTTTATTAATTTAGCACTTATATGAAAGATAATTTTAAATTGGTCAAAAAATGTTACAAACTATTTTTCCTAAAATGCATTCTTTTCGAGATATTGGCGTTTAAAGCAGTAAAACGTTATTTTAGCATATCTCACTTATTTATAACCCTATTTCAAAAAAATATATTTTAAATGAAAGCTGCTTTTAAGCCCTATAAAAAATGCTTTGTACAGTTTTTGCTAGAACATAACGTTTTGGAGATACAGACTTTTAAACTTTAATAAATTATGCAGGTGTATAATGGTTGCCTATTCATCTGATAACACAACTTTCCTTTTTATAACGTTTCAAATTAGTGCCTAGTGCCGATATTTTGACAAGGTGTTTGCAACTGTTCAGCTGGTTTTCCAATTGAAAATAAGTAGTACACGAGCCTGGTATAGTTCATAAAGATGCACTAGTCGCAGAAAAATATTATGTGCTCATTTGATACGGAATAAATAAATGTATTAAAGAGTAAAAATTTTAGAAGTAGAGATATGAGATATGTTATACTGCCCTAAAAATCCAAGATAATTAAAAAGATAATCTTATAATAAACCAAACATTCAAATAGCACTTAAACAAGTTTATCAACTAACGTTTCAGTATAAGAAAATCAAATATTTGTCTCGCAAAAACTTTTAATTGTAGATAGCAGTTTGCTAGTCTTTTTATGTCGCTGTTGCACTGCCAGCATTTTCATTTCCTGTTGTTTAATTACACATCTTTGATGTCCCGCTAATTAACAAAGCAGATAATTTAATAAGCAATGATTAAATACTAGTACATTGTTTTACTAGAAGGAAAAGTACACCGAAAAAACAATGTAGAGTTTTCAACCAGAATAATAGTAAAATACGTTATGAGTGACAAGCTTAGGTTGTATCAGTTGTTTCAGTATGTGAAATGAATCTAGAAAAAGTAACATAACCTCAAATAATTCTTGGAGGCTGCTGGTAGCTTCTCAGCATGGACAATTTATACATCTCAAGCTAACCTAATTTTTTTCATTTTTACATAACCTTGGGTACAATCAATTGTTTTTTCGCTCTGGCAACATGGGTGCCACAGATCTATTGATTTGTCTAACCAGATTTCTGTATATGGCAACTAAATATTTGTTACCTTTACTAAAAATTCAATACAATGATTATTTGATTACCATATAAACAATTCTGATTGTACTAACCAGAAAAAGAGTTGTGTCATATTTTTACAATTTTTCAAATTTAGGCGACTAGATTGTTTTTCCGTGTAATAAAATTTGTAATTTTAGACCTTCTCCCCCCCCACACGTGTAATCTTCTTCGCTACGGCACTGATAACAAAAATATTCAAAAATGTCGATAGATTATTATTTAAAATTAAAGGAGTTATTTTTAATTATAATTAATTATATCGATTATTACAGATAGTTATCGGATAAACTATTAATTTTGCTACTGCCACTATTTCGTAGGTATTAAGGTAGTTAATCTTTTAATAATACCGGTCAATTTATCACTTTTATTTAGGAAATCAATATCTAGGTCAAATATATTTCTTCTACCGCTTAGAAAAGCACAATTCTTAAACCTGTATTTTTTAAACTATTAATTATCACTGATACTCGATATACACAGAAAATATTTTTTTTACGACTGCTTTAGAATGTAAGCAAATACACACACTTTTCAAACACGGAATTCTAGATACGGTATGAATATTCCGTATCAAGTGTTAGAATGAGCACATGTAGGGCCATCTCTTGTTTGTAAAAGTAAAGAAAACTGTAGCAAAATTAGCAAAAATATATTTATTTTACCATGAAATATTGAATAATTTGATGCATTTTAAAGTTTTGCGTTAAAATTACATAAAGTTTATTAGTTTTTCTTAATATTTGACCAGTTTTTAATCAATTTAGTTCAAAAAATTAAAACTTCTCCATCTATTGTTAAATATTTAAACCTGATATGTCACAACAATCTGACATAACCTTCAATTTTTGCATTATAATTTGTATGTGCTAAAATTAAATAACAATCTTTTTTAAGTACTGATTTGATAAAATTATTAAATAACATTAATTGCTTTATTTAAAAATATATGTTTTGTTGCACTTACAATGTCGAGTCACAAAAAACATTGTTTTTAACCTTGTCCGCAGTTTAAAGCCATACAGTGTTTCATATTTGCAGTCGAAGAAAAAGTTTAGTCTACAACACGTAAGGAATAGTCATTCCGCGCTCGCCGGACCGTCATACTCGCCTGCCGGCTCGTCCAAAGTCCAAACTTTCCGCTCGCTTGGAATATTGTCTATTCCATACTAGTTATAGAATATACTATTCTTAAATCAAGAATATGTTGATTTGTATATAACGCAGGGATATATTCTGATGCATACATAGAAAAAACGGATTCCTTGAATCAAGGACACATGTCTTTATATATGTTCAAAGCCATATTCTCTTGTTTCAAGGCTGGCATTTTCGTTTGGACTTAAGTCAATGTCCTTGAATGAAGAGCACGGGTTTTGAATAAAAATCCGCGCTCTTTATTCAAGGACATTGATTTTGGTTCAAGAAAATGCCAGTCTTGAAACAAGAGAATATGGCTTTGAACATATCCAAAGACACGTGTACTTGGTTCAAGGAATCCGTTTTTCTATGTACCATATGCTTATCCTTTTATATTTAAAGCAATATTTTGCTTCAAATAAGAATATGGTATGCATCAAAGGATAAAAATCAACATATTCTTGATTTAAGAAATATTTTTCTGTGTGTACAAATGACATTCATAACTCTGTTCCTACATATGTAATTTGCATGTATATGCAAATTATTTGCCAATTCTGCTAAGAAAAAAATACGTTTGAAACATTTAGGTCATTTAAAAAATGATCTAAATATATTAAAAATTTATCAAACTTTGCCGCCATATTAGATCGAGCCCTTTTAAATTTTTCATTTTTGATTCGGTTTCAGATTTCTCAAATAAACTGAATACCAATTCTTATCAAAATTAATTTTGATTTTTTTATTTTTTATAATGGATTCAATTTTAACATCCTCGAAAACCCCCAGACACAAATTTTTATCAAAATCCATTATAATTATTCACCAAATTTTTCCGCCATAATGGATCTGACATTTTGATTTTGATAAAAATAAATATTAACTTTTTGGTTTTATTGTAAAGGGAATCTTTTTAGTAATATTTACAAGCCATATACGTAGTTAAGAAAAAGCAAATAAAAGCAAAACGTGTTTTTCCAAGTTTAGTTTTCGTGTAAAATTAAAACTAAACAATTTTTTTTAATAATTCGATTTAATGACTTTCCAGATAAAAAAATCTAAAACAAAATTTTATTTAAATAATGACAAAAGCTGTCAAAATTTGACAAAAACGTGAGATAATATAGAGAATTTAATAGATAATCCAAATATGTAAAAATATGCGGTGTATGTAATTTAAAATTCAAAAGTTGGGGTAATTTCCGGTTAAACCGGAAGTGAAAAAAAAAAATACGTTAGGTAATATAACTCAGAATATGGTCTTATAGACACCCTGTAAAATCCATTCTTACACCTCTAGGGATAAAAAAGTTATAGGGGCGAGCCTCCTTTAAAAAACACCCGGTATGTTTGCTTCCTGGTTGTTCTTTTGGGCCTGCTTTATTAGTGATACGATAAGCTTTGGGTTTGCTTCAGCGTTGTATCTACCAGGTGTCCCAACTCTATTTACCCAGCGATTTTCTCATCTTAAATTAGACAACTTAAACCATCTTTAAGCATATATTTGATACTTTAGGCTCTCAAAATGTGGGCAGGGGGCACGGGGGGAAGTTTTTTTAAATGGAAAGGAGGGTCGTGTGATACATCATTTTAAAGGAAATAAAATTCTATTGGACTGTATATTTTTTAATTTTTTAAATTTTTTTTTTAGGTTTTAATTCTTTATTTTTTTTGTGCTAAAAAATGCTATTTTTTAAGTTTTTTTTTTAAATAATTATTTATGTCAATTAAAATTAGTTTAAAAGTATAATTTACGTTTTTTCATCATAAAATTATTACTTTGAAAAAATTGTTTAATTTTTTTAGAGTAATTTTGACAAAAATACCCATTTTCAACCCTATTTTAAACCCAAAAAAAAATAATGTTTAAAAAAATTAAAAATATATATAGTTAAATGGAATATTTAATAAGCTTTAAAATTATGTATCACACGACCCCCCTTTCAATTGAAAAAATGTCCCCCTGCCCACATTTTAAGAGCTGAAAGTATCAAATATATGCTAAAAGATAGTTTAAGTTATCTTATTTAAGATGGTTTTCGCAGAATTTGATTATCTCTTTAAATTTTCGAGAAAATCGTTGGGTAAATAGAGTTGGGACACCCGGTATATATTTTGAAAAACAAAAACATGATATAAATTGGTTGGTAAATTTGTATTCTAAATAATTTAGTTAGACAGTTCAGTTACAATCGAATTAATTATTCTTTGGAAAAAAGTAAATGGAGACGTAGTGAATAGAAATTCGTTATTTGTTTTAAAGTCTCATCGGAGCCACTTTGAATTAATGCAGTTGGCTTTCTTTTAGTCCTATCATGTAAAATTGAACTTTAATAAGTTTTGATTACAGACGACTTGTTTAGCATTTAGTATTAAGGGAATACATATACATCTATGTACTTATCATAGACAAAGAACATAGATGAGCTGTCATCTCAAGGTTATATACAAATTTACGAGTCCTCCATTTTGATCGGAAGTTACGTCAGAAATCAGCCGGGAAATTTAAATTAGTGGGTAAAATGTAAATAAATAAATGACATAACCTTACTTTTTAATGTTTTCTTATGTTATATTAAAAAAAATCAAACTTAACTAAAAAATATGATACTGCTGTCTGCAGGTAGCAGTCGTTTTATGTTTCTACAACTTTTTATAAAACACGTCATTGCAAAGACTTTACTAGTTCTTTGAAAAAGCACTATAAAATATACAAAAAACACAGAAAGACTTTAAAAGTTCAAAAACGCTATTATATAGTCTATAATAAAATAAAATGTTCACCCTTCTAGCACAAAACACCAAACGCGTAAAAAAAATAACAGAAAAACCTCGAAAACAAACTCAACACATACATAAATTAGGTTATGTTAACCTGTTGCACGAATATGTTAGAGGTGTGTGCGAAGAATGATATTTTTTTATTTAAATTACTGGTAAAAATAAATAAATATCTGTGTAGTATAACATATTGATTTAGTTTTTACATATATAACAAACTGTTGCAACAAAACAACGACAAAAAGAAACTTTTACTGACTACTGAAGTGAAATGAAAAGACACATCTCTAACAAAGAAAATATTCCTATCTAACGCAACACAGTGTTACCAACATAAAATATATATTTTTTTACTTTATGTTGGACAAATGGAATCAAAATGGAGGACGCATTTAGTCGGGACGCAGAAGTATGCGCAGACGGTCAAAAATCAATCTATTTGTTTATTTTGTCTATGGTACTGATAGATAAACACAAAAATACAAAAGAAGGTATTCAACTAAAGATTGGTCACCATTGTTTAAATTTAATAAAATCTCTGCTGAATTTTGTCAATATTTAGAAAATTAAGAAAAATATTTTAAAACGTCAATAATTTTTAACATTTTAACCCCATAATTAGGATTTATTTTTCATATTTTTTTTTATTGGTTAAATTTTTAATTAGTTTTGTGTTTAACTAAGAACTCTAGATAGATCAGAAATACCAAAGCGTAGTGCTATGATCGCCTTCTGTATTTATTTATTTATTTTATTAATTTATTTATAGTACTAGTACTTTGTAGTACACAAAGTGCGGAAAAGTCCAAACTTTGCACAAGAGAAATAATTATTGTAATATTATATTAGGTATTAACTCCTTATTTTTCTACCAACTGCTCACAGGTAAAAAATACCAAAAGAACGGAACAAAATCATGAAGCGTATAATGTCCTCTAAATGATTTGAATACATTTTTTTGAAAATGTTTGCGGCCTTACGTAAAAAATTAAATTTAAGTGGCACACTGCATACCGGGTGGGCCATTTAAACGGTTAAAAGTCGATATCTCAGAAACCGTATAAGATTTTTGAAATTTGCTATTAAGCTTCAATATCAAGGGGGACACCTTTTTATGAAAGCAGATTTTTTTTCATCCACACCCTTAGGCGGGAGAGGGGGTAACTTAAAATTTTTAAATAGAATGGGGGGTGTTTTTTATTCAGATTAAAATTCAGTATAAAAAATTACATAATTGACCGAAAGTTTTTTTTCCAACCTCAAATTAGGCTGTTAAAAAAACTAAAATAAAAAAAACGCCATTGAAAAATTTGAATATTTTAGTTAGTTTTCTATTGTTTAGGTTTATTTCATTGCTTGAAACCTAAAAATATACAAAAGAAATCAAATCTGATTTATTTCCAAAAATTTAAATTTTTTTACCTGACGCGTTCGGACGCGTCATGACGCGTCCGGACATGGAGATAATCTCTTCTATGATTTAATACCCCATATTTGTACTATATTTAAAAATTTTAAAAATACAGCCTTAAAAAACATTAAGTGTAAGATATTGTATATGCAACGTGCCACTTAAATTAATTTTTTTAAGCAAGACCGCAAACATTTTCAAAAAAAAAATGTATATACATCATTTAGAGGAGACTATAAGGTTCATAAATATTTAACTTTCGACACTTCATGCTTTTTTTCCGTTTTTTTTTTTGTAATTTTTTACCCCTGTGCACTGGTTTATTTTTGGGTGGAAATGTTTAAAACTAATGAAAGCATCCAAATTGCAGAAATTTTATTAAAAATATTAATGATTATTTAAAACGTTAGACATAAAATTTAAATTTAATTCTAAAAAGAATAAGTGTTTGGTTTGGATAAAAATATGTATAAAATGACATAAAAAGCCACAATTCTACAGTTTTGACCTTTTAAGTCTTAAAATGTCCTGCGGCGCTAGATGGCCAACGCACGTATAAATTTGAATAAAATATTTAAAACATGGCGAAGGCGCGGAGTCTGACTGTCCACTAGACGCCCTTGGCTTAGGTTGGCTTAACTGTTTAATATTTACAATTTTTGTTTAACTGCTTCATGTAGACTGAATTATACTTTTTGATATTCCAATATATTTAATGCATATCCAAAGCAAATGTTAAAGATGGACATGATTTGAGTACTTTTAGAAGATAGCCGTGAAGGGATCACAATAAAACGTTATTTTCTTATTTTGTTTTAAATGAAAAATATATAGGCTTAATTTACACCGTAGGTACGAAATACTTGGTCTGGGTACCAAATTTAAATTTTAACCAGAGGGAAAGACGCATGCGTATTTGCAATTATGACATAATTTGGTTCGCGGACGAAGAGTTTGGTACCTACGGTGTAAACTATGCCATATTTCCCCAATAGAATGTTACAATTTGTTTTAGCAGTGTATAAAAATTTACTATCCCCTTAAATCTTATCACATAAAACCTCCTTCGGGTGTAAAATAAATTTAAAATTATACTCGACTTATGTAGCTATTATATTTAATTGTAATTGATTCGAATTTATCGCGAGAAGTTCACAATTCCGACGAGAATCACATCTGCGGGTCCCTATTGTGACAACTTTCTGAAACTTCCCGATAAGCGATATCTCAGCAATTTGTTTCTTCTCTCTGTTGACGTACTAAACTTTGTTATTACAGCTATTTTAAAAAAGTGTATTACACAGAAAAAAACTAAAATAATTGCCCCAACCATAAACGTTACAACTATTAGTTTTTAATTAATACGTCCAGAAAATAAGTTAAAACTGAAATCTATTTGGTGTATCCGGAACTCTGGTTGTATCAACCACATCTGGCTGTCTCACACTGATAGAAAAAAAGAGTACAACCAAAAAGTCCAAACAAGTTTGAGGTGTATAATACCATTTTTACGATTATTCTAAAACATTATAACGTTATATTAAATACACTATTAAAATTGTAGATTCATGTTATTTAATAATACAACAACGTTGTTGTCACTATAATAGTTTTTTGAGGAAGGATGATTAATAAAGATGGCGACAATCAGCTGATTCTAATAAATGTTTTACCAAAATATTGAAAGTAGGCATTTTGGGCTAAAATTTGTATGTGCATACCTATACCCAACGATAAGCATGTACACGTACATACATGTAATTACATGTGACATGTAGTTTCTATATGCAGATAAATGAATTTAAAATACATGACAGAACACCCACATTACAGCTTGTCAAGAGACGTGAGTTTTTAAATACTGCAATAATCGATGCTACCCAACTGGAGACATATAGCACAATTTTACAAAGTTTGTATAGTGGAAGAGCACGAAATACGAACTGAGTTTTTCTGTACGGCTTTACCAACTAGACACAGATACATCATATTTACAGGTATCTTTTCGATATAACAGATATACTGGCAGTTTCATCTTTGACACGGAGGATGAACTAACAAGTTTAAGAGGGGGTGTCAATATTAGGAACATGGCAAATATTGGCTCACCCACCTTAATTTAAATATCTTATATCTTAACACTTAATCAGAATTATTATAATTCAAGCTATACCTACACATTTCTAAACTGTTATAGTATCTGAGCTTATTAGTATTTAAATCACGTGTACAATATATAATAAATAGCTTTGTACGTACATTTGTATACCGTTATAAATGGATATATGCAAATGTTAAGTTTTATTACATAGCAATTTGTATTACCATACCAGTAGCCCTAAATGTTCTGATTAATTATTTCGATAAATGAGTTATTATTAACTTAACGAGGTATTAAAGTTCCGATTTTAAATTACTAGCATATAAATATTTATTAAAAGTGTCAACACTAAAACTTTTTATTAATTTATCATTTTTGTACGAAAATAATTATTATAAGTTTTCAGTAAATAAAGGGTTATTTCTGATATTTTTAAAATTTAAAAATAATTCACCAATACTATTATAACCGCACTACGTATATTAATTATAATATAATTAACCAATCTGTTGTTTCTGGTGAAAAGGATTAGTTCAACACCAATAATCTTTGAAGAATAAAAAAATATTTTAAATAAATATTCCATTAATCTATCATAATGATATAAGAAGCTAACTGCAAAAATACTTCTAGGTTAACTTTTTAAGCTATGCCTATTATTGGATCCTATAATAGGATCCAATTTGGTTCAACCGCCTATGGGAACGTTCAAGTATTACGTAACGCAAATTGTACCAAAATTCATACACTTCATACCCCGGTTCTCGCGTTATTATAGATTACAGAGATTTCATATTTTGACTACCCCCCCCCCTCCCCTAATAGGCGAGAATCAGGGTATGAATTGTATGAATTTTGGTACAATTTGTGTTACGTAGTACTTGAATATTCCCTATGTAAAATATAAACTATTTACGAAAAAATAAGCTATTAAACTTAAAAAAATTGGTTATTTATACCTATAATTTATACACAAAAATAGTTTAGTGAGTTAAAATATTAAATTATTTTAAAATAAATTTTATCACGTACAATGTGAACGAGCCCTTAAATATTACATACCGCCATCTATCCGTTAGTGACTGTCCTGTACTGTACTAGCGTATTTTGACAAAACCGTGATTCTCAACTAAAAATGGACAAAATAGATTTTAGTTTAGCATGTGTGAATGGAATTAAATTAAACAAACTACATAATATGCCTGCTAAAATATCAAGATGAGTAAAACTCCCATATATGAAAAAAAAACTATTAAAACAATTTGCGAGAGTTTTACAGAGTCAGATTTCTAAAAAGTATCAGCGTATTATATATTAAAGTACCAAAAATTCGATATAGAAGTTTTTCACTGGTTTAAAAATTTATATTATTTATTATATGAGAATTTGTTCCTAAAAAAAATAAGGTTATTTTTGTATTTAGTTTTAAATGTAAAATTTATAAATTAATTGTAAATAATGTTATAACATGTTTAAATTATTGTTTTTTGTCTAATAGAGTCATATAAAACCTGCAAAACTTTTTTCACGAATTTTAAACTTATTTCAGGAGGACCGTTTACAGTTTTATTGTTGACTGATAAAAATTTTATTTAGGAGTTTGTCTGGCTACTATCAGCTACTTTAGACATAAAAGGTAATTAATTTATTAACGTTTTCAATTAAATCGTTTACTTTTAAAGGAGTTTATTTCCATAAAAGTTTTCTTCGAGAAGAGAGCAAAAAAAAATTATTTGCAAACCACTGATTTAAATTAAAACTTCTCGTTGTATTATCAAATTAATAATAATATAAAAAAATATATAAATCTTGAAAAAGGAACCATAAATTATACCTTTTTTTTGTTGTAGAAAAAAGAACATGCTGAACTTGCATACATTAATATTTTCAAAATAATTTTTATTTTAATAATAATTAATATTAATTAATTAATTACAATTAGCACATACTAACTTAATTTTGTAGTCATAGTACAATGGCTATTTAATTATTATTTCTGAGATACTTAAAATATAACTAAAAAATACAAGGAATTATAACGTCATATTCAATACTATTTCTTCGTGATGCCATTGAGGCTGAACTGGTAAATATGGATCTAGTATCCTGGTAGATTAATAAAGTTAAATGTTTTTAAACTACCTCCTTAAGGTTAAGTGGTGATATCCAAATTAGACGCAAGGACGTAACCCCTTTTAAAAGCCCAAAAAAGGGCTCAGTATTTTTTTTAGTTTGTTAATAGTAATCGATCCGTATATGGTATACAGAGCGGTCAAAAAGTCCCCCCCTTACTTTTGAACCAGACAACTTAAACTATCTTTTAGCATATATTTAATACTTTTAGCTCCTAAAATGTGGGCAGTGGGGCATGGGGGCACATTGTTTTAAATAGAAAGGGGGGTCGTGTAATTCATCATTTTAAAGTTTATAAAATTCTCCATTTAACTCCATATTTTTAAATTAAAAAAAAAAATTGGGTTTAAAATGGGGTTGAAAATGGGTATTAATGTTAAAATTCCTCTAAAAAAAAACAAATAATTTTTTAAAAATGCCTAATTTTATCATAAAAAAATGTTAATTATACTTTTAAATTAATTTAAGTTGACATAAATAAAAATTTATAAAAAAAAACTTTCAAACATCGAATGTTTTAGCACAAAAAATTGAAAAATCAAAACCTTAAAAAACATTTTTAAAAAATTTAAAAATGTTAGTTTAAATAGAGAATTTTAAAAGCTTTAAAATGATGTATCACACGACCCCCCTTTCCATTTAAAAAAATGTCCCCACATGCCCCCCTGCTCACATTTTAAGAGCTGAAAATATCAAATATATGCTAAAAGATAGTTTAAGTTGTCTTATTTAAGAGTTCTAAATTTGAAGTCGATATCTCAACTCGTTAAAAAGTTAAAGGGGGGGGGTGACTTTTGGACTGCACTGTATGATAATATACGTTATTAACTCAATTTGGCCAAAAATATTACACAATCCCCTTTTAAAACTCAACTATTGAATTGTAAAATTAGGACTCATTTTTAGTGTGGAAAAACTGTTTTCTTGATTTATACTTTCGATGGTTCTTGTAAAATAGAAGATATAATGGGATGGTATGCTTAATTCAACGATGCAAAACTAGCGAAGTACATATAGTCCAGTCAAATGCATTGTAAATTGCAAAAAATGCATACCAGCTAATATTTTAAAGGGTAGTAGTGGATGGTAACGGAACAATCCTGTTAGGTTTTCACCGGGTGATTTGCGTAAGGGGTGTTCGCTATCTTGAATTTTAGGGGTGAGTTCGGTTATCTTACTATAAAATGCACATTACCAATTTAGTTCGCAAACATTTTTGTTTGTTTTTTTTTTTAATTATATTTAACAACAATCGAGTTAAATTCATAAATGGCCATGTTTGGGGTAAAATTGTTTTTTTAAATTTTTTAGCCACATTGTTATGAGCAAACTGCTCCTGAAATCCTCTTTAATTTTTATATATTATACATTTTTAAAGGTATTTTGGTACACTTCCAGTGTAAGCACCCTCTGTAACCGTACCAAAATATATGAACATTTGGTTGAAAAATCGAAAAAAAAACAATTTTACCTCCAACATACATACATACATACATAGCAATTATTAAACATTTATTACTCGATTTTTATTAATATAATAAAAATGATACAAAAATGTTGGAAATTTTCTCCTTTACAAAATTGGTAATATGCATTTTTATCGTAAGTTGCATGTTTACCGAGGTAACCGCACTCGCCCCTAACATTCAGTAAAGCACCCCTTACGCAAATCACCCGGTGAAACACTAACAGGAGTGTTCCGTTACCATCCACTAATAATACCCTTTAAAATATCAGCCTGTGTGCATTTTTTGCAATTTCAACATAGAAAAAAGGGTATCGTTTTAAATAGGAGTTTTGGGCTAAAGAAGAAAAATATGCTTTTGTTCAAAAAATTGCAAAATGATGAAAAGAAATGATAAAAAACTGTGTTGTTTGTTAATAAAGAACAAAATGAAAAAACAAATTAAAAACTCAGGAATTATTTGTTATCGTAAACCCGACAACATCGCATTATTCTTGCGCTAAATGTGATATGATATTGAAAAAAAGCAATATTTTTTGTTAATCTAAAAACCAACATAAATAACTACATTTAGGTAGAATGTATAATAAAAACACTACAATATTAATTTAACATGTTTTAACATTAAATTACTTGTCTTGGGTAACACTTTCCCATGAAGCTACATGTTTTGGGTTATCGTAGAAATTGCTGGTTTGCTCACAACGTTATTATAGAATAAATACCTCAAAAATAACTCCATAATCGTACTGAAACATAAGAAACTAGTCACATAAGTCCAGCCTAATTACAAATTGAATTACAGTGTACTGAATCCATGAAAACTAAAGTTTCGTGAAATGTTACCAAATCGTACATTGACAGATGTCAAATTCTTAATTAAAATAATTAATTAAAGTATGTTCCGGGATGTAAAAAGGGCTGAAAATTTATTTATTTTATATCTATCTATAAGCTTGTAAAGTCTTATCGTTGCAGGCGATTTAGCACAAAATGTGATACCCTCCTTTCTTATCATTTGACTGGACTAATATGTTTGCAAATATACACTAAACACTTATTACACTTTCATGTTTTATGCTGCAGACGTGCTCAAATTCGCAAAATCTGTTCCTGCATTAAAATAAACAAAACGATTTGCGAAGTAGATTTATTGCCTCCAGATACATAAATGAAGGAAACCAAAACTTGTTTATCAGAGTGGTCCTTAAAAATACAGTTTAAAGGACGCCTCCTTAATTTGTTCTAAATGATGTGTACTAAATTTTAGGGCGATAGCCCAAAGTGCCGCATCAAGCACTTTAAAGGGGAAAACAATTAAGTGTGTATGTATAAGCCAAACGACACGTATGTTTGAAAAAATTCAAACAACAAGAAATATTTACAGTTATAAAATATATTTTTTGCACGACCAAGACTAAAACCTATTTTTACGATTTCATTTTCGGGACTAAACTTACCGCGATAGCCATGAAACTGACTTTTCGCAATGGAGCTCTCTACAACTAGAATTATTAAACAAAAGACGTCTACCCTATCTCTATCTCATTTGTGCTACACTTTCCAGCCAATCAAATAAATACTGTATTTGTTTTTCATACAAGAAATACAGTATTTATTTGGTTGGCCGGAAAGTGTAGCACTGAGCGGCACGAACGAACATAGCTAATGTGAATCTGTAAAATAAGATAATTCTACTAAAATTTAGATGGCGCCAGTAATTTCTTTAATAAAAATAATAGTTACACTTTTCGCCCGGCCAAGTAAATATTGTATTTGTTCAACAAAGAACAAATACAGAATTTGTTTGGTTGGGTGGAAGTGGGAGTGTATGTATGTCTTCTATCCTTTTTGGGTAGAACTTTTGTCCCTGTCTAATCTAACGGGAGAAATCGCCATTTACAGGCATCTAGATTAAATTACGAAAATAAAACAACCGAAATTAGATACGTGGTTTTTAATTTTAATTTTATCTACCTACCTAAATTATGTTTGGTCCTGCAAAAAATAGTGTATATACCTCAGGACTAAACTTGGCTGTTTTAGTCCCTTGCAATTCTGTTTCCCTAATGCAGCGGGACTAAAACAGCCAGTTTAATCCCTTGATATATAAAAAAGTATTTTGCACGACCAAGACTAAATCTTAATTTTACGCTTTCATTTTCGTTTGGACTAAACTTGGCGTTTTTCTCCCAAGTGAAAAAATCACGGCAACCTTGATAATATTAAAATATTATATATACTATGTGCTTTAAGGCATATCCAGAAGCTTGCATAAGAACATAAAACATAAGAATGCGATGCCGTGATTGGCTTACAAGATACATGGCGGCACATCAAGCCAATCACGGCATCTCATTCTTATGTACTGTGTTGTCATGCGAGCCTGTGGATATGCCCCTACTGGTAAAAAATTAAGTTTGGTGATGTTTTGTAATAAATTAGCGATTCACACGAATTTATATAATTTTAACAAAGAAAACCTTTAAAAATAACATTGTTTAAATTACTGAAAATGTATCGTCTTCGTCCATTTTTTCGAACTGACGTTTGTGTCAACCATATTAAAACGCAATTGAAATCGCGATAGCCATGAAACTGACTTTTCGCAATTTACAGGCATCTTGATTAAATTATAAAAATAAAACACCCGATTTTAGACGCACGGTTTTTAATTTTAATTTTATCTACCTACCTAAATTATGTTTGGTCGTGCAAAAAATAGTGTATATACCTCAGGACTAAACGTGGCTATTTTAGTCCCTTGAATTTTTGTTTCCATAACACTCATACAGCGGGACTAAAACAGCCAGTTTAGTCCCTTGGTATATAAATAACTATTTTGAAAAGAAAAAGAAAATCAAAATTTTTTAGTTTTATTTTATTTTTTTTTATTTATTCTTGTTTTATTTGTTTGTTTTACTGTTTAACGTCGTTTTTCGCTGCTATGGCCTAATTGACGGGACCGCAATCTTTACGTGCCATCCGAAGCACGGTCCTCAACAGAACTCGCATCCACCCTGAAATGTGTTTACAGTTTCACCTGCAACCCACATTACAGTTAGTCATCGTAGTTCCATCTACCGACTATTTACACCACTATACATCCATGCTCTATGTGGGGCTCGACCCACAACCCCAGGATCCGTAATCAAACGCACTAACCATTGCGCTACCGGGGTCGGCTAATTTATTCATAACATTTTTTTTTTTATTTTTTAGATATGATGCACCATTTGTCTTTTACACCCTTCAAAATATGTTTAGTGCTCCCTTTTTTAGGCTCTATGCGGAACGTGTTCAGCTATCGACCTAAAATTTTGTACACACATTATTTTTATTTGGAAAAATTTGGCGAGCGTCCAAAAAGATATATTTTTTATGGACCATCCTAGTGTTTATTTATTAGCATAAATATTCCATAACGGCTGCATAAGACGATTAACACTACATTATTATTTTTAAATTCATAAAGAAGGCTTTAAAAAACAAGGCATATTTACAGAGTAAATTATCTACAGCTGTAAGGCATGGTTTTTAAATGCATTTTCACAGTTTCGGACTGTCATAATTGAAAGAAGTGGATGGAAAAGCATTTCTAATGATTCTGGTTATTAATGTGCCAAAAATTTATTAAGAGCTGTAACTAAGAATTAGTTTGACCAATATAATCTCACCTTTATCAATAAAATATGATTTTCTTACTATCAACTAGGTAAGTTGACATTACTAATCAAAAAGTCGACAGTAATGGAAAGTACTTATCCATCACACTAAGTGATATGATCATACACAAGGAAAGACCTCCAAAGCCGTTGCGGGATACCGTGATAAATGTGCCTAGCACATCTGAGATAAACTTGCACATGCGTACTACTATTGTTGTTTTTGACGAGTATTTTCAACCTTAGTTTATTGTGTCAAACAAAAATTGTAAAAAATTCAACAAAAAACAATAAATATCTACGAAAAAACGTCGAAATAGTTTTTTAAAATTATTTTATAAGAATTTTTCGAGGTGTTTGAGTTTCGGGATTTTGTACACCTACTTTGAGTACACCAGGGATTGACCCTTGGCTCTTCATAAAGCAACAATACAGGTTAGGTTTAAAGTTATAAACAAATGCAGCAAAAAAACAATTAAAACACAGTAGAAGTCGAAAAATGAACAGAAACAAACGACGATCTGACAGTACTGACAGTATAAACAAACTACTAATAATTCGTCACCCCAGTATTGGTTTGCCATATCTCTATTTTTGGACATTTTAAGATTTTTACTGGGGGATTTTTGGAGATAAGACAAATGAATACTGGGGTGATGAATTGTTTTACGACCGACAGCATTTCACAGCTAATAGAGATGCGTACTGCGCAAGGTCAGATATATTGCGTTACGTCATTTCGCTGCCCCGTTCTGTCACAAAATAATCTTGCGCAGGCTGGACTAATGGTTCTCTTTCCTTCTCTATGGATATGATCCAATCAATACAAACAAAACCGTAACTATAGACAGAAAAAACGATTTAGCGCGCAGGGGGACATCTAGACACAAGACTAGTATTTTTAATTTTATAGTGATTC
Organism: Brachypterus glaber; assembly: GCA_958510825.1. Lineage (NCBI taxonomy): Eukaryota > Metazoa > Arthropoda > Insecta > Coleoptera > Kateretidae > Brachypterus > Brachypterus glaber. The sequence goes on from OY294045.1 coordinate 22,289,763, forward strand.
CATAAAAAAATTATTTCTTGAAATGTCAATTAATAAAATAGGATTTTAACTCCTTCGTAGTGAGAAAAACGTAATGCGCTACTCGTAGGTAAGTTTTTTTTCTGTCTTCGGTCGTGTTTATGGATCTCAGCTCCGCTTCGGTGCACAAAATACGACCTCACACAGAAAAATTCACTTATCTCTGCTAGTGGCGCAAATAAATATTTGATAAATGTCAGATTTATTACACCACTTGCCTGCATTTGAAAACTTTTTAAAAGCTTTTTGTATTTCGTTAACCTTTATGACGACCTTAAATAAACGCGTAGTGGTAACCTTATACGGGGTTATTCAGAAGTAGGTTCGAGAAAAAACGGTATCGTTTTAAATAGGAGTTTTGGGCTAAATAAGAAAAATATGTGTTTGTTTAAAAAAGTGCTAAATGGTGAAAAGAAATGATAAAAAACTGTGTTACTTGTTGAGAAAGAACAAAATGAAAAAAAAAATAAAAACTCAGGAATTATTTGTTATCGTAAATCCGACAACGTCGCATTATTCTTGCGCTAAATGTGACTATCATACTGAAAAAAGGCAATATTTATTTACAAAACCAACATAAATACAAACACTGTACAAAATAGCAAAATTAAATGAATTGTCTTACTTTAAAATAAAACAAAACAAGAATTACATAATAATAGTAATTTATTTTTGTTACTTTATATACAATTTAAATCTTGCATTTTATAAAATTATTCTGTTTTTCTTAATATAATCCTGTTAAAAAATCGAAAGTCCAATTGGTTAGGACTCATTTCCGGACCAACCTTTATACGAACTTTTTTTTATATTTTTTTTTAATGTAGAATCACCTCTTGAATTTCTCGAACTTATTTCTGAATAACCCTGTATAAAGGGGTAGTGGTAATTCCAAAATTGCCTTCATGAAGTTTTAGTTACAGTTTCCTTCTATCACGTAAATAAACTACAAAAAAATGGCAACTGTTTGCCATAGAACTATTTGTAAAAGTATAGTAAAATTACTTAGCAAACTATGGTATTTTTACATTATTTTTATCATGGACTGCATTATAGATCAAAGCAGGCTTTTAGGCGGCCAAAATTTGCCTTTTACTTAGTATTTTCATGAAAATTTGTATCTATGGGTATTTAATTCTGCCGAAATAAAAAAAAAATCAAATGGCGGATCCATCCTGTGGGAAAATATCAATGATATTATATTATTTAAAAATAAAAAATTCAAAATATATAATATAGATTTTATTATATAAATGTTTAATTTCATTTATCGATAAAACAAATCGATCCGCCATTTTTGAAAATATTAATTTCTCTACTTCTAGTTTTTCCAATAAATTTTATATAAATCAGCACATGCAATCCGATTATAAGAAAATAACGTAATTTTACTAAGATTTTTTTTCTTCGTGTGTACATACATGTCTTTTTATTTATTTTTTTTTGTTAAAAATATAACCTCGGTTATTTTGTTTGTAGTTAGCGTTTTTTTTTTTTTAATTTAATTTTTAATTAAGATTTTAATAAACACAGTAATACAGTTATTTTTAATAGCATTTGTTTCTATACAAAAGTGTCTACTGTCTGTCTAGGTTAGGACGTTGGCCTCAGTTATGATGTTGCTATTTTAATTCGTAATGCATTTTTAATTTAATTAAAGTCTACGTAAAAAAAGTATAATTACTATATATAATTAAAAATTGCGAGTAATTAAAAAATAAATCAGTTTTTTCTAAACTTTGTATCAATATTGTAAGTGCATAGAAATATAGGATAAAAAGGGTAAAAAGTTCCAGAGCCCGGGTTGAATAGTTTTTATAAGCTTTGTATTAGTATATTGGTTTGGACGTTTGGGAACGTGTATTATTATTTACATGGCTGCCAAAAGGTGGGTACAAGGGATATCAAAAGTTATGGGATCCGGGCTGGTACTCCCATAATGGTAGGCATTAGGTGTATTAAGTCCAAATCTCGGTGGGTTATTGTTTTCGAGAAATCGAGATTGCCTTGTCTCGACTGCAGTCGACTTCGTAAAAAAGTCAAAACAAGAATGTAATTTAAAAAAAATACATCTCCCAGTAAAAAAGCCTCGAAAAGAGCTTCCCCTGAGGGGGTGGAGTTAGATTTTTTTATTATCAGACTCACTTTCAGCAACCTCAAAAATCTCAATATATAAACTGGAAAACTACCCCCCACACCTCAGGGGGTGAAATTAGAAAAAATTTATTATCAGATTCAGATTCGTCGTTTTCAACAACCCCTATATACCAATTTTGATAAAAATATTGAACATATTTAAATATATTTACCCCCTCACCTCCGTGGGGGTGGAGAAAATTTTTATTATCAGATTCAATTTCAGCAATTTTCAATTTTTTGTAAAAAAATGTACTTTTCGCCATTTGCCCCCTTGCCGCACCCCAATGTTCACCAGAAACAATCCCAAACGAGAACTTTTGGTAAAATATCTGTATGGTAAATTTCAAGTCTCTAGCTTAAAGCGTTCTTAAGTTATCGTGCACACAAGATTTCCCGGACCGATCAACCGACCGATCGACCGACCGACCAACAATTTTTTTTGCACGAAATTGATTTATATCGAAATAAAACGTCAAACGCAAAAATACGCAAAAAAAAGTTTGAAAATTTTTGTACGAATACAAGGCTTTCCCAAAATGTTGAAAATTTGCAAAATGGGAAAGCAAAATCAAAAAAAGACGAGTGCCACTCCGTCAAGTGTCGAGACATGATCAATAATCTCTTCTCGACTCTTGACATTGTTATAAAGTTGTTTTTTTTTTTAAGGTTGCACCTACTCTTCGGGTGGTACACCCCGGCAGTCAGCCATATCGGTTATGATTTATTTATGTGTATTGTAGCAAGTAATAATTAGGTAATTTTTAAAAACCCCAAGCGGGATCCGAACCCGCCACCTCGACATTACAAAGCGAACGCGGTCTGTCTTAGACCACCGAGGTCGGTGGTTTGAAAATAAAGAATTATTGTCAATAATAAAAAAAAATGGTCTACTCTGGGAATGTTTTATCCAATCCTGCAGAATTTCGATAGTCTTTAAAATCAAGACTCCTGCGATATGAGACATAAAGTTAACCATCGATATTCTCGTGAGTCGAGACAAAAAGTCAACTTCAACCTCAAAAAAGTGACTGGACATTCGAGACGAGAAATTTCGTTTCTTGACGTTCGTGATTTTAATTAAAAAAAAACTTAATTTCTGCATTTACTTCTACTAAAACATTAATGAAAATTATTTTTTTTATATTAAGAAGGTCCATAATATTATAATATAATCAAAAGTATACTGTTTCGTGGTAATACCTCGTTTCATTGCGGCCTCTCACGCATTGAACATTAAACGTAATGAACACTGGATGTAATAAATATAAGAAATACCTGGTATAAAAAATACAGCTTTTTAGGCTAGGTATGAAATGAAAATTAAAATTAGATTGCTAACTTGACATCAGGACCTGATGATCAGTAGATATTTATTCAATAAATAAAAACGCCATAACTACACTAAGTTCAAGTTTTCTGTAATTAATTTATAAGACATACATACGTGTACATGTATGCATTTAAGTTGTAGCTCGTTTTAAAGCCTTATTTACAAATTCGACGTAAACACGTAAAATAACCAATGCATAAATACAAATAAATGAATTGAATTAAATATACAATTGACAATTGTAAATTTTACCATTTATTTGCATGCATTAGATTTTTTAGCTGTTCACGTTTACATTTTTAGAACTACTTTAAAAATATTATTTTCAGAATTACTCACAACATTGTTCATATTTTTGATGCAGAATTACATTTTTAAATTGGCTCTGGTAGAAAAGATCGCTGGTTTTAATAGCTCGTTTCAAAATAGCGCGTTCCAAATAGCGATTTTACAAAATAACGAGTGACAAAATAGCGCTTGTTGAAAAAGCACGTGTCGAAACAGCGCGTGGTTTAAAAAGCGCGTGTCCAAACAGCGTTTGTCAAAATAGCGTATTTCAGAATAGCGCGTACTAAATAGCGCTTATCAAAATTGATCGTAAAAAAATATCGCGTGACAACCGTACGATGAATACATATAAAAGCGCTATTATAACCAGCAATTATTATAATTATAATCAGATCTGATTATTATTTCTGCCAGGGTAATTTCCCAGCAGAAGAATAAATTATTTGTAATATTTAAATGAACAGTTAGAGATTTCAGTAAAAATTAAGTCTAAACTGTCTTACCTTCTTTGTTACTAAGGATTTTTAAAAATTAACAGTGAACAAAACCGGGGCAGTATATTGAAATTTGATTTTTGTTAAATGCAGAAATGAATAACCAATCATTTACACAAAAAAAAACAAAGAAATACCTACTAATACATAATGGGTATAGATGTTACTGTGAAAGACCAAAATCTGGGGAATGTCGACATTCTCCGGAGATTGTCCGAAAAACTAAAAAAAAAAAACAGGCGCTAAACCAACGTTAACGTAAATCAACGCTGCCCATTAAAAAAAAAAAAATAAAAAAACACAAACCTAACCAAAAACCAAAAAAACCAACGTTAACGTAAACCACCGCCCCCCCCCCATTATTTTAGTTTTCGGACATTCTCCGGTGAATGTCGACATTCTCAGATTTCATAAAAAGGTTTTTTTATCGCTTTTGTCACGCGTTTTATAATATGTTATTTCGTCTATGTACTGTTTTTACGTGCTGTTTTAATACGCGCTATTTTATCTGCGCTATTTCATCGACGCGCTATTTGGTTACGCGCTTATGTGTTACACGCTGTTTTGTCACACGCTGTTTAGTACACGTGCTTTTTTGTTACTCGCTATTTTGTACAAGCGCTCTTTAAAGACACGCTGTTTTTAACAGCGCTATTAGAACCAGCGCTCTTTTCTACCAGAGCCTTTGAAATTGTTTACCCAATTTCTAAATTACTCTGTATACAGTTTCCCATTACCAAAATGATTGTTTGCAGATTGAAAATATAGAACCAAAGTTAATGAATATTTTTAATCGTTTTAATGCCTAAATGGAAATTAAAAAAGTTATAACTAGTAAAAAATTTTGCAACTCAATTTACAAATCAAAAGTCAAAGTAAAATATAAACAAATATGGTTTTATTTGACGTTACAAAACGTAAAATTGTAATAAAATTACCTCTAATTTTTTATTGGCACACACACACACATTTGAATCAAATAATTTAATTTGATATATTTAAAACAAAGAAACTAAGTTAAAAATCTATATAATAAAATTGATGAGACATTAATCTGTCTGAGTTCCTATAGGTTTCCTTCATACTTCCCAAATGCGTAAAACTCTGAAACCTGGCATGTAGGGGAAGACCCATGAATGGAATACTTTTTTTAAATGGCTGCCAAAATTTTATTAGTAATCTTTTTTACTTTTTTATTATTTATAATATTTAAAAATAAAAGAACATAGTCCAAGTGTTAAATCTCAATAATATTTATTTTTCAATTTTCAATCAAAACTACAAGCATTAAAAAAAAACGCAACTTATCCAAACGTAACTTATCCCATCATTAACAACATTTCTATCATAAAAATAACTATTATTATCGCTATAACTAATCAAAATAAACCTATAATATCATTTCATAACAAAAAATAGATGTAAAATTATTTTTTTGCGCGACCAATACTAAAACCTAAATTTACGCTTTCATTTTCGGGACTAAACTTGCCGTTTTTCTCCCTAGGGAATAAAAATCACGGCAACCTTAAAATATTATACTTACTATGTGCTTTGCTGGTTCAAAAATTAGGTTTGGTGGTGTTTTGTAATAAATTAGCGATTCAAACCAATTTATTTGATTTTAACAAAGAAAACCTTTAAAAATAACATTGTTATAACAATTTATACATAACTTAAAATTTATCATCTTCGTCCATTTTTTTGACGTTTGTGTCAACCATATTAAAAAACAATTGAAATCGCGATAGCCATGAAACTGACTTTTCGCAATTTACAGGCATCTTGATTAAATTACGAAAATAAAACAACCGATTTTAGACGCGTGGTTTTTAATTTTAATTTTATCTACCTACCTAAATTATGTTTGGTCCTGCAAAAAATAGTGTATATACCTCAGGACTAAACTTTGCTGTTTTAGTCCCTTGCATTTCTGTTTCCCTCGCTCGCTACGCTCGTTCAGGAAACACTAATGCAGCGGGACTAAAACAGCCAGTTTAGTCCCTTGGTATATAAATAACTATTTTTTTACATATAATTTACTTTTTTTTTCAAATCAATATCAAGTATTAGTTTGTTTTGAGTTCTGTTTCATATTGTTGTGTGTGTAGTACCCTAAACATTTTCTGCCCTTTTAGAGGAATGCATAGGAATAAAATATGTTTGTTTGTCCAATTTATTAATACTAACAATATTATCATATGTAATATACCGAATCTGGAGGTGTATTTGCAGGACTATTTTTTGAAACAATTTTTTAACAATATAAATCTTCAAAATAAATAATTAATAATAATTGATTTGATGTTAATTTATTTTGACACAATAAATTCATGTTTGACATTTCTAATTTTTGAAATAAAAAGATCTAAATTCGTTAAATTTTAATAACATTGAATAAAAATAAGACATAAATTGCCTTAATTTTTCATTTTAGTTGATATTTTGTTATAATATTACATTATCAAGCTAGAAAACTGGTATATATTCGATTTTCTGGTATATATTCTAGACGAAAATATCCCGTCGTTATAGTAATGCCTTGTTTTTTATTGGTCGAAACCGATATATCGCGATATTATGATAGTTGAAAAAAATAGTTACTGCACATCTAGGGCGATCTAATCAACAAAAACAAAAAAAAACCAAGCATGAGAAAAGTCTAAAACCCCAAAAAGAGATAAAATAAACTTCTTCATATACAACACTGGCGAAGGCGCACATATCACTGAAAACTGCACGGGCTTAAATATAAGCTTTCGTGTTAAAAAAATAGGCTTAACAACTAGTCATGCGGTGCTGTCCAAAAGTCACCCCCTCCTCCTTAACTTTTCAACGAGTTAAGATATAAAACACGTAAATAAGTGCTTTGTGCTCTTCATTCAAGAACATTAACTTTGAACCAAAGTTAATGATAGAAATGATAGCCTTAAAACAAGAGAATATGGCTTTACATATAAAAAAAGACGTGGGCTTTGTTCACGAAATCCTTCTTTTCTGTGTAGGATACGTCCTATGTACAATTGCGGCGATTGATTGAAGTGCACGAAGTCCGCCTGCCAGACTGGCAGTGCCAGTAGTGCCATATCGTAAAATATTTGTGAACTTTTAAATATGGCCACCGCTGAAGTTGTAAATTGATAAAACTATGATTTTTTTTCTGCCATGATTGTAAATATAATATAAAACTAAATAAAATTTATATTCTCTTTCAGTGTCAATTTTATTTAAAATTTTATTTATAAATTGAGAATTATCGAGTTTGTCGCATCAAACTCTATTACGAAATCCCCTTGTTAACAATAATAAAAAAAATGTATTTTCTATCTGATACAATTTTATTAAACCATTTTAGATCATTAAATGGATAATTCCAATGGACATGTTTAATTATAAATCAATATCCTAAATCAGCAATACTGATTTAGAATTCCTGATAGATTCCTATAGTAATATATTTCTAAATTAATATCAAAATGCTTCTTTTACTACCCCATTAAGTAAAATTATATAGAGTATTTAATTTCGTTTCAAACGGAATAACATTTTAAAATAATAAGGAAAGCTATAGTATATCTGTTACAAAGATCCTAAAAATGCTGCTTTATGATAACATTATTATTATAAGGCAGTATTAAAGTAATACCAAAATACTCCTTCTAGCTCAGTAAATAAAATTATATTAGCATTATTAGCAATTAATTTTCTTTTCAAACGAAATAACATTTTAAAATAATGAGGGATGTTATAGTATATTTGAGGCGTATAGTGCAAGAGTGGCCTATCTCACTTTATGGAAATATCGAGATAATGGCTATTTCAATTTCTCCGATTTTTTAATCTTTGATCTAGGACGCATTACTTTATTTGAAAATTTTCTGTTAGGGCTTTTAGACTCAACCAACATTAAGGTAATGTATGACAAACAAATTTATTTTACTTTCTTAGAGAAAAAAATTGGTTGGTCACTATTGCATTATACATTGTGTTCATTTTGGTCCACTATTGCATTACGAACGAGATATGACCTTCAATAACACGTTTTTTTTTAGTAGATCTTACCTCACATTTTACTTTGAAATTTAAATTATTTTTACATGTGAAAGAAATGTTCGTTATTTAATAACAGAATAGTCAAAATATCAATAATTATGCTCTAGAATAGTTAAATAAACGTTTTTTTACTGTTTTTGGAGTAATTACCTTTAAAAATGAAGAACAACTAATGCGTAAACATTGTTCAAGTACCTAAATAGATTTCAGTTCATATGATCTCAAAGTTTAAGGTAAGTTGTAATTATTTTTTATTAATAAAGCAAAATGTACAAAATAACATAACGCGCCTGCATTTGTGCAGAAAATGATTTGCTTTGGGGCGAACAAATAACTTTCTCAATAAAATAAATTTTGGCTTTTTTAAAAATCTCTAAAAATATCTTTATAAATCCTTGGTAAAACTTGCCTTGTTAGCTTTTTTAAGAATAAAATTGACATTTTTAATGATGAAGTTGGCTTTTTCAACATCCTCAATAATATGTTTGACTGGTAGCCTATAGCCTATAGCCACTTTTGCACTAATAAACGCGATAATTTTAATAATGCAATAGTGCTTTAAATGCTTGTATCGTGCCAAAAAGAAAACCCTCTGTTATGAGGGTGGTATGTAATGAAAGATATAGATGTCCTTATTACATTTATAAAAAAAACGCATCTCTGAAAAAAAACACATATGGGCCACTCTTGCACTACACACCTCATTTGCCATAAACCAAGGTTTTACAAAGATTTTAAAATTGCTGCTTTATGCGAAGCATTTTTCCTATTACTGGTTGAAACTGTGCATTGAATTATAAATTTTTTTTATTGTCAATTTACAAATAAATTAGTATAAACTAATAATATAAAATATTCCCAAATAATTATAATACAGTTCTAATTACAAATTGTAAATAATAAAAAAAAAATTCTAAATCTCTTAAAAATACAAAATAATTATATTTTTCTATACCGAAATAACACTAAAAATACAAAATAATTGTTTTATTTAATAAAAAAAATATTTAAAATATTTACATTAAATCTAGCGTAAAAAATACATAATATATGGTTATTTACCAATAAACACGTTTATTTTTTTAATATTTATAACAAATTATTAGTAAAAGAATATATATTGTTTTATTTTCTTTTACAAGATCTTGTAAAATTTCAAACAAATCAGGTGCAACAAAAAACAATTATTTATGATAATTTTACTACATTTTGCGAATATTTACAGCAATAAACATGACCATATGGGTAACTCAAACCCATAGTTTTTGTTGCAAATTTTAAAATCTGTTTTAAGTGTGCTTTTAAGCTTAACCCTCTGCCACAGACACGTTATTTATGGAACGTTACTACAGACACAGCGTAAAAATTACGCATCCCTTTAAACAATTTTTTTGTGATAATTTTACTACATTTTGCGAATATTTACAGCAATAGACATGACCATATGGGTAACTCAAACCCAATGTTTTGTTGAAAATTTTAAAATATGTTTAAGTGTGATTTTAAGCTTAACCCTCTGCCACAGACACCTTATTTATGGAACGTTACTACAGACACACCGTAAAAATTACGCCTCCCTTTAAACAATTTTGTGTGATAATTGTACTACATTTTGCGAATATTTACAGCAATAAACATGACCATAACTCAAACCCAATGTTTTGTTGAAAATTTTAAAATCTGTTTCAAGTGTGCTTTTAAGCTTAACCCCTTTGCCAAAGACACTTTATTTATGGAACGTTACTACAGACGCAGCGTAAAAATTACGCCTTCCTTTAAGAATTTTTTTTGTGATAATTTTACTACATTTTGCGAATATTTACAGAAATAAACATGAACATATGGGTAACTCAAACCCAATGTTTTTGTTGCAAATTTGAAAATCTGTTTTAAGTGTGCTTTTAAGCTTAACCCACTGCCAAATACACCTTATTTATGGAACGTTACTACAGACACGGCGTAAAAATTACGCATCCCTTTAAGAAATTGATTTAAAAGTCGTTTTTTTTTTTTAATTTTGACTTATTTTTCGTTAAACCTGTTCTTTATAGCTTTAATTACGTAATTATAAATGCAATAGAACATCATATGTAAATGAGTTATTTATATAATATAATTTGTAGTATAATGTTATTTTTTGTTAATTTTGACCTTTGTTGTATTTATAAGATAAAATTAAAACCCTAATCATAAATAAACAGCATAATCATAAAATACTAAAAAAATAATATATTTTTTTTGCAATGAGTAAACCTTTTCTTTTTGTATTACGTACTTACAGACAGGGCGTATTTTTTACGCCTCCAAACTTTAAATAAACATGTGAAAACTCACTGTGCGACATGCCAACTTCTCCGCTCGGATATAGGGCTTAAATTGAATGTTCGACAGGTACTAAGACTTAGAAAGCCGTAGTTAGTCGTAGTTAGGAGAAATCACAGATTGCATACTATCCAGGTGTAAAATATGCGCCGTGTCTGTGGCAGAGGGTTAAAGCATTTCTTATGCTTCTTAGAACACAATTACCGAAATATTCTTAAAAAAGCGTGTAGAGTGTTCAAACGTTTTCATTTTATAACCCTATGGGGAAATTTATGTACACTTACTGTATATTGTTTTTTCTTTTTAAATAATTCGGAAAAAGTAATTTCCCAACAAAAAATCCTTAAATGTTAAATAAAATTATAAGTAAAAATAAACTGACTACATTAGGTTCCCCTATATAAGACGTCTTGTTACTGAATTATTAATAAAACTCAGCAATTATTTTTGTTATTAAATATAATTGAAAACCTATTAAACTGTTATGATGTATTTGTCGTGTTCACTCTTTACACCGCTCTACAAAATTAACTTAACTTTATTTTACAACAATTACACAGGTTTAAAAAAATAATTTTTAAAACAAGACTGTAGGGGTCCAGGAATAAAAAAAGTGACAGCAATCTGAATAGTTGCATACGGCCAGTTTTGTAACCACTAATTTTAAAATCATATTAAAAAATAAAAAAAAAAATCTTTATCCATTTTAATTAAATCTTAAGATTTTAATGTCTCAGCAAGACATTTGGCGAGGCAAGCAATTCCGAGCAGTACCAGCCACACTCTCGACGAATAGCGCTGTAGAAGAAGAACATGGTGCAGCTTGCGCATCTAGTTATTATAATTTTGTGTAAACTAAAAATCAAGACATCTTGGAAGAAAAGTCTGTGGTGGATGACAACAATTCACAGAAAGTGCCTAGTTGTAGATTGATACATTCGGCGAGGTAAAGCGAGAGTGTACTAGTAGGTTCGCTTGAACTTGCGCTTCGATACGGCTCGTCCCCTTTAACTAGTGCTCAAAAACCGACACAAAACGGAGCGTTGTCGAGGCGAGAGGAGACAGGGCGAACCGAGACAAGCGTGCCCTTTACACTCTCGCTCTCGGGTCTACTCGCCTTGTCGCGGCAAGAGTGAAGTTCCGGCATAAAATGTTTTTAAGTTCAGGACTAGTTTAGATACAGGGTGATCAATAACTGGCATGTCAAAATTTAAGTGGTGGTTCTATATTCAAAAATATCAAAAAGAGTACCTATACCTGTCCAATTTAAACAAAATTGAGGATCAGCTATTTAAATTTTCTAATTCTAAATAGTGGATTCGGTTTTAGCTATCTTAAAGCACCCTGGATACCAGTTTTTACGAAAATACTACTAAAAAGCGAATTTGGACTGCGGAAAACAGTGAGGTAGTTTGAAAACGTTATTTTACGTTATATAAGATTACTCACCAAAATACAAACAATTTTAATTAAATCTTAAGACTTTAATGTCTCAGCAAGACATTTGGCGAGGCAAGCAATTCCGAGCAGTACCAGACACACTCTCGAAGAATAGCGCAGTAGAAGAATAACATGGAAGCCATCGAAATTACCGCTGCTGCAGCTTATTATGCATCTAGTTATTATAATTTTCTGTAAACTAAAAATCAAGATATCTTGGAAGAAAAGTCTGTGGTGGATAACAACAATTCACAGAAAGTGCCTAGTTGTAGATTGATACATTCGGCGAGGTAAAGTGAGAGTGTACTAGCAGGTTCGATTAAACTTGCGCTTCGATACGGCTCGTCCTCTTTGACTAGTGCTCAAAAACCGACACAAAACGGAGCGTTGTCGAGGCGAGAGGAGACAGGGCGAGCCGAGACAAGCGTGCCCTCTACTCTCGCGCTCGGATCTACTGGCCTTGTCGCGGCGAGAGTGAAGTTCCGGCATAAAAACTTTTTAAGTTCAGGACTAGTTTAGATACAGGGTGATCAATAATCAATAATGTCAAAATTTAAGTGGTGGTTCTATATTCAAAAATATAAAAAAAAGTACCTTGGTCCGGAAATGAGACCTAAGGGGGCTACGGCCCTTTAAAAATGTAATAAAAAAAAATGTTTTTAATTAATAACTCTGGTACCCTTTAAGCTAGGGCGACGAGCTTTTGCACGTATACTAGTATTAACAAGTTTATGTTAATTTATTTATTTTTTATTTATTCAGAGGCGTGCCTAGACGGACAAAATATGTGAGGCTTGACACATTTTTGCCCCAACCTTTTTTTGTGTATTTTGACATAAAAAATGTCATATTAAAAAAAATGCAATTAAGTGGAAGTAACATTTTGTGCCACCAAAAACCTTACTTTTTAAAAGGCTATTACTCCTTTAATATTAAATTTAGGTGTTTTGGCGAAAAAAACACTTTTTTGCTCAGTTTTAAATGAAGAATAACCCTGCAGCATCATAGTTTTATTCATGCCTTTTTTTGTTCCGCATTCAATATGTCATCTTCGAAGGGCCGTAGCTCATTTCCGGACCAACCTTTATAGAAACTTTTTTTATATTTTTGGATGTAGAATCACCTCTTAAATGTTGGCATGGCAGTTACTGATCACCCTGTATAAGTAATATTATTTTTCTACTAATTAAGTGCTATAGCTTACATATTATCTACTGTTGTACTATTGTCTACTGTTCAAGGCTTGTTTACCTTAAAAACCAATAAAATCAGTAAAATTATTTATTACTGACCGTTGTTAAGCATTGTTTATTAAGGACGGTCAATAACAAAAAAAAAAGATAAGACAACTACTAACTTTTTTCAACTTATTTGTAAAACTGACAAAATGATTTAAAAACTATATTTTTAACTGATATTTGAAGTTACTAGCTTTAGTAATTTTGACATTTTAAAGTTTTATAAACGTCAAATGACTTTTGTCAAAATGAAAGCTATATGTAATCGTTTGGATAAATGAGTGTGCAAAGTTGTCATTTCATTCAAATATGCACTATGTACTCGTGCGATAGAAAAATATCGTAACGAGAATATATAGTGAACATGCATTTTTCTTTATTTCGTATACACCTAGCTATTTGTGCGAAAAGAGGTCCTTTTCCGCACTCGATTGCATTTGCTACGACGCCTAGACGTATGGCAAGCAATCGAATGCGGAAAAGCCTCTTTACGTATGCGTTAGGAACAATACTTTTCCTACGACCAGGGTTAAATATAAAATATGCTTTTATATTTTATCAATTAAATCGAAATAAATCTTATTTTTATATTTTTTCAATAAGAAAATCAATTAACAGGTAAAAAATTTAAACATTTTTATAATAATATGAATAAATATAACAAGAATAACACTACGCAATTAAGAAATTAAACAATATTTATGCGTTCGGAAAAGGCTTTCTTTCCACACCCATATGCGTGCGAAAAGAGTGATCTTTCCGCACGCTCGTAGGAAAAAATATTATATGCACCACGTACGCGAACTGCCTAAAGTGTTCTGGACTGATTTTTTGCATTGACTTCGACTCACACATGTCCCCCCAAATGGAAATAGGTTTAGAAAAAATAGCAAGATTTGCTGACTATTAATTATGTTAGCAATGAGCACTAGTTCTTAAATAGTGGTAAATGTTCTTCCGCAGACTGCATGCTAAACAACATTAACAAACTGCAATTTCTTTTGCACAATTCTAATAGTGTTTTTGTTCCTGATTTCGATTTTGTTTAGATTAAATCTCTATATGTTTCCACTTTTGAGAAAAGCCGTTCCAAAATTTTATAAAAATTAATATTTGTCATTTTTGTAGGCTCATATTTAAATTAGTATAGCAGCTACAAAAGTTTTTTTTTAGTTTAAATTAAAGTTACATTTATGCTCTATAAAATAATTATGAAAAATGTCTGGAAATCATTTTAAAAGTTCAGTTGAGCAATAGCTTTTGATGCCTCTGCAACGATGTTTAAGAGACGGTGAATTTATCTTTGTTAAGCAGTTTTTATAAATTTAACGTCAAATTTATTATATTTGTCAAGCCATGTGTTGTCAGTTTTGATATATATGACATATACTGCCCAAAATAGTCCTAAACCGCAACACTGAATAGTCATTGCAGATGTCCTGAAAACTAGTCTTTAGTTGGTCACCGGAAGTGAAATCCATATACTTTTCTTTACGATTTTATAGAACAAGCATGTAACTTTAATTTAAGCTATAGAAAACCTTTTTAGGTGCTTTAATATATTATTTATTGTTCACTTAAAATTACATTTTTTAATTTTTTCAAATTTTCGGCAGGATATTTCTCAAAAACGAAAAGAAATAGAGATTTGGTCTAAACAAAATCGAAATCAGCAACAAAACACTATTAGAATTGTGCAAAAGAAATTGCAGTTTGTTACTGTTGTTTAGCATGCAGTCTGCGGAAGAACTTTTACCCCTATTTAAGAACTAGTGCTCATTAGGATTTCGTTCTTAGAGGTTTTAAAGTTTACAGACCCTTTGCCAGACCTAACTAATCTTATTTTTTAAACCTATTTCCATTTGGGGGGGACGTGTGCTCAGCAAAAAAAACTTCAGTCTATAACACTAAAAATTTGGTTCGCATATTAGGTGCAGGTATACTATAATTTTAACCTAACATATTATATAAATATTAAAATCAAAATTTACATAATTTTTGCTTTGTAAATTCTGACAAATACAAAGCATGAAAAGAAAGACAATTAAATAACAAAGAAATTAATTGCGTCACAATCAAATATTCAAATTAAAATTAATTTGTGAATAAAATTCGAAATTGTTTTTATTTGGGCCTATTTAATTATTTCGATTTTCGTGGTGGAATCTGTGTCAATTAACGCAGCAATTTATAGGAATTCGCGTTATAAGAACGGGAGAAATGCGGGAGAAACAACCCCTTTTGCTTTTACCGTTTTTACACTCTTCGCACCTCACAGGTCTCAGTGTTTCCCAAAATTTTTTAAATGAATAAAACTAAATGTTGCAAAACTAACAGTTGTAAGCATTAACATGTTTTATAGGGCTTAAAAAGAGATTTTATTTGAAATATATTGTTTTGAAATTGGATAATACACTTGAAAGCAAAAAAATCGATCCAACCAAAATTTTGACATTTTTAAATTCAAATATTTCAAAAACTATTTAATGGACTTGACTGATTCTTTTTTGTTTTCAAGCTTAAACTTTCTCTACTTTGTTTTTATTTAGAATAATTAAAAAAAAGTACTTTTGTATTAACAGCAACAAAAAATGTATCTAGGTTTTTTGCCCTATCTTCTAGGAATTGCATGGTACGCCACTGCAACTGTTTTTCAAATTTTTATAGCCACTCTTATTGGCGCAATTTTAATGAATATTTTTTTTTATTTTTTTGTATTTTTACTTTTGGTTTTAGGAGATATCAGGATTTTCCTGAAAATTTTAATTTTTTCAAATAACTCAAAACTTCTAAATCAGTAGAATTGTTGTTTTTTAATTGAAGCATAAGTATTTTAGTTTTTCTTCTAGAATTTCTATATCTCGTGGCAACTTTCTATTGTCGTCTAACGGTGGCTCAGCGCGCTGCAGCGGTGATTTCGCAACACCGCTGCCGGATGGAGTGGCCCTATTCTCTTTATTTATCAAACCCATTTTATGTTTTTGATAAACTTGATTAGAAGAAAAACGTACCACGGTTAAGTTTCAATTGTGAAGCACAGTAGTTTTTAAATTATTTGAATTTAAAAATGGCAATTTTTTAGCTGGATCGATATTTTGCTCCTAAGTGTAAATATAAGTAAAGAAAAAGAAGAAGAAATCTTTGACATAGAAACTTGAAATTTGGAACAAATTTTGTTTACTACTTAAAAAATCTTTGTCCCAAATTTCCCAAAGCGTTTTTGAAATATCGTAGTGTAAACTTGTTTTACAAGCGACTTTTTCTCTTCTATAAGTGAGTTGTGTTGTAGACAATTTTTCACTAACTTGATCAAATCTGTGCATGTATACCAAAATATTTAAATGCTGCATTACCTACTATAAGATACATAGTAAAATAATTTTTTCATTGGATAAAAAAAAAATTATTAATTTGCAATTTACCAAAATAATTAGCGGTTGATTAACCTATATTTTAATGAAAGTTTCTGTATTTTTAGGAATAAATACGCATTTGTTAGTTAAATGCTAAATATTTTGGTAATTATTGCTAACTTGTTTTCTGCATGAAAAACAACAGATTCTGTACTTAAATAATTAAAATTTTCTATATTATAAATTATATATTGGTTATTCTACAATAATAAAACTTATATAAGCTGGAGAGAAATTGATGTTGTCCATCCAAAAACTTTACGTAATTTCAAATTGAAATATTTCGAAAAATACCAAATGGATTTGAATGGTTTTTAAATTTACTATACTGGAAATTCAATCAAACCTTCAGTAACTCAGTTGCGAATGTGAAAGGCGAAGATCATACCAGTTCGGGTGAGACTCGTGTAATTTCGTCGAAGCTTCGCAAAGGCGACCCCTTATACGAAAGCAGCAACGATATGAGTCACTGCAGGTTTTATTGAATTTCCAGTATAAAAGAGTATTTATTGACTATTATTCGCAGAAATTTATGTTTAAAAAAAATATTATTGCAAGTTTGTTTGTTTGTTTGTTTGTATGTATTTTTTGACAATTTTAGACTTTTTCCTTCAAAGGCCAAATGGCAGCAACGTTTTTCCCAAAAAGGAAAAAGTTATTATTTAAAATAAATAATGGTAAATTTTTATAAAACGCAATATCCAATACGAAGAGGGCGTTATGAAATACGGAGCATTATATTTACTTATAAGTTGTTTTACAAAACTAATTTGTTAAGCTATAAATACATTAAACGTAGTATTTTGGGGAGTCAGGCAATATAATTATATAAATGCAAACGGTGTTTAATAAATTACTTGCAATCATGCATAAAAATCCTTCTCAAATCTAAGCAATTTGGCTAAGAGACATTAAAAAGTAAAATGTAAGGATCTACCCACAGGATGATTCTTCAATAGTTATATTACTTAGGAACCTTTTTAGCTAAAGCAACGAGGTTTTGTAAGTGATCTAACCTTAATAACCATATCATCTTATGTTAATTTCATTTGGTTATTTTAAACAGATCTATGCGAAACAATTATCACAGTTTTGCCTTTGTAAGTAAAATTAAATATTTTAACAATGAGGCATTAGGGTGGTCCAAAAAAAAATTATTTACTTAATCGTTTCTATGTGTCGTAGTTAGGACGCTCTTAAAGTAAAAATTTTTAGACAACTTTAATTAAGGGGCCCTAAAAACCCTAAAATCATGCAAAAATCAATAAAATTCATATAAATCCAGTCCTAGTGTTTGTAATTAAAAAAAAAAAACTTAAAACCTTGATATCTATAGTTTTTCTTTTTGAGTACAAAAATAAGCCTGCAAAATCCTTGCCCGATCAAAAGTTTCTAACCCGTGCCAACAAGACCCCGAAATTACCCCTAAATTCCGAAAAAGTGCATTTTCTATTAAGTTGTGCTACTGACGAATTATAAATATTAAATAAATAAACTTTTATGGCAATTTTTTTTTCTATATAAACCTATTTTACTTATTTTAAAATATTACGTTAATCTACGCAACGAGTATGGGGTCTAAGCGCCATTTAACATTAACATTTTAACAAAAATCACATTAAAAGGTTGATGTTAAATGGCGCTTAGACCCCATACCCGTTCGTAGATTAACGTAATATTTTAAAATAACTAAAATAGGTTTATATAGGGAGAAAAATTGACATGAAAGCTTACTTATTATATTATTCACAGCGCCTGCGCTAGAATAATATTATACGGTAGTTTCCCATGATCGCCAAAAAAAGTCCTAGACAAAAAATTCTTGGATAAAAATTTATTTCATGAAAAAAAAAATAACTTTGAAAAAATCCGTCCGTCCGTCCGACGTTACGATTTTTGTGGACACAATAACTCTAGAACGACTCGAAATTTTCAGGAAAAATCAAGTTCTGTGAGGGCAATATCCCTATTGTTTTTTTAAGTAATCCCCTCAAAAACAAAAAAGTTATGAGGTTTTCAAGGTTTTTAGGGTCCTAAAAGTACCACTTAGGGTTGTCTATATTAATTATTACTCTAAGGGCTTTCTAACCACGACAAATAGAAAAGATTACGTAAATAACAAAAATTTGGACCAACCTTGCAAAAATCACATAAGCTCAAATAACTGTTAAGGGTTTCTGGTAGCGTCTCAGCGTTGACAGACAATCTGCTATTAAGTCATTTGTTTTTTCGCGCTAGCAACCTCAGTGTGCATGAAATAATAATAATAACAAGCCGTGAAAATATATAATGCTACGCATTCCATTATATATTATTCACAGTAAATGGTATATTGCATTTCCCAAATACTTAAAAAAAAATATTAAAAAAAAGAACAAACAAGAGTTACATTTTTTTCAAAAAAAGATCTTTTTTGAAAAACGAAAAATTATTGAAAAAAAATATAAAAAAATTTTCAAAAAAACTTAATTTTTTTTTATTAAATCTTATTTTGCGAAAAACAAAAAAAAAATTGTCAAAAAAAAAATTGAAATAAAAAACTTTTTTTTGTAGATTTGATACTTTAAAAAACAATAGGGATCTTCTCCTCGTAGAACTTGATTTTTCCTGAGAATTTCAAGTCGATCAGATAATTCTTTCCTAAGTTATCCTGTTTACAAAAATCGTGACAGCAGACAGACGGACAGACGAATATTTCAAAAAAAAAGTTGCTTATTTTTTTATGAAACAGATTTATATCCAAGAACTTTTTGTCTAGGATGATTTTTGAAAATGTTGGAAAATTCAAAACTACCGTATAATAATAAAACATTGTATAGTAATAAATATTCTGTTCATATTACTAACGAAGGAAATATTTATTTATGGATTTTAAATGCACAGATTTAGAATTTAGGTTAAACAAAACATCCAGTAAATGGATTAAAATAAAGGTAAATAAATCACAATACAGCCCAAAATGCTAAGTATATATGAATAATTAATTTGTCTGGAAATCTGTAAGATTTCCCAGAAAACGGAGATAAATAATTTAGAGGGTGATAGATTCTTCATTTCCATCGTATTGGAAATGGAATACCTATTCGTTTATTATTTATTCAGCGGATTAAAATGCTATTCGATTCCCACATTAACGAAATTTGAAATTTAATTGTATTTATATATATTTTGGGGCCAGAGGAAGAATGAGATGCAAATCTTAATCTGGTCCTTTGAACATTTTCTATTGTAAACCTTTTTAGTGGTTCAATAAATATATTATTATTATTATTTCTTTATTTAGCACAAAATTGATTATAGAATTATACTGGATATAAACATCAAAGTATAATATAGGTACAAAATATGAAACTTAGGAAAGGAATTTTCTTACAATATTACATGTGCTTAATAATGTTGCTTTTTGCATATCGACGAATGTATTTTTTATTATTATTATTACTATTATTATTTATATGTTATAAACTATGATGGTGGATCAATACAATATATTTAGTTTTTTTTTTTAATATCTTAAGCCTGTAAGACTTTTTTAAGTATCCAGAACATAAAAGTGAAAGAAGTTTATCGGATTTTGGGCTAAACATGCAAAATGTAAGTAAGTATACAGGGTTATTTAGAAATAGGTTCTAGAATTTAAAAAAATATGAAAAAAAAATCCTATAACGGTTGGTCCGGAAATGAGCCCGAAGGAAGCTACGACCCTCCTAAGGGTACATTAAAAAGTAGTTTTTATTTACTATATCTGGAGCCCCATTTAGATATGAACCACAGTAACAAACATGCCTTAACATTGATAAACGTACTATTTTATGTAATTTCTATTTGATAATTTTAACCAGGGCTGTGCAAAATGATGGGATGATCACTTTTTGCCCCAAATTTTTTGGCCTGATGGCTTCGTGTGCTGATATTCTTTGTGTGGATAAAGTCCAACTTAATACACTAGTTAAGAAAATAACTATTGCCCCTCTATATTTCCATTTCAGAAAATAGTGAGTAGCTCCCTTAAAAGGGATTTGTGGATATTTGTGTACGGGAACTTTTTTTTGTAGTTTTTGATGCATAATTTAAATTTTTATCGGCACATTTTTTAGTTCCTATTTTCGATGCTCAGAACGTGAAACTTTCTCTTTAACTTCAATTTTCTCGAAAACGATTGACCCTACGGTGTAATACAAGTAGTACCTTCTTTTTTAATTAAAGAATAATATTTCATTAATAAAATGTCAAAAAATGTACAGATAAAAAGTTTGGGCCCTGGTTAATATTATCTAACAACAATTACATAAAATAATATGGGAGGCATAGCGTAGTGGCTAGCGCGTATGCATAGCAAGTCTACTATCGTGAGTTCGATTCTCACTGGCGCCGATTTGCCTTTTTCAGTTAATTAATAATTGAAATTTGTCGAAGGCGATAAGTGAAACGGACACTCCCTAGAAACTGGTTCTAAAGTCAGTATAAGCCGGTGGTTCCCTCTACTACTAGCCCACACAAGTCCTGGACTTAGGGGATGCTTAATTAAGTAGAATAGTACGAGGTTAAACAAACATGTAATGTAATGTAATGTAATGTAATAGCCTTTATTAGTTTTAAGGCATGTGCAAAATTACGTTACTGTAGTTCATAGGATTCCAAAGGTATTAAATATAAACTACCTTTAAGATGGAAGGGTCGTAGATCTCTTAGGGCTCATTCCCGGACCAAGCTTTATATACTTATTTTATATTTGTTAATGTAGAATCGCCGCTTAAAAGTCTTAAACTTATTTCTGAATTGCCCTGTTTAGTCACACAAGAGACTGAGAATTATGCGGAAATAATTCAATGTTTTCATGAAAGTTTGTTGTCTGGAAATAATTACGACAGGGCATCTCCCCAAACTTAAATGAGAACTAAATTATTCGCGATAATTCGAAGAATCCTCCAATTGTTGCGTCATATACGACGTCCTCTACAGATGGGCTAGTCCTATAAAGTTTTCTTAAAAATCTATAGAAGTTTTTTTTTTTTGTAAAATCTCTGTTTAACTGCAGAAAACCCTATTTAAAAAGCCTGGGGCCAATACATAAGATATTGCGCTGGTGGCGGATAAATTAATTTGATGTTTTAAAAATATAAACGTAAAATCTAGTGTACGAAATAAACTAAGATAACCTAATAAAAAACCGCGTTTACAAAATAAACTAAAACAAGATAAACATTTTCTGAAATAAAAACAACACTGATATTTTCCAACAATATTACAAAACATCACCTATTAAATGAAAGCCGCATTGCAGAAGAAAAATAGGCAATAAAATCGAATTCGCATCAAAAAATATAAGTTTATTTTCCCAAAGAAACCATTAAGGATATAAACTTCCTAATATTTTACATAGGAAATATTTTTATAGATTTACATTTTAAGAGTACAAGGGAAAAACATTTGGTATCCATAAGTGATTTTAAAATTGAAATAAAATGTCCGGTTTACCATACATGATTTAACTATCTGGGGTGTCAGTTGCCATGCGGACCGTATATTTGAACTTCAGAGGCGTACAGTAAGGATTATTTCTGGTAGAAAATATCGTGATGATGTACAGGATAAGTTCATATCTTTAGGTATTTTAACTTTTCCCTGCCTTCTGATTTTCGAATCCATATGTGCTATCAGAGATAGACTGTGAAACTATGACACTTACGACACTGAAGGTCCGAATATATGAAACCGTGATAAACTAATGCTTCCATTTTTGCGGTTGGAATTAAGTAGAAACTGTTTCAACTATTATGGACCTACTTTTTATAATTTTCTTCCGAAAGAAACAGTGGAACTTACAAACAGGGCCTTTAAAAAAAGAATAAAAAATTATTTAATTTCGCATGCTTTTTACTCAATTGAAGAGTTCAAAAAGACATTAAAAAGAGTATCAATTAACAATTCCTAGTCTTATGTTTGTTTATAACAATTTTAATATGTTAGTTTATACATGTATATGTAATTTTATATTTGATGTAAATATGTGATGTTATATTTTATCACCTATATTTTGATTTTTATTAATTTAAGTAATTTTCAATATTTTGACGATGTTATACTTTTTGTAAAAAGTTCTACCAAATAAATGATTGATATTGATATTTGATATTTGAAAAAAGGTTTTTTGCACGACCTGGACTAAAACGTTATTTTACCTCCCCTTTTGACAAATTCTGTATTCAAGTAAATAAGAAATTCTAGCCTCACTTTTGTGTTTTTCTGCAATTTTTGTAAACATTATTATTCTGACCATATCGTTAATGCTTTATACTTTTTATTCAATTTTACAAAATATAATGGTATAGCCGGCGCAATTACTATAGACGACGCAATTACTATAGACGATTGTGCCTCTCACTTGCACGCATCCTGCGTTACGAAGGTTAAATCGTAGAGTTGAGAGCGCGCTCAGCTATAGTGAAAATAATTACTACAGAACGTTTTCTCCATATTCTTTAAAATTTTTGGAGTATAACTTTATCATAGCTTTTTCATAAAGTTTTCTTGTTTCTCAATGGGGTCAGTTTCGATACGCTGCAGAATTATTTCATGAAAATCTATGTTTTTAATTACTTTTTTTCTCGATTTCCGGATAGCTTGATTTCATTTTTAAAAAAAATTGTAAAAATGGATTAGTTGGTTTTGAATACATGATTTAAATTTATGCAAATATAGTTGCCGGTCGTGCAAAGATAGTGTATATACCTCAGGTGTAAACTGTGTTTTGCCCCTAGCATGACTGTTTCCCTCGCCTCGCTCCGCTGCGCTCTAAATACCCACTACACACTCAATGTGAGACTCACAGTCTACTTTTGGAGATTATTTTTTAACTATAAAAAAACTCCTATTTTTTTCAAAACTAGTTATTTAGGTACTACACTTAAACTAACAATGAAAACCAAGTTCTCTCTGGCACTAGGACGCTAGCGCCACAAATCCTGTTTCTTTAAAGAAGACTTCCTAATTACTAACTTAATTTAGTTATCAGATTAACCTACTATCAGTAAAATATAAAATATCTAAAATAGTATATTATAAAATTAGTTTGCGACTTAAGCTGTTAGTGTACTGAAAGCAAACAAATTTAATATATTATTTTAGCTACACTGATAAAACAGTTTATTTGTGTCAACAAATGGATATGGCCAACTGAATTATTTGGTTGTGACAAATAAATTTTATTTCTGTCAAATAAATTATTTTGTTCCCATTAATATATCATTTTGAAATTAAAATATTTGTTTACATGAACTAAATATTTATTTGACTCAAATAAAATTTGTTACAACCAAATAATTTAATTGGCCATATCCAAATAAATCCTTTTTATCGGTGTAGGTTCTATAGCCCGAAGTTAAAAAAAAAACGGATAAATTAACAATGATTACTAGCACTAGTGTTGTAATGTAAACATTAATAAACCCAAATGTGTGCCCAATACTAAGTAGAACGTACATAGATAAAAGAAAAATTAAACGTTTTTACAGATTTCTCGTAAAGTCAACCAAAAAAAAATTAATTAAAAAACTCAATTTTCTTACGATTTAATATAAAAGCTTTTCATGCATAGAGTTGTAAAGCAAGTGCATTTGTCTTAAAAAAGAGTCATCTTATTAAAACAAGATCAAACGCACGGAACATCAGAGTACATTTTAAGATACTACTCTCTTACCTTTAATAAAGAACGATGCGAGAAGGAGCAAAAGAGCGAATAATGAAGACCACATGTTGCCAGTTTATTTCCACACTGATACGGACCCGAGAGTTATGAATAACAGTTCACTTTCAATATTTAATAAGAGCACATGCAACACTGTTCGCTTAGTTTAAAATTTTTAGTTAATTAGTTTTGGCCAAGTTTGGCACATTTTATTTAAACACTCTTGCAGTTCCCAAGCCTTAATTAGAGCGATCCTTTGCTGCGCTCCTTTAGCGAATATGAACCTGAAAAGATGGAAAATTTATAAATATTAAGGTATTTTATAAAACAAATATTAAAAAAAGTCGCGCTTTATGTCGTGAAAAATACAAAAACTAATTCTGATCTTTCAGCTTTGAAAATTAAACTAAAAATATATATTTTTTTATAATACACGATTAATTTTAATCAAATGTCCATGAAAAATGAAAGATGTATACATTTATATTTGTCATCATCATTATCATCAGTAGTTTGTGAGGATCTTTAACAGACCGGCTCAGTACCTATGGCTCATTTGTCTAAAATAGAATTAGTTTGAATGGATAATTGGGGGAGTGAGTCTTTGCTCACTG
Organism: Brachypterus glaber; assembly: GCA_958510825.1. NCBI lineage: Eukaryota > Metazoa > Arthropoda > Insecta > Coleoptera > Kateretidae > Brachypterus > Brachypterus glaber. Next base: position 22,314,799 of record OY294045.1, read on the forward strand.
ATTCTGGAGTTGCATCTGTCATGAATTGACAATGGGGGCGGGGAAAGAGGTGGGAGGGGGATAAGGAGGGATGAAATATTTGTCATAAAGGAGAATGAACCTTTTTATAAGGGTTTTAGTCCCACCCTCAACAGCAATAAATTATATGTCGTTGGAAAGGTATTTTTATGTAAATTAATAAATTTAATTTAAAAACATACCTTAGTCACCGGAGTTCCGAGTTATAGGCTTTTTAAGTTAGTACTTTATGTAATAACTCCATGATTTATTTTTTTGTATTAATAAGTTAGAGGGTGTAAACAACTGATGTCACACTAATATAGGCATTCTTACATTACTCCTAGTCATTTTATTTCAGCCTAATAACCACCGAATCCAGTTAAAAATGCCGTTAGTTTTATAGTTTATTTTAAAACGAGTGCGCGTACTAGTAGCTCTTTAGTGCATGATGCGCCATCATGCAGTGTAGTGCATAAGGACTTAAGCGCACTCGTTTCAAACTATAATATTAAAACATTAGTTTTGTTATTCTATTTTGTTTCAGTTTCAATAAAATATATTAAAAATCAACAAAAAATATTTAATAGTGTACTAAGTGTATTAACACATCAAAATATTCTATGGATTTATACGTATAGTAATAACTTTAAAGGCCTTTAACTCTGAACTCCGGTACCTAAGGGCACAGTCTCGCATAAGAACGTAATACATAAGAATGCGATGCCGTGCTTTGCACCATGTATCTTGGAAGCCAATCACGGCATCGCATTCTTATGTTTTATGTTCTTATGCAAGCTTCTGAATAGGCCTTAAGGAATGTTTTTGAAATAAAATACATAACTATTTTAAATAAAAATAGTTACCTTTACCCAAAATGTCCATTGTTCTTTAATAAAAAAAAAGAATTTGGCATTCCATCTACTTCATTTGAAAATTAAAAAAATAAATAATATAAGTAAATATATATTATAATTCCAAATAGGGGGCTTATTTCATGGTTTTAGACACAGAATCTTGTTTTTAGTTAAAAACGGGGTTAAAAATATAGTGTAAACAGTTGGATGATTTATTTTTAAAATTTTATTTTCAAATAAATATGTAGGTACAAGCCAATGCTTATTTAGCTGAAATTTCGCACAAGTTACGATTAATGTATTTTGCAGAAAATGGCTTAAATTTGATTTAAAAATTGCTCCGTAAAAAAACGAACTTTGATATATTTTTTATTTTTTGAGCTGAAACCCCTAAACCTTATTTTTGTTTTTTTTTTCACTACGAGAGAGGAAACCTCTTTAAAAATTCGTGTTTCACGAGATACCCTAATTAATATATAGATGGAGAATACTTCGAAGGATATGCCTTTTTTATACATTATTTTTTTTTAAATTAATTAAACTAAAATTAAACTTTTGTAAAACTTTTCATATTATTTTTTATTAAAGATCATTAATTTGATTTACTTTTTAATATAGTTTGAACTACATATAGCTATGTGTTACTTTTTATAAATTAATATTTTATTAAAACACGCGAAATGACATAAATCGATTTTATGTAGGAATAAGTATTTGTAATAATTAAAGTTTTTGAAATACCTATAGGTACCAACGAACTAATAACTCTTCTTTCTAGAATACGCATACCGTTAAAATAAAGTATCGCCAACATCTCGGTTTGTTTGTAAACAAATAGTACGTATATTTAGGCCAGAACAATAACAATTACCAGTAACTGCTATTGTTGTCTCTGTTAGAACAAAGATGTGCGACTTTTTTGTTAGTTTAACGAATGAAATGCCTATTCTAGAAAGAAGAGTTATTAGTTCGTTGATAGGTACCTAGCTACCAATATACATATAAGTCTAATTTTATTTAAAAACTTTCATTATTTAGGGTTAACCCTATTTCTCTTATTATATATTATATATACGTTCATTTTTTCAAAAGAATAACTCTTGAAAAAATTAACGTATATTATACAGGGTGTATTTGAAATAGCGTAGGAAATTTTAACAGGTGATTCTACATGATAAAATATGACAAAAAGTTCCTATAAATATATGTCTAAAAATGCGTCATAAGGGAGCTACGCCCCTTTGAAATTGTCTAAAAAAATCGGTTTTTATTTAATAACTCAGGAACCCTTTGAGATATATTAAAGAGATTTTGCACGTGACTTAATCTTAATAAGGCCCATCTTTGTATGTCATTTTCACGTACTTATTTAAACCAGGGGTGTGCGAAACGGGGGGACCTTATCATTTTTTTGTCCCAAACTTTTTTCTGTGTAACTTTTTTGCAATTTTATTTTTGAAATATGATTCCTCAGGTCAAAATACATAAAAAAGGTACTCTTGTTGTAATACTGTAGAATTAACCGTTTTCGAGAAAAGTTCATTTGAAGGTGAAATTTCACGGTTTGAGGACGAAAAATTAAATACTAAAATGTCGAAAACCAAAATTTTAATGATGCAATGTTATTCTACATCAAAAACTAAGAAAAAAAGTTTCCATACATGTAGGTCGAAAAAACGCTTTTAAAGCTACCATAGCCCTTTAAAAATGGTGCATATTTAGGAGACCATAGCACCCTCGATAGCACCATTAGGATTGATTTTTGGAAGTACCTGTATATGAGGTTTTTTTCTTAGTTTTTAATGTACATTCGCCCTGCATCATTAAAATTTTGGTTTTCAACATTTTAGTATTTAATATTTCTTCCTCGAACCGTGGAATTTCACCTTCAAATGAATTTTACTCGAAAACGGTTAATCCTACAGTATTACAACAAGAGTACCTTTTTTATGTATTTTGACCTGAGGAATGATATTTCAAAAATAAAATTGCAAAAAACTTACACAGAAAAAAGTTTGAGACAAAAAATTGATAAGCCCCCCCTCGTTTCGCACACCCCTGGTTGAAATAAGTACATGAAAATAACGCATAAAAACGGGCCTTCGTAGGATTAGTTGACGTGCAAAACCTCGTTGATATATCTCAAAGGGTTCCTGAGTTATTATATAAAAACCGATTTTTTTAGCCACTTTCAAAGGGGCTTAGCTCCCCTATGACGCATTTTTAGACATATATTTATAGAAACTTTTTGTCATATTTTATCATGTAGAACCACCTGTTAAAATTTCCTACGCTATTTCAAATACACCGTATATCCTATATCCTATAATAGGAGAAAATATTCTTGTCGGTATTCGTTTGTTGGCAGTAGAATTTTTTATAGTGTAGAAACTGGATATTTTATCAAGTGAATATTTAATTTAACATTTCAATTCTAATTAAAAATATTTTGATGAGGTTGTAAATTGAATATAAAAATGATTTAATGTAATATTTGGTTTACCACCATGTTAATTACAGATAACCATCATTCATTGGAAAATTTAAATATACTGGTCCCATATCAATAAAATTAAAATTAGACTAAACTCTCGTTAACGTTCTATTTAAGTACAATTATGTTATAGACGTGATTTAATAAACTTTTCATTCTCCCCTTTAAATATTACTTTTTATCTTGATAAGAGAATTGAAAGCGAAAGTCAAACTGATAGGTGGTCGATTGCTAAGTGGTTGCTAGCTATAAAAAACTTTCGTGCCCTGGACAAAAAAGTAAAAAAAGGCCAATAACACATCTTTAGTTATAGATGCAATAATTTTTTTATTGTTCTTTTTAAATTATGCCTTATTCAAGTTAATAAAACAAACTTCTGCAGGCAATATTTGAGGCTTGAAATCATTTTGATCTCATTTCGAAAATTCTCACGGTGTTTGACAAATGTCATAATAGTATATTAAAGTACTAGTTTCATAACATTTTATAAAAACCGCAAGCGGCTCGTTTTCTAAACTTGTACTCGTGCGCTAAAAACGTGTTATGAAACGAGTGCTTTATACAATTTTTTCTATTTTGCTCTAAAATTTAAAAAAACTTACATTTAAATTGATGGGATTTTTGTTTTGGATTGGCATTACAGTTTACACCATGTTTAAAATTCTAAGAACAAATTATATTTTGATATATTTTATAGTCATCTCTTCTCTTTTTTACTGCAATTAACCAAGCCACAATTTTAACATGGTAAAAATAACCTAAACACAAAATTTTGTAGAAAATTCAACTTTAAAGCGACATTAACATTTGCACGGAAAACGTCAAGATATAGGCCAGGTCTGTTGCCAACCCAAAAGAACAAAAAGTACAGACCTTTTATGGGCCTATAAGAACACGCAAAATACGTGTGATTATGAGCTTATAAGAGTCGCAAAATAGAAAAAATATGGTTAATTCTAGAGTCACTCTATCTAGCGGCGGCTTTAGCTTTATCGTTTATCGTTTTTTACAAAAGTCTTCTTAGGGTTATTAAATGTCGAGGGAAGAATAAAATGTTTAATACATTACACGCTGCGAAATCTCTTTCGGGTGCTCGCAGTTTTTAAATAGCCTCGACTATGCCTCGGCAATTCAAAAACACCTCGCTTTCGCATCTGGACTTTTTCCTCTTAAAAGCGGTGGATATCATTTTTTTGCCCAGAATACGCTATTTAGCACATCAAATATGGGAGATTTAGCTCAGTGGTCAATGGCATCGATATAGCCTGACACTGATCTAATGATCGTGAGTTCAAACCTCACTGGCGCCGATTGCCTTTTTCAGTTAATTAATAATTGAAATTTGGCAAAGGCGTACTCCCTAGATATATTGGTTCGAAAGTCAATTAAAGCCGGTGGTTCCCTCTACTACTAGCCCACACAAGTCCTGGACTTAGGGGATGCTTAATTAAGTAGAATAGTACGAGGTTAAAAACAAACATAAACATAAACATAAAGTTTATTAGAGGAAAGTCGCCTAATTTCGGATACCATTTACAATGTATTCAATATTTAATACTCGGTATTACTTTTTGATATTTTTTTTATATAACCAGATACAACTTATTATAGCGAACCATGATTTATTATAAAAGCAATTTTATTACAGTTTATTTTTTCCAAAAAACACGGTTAAAAAAAATCAGCGCATTTTTGTGCATTTGAAAAAGGGCTCCTAATTTCGGAAATATCCGAAAAAAATTTTTCAAGAGTAGATCTGGATCCCATTGCTTATGTTTCTTGTTATTCCTTCACATTTAAGACGTAATTTAATCATTAAGCGATTTTCTACGAAATACTATAGGAACTATAATTTTAGATTCCCAATTTCGAATATCTTAGTATCTTAGGTAATTTTCGTTTTTTCAAAATTGTTTATCTTAGTTTGTTGTATCATTATAAAAATAATAATTAATGGTTGGTTATCCTGAATAATAATTACCTTGCGGATATCCGAAATTGGGAATCAAATGCACAAAAATGGTCTATCCGAAATTAGGCAACTTTCTCCTTTTTAGATTAGAAATTTGTAGAATGTTTACGTTTTCAAATTGCTTAATTATGAATAGTGGATCAACTTAACTAACATCATAACTTACCCAAGACAGAATCACGAACTTTTATAACGATTATTTATAAAATAAACAAGCATAATAATGCAACTGAGCACAAAACTGCCATTTGCAATATAAACGATTTGTGCTGCCATTTAAAGGGGAGAAGCTCTACCGTTATCATATTACAGGACGGATTTAGTTTGACTTTTGGCTTCACATAAAAGTAGGTTTCTGTTTACCTTTGCAGACAGTATCTTAAATACACTACTATCCGAAAATTGGAAACCATCCGAAATTAGGCGCATTTCCTCTATAAATATTTCTCTTGTCAGGATTAACATTATTTCTTTGTTTTGTTTGTAGTCCAGTGTAATTTGTTTAATGTTTAGCAATCTTATTAAACATTTTTTACCTAGGTTTAAACGCTTTTTTTATTAAACTAATTTGATAAAGGCTTAGGTACATAAAAAGTATCCAAATTGGCCTAAAAATAGAACTATTTTCATTGTAGGCATATAACTTTAATATGATTTACAATAGAAATACTTGAAATAATATGTCTATTATACATATACACAACTTTGTAGTGATTTCACAGCTCCACAAAATAATAAATTCATGGTGCAACTGGTTTGTCATATTTCATATTCTATAGATTTTGGTCAACTGAATCCGAATCTGAACAAAAAATGTCTTCGTTACGTTTTCAAGAAAAATGTGCTTAAAAACGTCGAAAGTTGAATATTAAAAAAATAGTTGGTCTAGAAGTTGGTTATTGAGTGTATAAAGGGTTTTATAACAAAACAAGTGAACATTTTTATTTAAATTAAAGCTAAAGAATTCAAATCTTAGGCATTCTGCTATCACATTCAAATTATTTCCACTCAATTTAATAAAAAAAAACTATTTCCTTATTCAACCTAAAAGCCAACGCAGAAACATTAAAAGTTAGAGAATCTGGTTGCAGAATTAACACGTTGACCTTCCCATGAATCACATGTGATTCATGATACGTTTACCCCACACGTCTATGAAACATATGTGATTCATTGCTATACCCATTAACATTAGTTTTTTTTTTGAACGCTATGGTCTGGGTAATTTCTTTTAAGTGAACGTCTAGCTAAAGTACACTCAGAAAAATCCCATCTTGTAAAATCAATAAGAAATTATTCTAATCTAAAAAAATTGCCTTTTAAAATATTAAAAGTAAAAACTTTACGTTTTAGTTATGAACAATATTAATTTAAAAAAATAATTTTTACACCAAACCGTTTTTCACTTTAAAGTAAAAGTATTGTCCCTTACTTTCTTATTTTAATGTTTTCTTAATAAAATTATAATATTTCCCTTTATATGGTTGAAAAATATGAATATATTAAAATAATTCTTTTTAAAATAACCAGTTTTTGTATTCAAATCATTTACAAGTTTAAATTATTTAAAAGGAAACATTTTTCAAATTACAATGAATATTTTTACAATGGCTTATAAAATTAAAAAATATCTTTTTGAATTAACAAAAAACACTGTCGGAGCAAAAACATATTGGTTTTCTTTTAAATCATATGACTTTTGTTTAATTTTTCAACGATTTTTCTGTGTGTGTATAGAGTGTTTTTATTTTTTACAGTAGAATCATATTTGACTCATTGGACTCATTGGGAAGGTTAAGGTAAAAAAAATGAAAAAAAGATTGGACGTCTGTGGATAGAATAGTATATTCTATAACTAGTATGGAATAGACAATATTCGCTCGCGGGACCGTCATACTCGCCTGCCGGCTCGTATGACAAACTTTCCGCTAGCGCGGAATGACTATTCCATACGTTTTGTAGACTATACTTTTTCTTCGACTGCAAATATGAAACACTGTACGGCTTTAAACTGCGAACAAGGTTAAAAACAATGTTTTTTTGTGGTACGACATTGTAAATGCAACAAAACACATATTTTTAAATAAAGCAATTAATTTTATTTAACAATTTTATCAAATCAGTACCTAAAAAATATTTTTATTTAATTTTAGCACACATTTACAAATTATAATGCAAAAATTGAAGGATATGTCAGATTGTTGCGACAGATATCAGGTTTAAATATTTAACAATAGATGGAGCAGTTTTAATTGTTTTGAACTAAATTGATAAAAAACTGGTCAAATATTAAGAAAAACTAATAAACTTTATGTAATTTTAACGCAAAACTTTAAATTGCATAAAATTATTCAATATTTCATGGTAAAATATATATATATATTTTTTCTAATTTTGCTACAGTTTTCTTTAATTTTATAAACAAGAGATGGCACGACATGTGCTCATTCTAACACTTGATACGGAATATTCATACCGTATCTAGAGCTAGAATGGATTTATTCTTTGTTTGAAAAGTGTGTGTATTTGCTCACATTCTAAAGCAGTCGTAGAAAAAAAACATTCTAATTGGGACTGTCAACGTGTTAATATATGTGAAGGTGAATTTCAAAACGCAGTTTTTGACTTTGTTACATAGCAGCTTGTCAATTACTTGACAATCAAATTGTATTGTTTACTAAGTGAAAAGCTGCTATGTCACAAAGTCAAAAACTGCGTTTTGAAATTCACCTCCTCATATTAGTTTTGGTTTTCGAAAAACACGGTGACAAATGACACATATTGTCATTTCTAAGCTTATTTTTCTCAAAAATGTGTTGGAAAACTTTTGCAATCAGATTCAGATTTAGCAGTTCAAAATTATTAGGAAAGGAGGAGTAAGAGTTTTTGTCGAAAATTTACAAATATTTACAGCGAAGTACAATTACCGCGAAAGCATTTAACGCGCATAAAAAAAACTTAATTTGTGGGAGAAATTCTACGATCAAATTCAGATTTGGCAGCCCAAAATAAATAGAAAGCGATACATCATAAAGCGGAGTTAAGAGATTTTTTTGAAAAAAACTACTGCGTAAATATTACCGCGAGAAACATTTGCAGCGAAAACTATTCCGCGAAAAAATATTAAAGGAAAACAGAAGTAGCGAAAACATTAACCGCTCGAAATCTGTACAGCGAACTACAATTACCGCGAAAACAGTTACAGTGCATAGCAAAGTCCGGGTCCAATTCTGAAAAGGTTGTTTTTTTGTACTAAATGGTATGGTTTTTTTGGTTTGGTATATATGGTTTTGGCTTTATTCAAATAATATAAATTTAAGAGTCATACTTTTAAGTGGTAAAAGTATGTTCGGTTTTAATTTTCGTGTTAAATGTTTTCGCGTGAATTTTCGCTTTAAATGTTTTTGCGCTAATATACTTAGTGGTAATATATTTTTCGCGATAAACGAAAAAATGTTTTTGCTGTGTAAACTTTGCACGCTAAAGTTTTTTGCGGCAAAAATTCGCGTTAATTTTTATCGTGGTAATTTTATTTCAAAATCTATGACCTTTTCACAAACCTGTTCAAAACATAATTTATGTTTTGCCGAGCTGTGTTTTTAATGCTTTCTTCACAATTGAATTATGAAGAATAACCATCGAAACCTATAATTTAATTATTAATTATAATTAAGCTTTATATAAATATTAGACAACCACATATTTGTTCCAATTAATTTATAATGAATTATTCATAAAATTGATTTTAACTGATTGTGTATTATAATAAATTCTTTACTTCAATCTAACAAATTGGTTGAAAATTATGACGGTAAATAAATTATGTTATATTCATGTTAATGAAATGACATGGACATTAAATTTTGATTTTTTTGTGTAAGTTTATATAATTAAAATAAAAAAGAATGCGAAATACAAAGGCATTGTTATTGTTAATTTACTACAAACTTCTAGTATACTATTATATTATATAATAGTCCTACGACATTTTTTTTTGTAAAATATCTAAGTGTTTTTTACCCCTATTTTTATATTTGTTGATGTTTTTTGGCAAGAGGGTTAAATAGATACTCAAACTATTTTTTTTTAACTCGTTACGTTTCGAGGTTAGTTTCTCTCATCCTCAGACCTTTAATATAAAAGATAAAACAATATTAAAACTATATAAAATCAAGATATTGTATAACCAAAAAAAAAAAATATTTTGTGTTAACCAAAAATAAAAACTACTTACAAAAATTTAAACCCAGTTTGAATACACGTTAGAGACATACATATATGTTTTATTTATTATATTGTGTATATATGTATGTCTCTAACGTGTATTCAAACTGGGTATAAATTTTTGTAAGTAGTTTTTAATTATTTTTAGTAAACACAATTTTTTTTTTTTGGTTATACAATAACTTGATTTTATATAGTTTTAATATATATACCCTCGAAACGTCACGAGTTTAAAAAAATAGTTTGAGTATCAATTTAACCATCTTCCCAAAACAAATCAAAATATATAAAAAAAATAAATAAAAAATCCTGTTTACCTTACAACAGTTTTTATCCTACCATAAATATTAAACGAGTTATCCTCAAAAAAATTAGTTTGTGCCTCATTTGCCCCCTTTGCCCTTTTGCCCTTCTTACCCTATCCTAATGTTAGAAATATTCTACGTGACACAAAAAATAAAGGCCTTGAATAGTTTGCTGTAAGAATTTTTTAAATCGCATATATGAGACCCTGCACAAACAAACCCGGTTAGTGTGTCAAATTTACGTATTGCTTTTTTTAAATTCTTATTCTTTTACATAAGAATCCGAAAAAAAGTAATACCTAAATTTGATGCACATTTTCCTTGTGCAAGGTCACATATTCCGTTTAAAAGTTAAGGTTTACAATCAAACGGATAGACAAACAGACAGACGGGCAGACATACATACGCACTTATTTCACATTTTCGTGATGTTCTAAATCCGAAAATGCTTTGAAACATTTTTGATTGATGTTCTTTCTAATAGTATGATATATGCATAAAAAAAATTACCTTGATAAAAAACGCAAAATTCTTAGTATAGTAAAAATTTCGCAAAAAGTTGCATGACATGGGAAAAATGAATACTGGAATTTGTCTTACTGAATGTAATCCGGACCACTTAGAAAGTCTAAAATCAAAAAGGTGACCTCCTGCGTTTTTTATCAAGGTAATTGAAGTTTTTGATGCATATAGCATACCATTAAGAAGAGCATTAATCAAAGATGTGTTTTAAAATTATTAGAAGATCTGCATCGCTTTCGATTAAAAAAAAAATTGTAAGTTTTTAACCCATTCTGTGAAGAGTGTGAGCGCACCAATTATATTTTTGGATTACATAGATTACACAGATCTGCAAAAATTATCATTTAATAACAAACATACGTTAAGGTTGCCAACAAAAATCATTTTCAGTGCATAAGTACAAAAGAAAAAAAAAAAGAAAAGAAGGTAAAATAATGTGATATTTTCATAAATATTAAAAAATAATCATAACTCTATGACCTTGAGTCTTGTTGGAAATGACCTAATCAATCACCAAGTTGCCAAGTTTGTCATATTCCCTACAAAACACCCTGTATATTTCTTTTAAAAATATTTTAGCTAAAAAATGGTATAAATTTGATTTTTTAGTTTTAAGTCTTCTCTAGTTACCGTTACCGTTACCTTTTACTTGTTATGATAACTTATCACTGATAAGGGATGTAAAAATAGCAAAATACGTATCACAATTTCTAGATTCTGAAAAGTTTACTATGTGGCTTAGTAAAAAAATGCGTTTTTCCTACGATCCTCTATGAAAATGACATTTAGCACACGCCTTTGTTCTTTAGAAAACGCCTCATATCGCACTAGTTTGATATTTTTATCACCTAGTGTAATATTTATATATGGAGGTTTGCCTAATTTTATTTAGATATTTACCTTGTAGGTTCTACGAATTTTATTCACCTTGTTTTATAAAATATTTTCCACCTTTCAACACAGCCTTTTATATCTCAGTTTTTTAATCCAAATATTTCTGTTTTTCATTTCAAAAATAGAAACTATAGTTATAACTTTACTATTTTGACCATTACTGTATAGATGTTATAATTAATTAATTTTTGATTTAGTTACCTTACCTTATATAAAAAACATCAAATCACACAGTATTTTTCTTATGAAATGTAAAACAGTACAATTTTACTGTCATATGGCAGAATAACCACAGAATAATCTAATTTAATAAGCAAACTGTCAAGTTGGCATTTACTTAGGAATAGGCAACCCATTAAACAGCTATTTACTATATATTGCATTAAATATAAAACCAAGAAAACTAAAGCTAAATGAAAATCATATTTCCTGTTTGCCATACATATATAAATTTGTATGCTATTTATTATTATTTTGTGCTTTACTTTTCTTAAAAGTTAATAAAGATTAGAAAATTTTTAAATAAGAAACTTCATATTTTTTCGGGACCGTAGGAAAAATAGTGTACATAACTCGCCTGGCGGCTCGTTCGTAAACTTTCCCACTCGCGTGAAATATGTCACTTTTCACACTAGTTATGTAATATACTATTTCGAGTTTCTCGACTTTGTGTATACAATAAAGGCAATTTCCTCCTCGGTAATTGCACGAATAAAAAAATCGAATTGCCTAACTGTCGGTCTGTCTGACATCTATATAGCCGGCGCAATTACTAAAGACCATTGTGACTCTCACTTGCTTGCATCCTGCCTTACGAAGGTTGAAGCGTAAAGTTAAGAGCGCGCTCGTCTAAAGTGAAAATTCTTACTATATGCTTTCGAGACTATTGATAGAAAAATACTTATTAAAAAATTAAAACATTACGGTGTAGATCGAGTGGTTTTAAATTGGTTCATAAATTTTTTATCCGAAAGGTACCAAGTTACAAAAATTAATAATACCTTTTCCAATCCATGCTTAATTAGCAATGGAGTTCCACAGGGAAGTGTGTTGGGTCCGTTGCTCTTCCTAATTTATATAAATGACATGGCTTTAGCTACAAATGTTGAATTATTGAAATTATTTGCCGATGACACTCTTGCGGCAGAAAGTGACCTAGACTTAGATGCAGCAGTATTAAGAATTAATCAACAACTGGCAAGAATTGCAGATTATTTAGCATTAAATAAATTAAAACTTAACCTAGAAAAAACAAAAGCTATGATTATATCGTCAAAATATAAATTAAGCTCAGTAGATTTAAATAATATACATATTTACATTGAAAATACACGTATTGATCTGGTATCAGAATTTAAATATTTGGGATTCATTCTGGATAATCAATTAAGTTTTAAAGCTCATTTTAATTATATAAAAAATAAAATTTTAAAAAAACTTTACTTCTTTTCAAGAATTTCTTTAAATTTATCACAACAATCTAGAGTTACAGTTTACATAAGTATAATACAGCCACATTTTGATTATTGCGGATCTATTTTATACCTATTTGACAATAATGTAAAAAAGGAATTGCAGAAGCTTCAAAATCGTGGCATGAGAATAATTTTAAAGTGTGGCAGACTTACCCCTATTGAGCAAATGCTGAGTGATCTGCAATGGTTGTCAGTCGAGAAAAGACTATTTTACATAGCAATGACTTTTATTTATAAGATTGTACATAACCAAATGCCAATATATTTCAACAATTTTATTAACTATGGTAGAGATATTCATAATTATCAAACAGTCAGAGGAATGAATTCTCTTTTCCATAATGGATTTGGTTCTTTCAACAATTTACCATTATTAGTGAAAAATAGTCCTTCTTTAAACGTCTTTAAAAATCGATTAATTACTTATATTGCTAACAGTAATATTCCATAGATAACTATGCTCCATACTATTACTTAAAAAAAAAAAATTATATTAGTGTTATTATGTATTATATTATATATGTATGTATTATATGTGTATACACATACATATATGTATATATGTATATAAGTATGTATATATATGTATACATATTTCTTTTTAGTTACAGAGTAACTATATTGTATAGTTTATGTAGTTTTTAACTACTTTGTTTAATTAGTATCTAATTACAAATGTAATGTACTGTGTATATTAGGCAAGTCCTATTTAATAAATATATTTCATTTCATTTCATATATGTCAGTCGGTCTGTGTCAGACTGGCAGTCTGTCCAGAAAAATTTGTGACACGATAACTAGAAACGCGTTTAGTCAAAGACTCCAGTTATCGTTTTCTTGTCCGAAGTTATTGGATTGGATTTAGGGAACTCAATACCGCAATTTGGAATCCCGTAATTTAATCTCGAAAGTGATTCTAAAAAATCTCGAGAACTGTAAGTGTAAGTAAGAAAATTAATTAATTTAGTTATAAAGAAATATGCGACGTTTTTCCTTGTTAGTAACTAAATTTTGGACGATCAAAAATGCCTTTGAAGTTTTAAGAGCCCATTTTGTGTATATTATTTTTTTCTGTTTGTAATTTTTTGTTAATGAAAAAATCTTGCTATTAAGAACACTTTAATAAAAAACTAAATATATATGAACAGTTCCAACGTTTCGAAGGTAATTTGTCCTTTCTTCTTCAGAGTAAAAATTAAAAATAGAAATAAAAAATTATATAAAGTTAAAATCTAATTTTCAAAAAACTGATAGATGAAAACACCGGCACACAAAAAAAAATAAGTAGAATGTGCATTTGACCGGACGTACCTACGGGTACGTATTTTGGTACGCTGAATCCGAATTCGAGGTCACTTTGACCCCTACACCCTCGAAATTTCGAGAAAACTTCGAAAAACCGTAAAAATGATGAAAATCGGCAGTTTTAATGATAAAAAAATTTTTTGGAACTAAACTAAGCGTGATTTTCATGTATTTCGATCCGCTGAATATGAATCGAAACTTTATTGAGACCACGAGCCGTTTTAAATGTAAAAAAATCACACAAACCCTCTAAAATTATGTCTTGTGTTTTTCACAGATTTCAAGTTATTTGATATATCTACGTTATAGAGTATTTATTTTAGGCATTAAATCATGTTCAATCAATTTTTTTTCTGTTATGAATGGTCATTTTTACAATTTTTTCGAATTTTTCCAGCTTTAGAGGGTGATTCGACTAAAAAAATTAAGATGCGAATTGAAGACATCAAAAGATATAAAATTTTATCTGAATTGGACCAGAAGAAGTTTTTTTATCATAAAAACTATATTTTTTCAGAATTTTCGAGAGTTTTGTGTGATTTTTTCACATTTAAAATGGCTCGTGGTCTCAATAAAGTTTCGATTCATATTCAGCGGATCGAAATACATGAAAATCACGCTTAGTTTAGTTCCAAAACATTTTTTTATCATTAAAACTGCCAATTTTCATCATTTTTACGGTTTTTTGAAGTTTTCTCGAAATTTCGAGGGTGTAGGGGTAAAACTGACCTCGAATTCGGATTCAGCGGACCAAAATACGTACCCGTAGGTAGGTCCGGTCAAATGCACATTCTACTTAATTTTTTTTGTGTGCCGGGAAATTAATTAAAATAGGTAAAGGTGTAGATGTATAAGTGTATAAAGTATAGGTATAGTATGTGTGTTTCGTTAAGATATGTAAATAAGTAAAAAAGTAAGATATGTAAATAAGTAAAAAACGAATTGACAAAAAATAAATAAAAATATACAAAATTCATTATTTAATAATATTTAAGTATATTTTACTGAGATATTGGGTGTCTGTCCTATAATTTACCATATTATTATTAATTTTGATATTTATAATTTTTTGTTTATTTAATATTTTGAATTTTTAAACATATTTTGTAAAGCATGTGTAAAAAATATATTTTATTTTTTTTACATGTTTGTTGTAATTTATATGTAATAATGAGTTATTAATTTAATAATACTTTTTATACAGTTACTATATGTTTAAAATTTCGGGATCAGAATCCTGAACGTTTTTAAATATTCGGGATTGGATTGTTTTTGGTAAAAATACGAGTGGGTTAAGGGAGTCAAAGGGAACGCAATTAACTATTTGTGACAGCTCGTTTTATATTATTATCGTTTTTTTTTAATAGATTATACTTTTTTAGTTTATTGGTTAATCTATAGTCACCTACGGCCTTGTCTTTCGGTAATATTTAAAGATATTGCTCTAGAAACCTAGTTTTTAAACATCACTGAGATATTTTGTTTTAATTCTAGATGCTTCGCCACCTAAATAACATATAAAAGCATTCATACTTGTAAAAATGTTTATAATCCAATTATACGAAGAAACTGTCACGTCAAAAAACTGAACTTCACACACTTGTAAACTCGCGCGTTTTTCGAGAGTTGCGATGTTTTCAAGTAGGCTATGGTATAGCGGGTGCTTATGGCAGAGAACGCGGAAGAACTGTGGCAGAAAAGCCGACGCGGATGGACGTCGCCCGGGCGCACGCGCCACCCTTATTATCTAGTCAAGCAGACTCCAGGACC
>OY294045.1:22330813-22365277 GCA_958510825.1 Brachypterus glaber
TCCAGGACCAATGAATATTTAAACTTGTCAAACAGTTCTTTTTAAGTGTGAAATATGGACGTTAAGACCCCTTGCAAATTAGGGATATTATAGAAAAGACTATTATGACACAATTAAATCGATATCTGGGGTTGACAAATTATGGTTTGTTTGTTTAGCTGGATTATCATGCGTTTTCTCAAAAAGTTTTTGAATTAATGTAAGTTGAATCGAATTCGCAAAGCTGGTTTAAAGCTGCATTTCTTTAAAACTTGAAATAATAGTTATAAGAAATGGATTTCCCAACTCTGAATGATGAATGAACGAGGTTATTAATAATTTCATATTAAGTTACAATTAAATCGATAGATGGGGTTAAAGAATTTTTATATTTAGATTGGTTATTATAGTTTTGCTCAAATTGTTTATACAGAGTGAGGCAGAAACAGGTTAAAAATTTAAAGGGGTAATTCTACATTCACCATATATAAGCCGTAAGGGTTAGTCTATAAATAAAACTAACAAATTTTTGCACAGATTGTTAAAGGCTGTCATTTTATATATTCTTTAATCTGAACTTTAAATCATGGTCAAGCAAAATGCAGCGGGACTTGTCTCAGATAAGGGGCTGTCCATATATTACGTAACGCGCATAGGGGGGGAGGGGGTCAGACAAATTGTTACAGTTTGTGACAGGGGGGAGGGGGGGTCTAGGTAAACGTTACGTAACGGAATTTAATAAATTTAATGTTTATTTCCTAAGCTTGGCAGATGTATTTTTATTTCAACATAAATTACTATTTAGTGGCCCATAATTCCCCTTTTCACAAAAAAATTGACGAAACTATGCATATTTAAATAATATTGTAATCAGTAAAAAAACTGTTGCATTGATATTAAAAAAAAATCTTACGGCCCTGTTCTTGCGTGATCTTGCCGATGAATCATCGGTGATGATACATTTTCGCGCGGAATGTGTACTCACAGAACACCAGTGTGTGTACTATTTTGTGTACCTGTGCATAAACAATATACGTGTTATATGTGACACTTAGTGTAAAAATAGGTACCTAGTATTTTTCCCCTGTGTGATATTGGTTATGAATATTTTTGTTTGAGTGATTTTTTCGTTTAAGTACATTAAGTGCTATATGTATTATTATAATAAATATGTATTATTTTTACACCGTCTTTTTACCGTCTTGCATTATGCGGAATTCTGTATCAAGATACGTTGGAAAAAAATATACATATTTTTATATTGTTACGCGTTACACAGGGGGAGGGGGGGATGTTGGTTAAATGTGACAGTTTGTTACACAGGGGGGGGAGGGGTCAATTTTTTTGAAAAATTGCGTTACGTAATATATGGACAGCCCCTAAGTTGTCTGCAGTTTTTTTCACATTTTCTCAATAAAATATGATTCGTTAGATAAAAAGTTAAAAATAAAAACGTCCACAAATAGCTTAAAAGGGAGCTACTACAAGCCGTAGTACTCTAAAAACTGATTTTCCAATCTAGGTTTATAGGAACTTTTTTGATACTCTTTAATGAAAAATCACTCTGCAGTATTGTCATTTTTATTGGCGTATTTTTTTAGTTCATACCTTTGATGAGTGAAATTTTCTCGAAAACGGTTGGCCCCACTGTATTACATAAACAGTAGCTTTTTATTTATTTTTAACTAAAGAATCATATTCTATCGCAAAAATATCAAAAAATTACACACTAAAGAGTTTTGGGCCAAACAGTGACAACGACCACATATTGCACACCCCTGGTTAATGCCAAATAACAATTAGATACACTAGATTATAGCCTTAATTAGCGTTAGGGTATGTGCAAAAATTCGTAGCTGTAAAAAGTTCAGAGATATTAAATAAAAACTCTTTTTCCTACCCTTAGGAGTGTTGTAGCTCACTAAGGGCTCATTTCCGTATGGTCACTCGAATAGTTGTTACTTATTTCTAAACCACCCTTTTAACATTACAGTTATCATTTAGCAATTGCTAAAAAAATTGCCAAAAAACATAACTATTAACAGTTACGTCTTTTTTTTGCAAAATCTTTACCGTCTGAAGCTATTATTCATAAAAAATAAACCTTAATGTTATGAGTTAAAAGAAGTTATATTTTTTCGCAAAGTCAGAAGTTGCCTAGAGATGATATTTTTGTTTTTCATACTTAAAAATTGTTATGATAATATTTAATAGGTAATACAATTCAACCCTTAATTATTAATTAATTAATAAGGGAGAAGCAGATTCCAGTACCAGAGAGTTTAAATAAACTTGTCGAACAGTTCTTTCTATACACTCAGAAAATGTCATTGTAATTTTAATACTAAATTTTATTTGTAAATAAATATTTGTTATTTATATTATCACCATTGGTATTTAATACTTTACTTTTGATATTAAATAATACAATATGTGTATTATATACAACTACCACATCACAACATGATGGTACATTTGGATCCCCACGCAACATGTGTTTATTAATACTAGAATGTTATCGTAAAAATTACTGTAACATTGGTAAAGCATATCACACTTATAGTAGCTTGAGTTGTTGTTAAGTTGTATTACAGATCCAGTTTAAAGTATGTTACAGTATTCAGAAAAATTAACAATCGGTAAATAATAAGAAAATTTTGATTAGTAATAATATAAAAATTGCAACCACACACAATTACACACTGACAAAATCGATACTTTTTTTACTTTTCTCTGTATTATTACTAATCAAAATTTTGGTATTATTTACCGATTGTTATTTTATTAAATACTGTAACATACTTTAAACTAGAGCAATAACACAACAACTACAACTTAAAGTATACCAAACTATAACCGTGATATAATTTACCAAATATTACAGTATTAATAAACACATGTTGCGTGGGGATCCAAATGTACCAGCACGGTCTCTATGTTAGCATGACAACATTTTGTATACAAAACACACATTGCAGTATTTAATATTACAAGTAAAGTATTAAATACCAATGTTGGCGATATAAATAAAAAATATGTATTAACAAATACCATTCAGTATTAAAAATACAACGACATTTTCTGAGTGTAAGTAAAATATGGACGTAAGACCCCTTGCAAATTGGGTATTATGTAGGTATTAAGATCCCCTTGCAAATAAGATATGCCAAAATTAAATCAATATCTATAGGTTGCATTATATTTTGTTTTGTATATTGATCGTTTGTTTAGCTAGATTATTTTGATTGTCTCAAAAACTTGATGTCTTTCGTGATCGGAATCGCGTTGCGATATTAGTTAGTTAGAAAAAAAAAGACGCATATTTATCATTATTACATTATATAATTAATTGCATTACAATTACCTTAAAATATGTTTTTATTTTTTATATGCAATATATTGTATTATGCGGTAAAGTATGCATTTGCATATTTCACCGGGTTATTCTCAGATAAGAGAATAGAGAAACACATAAATGCGATGTATACATATGGGACGTTTTATTTTAACCGGATCACCTGCGTACCCAAAATTTGGGTTGATAAATTTTTATGATCGAGGTGTCAAAATGTTCTTCTGGATAAAGGCTTTCAAAAAAATGGTGGCGTATTGAAAAATTCAATATCGCGGATTAAATATGGCGGCTGGAAACCAGAGAAAAATCGAGAGTTCGAATCAAAAAGCCTATAAGAAAAAAAATTGGCGTTCGATTCGATTGGTTTGAAGAAATTAAATATGGCGGATCCAAAACCTCAAAATCGTCGAAATTAAAAAAAAATCATGATTAATGCAAGTTTGGTTTGTGGGCGTTTTTGAGGTCGCTGATCACAAATCCGAAGTCAGATTTGCAAAATTCAAGATAGCGGATCCGGCTGGCATATTTAATTCGCCAAATTCAATTTTTCAATACGCCACCATTTTTTTGAAAGCTCTTGTCCAGACGAACATTTTGACACCTCGATCATAAAAATCCATCAACCCAAGTTTTGGGTACGTCGGTGATCCGGTTGACATGAAACGTCCCAGATATACAATTCTGCAATTAACTTTAATTTAAAAGAAAAATATGTAATAATTATTATCTAGTCTAGCCGACTCCATGACTATTAAAACATGAGAATTAATTTTGTCCAATAAGTCCACCCCATTGTTTACCAAAAACAATCTTAGCCTACAACTTTGGATAGTAGCAGTAGTAGTAGTAAAAGGTGGGTCGGCTGCAACGCCTGACAAGTAGGCCCTTTCTGTCTGCCCCCAAGAAAACCTACTCAACCTGCTTGCTGCCTATCCCCCCTCTTTCTGAATCTGCCAGACCTTCGGATAAAGTTCATGACATCTGACCAGGCTAGGAGACTCAACTCTTCCTTTGCTACCACTCCGAATATGTCTTCCCTGCCTAGAGAAACTAATGAGGACTTTAGCTAAAGCCTTCTCGAGTTATCGTGCTCACAAATTTTGCCGGGCAGACCGGCAGACAGATTTTATTTGTCGCGGAAATCATCTTTTTTGATTATAAAACGCCGAGAGACGTAAAAAATCAATAAAACATTTTAATTTTTTTTTACTGACGAAGGACATTTCTAGGGGAAAGTACAATATATAAATTATGGACGTTAATACTTTTTGCAAATTAGGGATATTACAGACAAGATTATTATGCTACTATTAAATCGATATTTATAGGTTACATGTTGCATATATTGAATTCTGAAGATTGATGGTTTGTTTAGTTAGCTAGGTTAGGGTATTGAAGCCAATTTAAATTACAAAAAATGGTCAAATCAAACAACCAGTTAATATTGGTAGAACTAGGCTATTTATAACCATTAACAGCAAAATCGCAGCAGATCGTTTTCGGAAGATACTGCTAATTGGTAAAGGCACTTCAGAGCCGTAAGGGAACGTTCAAGTATTACGTAATGCAAATTTTGATCATTTTGGACCCCCACCCCCCCTACTACGCTATTTTCCTATACCATTAACATGGGCGTAACACTCCAAAATGACCCCCACCCCCCTAGGAGCGTTACGTAATACTTGAACGTTCCCTAACCAGAAAACAATCTAGGGGGGCTCAGCCCCCAGGGTGGCACCCTCTCAAAAAATAGCTTTATCCCTGACGGTTTCAACCAAAACTTGGCGCCCCTACAAAAAAATACCTTCATGAAAAAAAGCTTTGTTCACGGCGGTTTCTATCAAAATTGGCGCCCCTGCAAAAAAAATTGGCGCTAACCCAAAAAATTAACTTTACATTTGTCCCTTTGTCATTTCTACCAAAACAAAGTTGGTCGACATAGAAGCCATAGAGCAATTTTAAATAGTTAAACCGACGCAAATGTTATAACCTCAAAGGAACTATACTTAGTATAAAAGACAACAAGGTCACGCAAATCTGGGGGCTGGCGGGCTGCAGCCCCCCTCAATCCCTCGAATTTTTATTTTTCAAAATTATGTTTTAACTATTATGCTTATTAGTTTTTCAAAAATTTTCGCCTGCACTAAGTAATGTAAGATTTTTAAAAATAATATAATCCATCAAACTGGAAAATGTGAAACCTTAAGATTTCTACTTATTATCAATAATGCGGTATTACAATTTTAGTTAATACATTTTCGAGTATATTTTATAAAATTTATTGTCAAATTTTGAGGTGTCTGGGAAATGCGAAAATTCAAGATTTCTAATTTTAGCTTGCGGCGCTTAACATGATAAGTAGTATTTTAAGAATTTTCTTCCTCCCATTTGAAGCTTTATAAAACAGACAGCTTTTCGAATTCGTTATTGTAGTAAATACTGAACGTCTTTGCCTATTTGGAACCCCATGCAACATTTGTTATTAATTACAAGTTGTTATAGTAAAAAATAACGTTGTTCTGTTATATTTTACTGTAACAACTTGTAATTAATAACAAATGTTGCCTGGGGTTCCAAATAGGCAAAAAACGTTTAGTTTTTACTACGATAACTAAATCTCAGTGTAGAAATTGCATGTCCTGAAAAACTATAAACTAAAAATGTTCACCTGCGGCGCTAAATTTGATTACCAATAATGAAATATTGCAATTTTAATTAATAGATTTTATAAAATTATTTAATTATACGAAAACTCAAGAGAGAATTTTCGGCTGCGGCGCTAGATGCACATTTTATAAGGCACTGCCTGTTTGAAGTTTTATCAAATAAATTGATTTTTAAATTTTAAAGTTAAAATGCGTGACCTTAAATATCCTTTATCCAATACATACAGATAATAAGACAATTACCAGCTTTATTTTAAATAGATTAACTCAATAATAACCCCCGCGTGGCTTTTACTTTATTGAGTGGATAATTATTTATTTTACCCACTCAACTGTCACTTGTCAAATTATTTTCTTGTAAATGTCATTAAAATTTTTAATAAAAATATGAATTCCTGAGCTATTTATTGGATAAAAACTTGTATGGCACTCATGGGTAAACCGATATTGCCTTCTCGAAAATTAACCTGCTTGGCTGACGCCTCGCAGATTAATTTTCTCATGGGCAATATCTTACTTTACCACTAGTACCATAAATAACTATTTTCTATTTTGCGAGTCTTATAATCTCATAATCACAGGCATTTTGCGTGTTCTTATAGGCCCATAAGAGGTCTTTGCTTTTTTTTCTGTTGGGTTGGCAACATACAAAAGCCTATCTCTTGAGGTTTTGCGTGCAAATGTCAATGTCGATTTAAAGTTTAATTTTTTACAAAATTTTGGGTTTGGGCTCAGCCCTTCTTTACCCCTAAAAAATCTTCTGGGCCCATGAGAGTCAATATATTATTAAACTTCAATTACTACATTTTACTTATACCTACTATTGATTAAAATGTCAATCGATGATGCAACAATTTCAATTTGAAAATGCATCAGGCTATGAATATCTCACGAACAAGCAGCATAGTTCGCAACTCAAGATACTAGATACCACTAGAAGACAATTGACGGAAGGTTAAAGTTGACCGTTGTCCGTTTTTAATATACAGTGTGTAGTTTTCAAGATGACCAAATTCGATAAAGTTCTCCGAAAATATATACAGGGTGTGCATTAAGTCTAGAATCACCCGATTAACTTTTCAGTTATGTCTTAAAAAAAAAAACGCTCGGACGTCTATTTTTATTTTTTATTTTGTATATTTTGGTGTAAAAAAAGTTATGAAAATTTTCGCCCTCTTGCACCCACCCATCACAACTTTTTTTTTTTTTCAAATAGCAACCTACCCCTTGCGACACATCTTTGAAAAGGTTATTTAATAAGCTTTCTAACTGTGTATGATAAAGCCTTATGTGGCGAAGGTCATATAAAAAATGGTGGCTATTTGAAAAAAAAATGGTGGGTGGAAGGGGGTAAAAATTATCAGAAGCGACCTCAAAAACCCCTATATGCCAATTTTTATGAAAATATTGTAAAAAAAACTATTTCCCACAGCCCCCTCCCTTAGGGATAGAGTTAGATTAAATTAGTTATCAGATTCAGATTTAGCGACCTTAAGAACCCCTATATACCAACTATCAAGGAAATATTGAAAACATTTTAAAATCTACAAAATTTCAACGCCACTATTATTTTTTTTTAATATTTATTTAAGAAAAATATTTGTTTGATAAAGTTCTAAAATATGATGAAAAAAAAAACTTTTTTTTTGGCCAGACCTGGGTCCGAAGAGGTTAAAGAAAAAACTGCTCAGATTTTTATTTTTAATTTTGCAAATTTTGGTTTGTACCAAAATTTATTACAATTTTCACCCATTCCAATTTTTTTTCAAATAGCCACCCATTTTTAACCGACTTCCAAAAAGTTTATCAATTCGTCGTGTGACTTTGTTTTTTTATGTTTGTTCCCGCATAACTTTAGAACGAATGAACGGAATTTGATAAAAGTTTTTGCAACTTAAGGAGGGCATTCATGAGGTGGTCCCGTTTTAATTTGACGCTCGGATAATGCCGGGTAAGCCGGATAATTAAGATAAATCTAATCATTTTAACGCAATTTCACTTAAAAACGGCTTTTTTTTTTGGTTCTACTACCAGCCAAATTTTTGGAGAAATATCGGATAACTCGGATAAGCCAGATAACTTGATTAAAGGGTCACTTAAATATTACGGCACACTGAAAATCTTTTTGACGATAAACTTGATTTTCTGGACCTGTAATATTAAAATACCAAGAGAAAATGATAAATGTTGTGATTTTACCAAAAGGCTTGTTTGATTATTACTTAACGCTTAAAGTTTAACAAGATATTCTTTAGTATTTCGTTTAAAATATGGTTGGTTGGACTCTTGGGCGCTTAAATAAAAATATTACTTTTATTTTTTAGAAATTTATCTTTAAGATAATGACGTCACAACTTACTAACAGTGCGTTGTGACGTCAGCAGCTTGCCGAGATGGAAGGACAACTATAATTTAGCTTAGATGACGTTACAAATCTACAAGTTCTGTGTCTCTAAAAAGTAAAAAATAAAAACTTTTCGCAAAAAAAAATGAACCGACTTCTATGTCTCTAAAAATAAAAAATAAAAAATACTTTAGTCGGTGCCAATTGCACAGCAAACAATAATAAAATAAAAAAATAATTGTTAGTAATTTACATTTTTTACATTTTGTTTAACCTCGTACTGTTCTACTTAATTAAGCATCCCCTAAGTCCAGGACTTGTGTGGGCTAGTAGTAGAGGGAACCACCGGCTTTAATTGACTTTCGAACCAATTAATAGGGAGTGTCCGCTTCACTTACGCCTTCGCTAAATTTCAATTATTAATTAACTGAAAAAGGCAAATCGGCGCCGGTGAGAATCGAACTCACGCTATTTTGGGTAGTAAACTCGTCAAGTACGACGCGGTAGTCCACTACACCAATCCCAATTAATTAAGGTAATGGTGAAATTGGCATCGACTTAAGTATTTTTTATGTTTTACTCTTTAGAGACAGAAGTCGGTTAATTTTTTTTTTGCGAAAAGTTTTTATTGTATAAGCACTTTGCCAAATAAGGCTTTATCATACACCATTAAAAAGCTTTTTAACGATGTGTACAAGGGTTAGGTTGTTATGTGAAAAAAAAAGTTTTGATGGGAGGTGCAAGGGGGTAAAAAACTTTTTTTAAACCAAAATTTGCAGAATTAAAAATAAAAATTGACTGGTCGACCACATTTTTAAATACATTTCTGTACTCCTTTTTGTTTTGTAAACAAGCGAATACGCACGTGCGTAATTTTGAGATTATGGTTAGGAAATTTTGTTTGTTAAGTGGTACTTAAAATACATTTTTTTCCATATTTTAACTTTAAAAGTAACCAAAAATCTTGTTTTTCAGGTTTTCTCAATGTTTAACTTTTTCTTGCTTTGAATTTTTTCATTCTGGATACTCGAAAAATGATAGACTTTATTCGCAAAAGGAATATAGTCATTAGATTAATGTAGACTTGTGCGCCATCTATTGCTAGATGTAATATTTTTATAATTTTGTTTAAAATTAAAAATTTCTGTCCTTATAACCTACTTTAAATTTTAAGCAACACCTTAAAAAGTAAACCGAATATTCAGTTACAAATGGATAAGACATCGGAAGTTATTATCCTATACAATTGTACATTATTTTTTGTTAAAAACACTCAACATTTTATATCCGTCCTTAACCTCTTTAGAATCAGGTCTGACCAAAAAAAAAAGTATTTATAACTTAATTTTTTTTTCGTCATAGGTATTTTAGAACTTTATCAAACACATATTTTTCTTAAATAAATCTTAAAAAATAACAGTGGCGTAGAAATTTTGTAGATTTTAAGGTACCTACCGAAATAATTTTAAAATGTTTTCAATATTTCCTTGAAAGTTGGTATATAGGGGTTTTTGAAGTCGCTCAAACTAAATCTGATATTGAAAAATTCTAACTCCACCCCCGGGGGCGAGGGGTAATTAATTTTAATTATTTACATTGTTTTCGTAAAAATTGGTATATAGGGGTTTTTGGGGTCGATAAAACTAAATGTGACAATAAAAATTTTTCAAGGACAGAAATTTTTAATTTTAAACAAAATTATAAAAATATTAATTTATTATTCCATCAATCTATTTTCTAATCATCGTCACTGTCAGTCTGCCAATATCACTCTGTACGATGATTAGAAAATAGATTGATGGAATAATAATTTTCCAACTCCACGCCTGGGGGAAAAAATGATTGTTTTAATTGTTTACAATATTTTAGTGAAAGTTGGTATATTGGGGTTTTAAGGTAACTGAATCCAATATTAAAAAAAAAATCAATGCGCAAAAGTGTTCTGGCAAACCCTACTGCGCATCGGTATATTTGTACATGTTTGCCAGAAGACTTTTGAGCATTCGTATGTATTATTTATAACGCTTCTGCGCATAAATATGCCACACCAACTTAGCGAAATAATATTGGTATTTATAAATTCTACACTTTCAATCAATTTTACAGACCTAAAATTTCTTTTGTAGTAAAATAATTCTGATTTTGCTACCAACCTTAAATAAATAAATAAATAATAACAATAATAATAATAATGAAAATTATAAATTCTGAAAATACTTGAAATACCCAAGATCTTAAAAAATTTTAACGCATAAAAATAAAGAAAAATGGGTTGGTAAAAAAATGGTAAATAAATTATTCGGTTAAAAATATATATTCATAACATCGCCAGTACCTTGCAAGAAAAATAGACATGTAAAATAAACCCTACGATAACTGGATACTAAGTTGAAAATAAAATAAATAAATAAAAGTTAGAATACACGAAAAGTTTGAAATAATATTGGTATTTCTAAATTCTACACTTTCAATCAATTTTACAGTGCTCAAATTTATTTTCTAGTAAAATAATTCTGATTTTGCTACCAACCTTAAATAAATAAATAAATAATAACAATATTAATAATGATAATTATAAATTCTGAAAATACTTGAAATACCCAACATCTTAAAAAATTTTAACGCATAGAAATATAGAAAAATGGGTTGGTAATAAAATGGTAAATAAATAATTCGGTTCAAAATATATATTCATAACATCGCCAGTACCTTGCAAAAAAATAGACATGTAAGATTAACCCTACGATAACTGGATCCTAGGTTGAAAATAAAATAAATAAATAAAAGTTAGAATACACGAAAAGTTTGAAATAATATTGCTATTTCTAAATTCTACACTTTCAATCAATTTTACAGTGCTCAAATTTATTTTCTAGTAAAATAATTCTGATATTGCTACCAACCTTAAATAAATAAATAAATAATAACAATATTAATAATGATAATTATAAATTCTGAAAATACTTCAAATACCCAACATCTTAAAAAAATTTAACGCATAGAAATATAGAAAAATGGGTTGGTAATAAAATGGTAAATAAATAATTCGGTTCAAAATATATATTCATAACATCGCCAGTACCTTGCAAAAAAAAATAAACATGTAAGATTAACCCTACGATAACTGGATACTAGGTTGAAAATAAAATAAATAAATAAAAGTTAGAATACACGAAAAGTTTGAAATAATATTGGTATTTCTAAATTCTACACTTTCAATCAATTGTACAGTGCTCAAATTTATTTTGTAGTAAATTAATTCTGATTTTGCTACCAACTAACCTTTAATAAATTTAGCAAGTAATAAATATTATATGTGAGTAAATAAATACTTGAAAGCAGAAAACAAAAAAAAAAACACAAACAAATTAGTTATACATTTGGTTATTCAATTAAGTTGAAAAAATCAAGAATGAATTTTATAAATAAAATATAGAGGTACAACAAAAATACCATTTAATTAGGTTTACTAGATGTACTCGGGTGAATCTTTCTAAACTCAAAATAGCAGTCTGATACCAGAGTGGCAAAAAAACAATTCCCTTTTATGAATGACTAAAGAAAATTTAAAACGTTTGTAAAACCCCCCTAAAATTTTCATAAATAAATTAACGTTAAATAAATTAAAATTATTCAGTTTAGCACCCATCTCTCTGGTTTTCTAAATAAAAAAGTTTTTCTCTACTATTTGTGATTTTACCTTGTTTTTTGTTTAAAACTATAATAATACATTTTACTTACATGAAATAAACTACTCAAAAATTATTACCACTTAAAAATAAACATTACCTTAAAATGAAAGACTTTCTTAAAAATGAAAAACCTAGCGTTTTTAACTAAATACGCAGTTATAATCACACGTCATAGATGTTTGCCGCTCAAAAAAAAAACAAGCTGTACAAGAACCCTTAAAAATGCATGCTTTTCCCAACTAAAATATCATGTAAAAACCCATGTCTTTTTCTAAAACAGTTAAGTAGTAATTATAAAAGAAAAATGCAAAAATTTATCAGTTTATAAGTATTTTTGAACCCGAAAAAGCATAAATTTACTCAAATAGACATAGAAATACATGTTAAAACAAAAAACGTGTGATTACAATTGAATGTAACTATCTAAACACTAGAAAATAAGTTTTAAGGGTTTAATTTTAACTTACATACCCGGAAAGTCCCAAAAACACACAACACATTTCACTACAGCGAAAATCTGACCTCGACTGCTAATCCCTAAACTGTGGCCTCTAAACTCCCCGTACAAGCTACTCCCACCTTAACAGCAGGCGATTCGCATTTTTGCTGTTGAATGCGTGCACTCAGGTATTCAAAATATTTTTGAATTTCGAGCTGGGCCCTCTCAGCTTTCTATCCGTTTGTAACTAAATGTTCAGTTTTTTAATAAATAATTTTTTTAAAGTTTTTAAATATCTCAACAGTTTACAATGGCAGATTAAAAAACGAGTTTTGTCAATTTTGTTTTTAAATATCTTAGAAACAAATGAAAAGTAAAACGAAGATGTTCTAAAAAATTACTTAAAAAAATAAACTCTTTCCGTAATAAAAATTAAACATACACTAAAAAAATATAAAAACTAATGAAAATCGAATTTTCTTAAAAAGAGGCATGCGGATTTTTTTCGTTTTGCTCCTAAAATAATGAGGGCATGCCCCCAATATACATGATTACATTTCTGATTAAGGGGGGTTGCTGGTGAAAAATACCTCTTTTTAAAGATTTTTTCGGGCTTTCTTATACATAAAATCTATAGTTTGAAGTTTACATTTTTTTTTCATCAGAACTTTTTTCACAATGGCGGCGTGAACACGATGACTTTTTTTGTTTGTGTAGGTAATTTCTCGACTCAAGATTAGGGAACGTTCAAGTATTACGTAACGCAAATTTTCATAATTTCGGACTTTTTTCCAAAAAAATTTCACTACAAACCCTCCTTAAAAAAGTCGAAACAATTGTCGCTGTAATGTTTGTTTAATATACAACAAATTTATATTTTGGAGAGATAACATTTTTTCTATGGTTTATTTAAATCAACTCCAATATGAGCATAAACACAGAAACATAGGCTTACGGAATAATTTTGCCGAATTATGAGGGAATTTTTATAAAGGTCACTAAATCGAAACATTTGACGACTAATTTGTTACACACAACAATATTGAATATACATATTAACTATAAATATGTAAATATCTCGGTGTTTTTCGAAGAAAATAAAAATGTAAATATTTAAAACCTCGCGTCAACGATAGAATCAACGCGGCGCCCATGCGAGCACTGGAAATTCGCCGATGACTGAATATGAGTAAGGATCAAGAATTTCTTAATTTAAAAGTTAGTCCAAGCTCGTCGTTGCGTTTTTGCCCTTAGCATATTTCTTGTTAGAGCAGCCAGAAAAATAGTTGTTCTTTATTTATCTATTGATCTTGTTTTTTCAGTGTAGAATTTAATGTTGACATTTGAAATTAATGGCCCCAGGTATAATAATACATTCACAATAATGTCCATATTATAATATTTTATTGAAAGCGGTAAAATAATTAATTTACAATAATTTTGTGATTTATATATAATTAATTTAATAAAATCAATAAAAAAATAATAAAAATGTCAACCCTTTGCTACAGACACATTGTTATAAAAACGTGGCTACAGACACGGCGTAAAAATTACGCACACTTTTAAAAAATAAACAAATAAATATACTTTTGTAAATATAACCAGTTTATAGTTTAATCCGTTTCTTTATACCTTTTATTATTTATTTATTTGTGTAATAATAAAAAATTTTAACCCAAATAATTTTTATTTTGTAATTTTTATTACAATGTTATATTTTATCAATTTCTATAGAACTTACACACTTTTGCGTTCGGATTTATTACTCAAACTGAATGCGTGAAAGGTATAGTTTGACGCACGGATCTGTGGCTACGGAACATATGTTTGGAATGTGTGTGCAAATGGGAGGCCCGTTGTAGGCACTCACGCCTTATAACGCTCTTGACGGAAAGAAGAGAGGGCTCCCCCTTTCGCCAGAGACTTTCTTTCATGCGGAGAACTATACTGAGGCGCGCAAAGCTGCAAGTAGCAGGAGTTTGGAGAAATCACAATGGGTTAACGAATATATTTTTTTATATTTATAATGACTGAAATCAGTCAGTGTCGGACTGGCTATGCATTTTACCAATGACTCAAAAAAATTACTCCAAAATGACTCCGCAAATGACCCCAAAATGACTCCAAAATTACTCCGAAACTAAGCTTTTTAGGAACATTATATACACATTTTTACATAAATCAAATTATTCTATAACATTAGATTAATTAATTAGTTAATTAAGTAATTAAATAATAATTAAGCATCCCTTAAGTACAGGACTTGTGTGGGATAGTAGTAGAGAGAACCACTGGCTTTAATTGACTTTCGAACAAGGAAGCGTTTCGCCTTCGCCAAATTTAAATTATTAATTAGCTGAAAAAGTGAGAATCGAACTCAAGCTAGCCGCGGCTAGCCGGCGGTACTAGGATTTGAATTAGATGTCCCAACCCGCTCGGCAACAGAAACATTTAAACGGTAAAAATAAGGGAATTAATTAAATTTATTTAACAAATTTTGAGGATTTTTACTTTACTGATTATTTTACTTTTAGCTTAGGGGTCATACTTAAAATAAGTAACGCGCTTAGAGCGGAGGAGGTAGTGATTAGAGTTACGATTCGTCATTACTGCGACCGATGTACCGTTACTTAGCGCTCTTTATTATTTTTAGAGCATAAAAAAAAATTTGTTTTATACCCAAAATTTTTTTTAGGCTATTGAGTCTTGGCTAGCGGGCTATAGGTTTACGTATACATAGAGGTGTAAGTATCAGCTTTACAAGTTACATCGATTGGTTCAAAATTAGTATTTTAAGTATGACCCCTTACGTCCAGAAGTAAAACTTTGCATCCAAATCAAGTGCCACTTTTTTAAGTATCGATTAATAGTATATTGTTTTACTAAGAGGAAAAGTAAAGCTTTTTTTTACTAGTCTGTAGAATTTACGGAAGACGCGAAGCGGAGTCCGGAAACTACAGACGAGTAAAAAAGCACTTTTCCTCTGAGTGAAACATACTATTTTTTCTTCAAGCGTCCTATATATTTTTTTAAAATATTAATATTTGAATTTAATTTATTCAGTAATAAAGTATGTTTTTTTTTATTGAAATAGGCCAATAAAACCCTTTCGAAATAAACTTAAACCTTCCTTAGCTGATTTTAAATTTTTTTCGTAGGCTGTCGTACACTTTTCGCGATTTCGGTGGTAACTTGTCTAATGTAGCATTTGCAATATCGGAGAGATTTGTAGGTGTATAAACCATATATTCTTCTTCAATCATTTTTAATCAATTTCACACAAGGTTTTTGCACAGAATCTCGAGTCAACCACCTGTTTACATAATAAATAAACAAGTTTGAAGTATGGCTGTCATCAAAGTCAAAGAGTGCTGCCGCCAGTGGTGATTTTGCTAACTAACTTTCTTTTACGGCGTACAACAATGAGCCCATTTTTTTACTGTAAAAAAATAGATCGCTTCTAACTAGTGTGTTCAGTTATAAAATATGAATATTTTAGTACGCTTGAAGAAAAAAAATATTTTATACATTTTTACTAATCCAATCTTTTCTATTAATGTCGAAACAGTAAAAGTAATACTGACACAAATCCTTACAAATGAATTAAATAATTTTATCATATATAATAGCGTTTTCAGCTACGACCGGATTATGAAAAACTATATCTTTTATGCAAACAAAACAAAGTGCATCAGGTTGTAAGGGATTAGATTAACGCCCCTCGTCCCAATAAGTCGTATTAAATAGTAATACGATGTTAGGGTCATGAATGAAAGATTTTTTTCTGGATTTCATACGTCACTCTTACATGCTATATTTGGCAATAGGCTTTAATATTCATTAGTTAGTAGTCAGTCGAAGAGCGGGTGAACAAATTTAACACGATATTTTTTCCCGGCTGAATTTTACATATGTCTTAGTACATTCTATTACCAAATCGCAAGGTTCTGGATCCGATTTTAGAATCCCGAAATATGTGGTAAAAAAATTAACTCAAAAAACTTATTTTTACACTGATAGAAATGTTATTGTAATATAGGCGCCAACCATAATTTCTAATATGTTATAACATAAAGATGTTATTCGATACAACAGCCAGTTGTAGAATTAAGAGGTAAACATCAAATTGTAATAAATACAACAACAAATGTTATCTTATGTCATAGTTAGTATTATACTATAGCGATACCCCCAAGCAACAAAGCCGTAACTCATATATTTTCATTTTTCACGACAGCTAAATTTCTAAAATTTTTTTTTTGTTATTTAAGGCTGGGTAAATGATTGAAGTGGAAAATGAAGCCATGCGATACGTCAGTTGAAAGCTTATAAAATTCTCTATTTAACTGTATAATTATTTATTGTTTATTTATTGTTTGTTTCTGATAATATTCAAGTTTAAAATTTTTTAATTTAGTGTTTTTAGGTAAACTTTTGGTTAAAATGGCCTGTGGAGAAATCTGAGTAGTACCACCATGTGTGTCTTTTTTCAAGGCGTTTACCTATGAGTATAACTCAAAATGGGTCCTTGTTGCTTGGGAGTGTCGATAGTACAATTTGTGGTTGGCGTATATACAGCCTGTTCCAGAACTCGCGTACCGAAATTTGAGGGTATATTAAAAACCCTCTGAAAAATATGAAAAAAATTTCAAAAAAAATTCATCTTCGTTCAATTCAAAAATAAGAAAGCTTTAAGTGGACCAATACTGTTGCTGATTATAAATTACCATTAAAGGAAGAATTTGTAGCTATGGAAGCAAATTTAATTATTGCAGGTACATATTCTGTAGGTTGACATGTTGACATAAATATTTATTATTGTCATAAAAAAATATCAAAACTTTCATGATGTTTACTTCAGAAGAGTATTGCGAAATGCTAATTTTATATGGCGAGTGTGGCCGGAGTGCTTCAGCTACATCTGTAGAATATTCTATTCGTTTTCCCAATAGAGAACATCCTAGCAGAAATGTTATTTTAAGATTGGTGCAAAGGGCAAGAAATTCTGGAAATTTAACTCCAAACAAAAAAGAGATTGGAGGTGCTCCGCGGACTGCAAGAACTGTTGATAATGAAGAAGCTGTCATTCAGGCTTTTGAAGAAGAACCTGAAACAAGCCTTAGTATCGTGGCTAGAAATCTTGATATGTCTAAGACCTCTGTTCAACGAATTCTAAAAGATGAAAAAATGCATCCGTTTCATTACACTCGAGTACAATGCTTGGCACCGGAGGACTATCCTTTACGAGTCGAATTTTGCACATGGCTGTTGCAGAAACATCAAGAAAATGAAAACTTTGTAAAAAGCATTCTTTTTACGGATGAGTCTGGGTTTCAAAGAGATGGTTTTTTTAATTCAAGGAATTCTCATGTTTGGGGACATGAAAATCCCCATGCCTTCAGGCAAGGAAATCCCCAACGAAGGTTTTCCTTATATAACAGTATGTTGTTGTATTAAAAACGCTATTATTCTATCAGTATAACTTACCGAGTCATATAATTTACTATTACCTAAACTATTTACAGCACGTAGCAATAAACTAAGAAAATAGCATTTTTCACAAAAAAAAATATTTTTTTTTTTTAATAATAATTATATGGTCAAAAAAAAACTTAATAAGCTTCAAAATGATTTACATATCTATAAATATTTCCCCTTCTCCCCCTGTCTTCATTATGCCCCCTAAACATATCAAATATATAGCAAAAAACTGTTTGGGTTATGTTATGTACGTTCCAAACTTTAAGTTGATTTATTGATAATCTG
Source organism: Brachypterus glaber (assembly GCA_958510825.1). Lineage (NCBI taxonomy): Eukaryota > Metazoa > Arthropoda > Insecta > Coleoptera > Kateretidae > Brachypterus > Brachypterus glaber. Next base: position 22,349,058 of record OY294045.1, read on the forward strand.
ATTTAGTCATTCAAAAGTTTAAGGAGGGCAAACTTTAGACAAGTACTGTATGGTAAATCCATGGTATCTGTCGTTACAGCCGCAGAAAAAATTACACTTTCTTTTAAATATTTTATTAGATTATTATTAAATATTGTTTGTTATTTATTATTATTAAAGATTGTTTATTAAAAAGTAATAATTTATTAAAATATTTAAAAGGAAGTGTATTTTTTTCTGCGGATGTAACGACAGTTACCATAGATTTACCCTGTATATTTTGATTAAACGAGAAGTTATCAGATATTTTTTTGATTAAAAAAAAAGATATGTGTTTTTAAAGATTTTTTACCCCGCAGAATAATAAAACTAGGCAACACGGTTTCTTGCCCCGATTGGAGTCATATGTTTTTTAACTAATTTTGGGTCGCTGAAACCGAATCTGGCCTCAGAATATTTCTATTACCTAAGTTTTCTTAGAAAAATAAGATAAAAATGTTAAAAAATCATTATTTTATCTCTCTTTTGTTCTAAAATCATGGGAGACAAAAATATTCCAATGACAAATTTGGATTCGGCGACTCAATATTAGTTAAAAAATACCCAACTTAAAACATAGAAACTTTAAATTCATAGGTAGAATAAAAAAAACATATTTAAAAAAAATGGATAATGTGACAAAACTAAGTAGGGGTGGAGGGTAAGAAGAAGGGTGCATAAGGAGACAAGCTTATCGCCAAGTACTCATGCTAAAACTTGTCAAAAATCATTACTAGGGGGTCAAAAATTAACTAAAAAAATGTTACGTATTATGGTTCCTATGTAATAAAGTAACATTTTTATGATGTAGAACCATTAAAAAAAAAACAAACAAAAAATACACAATATTTTGTTTTATAAATTATTTTTAAATTGGCATAATTGCATGTACTAAAATTTAAAAAATAAGGCGTGCTGAAATTTTTTTAAGGTCAAATTTGGATTCTGCGCCTTTAAATTGATAAGAAAAATATATTTTTTGGGCTCGGGAAAAAAGTTTACACTGTGTACTTTAATTTTATATTTTTTCATTTATTTACTTTTTAGGAACAAACTAAGCAACATAAAAAAATATTTGTACAAATATTTTTGTAGAGAATTTTATAATCTACAAATTAAGTTCTATAAAATAAAAAAAAAATTGATAGTTTTGCCACAAATGAGCAATTAAGTAAACTCTGCACTTTCATTTTAACCTTTTTATTTTTTTTTCGCGTACTTACTCTGACAGTAGATTCTTTACGTATAGATTTTTGAATTCCTTGAATTTTTTTTAATATACACTAAAATTTTCAAAATTATACTCTTTTTTTTAAAGATTTTGAAAAAAAAACGTCACTATTACCTGAACTTATATCTCAAAAATTTTAGGTGCTGGAATTTTTCTAAGGTCAGATTCGGATTCTACGCCTTTGAATTAGTAAGAAAAATTTACTTTCCGATCGGGACAAAAAAAAAGTTGCGATTTGTTGCCTAGTGTAATTATTGTGAGTAACTATTAAAATAGCTTAATCCGAATGTAATAAATCAAGAGGTAAATCGCTGTGGAATTCAGGGGTACAACTTGATGGAAATCTTGGTGGTAACCTCTCGTGGAAATTCGAGGGACTCTTACCAAAAGGAGGAAATCTTAAATCGTAGAATAAATTCAATTGTACTTTTTTTAGCGGTTTCCACCTCGTAATAAATGTAATATGTATGACTCGTTAAGTTAATAATAGATTTTTAGGAATTTTAGCACCTTTTTGGGTTTCTGATACCCATAGTTCCAGATCCTGGTAACTTGAAAATATCTTATTAGAACAACACATATATATATATATATATATATATATATATATATATATATATATAATTCAGCTGGGAGAAAACAGTTCGTTGAAAATATTCACCACCTTTCAGACCATGAACGTAGAGACTATGGCTATCAAGCCTGAGTAAGAGACTTTGATACACCTGTTCTAATACTCCCAAATCACATAAATATACTTTAATTATGCAAGTCTTACATTGTACGTACTTCAATAAGAAAGTAGAATGTCGAGGGAACCTAAATGATTGTACCATAAGCTTGCTTACTTAAGGGTTATTAATAATATGCCATTAATAATACGAATAAGCAATGATAAATATAAATCATTTATAAATCACAATATTATCATACTAATCACAGCGTATGAGCCCCGTCTGATGCATCGTTTTTGTGTACACGATAACTCAAAAACGAATTATTCGATAGATTCAGGTAAAATAAAGTTTTATGAGGGATCCCTACTGTTTTTCAAAATAATCCCGTTCAAAACATAGTTATTTTTGGTACTAGTGGGTAAAGTAAGATATTGCCCATAAGAAAATTAACCTGCGAGGCGTCAGCCAAGCAGATTAATTTTCGAGAGGGCAATATCGGTTTTATCCAATAAATAGCTTAGGAATTCATATTTTTATTAAAAATTTTAATAAGATTTACAAGAAAATAATTTGACAAGTGACAGTTGAGTGGGTAAAATAAATAATTATCCACTCAATAAAGTAAAAGCCACGCGGGGGTTATTATTGAGTGTATCTATTTAAAATAAAGCTGGTAATTGTCTTATTATCTGTATGTATTGGATAATTTTTTTTTATTGGGGATTAAACTTTAAAAAAAATTGAAAAAATCAGAAGGAAAAGTTGGCTAGGGGTAATTTCTTAAAAAAAAATACTTTAAGGAACATCTGCCCAATTTTGAAAACGGGCACTTTTAACGAAGAATAACATTATTTACTACTACTACTACTGTAATAAACTTTAAGAATATTTCTTAACCATTGACCTTTTGCCCATGCCGAAGGTCCCAGGTTTGAGGTCCCCAGACTCCTTTTTTTTTATTTTGCATTTTAGGTAAATCATTTTAACTTGTGTAAGATAAGTATTTGTATTTATGGCCCTATCCAAAAGCTCGACCTCTTGGATTTCGCTACAAATTATGGACTTGATTAATCTATGTCTAGGTATTTTAAAACACACTTGCTATTGATATGCTAGACATACACAAGAATCACCAGAAATGGTTTAATCGAAATCTAAATGATCGAGCAACAGTCTTATTAAAAACAGGGCGAAAAATTATGGAACACAGTACATAAGTTCGAGAAATTTAAGATGTGATTCTACTTTAAAAAATATGAAGTTTCAAACGCCCGCCGTATTTGCGACGTTGCCTACATATCGCCGATGAAATATAAAAATTTAGAAATAATAATATTTGCTGTCATTTTCAATTAATCTTTAATCGCATACCTGTTTATTTTCAATTAAATCCTTGATAATGTTTAATTCATCCTTAATTTTGTTTAATTAATTGTGGCAGATGAATTAGTGGTAAGGCATTTTGGGTCTATTTACTTTAAACACAACTTAAACAATGCATTGTAGTTATCACTTAATTTAGAATAAACACACACTTCTAAATACATAGATACTTTTTTTAGGTATCTCTTGTTGATATTTAGAGCCAAATCAATTATTTCATAAAGAGTCTCTTTAACGAACTTCTGCAAAAGCTACTATGTGATTACCTATTTTAAAATGGAATCTTTATAGTTATGCAACTGTATATACCTGCAAAAATAAACATTTGCTTTTGCACAAGTTCGTTACACAGTGGTTTATAAAATGATTGATTTGGTTCTAAATATCAACAAGAGATTTCTTCTTCTTCTTCTTCTTCTTCTTCTTCTTCTTCTTCTTCTTCTTCTTCTTCTTCTTCTTCTTCTTCTTCTTCTTCTTCTTCTTCCTTTAATTTGGCTCCGGTTCTAAACCATATCAGCCAGTGGTTATGTTTCCTTTTGGAAACTTGGTTGGGGTGCAATCCGGGGGTTTTCGTTTAAGAGAAAGACTTGAAAATAAATTGTTAGGATACTTTATATAAGGTACATATAGAAAGCTGAGACCTAAGGCGGTAAGCGGATATCACCCAGAAATTCTACTACTAATTTAACTACAGAAGCGAGAGGATTATTAAGAATTTGTGTGAATGAAATTGGAGTTTCTAGAATATTGGAAAGTTTTGTGTATAGGATATTGGTTTTGTCTAGGTGTAGGGGGCATTCCATAAGGATATATTGTAGATCTTGATTTGTGTGCCCACAGTGACATGAAGGGTCGACTTGTAAATTAATATTGTGTAGGTGCGCCTTTGTGAGATAATGGCCACTTCTTAAACGAAGAAATGTGGTGATGTATCTGCGGTCAAGGTTTACTTTGTGGATCCAAGGGGATAATAGTTCCGTTGTGTGAATGTAGAATGCTCTTCCCTTTTGTTTGATTCTTTCTTTCCAGTTGGTTTTCCATTGGTTGTGAATATTTTTCTTTGCTTTTGTAATAAAATCTCGCCAGTGTCCTTTGGTGTTAATTTCCGTGTTTAATGTACAGCCTATGGCTGCCAGCCTGTCTGCCTCTTCGTTTCCAGCTATATCCGTGTGGCTGGGTATCCAGCAAAATTCTATGGTACCATTTCTGTTTTCAATCTCCAAAATCTGTTTTTTAAGGATAGGGTAAGTTTGTCTTTTTTAGATGCTTCTTTCGTTGAGCAGATTTTCATGAGCGCTGAACGGGAATCCGAAAATATAATAAATTTGTCCTTCTGACTTAAGCTTAATTGTTCGGATGCTATGGTTATTGCCTTTAGGATGGCGTATGTTTCTGCATTGGCAATTGGGAAAAAATTTGGTAGTTTCGCGGCGAATCTATAATTCGAAGAAGGTTGGTATACACCGATACCAACGTTCCCCTCCATATTAATGGAAGCGTCCGTATAGATAGCTTCAAAATTCGACCAATGGGTGTTATAATATTCGAGAAAGAGTTTGGAGTTGTTGTTATTTTTAGAGAGAGGAGGTATGTGGATATTTTTCTGATGTATAATAGTTTGAAATTATTCTTGAAAGTATGGCAGGTTGGGCGTTTTTACTATAAGGGAGGTTTTTGTTAGGTAGAAGTCAAGGGCGGAGATAATTGGAGGTCGTTTAATGTCTTTCCAGTAGGTTTTATCGTCGTTAAAATCGGCATATACAGATATGACTTTAGCAAGAATGGAGGAGTTTTCTAAAGAAAATACTTTTCCAATATATCTGGTCGCTAACCATTCTCTTCGATTTGAGAGGGGGTGTTCTCCTAGTTCGGTTAACATAACGTTACAGGGGGTAGATTTCATGTATCCGCCGATGATTCTCAGAGCTCGAAACTGAATGGTGGAAAGTTTCTTAAGGTAGGTTTTGGGGGCTCTGAAGAAGAGGCTACTGCAGAAGTCAATAAAAGGCCTTATGATTGCTTTATATAGAATGTGTAAGGTTAAAAGAGATATCTAAAAAAGCATGTGTTTATTTAAAAGTAAATGTTTATTTTAAATTAGGTGATAATTACATTTTTCAGTTTGTGTTTAAACTAAACTGATCCAAAATGCATATTTAGATGCCACTAATTTAATGTATCTGCTATGATTAATTTAACAAAATTAAGGATGAATTAAATATTAACAATAAACAGGTATGCGATTAAGATTAATTGAAAACGTCAGTAAATATTATTACTTCAAAATTTTTATATTTCATCCGCGATATGCAGGCAACGTCGCAAATATGGCGGGCGTTTGAAACTTCAAAATAAATAAAATCTAATAAAATGTAATTTATTAAACCATAAATAATTTTTTTGAACATCTCAGTGAAAGAGTTCCACATTAAAAAATAACTGTTGAATAGCAAAAATAAAAGTATAATTTTGTAGTGCTTTTTTTTTAAATACATATTTCCCTGGTTAACGATGTGTAATTTGAAAATCAAAATTTAATGTAATTTTTTTCTATTTCAGGAAAATTAGAAAGTAATTTGTTTTGCTTAATTGAAAAGCGCGTGAAATGTTGATTTAAATAAGGCTTTCACCAGATCTGTAAGTTTTATCGTTGGTAAGCTATAAGCAACTAACTACTCCCGAGCACGTAGGTATGTTTAACTTTTAAGTATTGTATCTCAGTAATTAAAATAGCTGAAGACTTAAAAACCATTGTAATATGTGTTTTTAACACTATAAATAAATGCTAAAAGTTACAAAAAAAATTAAAAATTGTCCGTCAGGTTTCCTAGATTTCACTCTGAAAGTGGCTCTAAGTCCAAAGAACTGCCACCACGCTAAGATGTGATTTAAGTTAATCAAATCAAGCATGGACCACCAAAAATATATGCGCTGAAGTTTACTATAATAGTAACAATATTTGAGGCGTGTAGTGCAAGAGTGGCCCATCTCACTTTATTAAAATTTCTCCGATTTTTTAATCTTTGATCTAGGACGCATTATTTTATTTAAAATTTTTCTGTTAGGGTGTTTAGACTCAAACAACATTAAGGTAATGTATGACAAACAAATTTATTTTACTTTCTTTACTTTCTTAGAAAAAAAAAATGGTGGGTCACTATTGCACTATACATTGTGTTCATTTTGGGCCACTATTGCATTACGAACGAGATCTGACCTTCAATAACACGTTTTTTTTTTTGAGTAGATCTAACCTCACATTTTACTTGGAAATTTTAATTATTTTTACATGTGAAATAAATGTTCGTTATTTATTAACAGAATAGTAAAAATACCAATAATTTTGCTCTGGAATAGTTAAATAAACGTTTTTTTTTACTGTTCTTGGAGTAATTACCTTTAAAAATTAAGAATAACTAATGCGTAAACATTGTTCAACTTGAACAGTTCAAGTACCTAAATGGATTTCAGTTCCTATGATCTCAAAGTTTAAGGTAAGTTGTAATTATTTTTTATTAATAAAGCAAAATGTACAAAATTGGTAACATAACGCTCCTGCATTTGTACAGAAAATGATTTGTTTTGGGACGAACAAATAACTTTCTCGTTAAAACAAATTTTGGCTTTTTTAAGAAACTTTCTAAAAATATCTTTATAAATCCTTGGTAAAACTTGCCTTGTTAGCTTTTTTAAGAATAAAATTGACATTTTTAATGATGCAGTTGGCTTTTTCAACAATATAACCCAGCGAACACCACTATCAACCCATTAGGTAATATTCAAGTATCACGTAACGCTCTAGGAGGGGAGGGCGAATTTGTTTAAAACGTTTCGCTGCGTTTTAAGGGGCAGATGGGGGCAAATGGTATGTAACATTAAAAAATGTGGGCCACTTTTGCACTAATAAAAGCGATAATTTTAATAATGCAATAGTGCTTTAAATGCTTGTATCGTGCCAAAAAGAAAACCCTCTGTTATGAGGGTGATATGTAATGAAAGATATAGATGTCCTATTACATTTATAAAAAAAACGCAAATCTCAAAAAAGCACATATGTGCCACTCTTGCACTATACGCCTCATTTAACAGTACAATAATTGTAATCCAAACACTCAACGAGGCTCATTTAAGTCAAACTCAGCAAAAAATATTTTAAATAATTCTTATAAAGATCAACACCAAATGAAGCAAAGCATAAAGTCCATGCAGGTAAATTAATTTTTAATTGAAAATTTAAATATTTTATTTCAGGTATAAAATTTTATATGGAACAATTATTTTATATGGAACAATTGTTTTCATAAAACATATTCATTTTTAACACGTTTTCAATTATACATTCATAAATATATTTATGAAAACAAAAGTAGGTTTTTAAATTATTTATTTTAAATGTTTATTAATTTATTTTACTTATTATATTATTCACAGCGCCTGCGCTAGAATAATATTATACGGTAGTTTCGAATTTTCAAAAAATTTCAATAATTGTCCTAGACAAAAAATTCTTGGATATAAATTTGTTTTTTGAAGTGTCCGGCTGTCCGTTCATCTCATTTTTGTAGACACGATAATTCAAGAACGAATAATCCGATCGCCTTGAAATTTTCAGGAAAAACCAAGTTCTATAAGAGGAAGATCCCTATTATTTTTGAAAGTTATGGGGGGTTAAACTTTTAAAAAAATCGAAAAAAGCTGAAAAAAAATCCAATTAACGTAACTTTTTCAGGAAAAATTACTTTTATTAAGGACTAAAAATCGAAAGCCGTTTTTTTTGCTGTAAAATAAATTGTTTATCAGCTCTTATGTTTGAAAAGATTTCCACAAGTTTTGGCTGAAAATTTTGTTTTCAAAATGAAAGTTTAATGTTACAACAAATCAACATTATTCCCGTGAAAGGCTAGACGGATTTTGACGATTCTTACGTTAAAATTTTTGTTTAAAACGGTACCTACACTCAAGAAATCTTTTTTCCAAATATAAAAAAAAACATTGAACCTACTTAAAAAAAATATTTAAAAAAAAAATTTTTGATCATGTAACATTTAACTTCATCATAACTTTTTCATTTTTTTTTTCAACCAAAACCTGGGGAAATCTTTTTGAACATAGGAGCTATTAAAAAATTAATTTTACAAAAAAAAACGACTTTCGATTTTTAGTGGCAGACTTGGAAAAATTGGACCTAAAATTAAAATTCAAACGCGAATAAAAAAAAACTGGTAAGCAGAAAATTCCAATTAATGAAGATTTCGACTATGTTGGATCAATACTACAATGCTACAGGTCGCTTTTTTGGCTCCGCAGATTTATTTTTTTTTGTGTGCCTGTGTTATGGATAAAAAAGTTTGGGACAAAATAGTGACATCGCCTCCCCATTTTACACGTCTCTAGTAAAAATTACCAAATAAATATTACATACAAGGATAGCCTTTATCAATATTACGGCATGTGCAAAAAAGTAGTTACTGGAGTTGAAAGGGTTCCAGATATATTAAATAAAAACTTCTTTCCAGATGTACCCTTAGGAGGGTAGTAGCTCCCTTAGGGCTCATTTCCGGACCAACCTTTATTGGAACTTTTTCCATATTTTTGGACCTAGAATCACCGCTTAAAATGTTGTACTTTATTTCAGAATCACCCTGTATGTAGGATTACTCGATCAATGGTTTCTTTATCTAGTGTTTTGGTGGTTAGCCGTTTGGGTTTCTGGTATGTTGTCGTATCTACTACTAAATTTTGTTTTATGTATGTGTATACTCAATATCAATTGGCACCTGGGAGGAATGTAAAAAATTTAAGGTCGTCTATAGTTTACACGCAAAATTTTACCTTTTCTCTTTCCCTTGCCTCAGCTCGCAGGTGCCAGTTAGTATCACGACTACATTAGCTTATATATATATATAACATCTTTATTAGCTTCTTAGCTCAAAATTTAACAACATTCAAATAATTACAATACATGGTCTTAACTAATTAACTAATTCTAAAATAAAAATTCTAATAACTAATGACTACATGAAAAAAGGTACATAAAAAAAACATTACGTCTGTACATAAAATTTACATTTACATTTAAAACTCTTTATACTTGTACAATTTTGAATATTTAATGGCAATTCATTAAATAACCTAAAACCTAAAGTAAGCACATTGTCAAAATTGTGTTTTGGAATATAAAAATTGTTTCTACGTCTAGTGTTGTAGTTATGAATTTCATTAGCATACTGTATATTTTCTGTAATATAACTGGGTACCATACAATTTTTTATTTTAAAAACAAAAACTAAAAGATTGTACTTTCAAATTTGTTCAACACTTAAAACATTTAGTGTATTTAGCATGTCTATTATTTTAGTTCTTCTATTACATTGCAGAATTGCCCTCTTTGCACGATTTTGTAAAATCTGCAATTTATGTTTTTGCTGGGTGTTTAAAAGATTTAACAAGGTACTACAGTAGTTAAACTGGGGAAGAATTAAAAACTTATAAATAAGAGTTTTTGTATATTGAGTGACTTTGTTATTTAGTCTATATAAAAATCCAATTTTTTTAGCTATTTTCTTACAAAGAAATTGAAAATTTTCACTAAAATCTAAACTTGGATCTAACATCACTCCTAAATATTTAAAGCTATTTACCCTCTCTATCTCAATATTATTAATTTTTATTTTTACTTTTGCATTTTTAATTTGACTTAATTTATTTTTAGTACCCAAAATCATAAATTTAGTTTTATCTGCGTTTAACTGCATTTGATTTAAATTAAGCCAACTAAATATATGTTCCAAATCAATATTTAAAAACTTTTCTATGTCTTCTAGAGATCCAATAAAATATAATATAGCATCATCCGCAAAAAGTTTATTAAAGCAATGCTTTAACCTCTTAACTATATCATTAATATATAAAATAAAAAGTAGGGGCCCCAAAACGCTACCTTGCGGAACCCCTATTTTTACTTTTTTAAACTTTGAGTATTTGTTATAATATTTTACTCTTTGGTATCTATTTTGCATATAGCTTTGAAACCACTTTAACACCATATCTTCAATTTGCATGCTGAGTAATTTTTCGAGTAGCAATTCTGGCTTAATGGTCTCAAACGCCCTTTTAAAATCCAGAAATACGACCCCCACAAAGTGATCTTTAAATTGTGATTTCCAAGTGTTTACTAAAAACTGAAGCGCTGTTTCACAAGAATGATTTTCGCGAAAACCAGACTGTTCCTTAACCAATATATTATTTTTATTAATATGTTCTAATAATTGTTTTTTGGCTAATATCTCTAGTATTTTTTCATACGGCGGTAAAGTGTTAACCGGGCGAAATTCATTACAATTTATAGTATTTTGTACTTTTGCTATAGGCGTTATTGTGGAAATTTTCCAACTTATGTCACATATCGGTGAGTATTATATATGACAATAGATTTTATGTCTTGTTGCCCTTTCCAGATTTTTGGTCGCAGTAACCAGAAAAATAGTTGTTCCGTATTTAACTCTTGATCTGGTTTATTCAACCAGATCTTTGTTTTTTTAGTGTAAAAATAAAACCCGTTGTTTACGATGCAACTTCCAAGCATAGCTTGCAAAAAAAATCAAATTGTTTTCCTCGAACTTTCATGTTTATATAAACTTTTTTAATCAGAAAGACCCATAATGCATTTTTTTAATTTATTTAAATTTTAACAAAAATTTTCTTAAAATTTGTGAAAAAAAATTAAATATCATCAGCAACAGGTACTGGCACATACATTTACTTAATGGAGATTTTTTTAATATTGATATATAAAATAATTTATTCCAAGAAAAAACACTTTTTTTAAAAATGTATCCAAAAATGCTTAGCCACTCCGGCCGTACGGGCCTGCCCTCAGCTTATTTAGACCTAAAATTCGTACACTAATTGATTGAAATAAGTAGATAACGTATGGTTTAAAACTAGTCTCACCCTCAACCCTTATAAGAATCAAAATTTTCCTTGCGTTTTTTTTATGGATGCATATTTCATTCTCACAAACATATAGGGGAGAGTTTCACTTATAAGTTATAAAATTATGAAACGATTAGAATAAAATACACATATTTATTTAACTCCAACAGTATTTACTTAATATATTATTTAAAAAAAAAATATTAATGCTGTCATCCGAGTGGTAGAGAGATTTTATCTGTCTGCACACTCTACTAATAAATACATTAGGGCCGTTCTTTTTTCAAGAATTATTAGAATATATCTGAGAATATCACATAAAGGATGTATTGGGGCTAAGCACGCAAAATTATAAAAAATTTCTCAGTTATAGATATATAAAAAATACTTATTTTCCCAACATTTCATCTCTTGAAATGGCCTGAAACATAACTTTTTAATTTTTGCAAATTCTTACATAGAGAGATATACGATATGGCAACATTGCAAGTAAGAAAGTGAAAAAAAAATAACCCTTAATATAAAAACCTATAATTGCGTGTGTTGAGTGTTGCGCTTTTGCCAAATTCGCGATAATTTAATGGGTTTTGTCCAATTATTTATTTATTTGTTTGTTCAGTGTTAATAAATAAAACTTAAAAAATACTTTTGTCATTAAGCTCATTTTTATTATTTTGCGTTCTTATTAATAAAAAAATATTTTTGTCATTAAGCTTAAAATTATATTCTTCCTTCATATGTCAAACCTTCTTTTTCAATCAAATTAAATCGAAAGTAAGAAATCCCTCCTTCAGACTCAAGCACAAGCAGTTTGCCTCAGTTGTCTAATGTCAAAATTCTAACCTTATACATGTGTTTGCAAGTGTTTTCTTACAATCATTTTTTTAAATATTATTAAAAAGTATAAATTTAGTCAATAAGTTTCATTGTAAATATTTAGGCTTCGGCTGTTGGGTGTTGTATCAAATAAATAAAATAAAATAAATGAATAAATAATGAGAAAATAGCTTTGACCTATCTCTAAGAAAATTGTTAAACATTTTCCAGCCCCTTTCAATATGTTTTCTGTTAACGAATTGAATTTATAGGCTATATTGCTCTTTGGCAGTTCCTTACCTAGGATAAGTGAGAAAATACGTTTATTTTTAATTTCCGTTTTGGTACAAAGTGAGCTAAGAATATTGGGAAATGAATGAATAAAAGAACAACCCCATTATAAGCTACGATTGGGAACATTTTCCCAACTAAATCTTCAATGAAGTATGGCTGTTAATACTTCAATGCCAATTTTAAATTTCTCCCTGTCTAAAGTTATTATTTAACATTTTTCAATTTCCCCTGATCTCATAATACTGAATTAATTGTTCAACGTGTGAGATAAATTAATTTTAATCGAAATGCTTGTGTGTAAGTTAAATTGATTGTAATTTTGAAAAATTAGGGGTTGGATGCATCATTTATTATGCTTATAAATATGCATTCATCAAACGAATTGCCTTTGTAAAAAATACCATATACATTTTGCTTCACTCTACATTTTACCTTAGGAAACGGATTTTTTTTTGCGAAACCTTTTTAGGAAAAAAGAAGCGTTTGTGTTAAACCGAGTGTTAAACAAATTAAAGCAATTCTTTAATACATGCGCTTTCAGCATGCTAGCATACATAACATACTTTTAAAGCAAAATCATAAGCAATAAAGCAATAATGCATTGCTATTTTTCCATATTTCTACACTGATAAAATTATAGCGTAATTAGTACAACAACATAGTGTTATACAGGGTGTTAATCAATACGTGTGCCAAAAGTATAGGGCGTGTAGGAAATGCAAAAATAGGTGGAATAAATCCCATAAACATATGTCCTAAAACGACTCGTAAGGCAGCTACACCCCTTCAAAAGGAGTTCTAAAAATTAAATTTTTGTTTAGTAATTAAGAAACCCTTTGTGTTAAAGAAACGAGGCTTTGCATGTGAAATAATCTTAATAAGGCCCATCTTCGTATGTTATTTTCATGTGCTTATTTTAACCAGGGGTGTGCGAAACTGGTGGGCTTTATCAGTTTTTTCTCCCTTTATTTTTGGAATATGATCTCTCAGGTGAAAATACATAATAAACATCTCTTGTTGCAATACTGTAGGAATAACCGTTTTCGAGAAAAGTTAATTGAAGGTGAAAATTCACGGTTCGAGGGTTAAAAATTAAATACTAAAATTTAAAAAAAAACAAAATTTCAATGATGGAGGGTTATTCTATTTCAAAAACTAAGAAAAAAAGATTATATACATGTAGGTCAAAAAATCGCTACTATGGCCCTTTACAAATGTGCATGTGCATTTTTAGGAGACCATGGCTCCCTAAGGACTGATTTTTGGAAGTACCTGTATCTGAGGTTTTTTTCTTCTGATGTTTATTCACCGTGAATCATTAAAATTTTGGTTTTCAACATTTTAGTATAGTATTTTTTGTGAAATTTCACCTTCAAATGAACTTTTCTCGAAAACGGTTAATCCTACAATTATTACAACAAAAGTACCTTTTTTATGTATTTTGACCTCAGGAATCATATTTCAAAAATAAAACTACCAAAGATACACAGAAAAAGGTTTGGGACAGAAAAATGATAAGGCCCCCCGTTTCTCATACCCCTGGTTAAAATACGTACATGAAAATAACATATGAAGATGAACCTTATTAAGATTACTTCACATGCCAAGCCTCGTTGCTTTAACACAAAGGGTTTCTGAGTTATTAAATAAAAACCGAATTTTTAGAACCTCCCTTAAGAGTCGTTTTAGGACATATGTTTATGGGAAATATTCCGCCTATTTTTGCATTTCCTACACGCCCTATACTTTTGGCACACGTATTCATTAAAATCCTGTATATGGTCCAAACCACAAATTGTACTATAGTATAGTACTATGACATAATATAACATTTGTTGTTGTATTTATTACGGTTTTATATTGTTTATCTCTTAATTCTACAATTGCTTGTTGTATCGTATAACATATTTATGTTAATAACATATTACAAAACATGGTTGTCGCCTATATTACAGCAACAATTCTATCAGTGTATAACACAGATTCACGAAAAAAGAAATTTGGTTTGTTTTTCAAGAACAATAGTAATTTTTGGTGATTTTTTACATTTTTTTTCGAAAACCAGACCTGATAACCTGTAGCCAGATTCATATACACTGATCAAAAATCTTTAAAAATCATATAGGTACTTTAAAATAAGGTATTTAAGAGAAAAAGGTAGGGAAAAATTACCATTTTTAGTGGTTTGATTTAATTTTTTCTCAATAACGTGACCTGATGGAAAAATTCTGGGATCACATTAGTTTCAGATTCCAAAATGTATGGGAAACTATATATCAAATTACCGAAATTCCTGTTTTGTGGAGGTGTGTTATGTTTTATTTTTATTAAGATTTTATTTATAAATGTCTTAAATCAGAAATATTACCATTGTTGTTAGTTTAGAGAATTTGGAAGATCTTTCCATCTATGATTTGCAAAATTTTCATCAACTATTTCTAATATTTGTATTCGTAATTTTTTTTGTAATATAAATCGAGTTAGATCTAAAGCACTAGATATGTGTGTTTATTTGTTTGTTAGCCCATTTTGGGCCACCAGACCAATAGGCACATCAGTTACATAACAAATGCATTCTTGAACTTGAAATAGAGTCTTTATAACTAAAAAAGTAAAAATCAATTAATTTTTGTACAAATAAATTAGAGTACCTACTCAAATGAAGTATACAATGGCCGTATAACTGAATAAAAATAAATAAAATAAAACCATTTTACATATTCTTAAAAAAATAGTACAATTTTCAAATGAAAGAAAAAAGAAAAAAAAATTATTTAACATTTAAATGAAAGTTTACCTGTTTAAGTACGGTGACTTTTAAATCAAGTTATAAGAAAATATAACTACAAAAGTAATTATATATTAATTAACTAAAGTTTTTGTATGTCTTATAAAACATAATCAATACAAATAATACAATAAATTGATATAAAAATGTATTTATTTAGGAAAATGCAGACTTATCCCACATAAACTCAAAAACATTTTTTCAGACAACCTTTTTGCGCCAAGATGAGAAGTTTGGCAGGGCTGTCAAATCGAAGAAATAAAAATATATTAAAGATGTTTATATAAAAATAAATAGGCTTAACAATCACAGATGTCTCTTATCTCGCTTTAAATATGTGTACCCAAATCAGTACGGTGGACAAAAATGGGTTAATTACACCAAGGTGTACTATTAGTATATTAAAGTACTAGTTTCATAACATACGTTTTTAGTGCACGAGTACAAGTTTAGAAAACGAGCCGCTTGCGGCGAGTTTTCTAAAGTACTAGTACTAGTACTTTTTCTATTTTGCTCTAAAATTTAAAAAACTTACATTTAAATTGATGACTGATTTAGGGATTTTTGTTTTGGGTTGGCATTACAGTTTACACTATGTTTAAAATTCTAAGAACAAATGATATTTTAAATTTGGGTTTGTGACAGTACACTGTGTTGAAATAATAAAACAACTTGACTGAGTAATCAGTGTATTAATTTAAAAATCTTCGCCTAGCGCTTTCGTTATTAAAACACCATCAGGGCAAGGCCCTAAAAATAAGTTTTTATAAGAAAATTTTAACATTTTTCGAAATTATGAAATTTGAAAAGGTTTATGAAAACTTACTCGTCAGGGCTTCCTACATCAATACAATAGTTGAACATATATGTATATAACTAACAATTTACATTAACAATTTACATTACACATTAAATATTAAAACTAAATCTTAAAAGTACGTAGATGCATGTCATTTAAAGAAGTGAGGTTATGTTGTCAGGGATCGCGAATTTTGTTGGGTAAGAATAAGAAAAAAGAAGAAGAAGAGGAAGTATAAATGAGGGATGGTTAAATTAAATTTTTGAACATGGGGTTGGA